>CM076574.1:1397521025-1398251294 GCA_034641835.2 Pinus albicaulis | reverse complement strand
TCCTTGTGGATAATACGCTATCGAATGGCCCAGCGCCATGTTGTATTTTTCACAAAAATCGATCATTTTCTTGGATCTGAACGCTGCTGCATTGTCTGTTACGATTTTGCACAGGCAGCCAAAACGAGATAAAATATTCGATTCCAGGAATTGAATTATTACCGTGTCTGTTGCTTTCCTGGCTGGGATGGCCTCGATCCATTTCGTAAAATAATTTGTCCCTGTCAATATCCATCGATGCTGTGCTGAGGATGCGGGATGAATTTCTCCAATGAAATCGAGCCCCCACTACTGAAAGGGTGCGTTTACTGAAACTGATTTCAAAGGGATTGGAAGCAATTTAATCTTCCCTTGGAAGATTTGGCACTCATGACATTTCATCACGGTCTTATATAAATCAGAGAATAGTGTGGGCCAATAATATCCTGCTTTCAATATCTTGTTAGCTGTAGTCTTCCAAAACAAGTGACCACCACAGTCGCCTTTATGAAACTCGTGCATTACCTTCTGTGCTTCTTCTTCAACCAAACAATTGAGCAGAACGCCTCCTGGATCTTTCTGATACAGAGCGCTGTCTAAAATGTAGTATTTTGCAGATTTTAGCTTCAGAGATCTACCTTTACCCTTAGACATACCTTATAGGAGGTGAAAAATGCTGAAGGACATAGACGATATCTAAATACCATGGGGATTGTAGAAAGATGTCTGCAATTGGAACCATCAACCCTTCATTTTCATCTTCTGCCACTGCTGTTATGAGGTTTATATCTAAAGCATGCAGGTTTGATTGGGCCATCAATTTCGCCAAGCCTTGGCCTTTGATCAATTTCGTGGGCTTGATCTCCAAATTGTATTCTAACATAGGCACTATCCATTTACCTCTTCGACCTTCTGGATCAGTTTGCGTCAACACATCCTTCACTGTTGCGTTAGGGACGTAAGTTATAGTGTGTGAATGCAGAATATAGACGCTGAAATCCTTCAATGCCTTGATAAGAGCCAATGCCTGTTTTTCAATAATGTTATACCTCAAAGAAAAATCTCTAATAGTTCTACTAAAAAAGGCAATTGGCTTTTCGATCTCGTCTCTCTTTTTTATTAAAATAGCAGCTAAAGTATGCTCTGATGCAAACGAAAATATGATGAAGTCTTGAGTGTAGTCAGGACTGATCAAAATTGGGGCGTTGGACAAAGCAAACTTTACCAGATTGAATGATTTGATAGCCTCCTCACTCCACTTAACAGTGCAGTGTTTCTTCAACATATTAGTCATTTCCCTCAAATGTTCTGCCA
Source organism: Pinus albicaulis (assembly GCA_034641835.2). Lineage (NCBI taxonomy): Eukaryota > Viridiplantae > Streptophyta > Pinopsida > Pinales > Pinaceae > Pinus > Pinus albicaulis. Next base: position 1,398,250,001 of record CM076574.1, on the reverse strand, counting down.
GATTGGGTATAAATCAACGTAAGAAGTTCATCTTACCATTGAATGCTTGGATCTCCTTTTTGTTTCGTGGCAGGTCTATGCATTGAATTTCCTCCACTCTAGCTGGGTCAATGCGAATACCATCTTTGGAGATGATGTGCCCCAGCAGCTTGCCTTCATCCATGGCGAAGAGACACTTCTTGGGATTGAGAGAAATTCCAAATTTTCTGCATCGCTGAAAAACAACCCTCAAATGGTGCAAATGCTCATCATATGATCTTGAAAACACTGTCAAGTCATCCAAATAAACGACCAAAAAAACATCCTTTTCATTTGCAAAAGCGATGTCCATTGCACGCTGGAAAGTAGCTCCTACATTCTTCAATCCAAAAGGCATTTTGGCATACTGGAAGGTTCCCCAAGGTGTTATGAAGGCAGTTTTATCTTGGTCCTTCTCATGCACCAAGATTTGGTTGTAGCCTGAGTAGCCATCAAGTAGTGACATCCTGGATGCTCCAACTACTCTCTACAGAATATGGTCCATCTTCGGAAGTGGATAATTATCCTTTAAGGAGGCCTTATTCAAGTTCCGAAAATGTATACACAACCTTATCTCTCCAGTCTTCTTACGCACCGGGACCAAATTCGAAATCCAATCAGAAAATCTAATAGGAACTATGATTCCTTATTTGTACAACCTGTTTACCTCCTTTTCAATTGATGGCAACAGCTTTGGATTGATTCTTCTCAGCTTCTGTCTGAATGGCTTTTGATCTGGCTTGATAGGAATATTATGCTAGATTATGTTCTTATCATACACTTTCAAGTCTGAATAATCCCATGCAAATACATCAGAAAATTCGGAAAGCAACTTCACATATTTCTCCTTCACTTCAGGGGACAATGTTTTTGACAATTTGACAAACTTGGGCTGATTAGTTGTTCCAATATTCACATCTTCAACTCCTTTCTCTATGGGCACCAAGCTTGGATTCTTTGCCACATCATCCTGATCAAACAACTCCTCTAGAGGTATGAGACCTCTAGGAATTACATTATCTTTCAGCTATAATATGTCCATTTGGTTTGTTTCCAATTCTTGATCATCAACCACATACTCACCTTCTATGGGAGTGTCTTTGAATTTTCCATCACCTTGCAAAAATGCATTTATCTCATTGTCATCCCAAAATACTTTCCAATACCTTAAATTGTCCAGAACAACAGGCCTATGTTTTACATGGATCTCAAATTTGTTGCTGGAGTTCATCATAATCTTCAAGTTACTTGCAGTAGTGGCAAGGGAATTAGCAATAAGATTCTGCATCCTGGGTACTGCTGTCAAGGTGTACTCTGGGAATGTCTTCAAAATGTCCAAAACTGCATTTCTATATGCCCTCAGTCTTGGATGTTTAGCTTGGTATTCTCCTTTCACCTGCTTGATTATTAACTCAGAGTCACCATACACAGAAATCCTTTTCGCCTTCAACTTATTCAAGATTTTGAGGCCTACAATCAGAGCTTCGTACTCTGCCTCATTGTTGGAGCAGTCAAAAGCCAACTTATACGCACATACTCTAACATTACTAGGGACTTTTCAGGATGGAAAACAGGGCTCCGAATCCATATTCCAATACCTGCTCCATCCTTACCAACCGCTCCATCAAATTCCATACCCCAGAGGCCTTCTTCTTCTTCTTGTAGATGTTGAAATTTGGTTTCTTCCTTCTTTTCACGTTGGATGATTTCTGGCTATTCGCTGTATTTTTTCTACTGGTAGGCAGGAGGCTCAGAAGTACTTGCTGCTTTGTTCTTTTCCTGTTTGAGGACCTCTTTGAAATTTTCTGAAATCTCAGGTATCTCCTCCACTTGTACCAACTAAACATCCTCATCATTCAAACCACCCTCTGAATATAGGATGAAAGACTCTAAATCTGTGTGGACTGCATTGATGGGATGGTTTACTGGCTTGTCTTTGTTGGTGATCATGTACTTCATTTTCTTTTCCCTATATAACTTCCTCAACTGGCCAAATACAGGGATTGTGGCATAGGAGAAATCAAGCTGTATGGTCCCCTTAAGTTTTGCCCCCCAATACCTAGATAGAAGCATTCCAAACCGTGGTGGGACATCAGCTACAACTACATCCATCAGGACATTTTTAGCTGGGATTTGATCTAAAGACACTACTAAATCTTTGATGAGACCAATGCAGTGGACCCTACTTGAATCAAAAGACTACAAATCATGGTATTTTCTAGTAACATCAAGGCCCAACTTCTCCATGACAGCTTTGGGCATCAAATTATGCGAGGCCCCGGAGTCCAACATGGCGTTATGCAAGACAAACGCGTGCAACCTAAGACTTAGGTAAAAGGGAGGAACTTCATTTTCTTCAGACTCTTGTGTGGCTGGCCCAAAAATAAGTTCAGGGTAGTCATCTTCCACATTAACCATATCCAAAAGAGGGTCAATTTGCAAGATTTTAGACACCTGACTTTTATACACACTATTCTTCACCAACTCGGTTAGGGGCACAGACATTTTGAGTTTGGAAATTTCATTTTCTAAATTAAAGGAAGGAGCTTTTTCTACCTCTTTAATGGGAGGGTCTTTCTTCTCTCTTTGCTCCTTCGCTATGCTCTGCTGGCCTTTTCCATTTGATGTATTAGTAACTGCAGGTGCTTTGCTGGATGAAGGATTGATCGGCTCTGTCCCTTTCCGCTGTGCCTCGTCCTTCATTTGGAGTTCTTTTCTCTTTTGAATGGGACTCATTGTGACGTTTTTGTTCCTCAGAGAATATTGCCTTTGCTGGGTTGATAGAGCGTTCATATACCCTCTCTGGTAGTCATCAGATTCTTCTTCTAACACCACTTCATTGGACATAATGAAATATTCGTCCCCTTGAATGTCTGGAGTCGCCACTGTGTATTCTTCGTCTTCTGTGAGGAAAATGGGTGCACCATCAGCTGCGAAAAAATGATTGGTTTCAAACAGAGGACCATCGTCATCCGAGTCAGTCCCTTGCACGTAGTTCTGCTGTAATGGTGTTTTAATCTGCTGTTGTGGTGCCGCTTGGTCCTGCGCCCTCTGTTCTCTCTGTCTAATTCTGAATTGCGGCTGCTGCTGTCCTCTAAAATTCGGATTTCTTATTTGAGTTTCAGGTCTGTCGAAAATCGTCAATCGCTCAACCATCCTTTCCATTGTACGAATCAGTGTGTCCATTTTGTTGTCCGAAGGAGAGGCTTCCTCTTTCACCACGACTTTCTTTTCAACTTTGGCTCGAGTTCTTCTCGCCGGCAGATTAGCTTCAACGCTTACTACTATCTTTTGCATTTCTTCAAGTGACGGTGGATCTCTTTCACGCAGTTGTTATACCATATCGGCATCAAAACCATCCGGAAACTTCAGCATAGCTGAATCCACGAGAGGTTTGAGGTTAGCCGGAATAGCATTGTATACCACATTGAATCTAAAACAATAGTCTTGCATCTTTTCACCCACATTTCTTTTAATATTCTCATATTCAGACAGAATTTGGTGTGGATTCCTTTTCACCTCCCACCAGTCTAAGAATTGTGTGTGCAACTCTTGTAAAGTGTGGATGGAGCCAGCTGGTAAAGCTCTAAACCACTTTCTAACTTCACCTCCAAAGCTTTGAACAAACAACCTAGTAGCTATATTCTCTTCTTCTACTTCATGCAAGTCGAAAAAATCATTCATCTTGTCAACATGTTGTTGGGCTGTAATGCCCTGAGTGGCATCAAAGATAGTAATTTTACTCTAATATTTAGCAGGCATATCATTGAGAACCTGAGGTAACACCAAGGGTGCATAGCGGGCAGCCATGACTCTGGGTGGGTTTACAACATTTGCAGGATTTGAGGGAGGTGTTGTTGGGGGAGATGATAACCAGGATTTGACTGAAGGGAATGCTGATGAATTAGGAGGAGGCAATGCTGCTGTTGATGATTCTGAAGGCTCAAGAATATAGGTTACAGTGATGGACTAAGGAGAATTCAAAATTTAGTCATCAATGGAAGAATTTGCTCTCTGAACTTCGATATCTACAAGAAACTCCGGATCTAAAACCGTGTTTTCAAGTGCATTTTCAGACTTACTTCTAAACAAAGAGAGCTCAAAACTCTCGTCAAAAGAAAGCTCTTCTACAAGAAACCACTCACTGGGCCAAGTATGGGACCTGAGAATAGGTGTAGGACTTGGCGATTCCTCTTGTCTTCTGACTATTATGGGGATAAGATTTGGATTTTCAAACACAGGGGGAGGATTTGGATCAGGATTAGCCCTTGTATATCTTCTTGAAGCCAGTGTGGTCAACTTACTACTCTACAATATCTACATCAGCCTAGAAGACTCTGAAATATCATCATCAAGACTTTATAAAAAAGATATTACTGGGGTGATGAATCTTCCGTGCAAAATTTTTTTAGTGTTCCCCAGTATGGTCGCCAGATATGTTAGCACCCAATCTGAACCTCAGGCTGAAAAATACAAATTAGGGTAACAACTAAACCACTCTCAGCCTTGTAGCTAGCCCTACAAGGACAGGAGAGGGCTCTCTCCGTAGAATAGATATTCAATAACACAATAATGAAAAGATTTTAGGCTAGATATATGAATGTGAAAAGGGGCTTTAATAAATGACTGAAATTTTTTAGGAATGAATGGGACAAATGGACAGCCTGAGCTGAGGAATTAAATCAAGGATATAGGATATTTTGTGGGGCAAGGTAGGGAGGAGGTTTAGCAATCAAATTTAAATAAGGTGAGGTGGAAAGACTGTTGAGAAGCTGAAAAGGGCATAATACATGGATCCTTTTCAAAGAGAAGAAAACACACTGAGTATGAATGAGTCCCCAAGGCAGAGCATATAAGATGGATTCTACCTTTCTAACTTGGAAACATTCAACGGGAATGTTTATAAATAAATGATGAAACATAACAACGTACATATGAACACAAAAGAGAGACATATGCTAAAACTCATACCACATGAATCCCACAAATCAGAGCTGCATCACTTTATTAATTCCCCGCCAAACTGTACAAAAGGAGCCTAAAACTCACTGCCGCACTATTCCCCTACTTTTGAGTTTTCAGATCTCAAACTCTCTAGCCCTTCTCAAATAATTAGAATTTACAATAAATAGATGGATTTTATAGGAATACAAATCGATGGAAGAGAAGAAATCACAACTGAAGATAGAAGGCCAAAAGCCAACAATCTCTTCGTAAAAGAAGCGTTGTGTTACATTTGGTCAGCGAAAAGGCGAAACATTGTAACGCAGATATTTTGAATTGTAATTGAAGACACAATAGGCAATCCGATCCTATTTTCCTGCTGTTGTAGATATCTTTATTTTATTTTAGGCCCTCGGCCTTCTGACTGTTCACTTTCCATCTACCGTTATTCTGTGACTTTCTATAGAATGCTGAAAAAAATGAATTTATGCTTTCGTGAAGGAAAGAATGTATTAAAAAGAGAGAAGGTAAGGGAGATGGAGGCGGGAATCATATGAAAATCGCAATCGGGATCAGGAGGTGGGACGCATTTGGGACGGACCATACAAAAGTTCCGATGTGATTAGATTAAACCATGGGAAATCCTTTAATAAACGTAGTAAAATGAAATTTTGGATTTACAAAGGGCAAAGGGCATTTATATTATAATGGGAGTAAGTACCATTTGGTGGGCCCGGGGACATAATCTCAATCACAAATCAGAGGGAAGCAGAGTTAACCTATGCGGGGAATGTCGATTTGCGATGGCTCGATTCGCTGTGGGCCATCCGATCGGTGGGGAAGATCAATGGTGCTGGACCAATCGGGTTTTTTTAATCAGAGGTCACAATCGGGGGGAATGCGATCAGAGGATTGGGGAAGAGACTTGTGATTGATCGGATCGGAGACCTTTGCGATTGTCTCATCAGGGCATGCAAATGGACCTTGCGATTTTGCGATTGAACAACTTTTGCGATTGCGATTTATAACAAAGACTTTAAACTTTATATCATAAGGTTTATATTATATGCACGGTGGGGAAGTGATATATACGACGGGGGTTTATATATGATATAACTTTGCTTACAAGGTCTGTGGGTGTGGAAAAGGGGAAGTGGTTTTAATTAAATTGCATATGTATTCCAAGTTTTGTAATGCGATTTTTATGATCGGAAAGGGGAAAAAAAGGGGTTTTCAAAGGGAAATGATCATAAAGTTAAAAGAGAAAATGGAAAATAAGGGGGGGGGGGGCTCAGGGAATAGAGGGCTTTTACTTCATTTAAGCATAAAATTCAATTCAGAAGTCAGTTTTGAGAGTGTAGTATACCGCTGGAAAGCTCTTTCCGGGCTCTTTCTGATGGATCTGCTTTGAAGATGATATGGTGCAAAGAACACTCTGAAAAAATTCTCTGAAGGCAGGGACATCACTTTGTGGAGATAACATCTTCTGAATTGTGACTGAAAGGCAACGTATCATGCTTCACCTCAAAACATGGTTTTGAGGTGAAGCTTGCATCAAACTGAACAAATGATATCTCTGATTTTCCTGTTTTTTGTGCTTGTGTTTATTGACTTCCTCATGACCTTGCTGATCTTTATTGACACTTGACTCATTAATTTGACCGTGGTGAGACCTTAGATACTAATGAGTCCCATCCTATGACCTACTGATATCATTTTGAGAATGAAAGTGACTAATGACTGAAGACCATAGGGGGAGAATCAGCAAGTACCTCATGAGGGAAAACTGATAGAAATTACTACCATCAATGAATCCATGACCTAGAGGAATGGTGAAATTTTATTCGGTATGAGACATCAAATATGAAAATGCTAAAGAGAAGTTTTGATCACTGATGGCAGTATGACTAGACTGACACTAACCACTACATCAGAGAATTAATGAACAATGGAGAAATTGTTTTACAGCATTGTAGAACAGAGGAGCAGTTTGCAAACATTCTGAAAAAGCCATTGGGGCAAAAGAGTTTTGAATACTTAAGAAAATGCTTGGGTATGACAGATAACCCAGCAGCTGACTTTAAGGGGGAGTGTTGAAAATATTAAAGCCACATGCGTACCCCGTGCAGGTAGAAATAGAGTACTATAGGGGCAATAGAGGTTGAGTGTGCACACTATGCATTTAACACAGGCATGGAGAAATTGTAAGGAAGTTTTTATTGTTTATGGGCTGTAGCCGACTTTGCAGAGGAATTGAAGAAAAATCGTGGTTCAACCACGCAACAACAATTTTATTAAAGAAAAGTCTTTTCGGCCATAAAAGTCCTCACCAACCAACAAACAAAGTTTTTTTTTTAAACGTGCCAAGTTTTTAACTTTTGAATGGGCCACATCATCTGTGGTCCCCACTTCATCGCCCATTGAAAATATTTGAGTTATTGTCTTGTTGATATGAAGTTCCGGAGCGATGCGATGTTGCGATATCGCACATCGCATATCACAACAGACATGTGTTCCATACCATAGCAATGTTCACTGCTGATGATGCGATGCGATGTGGTCCCTACCACCATCGCACATTGCAATTCTGCCAGTCCGCCCATCCATATATGTTATGTGCCGAGGTTTTTCGTCGATGCAATGTGGCGATGCCGATGTCGCTCATCGCACATCGCGCAATCGCTCATCGCAATCACAAATCTCCATTTGTCCGCTCATCTGCTTAAGTCTTCCGCCGATGTGATGTGGTCCCCCACATTGCTCATCGCACCATCCTGCCATCGCTTATCGCTCATCGCCAAAGCTAAATTCCATTCCACCGCAACCTTTGATTGTCGATGCGCCGATGTGGTCCCACTGCCACGTGGACCAATCGCGTTGATTCACGTTCGTTATTAGCATGACGTCAAATTCAACTTTTGGTACGCGAAGATTTTATGAATTTGGGTTCAGTTTTGATTTGAATTCCGATGGGGCCCAGCAATGGCCAATAGAAATATGTTCACGCAGGTTCCAGCCTCGCTGACGTAGGGTCATTTTGTAACGTGAAAATAATCCAATCAAATTGATTTAAAGATTTGAAGTCCAGGTTTAAAGTTTTATGTTCTAGCATAGTATTAAATTTTTTATTTTATTTTGTTTTATGATTTTTTTAATATCGCGCCATATAAAGAGTGAAAAGCCCCAAGGCTTATTGTAATAGTGAGAACGTTGTGTAGTGAAAAAAAAAGCCCGCAGGCAAAGAAAAACACAGTAAAACCAGAGAGCACTATTTGTGCGTTTTTGAGAGACAAAGAGAAGGTTTGAGAGCACTGCGTTTGTAGCAGTCAGACACATTTTGTAATCCCACATAGTGGAAGAAATTTTTATTTTGTAATATTTTTTTTTTGTTAATGAAATAGAAAAATTGTGCCATCTTTGTCCAGCGTTCGAAAATTTATATTGAATCTCTGTGTTGTGGTAGAGGAGAATTTTTATTCTCCCTATGTGTTCGGAATATTCATAAATTACACCATTAGATGTATTAATTTTTTTATACCTATTTTATTTTTAAAAGAAACAAAATTGGTTAATTTTCATATATCTATTAGATGTATTTTTTATACTTATTTTTTTTTTAAAGAAACAGGTAAGGGTTTGTATTAATAAGATTGAGGGTTTGTATCAATAAGACTGGATTATCGGCCAGAATCTTTACATAATTTTTTGTTTCTCAGACAACTTAGATATTCATCTGACCAAACAAAATCAATGCTAGCCTTGGCACTGTATTTCTTCCCAGTTCTAAATATATATCTGCTTAAAACTTTACAAAAGTTCGATACCATTAGAAGATATTTACTCTGTATCATGTATCAGCAAAATTTCACAAAAAGGACATCAACAGACGAGGCAACCATCCATTCGACCATCAGCAATGAGCAACATCGGAGTTGGTGTTCCTCCTCCCATTATTGCCTCCCATACCCATTTTAACCATTAATTAATAAGTGATTTTTAAAGGAGTTGTCTTTAGTGCGACTTTTTGAAGTTTCAGGTGCTAGAATCCAGTGAAAATTTTTGAGGTAAAATCTTGGTTTTTGTTATTCAAACTGGTTTTTTGACTCTATATATGGATTCAGCACCCTCAAAAACCTCTAGGGCACTTCGATTGTGCAAATTTAGCAATCAAACTTCTCTTTTCAATAAATTCCTACAGAAATTTAGAGAAATTACTCCGTAAAAAATCATCGTAAAAACCCTCAAAAAATTGCACTAAAGACTACTCAATTTTTATATACACTAAATCAGCATATCCATAAATATATTCATTTTAACCCTTCAGCAATGAACAATGCTATTAGACGGAAATTCCAATCCATAAATATATTCATTTTATCCATTCAGCAATGAAGGATACTATTAGACGGAAATTCCAATCCATTAATCTTTCAAATTCCAATCTATTAGTTACTCAAAACATTGTTTTATGACATGGCCACGAACTTCGTAAAAATAAAGTACATTTTGGACAGGTTGTTAAAGATTTTATTTTATTATTTAAATCAAATATTAAATAATAGAAAATTTATATTTTATTAATTGTGTTTGAAATTTCTAGATAATAGGAATATGTTTTTTTTTAATTATAAATTATAAAATTTAATATTATCAATTCTAAATTTTAATCATATATTTTTAATAAAATATAAGTATATAAAAATTAATATTTTAATTTTTAGATTTGGTTATAAGTAAGATTATTTATTTTAAGAAAATAATCAATTAATATTATTAGATCTAAGATTTTTGTGATTTATAAATAGAAAAACGTTTTTAGGATTAATCACATTATTAGGATTTGGTGGACTTTTAAAGCCAATTAATTGGAACAAGGTGAAAAAGCCAATCGATCTTATTGAATAAATAGCGTGGATGAATGATGCATCATTGCGTGAAATTAGTCACTAAAAACAAGCCATATAAAAACTAGTTGTTGAAAACTAGTCATTTAAAACTTAGTCGTTAATGAATTAGTTAATTAATTATTAAGGAATAATATTAAAAAAAATAAAATAAATTTTTTTTAATAAATTTTTAATTGATAAATATTATAATAAACTGATTAAAATTATTATTAATTGAGTTAACCACTAATAATATATTTTTTTTAATAAATATTTTAATACAATTGATTAAAATTTTATTATGTTAAAAGAGTTTACTAACATATATTTTTATTATTTTATTAATATAATACATAGAAAAATATACAATATATCATGAGATAATATATAATACATAGGATAATATATATTATATAATAAGATAATATATAATATATTACAACTATATAAATCAAGGGGATTATTTTATTAATATAATACATAGAAAAATATACAAAATATCATGAGATAATATATAATACATAGGATAATATATATTATATAATAAGATAATATATAATATATTACAACTATATAGATCAAGGGGAGAATAAAGATAAGATCAAGATATAAAGAAATAGGTTTAAAGGGAAAATCATCAAATACACTAGACAGAAAAAGAAGAAAGAGGGGAAATAAAACCCATATATATATATATAACAACCAAAGATTAAATTCCAAAGAAACCCAATGGAAGGGGGAAATTTCACCTAGAGAGAGATAGAGTCCATCTTTTACTCAATTTCCAACCATCATCTTTGTTGAGATTCTTTGCTTGCCTTTCAATTTCAATAGCCTTCCTAAGCTTCCTATGATAGGATTGATCGACCTTAGCAATGACTTTGGAGTCCTCAATGCATACATGGTGACACAATTTTTACGCATGTTCTGCAAGAGCCCAAGTGTAGGACCGATTGTGCCTAATGTCTACAACATGCTCCTGGATTCTCTGTCTAATCGATTGAATTGTTTCTCCAATATAGGGAGTGTCACAGGAACAAGGAACCATGTAAACACCTTTCATGTCCTTTGGGTCAATAGGGTCCTGGTCAGATCGGGGAGAATTTCTAATAGTATACAGAGGCTTGAACGAAGAGGAGACATTATTATTTCTAAGAACATGGCCAATTTTGTCTGTGGTCCCTTATATAAGCGAGAGATGAACCTTGGATACAAGATCCACCTGATTAGATTTTCCTTTTAATCCTTTATAGGCTTTTTGAAAGGCCTCAAGGCCTTGAGCTCTACTATACCCATTATTTTCAAGAAATTCAAGAAGATGAGATTTCTCTAACTCCAAGTGGTTGTCGTCAGAGATTCATAGAGCACGGGTATAAAGAGTGCAAAGAACACCAATTTTTTTAGCAAGAAAATGATGAGAACCAACATGAAGATATCGTTCCTTCTGAGTTTTCTTACGAAAACTTGGTGAGAAATGGTACCATCATCCATTCTAGAGAGAAGGATGTCCAAGAAGTGCAGACAGTCATCCAACTCCACTTCCATTGTGAATTTGATGCAGTCTGACTCAGAATTCAGGTGCCCAAGGAACAGATCTAACTTCTCGCGGCCATGGGGCCAAATGACACGAGTGTCATCTATGAATCTCTTCCACTTCCTCAGGAGAAATTGAGCTGAGGCCAAGGTCTTCGTTTCAAAATCCTCCATAAATAAGTTAGAAAATATAGGAAAGGGAGGGGAACCCATAGGAACATTGCAAGTTTTCCCATAGAAATCACATTGGAAACTGAAGAAAGTCTAGGTGAGGCAAAGGCCAACTAATTTGGAAGTGTCTTGGTCGCAGATCTGCTTAATGACATCAATGGCTTCTTGGATGTGGATTTTGGTGAATAAGGAAACAACGTCAAAGCTGAATAATAATTGCCCAAGATCCAACCTTATGTCCCTTCATTCTTTGATAAAGGAAGTTGAGTCCTTAACACAGAAGTTGGTGAGACCCACAAGGGATTTAAGCTTTTGGGCTAAGAATTTAGCAAGATGGTAAGAGGGACCACCTATTGTGTTAACAATAAATCTTAATGGGGCCCCACATTTATGAATTTTCGGAAGGTCATAAATCCTTGGGGTGAGGGAATTGCTCCCAATAAGCTTTCTAGAGAGAGGATTAAGGGAGGGATCCGACTTAATGACGAGGGAAATCCCCTTAGAAACGAAGTTAAGGGGATTCTTTGTAAGCTTAATGTAACAACCACTATTGGAAATATGGTTTTTCATTTTGCTAACATTGTCAGATTTATCCATAATGAATATGGCACCACCCTTATCCGTGTTAAGGCTGACAATGTTAGGGTTGTCCCTCAGGATTTTAAGAGCAAGAAACTGAGGCTTGTTCAAGTTTTTTTGGGAGGCTTAGCCTTCCTAAGAACAATGGAACAATCTTGTCTAATAGCCTCTTTGACACTTTTCGGAAAATCCTTAATGCCATATTCAATGTTACAGATAATGTTATCAATGAAAATCTTTTTCAAGGCAAAAGAGAAATTAAGTCTAGACTAAAACAAAAAGTAAAAAATGGAACTAAAAAAGTTAATGACATTTTTCATAAAAGAAAAATTATTTGTAATATTAATATTGTTAATAGTATTATTATTATTATTATTATTATGAACCTAATTATTATTAGGTGATTAATAATATTATTATTAGCAGCATAATTATTATTATTACTAATGTTGGTTTGATTAATTAAATTATTGTTTTTGTTGTTGATATATAATATTATAAATATTATTATTATTCCGGATTAAATTATTATTTATATTTCTATTCACATTATTAGGGCTGCAAATATCAATGTCGAAAAACTCAACCGGGCTGAGAACCTTACCATCCGAGTTTAAAACGTTACTAAACTCCGCTATCTCTTCATCCGCACGGATAACGGAACACCACCAACATCAGACGTTAGATGGCTAGCACTGTAATGGTCCGAATGCACGGCCGGGTTTATGTATAAATTTTAAAAAGCTTAGTTTAAATATTTCATAATTCAGATGTGATTTTGAAAAAATTTAGTAATTTTTTTTTGAAAACACAGATGTCAAAATTTTGGGTTCCCTGATAGCGAATCTATTTCTGAGAAAAAAGAGAGAAAGATTCCTTATTTTTACTCAATCTACAAAGTCAACCCTTCATGGGAAACCCTTTTCCATGTCTTTCCTTAGTATCGTATAGTGTTGTAGTGATCATAATGTTGTGTACAATGAAGATCTGGTCAAAAACTATTTTTTATCATTAACGGAGGTGGGGTTGTCATGTGCATGGATTGAAAAAGTCAAACAAGAACGGATTAACATTTTTTGTAAAAGCACAATTTTTGACGTGTATCATACTTCCGCTGCCGTCCCACCGTCGATATGCACAGCCTCTGTTGTCAAAGAGACTTCATTCATTCCTCTTATTCGCCTGCCTTAACCTATGCACGCACGTAACCAACCTCACGTCTAAGTTGAAGTATTGACTTCACCTCCATCCAAAAGAATCTTTTAAATTTGGCATCATTTATCCATAATAAAAAAATGTATTGAGATTCGGTATCATTTTAGTGGTCAATGAAGATTTTCATTTAACGAAATTTATTAATTTCTTCATCCAATAATCTATTACTCTGTTATATTTCAAATTAAAATGAATAGACTAAAGAATGATAATTTCAAGTTGATTAACATTGACTCGATATTTAAGTCATTGTTAAATGATTCTAGAAGCACGAGCTAAAATTGCAAATTAGCCAAACACAGGTCAACTTAAAGGAATTTTTCATTTTTCCTGTTTTTTTCCACATTGAAATTTTGTTAGAAGATCGCAGATTATCTTGAATGTTTTATTAAATATAATTCACTTAAAGAAATTGATAATCTTGAGGTACCTATTATAGAGATGAGCTTAGGTTTAAAATCGTAAATTAGGTTTCAAACCATTACGAATCCATCATTGTTCTTTATTCATAACAAATAAAAATGAAATGATGAAATAATTTGAAAATTAGGAATCCATCCTTGAATTTGAAATTATGAAAGAATTGGAAATAATGAATGCAAGGAGAAAACTCTTTATAAGTAAAAAATATCACAACCCATTACAAATTAGAATTAGAAAGCTTAGATTTGGGTATTAAAGATATTGAAATTTAATAGTAGAAAGCTTAGGTTTGGGTTATATATATATATATATATATATATATATATATATATATATATATATATATATATATAACATTCATTGAGATCAAGCTTTGGTCTATCAGACCTAAAGAAATGAATTATTACGCCGATAGGCGTAGCCCCTTATCGGAATTGGCTTCATTAATGATTTTGCTAATTAATCTATTTCATTCGATGGTCTAGATTGAAAGATGCCGGTATATTCTCGTCGTTGCCACTCAATCAATGAATGAAATTAAAAGCCATAACCTCCTTGCATGTCTAAATCAAGTGTTTAAACCCTACTTAAATTATTTTTTTACCAAATGATCATTAAAAATTTATTGTTCCTCTTATTTATCTCCACATTGTTGAGATTTTCTGTTCTGAATAAAATAGGCAAAATCTCAGTAGATGACAACAATAGGAATTAGTTCCTAGATTAGCTCCAGTTTGTTGGGAGGGAGTTAATGCATCCTAAATTTGATGTGAGAGGATTTATGAGGCGCTAGATTCTCTTTCTATATAACAGTATCCATACGCATGGTTTGAGGTGCAGAGTTTGTAATCCCCGTTTGATTAATAAAGAATTGCCGATGCCTATGTTGTGTGGACGTAGCCCAGATTGGTTGGGTGAACCACGTTAAACCTCTGTGTCTTATGTGCTTGATTTATTTGCTGAGTATTTGTTTATAATTTGCTGTGCTTCTGATCTCCAACAAGTGGTATCAGAGCAGTTGGAGGTGGAGCGCGTACTGGAGGTGGAGGTTTGTTTTGCATTGGTGCTGTGTGGAGGTGCGTTGAATGGTACTGCCTGGAAGGTGCTGTCCAACCTGCGTGGTGTTGTGTGTTGCTATGCGTGAAAATGCTGTGCGTAACAAAGCCCATGCGTGAAAGTGCTGTGCGTAGCAACGTGGTGGAGCCTTTTTTCTTCTCTGCGTGGAGGTATTCAGAACTGAAGTTTTAAGCTGATGCAAAGTTAAGTCGACGTGCAGTCTTTATAGCGCTGGTTTATGCCTTTGAACAAAACAAAAAAAAAGTCGATTTTCACATCATGGATCATGGTATGAAGAAGTCGTTTTGTTTTTAAATCGATTTATATTTGTATTGAATTGACTCTAAAAATGTTTTACATTGAAGTCAATGTGAATTCAAAACAATAAATAGATTATATTAAGGGTGGCCCATTAGAATAAATCGAAAATCGATTTGACATTTAATAATGCCATTTGCACATGGTATTTTATGAAGTGGTCACAATAAATCGATATGAGTGGTGTTTAAATGAAAATCGATTTGTGTTAAATTCCATTCACACATGGTATGAAAGGTGAAGGGCATTTATAAATAGTTTTGAATATTGTTTATTTTTTCCATTTGCATATGGTATGAAGTGAAAGGAAATATATATTTTTTTTAAAGGGCATTCTTTTAAAAAGGGCATTCTTTATTTAAAAGTTGCAATTGGAGGTTGTTTTCTTGTGACAC
Organism: Pinus albicaulis; assembly: GCA_034641835.2. NCBI lineage: Eukaryota > Viridiplantae > Streptophyta > Pinopsida > Pinales > Pinaceae > Pinus > Pinus albicaulis. The sequence goes on along the minus strand of CM076574.1, from coordinate 1,398,234,463 downwards.
GATATGGCAAAAACACAAAGTGCCCGTTTTGAGATCGAGAAGTTCAATGGAAAAAACAACTTCGAGATCTGGAAGGTTAAGATGCACGATCTGTTGATTCAACAAGGCGTGGCGAAAGCACTGTTGGGGAAAAGCAAAAAGCCTTCTTCCTTGACGGAGGATGAATGGGATGAGTTGGATGACAGAGCTCTGAGCGCAATTCGGTTATGTCTGGCGGATGACGTTCTGTTCAACATTGTGTCAGAGAAGACCGCCGCAGGCCTGTGGTCGAAGCTTGAGAAGCTCTACATGATGAAATCCTTGACAAATCGGATTCTCCTGAAGCGACAGCTTTATGGTTTGCGGATGAAGGAAGGTACCACGATTACTGACCATCTGAATGTTTTCAATACTCTATTGGTACAATTACAAAGTCTAGATGTAAAATTTGATTCAGAGGATAAGGCAATAACTCTATTGTGTTCATTGCTCGAATCGTGGGATCACTTTGTTACTTCCATAAGCTTTAGTACTGCAGACATCCTTGAATTTGATGATGTCGTTGGAGCTTTGTTGTCCGAGGAGACCAGGAAGCGGTCGAATGCTGACACCTCTACATCAGAGGCAATGATGGCTAGAGGTCGTTCTAGAGAAAGACGCTCCGGTAAGCGCAGCGATTCGCGTTCAAAGTCGAAAGGGAAGAAGAGCAAAGTGAAGTGCTGGTTTTGTGGCAAATCGGGGCACTTGAAGAAAGACTGCTGGAAGAGACAGAAAACAGAGAAGAAAGGAGACTCTTCGACAGAGAAGAAGGAAGCAAACACGACAGATACAGGTTCGGCATCTGGTTCAGGTATGAGCGACGAAGTGTTATCAGTTAATTTGTCAAATCATGATCAACATTGGTTGTTAGATTCCGGTGCATCAAACCACATGTGTATTCATAGAGAATGGTTTAAGACGTATAGATCAATTAATGATGGAGTCGTGTACATGGGTAATGATGTCACATCTAATATTGTGGGGATAGGAAGTATACAACTGCAAATGTTTGATGGCACAACTAAATTGTTAACAGATGTGAGACATGTTCCAGACTTAAGGAAAAATCTAATTTCACTGGGAGCTCTTGACACCAATGGATATAAAACTGTAATTCAAGGTGGAGTAATGAAAATTTACAAAGGCATTTTACTAGTTATGAAAGCTAAGAAAGTAGGAAATCTATTTCAGTTAGAAGGAGGTACAGGGTCAGATTTTGTGTCTACTGTGTCTGAACATGACAGGAGTTCCATTCACTTATGGCATCAAAGATTGGGGCATATGAGTGAAAGAGGGTTGAAAATTTTGGCTGATCGCAAGTTACTTCCAAATCTGAAGTCTGGAAAGTTAGATTTCTGTAAACATTGTCTGTTTGGAAAACAAAGTAAGCAAAAGTTTAAAACAGGCAAACATACTAGTAAAGGCATACTTGATTATATCCATTCAGATGTTTGGGGACCAACACCTACAACCTCGTATGGTGGCTCATCATATTTTGTGTCGTTTATTGATGATTTTTCTAGGAAAGTGTGGGTCTACATGATGAAAAAGAAGTCTGATGTTTTTACAATTTTCAAACAGTTTAGAGCATTGGTAGAAAACATCACTGGTAGAACAATAAAATGTTTAAGAACTGACAATGGTGGTGAGTTTACTTCCAAGGAGTTTGACAGCTATTGCAAGGATGCAGGGATCGAGAGACATAAGACCACGGTTTATACTCCTAAGAAAAATGGAGTTGTTGAACGCATGAACAGGACTCTTTTGGAGAGAGCAAGGAGTATGCTGAGTAACGCCGGGTTGCAAAAGGAGTTGTGGATGGAAGCGGTGGCAACAGCTTGTTATGTGATAAACCGATCTCCATCGACGGCAATAGACTGCAAGATTCCGCAAGAGGTATGGAAAGGACACCCTTGTGACTATTCTAAACTCAGAGTGTTTGGTTGTGATGCATATGCTCTAGTGCCTAAACATCAACGAACTAAGTTAGATCCAAAGTCTAAAAGGTATATCTTTGTTGGGTATGGTGTTGGAACAAAGGGATATAGATTGTGGGATCCTACTACCCACAAAATCGTCATCAATAGATATGTAAAGTTTGATGAATCCTCTCTTGTACAGTTAGATGTAGATAGAAAATTGAAACAGGATGATGTATTTGATTTTCAGCACATTCAGTTTGACAGCACTTCTAATGATAGTCATGATGACCATAGTTCAGATACTAGTCATGAACAAGTTTCAGAATCAGAACATGAACAGGGTTCAGGTTTAGATCATGAACACGTCTCAGATACTGATCGGCAAGAAGTTCCTACAGATGGTAGTTAGCCAGAAACATCCTTAAGGAGGTCGACAAGAATCAAACGACCACCGAGAAGGTATGATGATTATGTTACTTCAGTTGCATTTACTGCTAATGACAATGAACCTCTGTGCTATCAGGAAGCAATAGAAGGTTCGAAAAGTGACAAGTGGAAAGCAGCCATGAAGGACGAAATGATGGCCTTAGGTAAGAATGGCACATGGGATCTGGTTGAGCTTCCGAAAGACAGGAAAAATGTGGGGTGTAAATGGGTTTTCAAGCTGAAACGGGGTGTGAATGATACGGAAGACAGGTACAAAGCAAGGCTGGTTGCAAAAGGGTTTTCTCAGAAAGCCGGTATTGACTTTCATGAGATTTTTTCACCAGTGGTTAAAATTGTTTCAATTAGAATTGTGTTAGCATTAGTGGCTTTGCTTGATTTAGAGTTGCAGCAATTAGATGTTAAGACTGCATTTCTACATGGAGACTTAGATGAGGAAATATATATGGAACAACCGGAAGGGTTTGTTCAGCATCGCAATAAGAAATTTGTCTGCATGCTCAAGAAGTCATTATATGGCCTGAAGCAGTCGCCTCGGCAGTGGTATAAGAAGTTTGATTCTTTCATGTTGAGTCAGAAATATGTTAGAAGTGAATATGATCATTGTGTTTATTTTAAGCAATTGAAAAATGGCATATTCATTATCTTAGTATTGTATGTTGACGATATGCTTTTAGCAAGCAAAAGCATAGAAGAATTCAACAGGTTGAAGGCTCAGATGGCAAGGACATTTGATATGAAAGATCTAGGAGCAGCAAGACAGATTTTGGGCATGGAGATTTTCAGAGACAAGAGCAATGGTAAGCTATGGCTATCACAACAGAAGTATATTGAGAAAATACTTTTGAGATTTGGTATGAATAATGTGAAGCCTGTGTTAGTCCCTTTAGCTTCCCATTTTAAGCTTTCTTCGAGTTTATGTCCTAATACAGATGAAGAAAAGGATTATATGTCTCGAATTCCATATGCCAATGTAGTAGGGTGTTTAATGTATGCGATGGTTTGTACTCGACTAGATATTTCACATGCAGTTGGGGTTGTCAGCAGGTATATGGAAAATCCGGGTAAAGAACACTGGTCAGCAGTGAAATGGGTGCTTCGGTATTTGAGAGGCACAAGTAGTTATTGTATTACTTACAATAAGAGTAGTGAATTTGTTTGTGGATATGTTGATTCCGATTTTGCAGGTGATTTGGATAAGAGAAGGTCAACTTCAGGGTACGTCTTTACTCTTGCAGGTGGAGCTATCAGCTGGATGTCAAAGCTACAGAACATTGTTGCTTTATCCACTACTGAAGCAGAATACATTGCTGCTTCTCATGCTTGCAAAGAAGTGATTTGGTTGAAAGGTTTGTTTGGTGAATTTGGTAGGTTGCAGGACAACATCAAGTTATTTTGTGACAGTCAAAGTGCAATACATTTGGCTAAGAATCCGGCCTATCATAGTAAATCAAAGCATATACCGATCAAGTACCATTTTGTAAGACAAGTTATCACTGAAAGGGGAGTCTCTCTTGAAAAGGTGCATACAAAGGAGAATTGTGCAGACATGTTCACGAAACCAGTTTTGTTAGAGAAGCTACGCTGGTGTTTGGTTTCTCTTGGCTTGCAGAAGAGATAAAATAATAATAACAGGGCATCAGGCTAATTGTTGTCAAGGTGGAGATTGTTGAGATTTTCTGTTTTTGAATAAAATAGGCAAAATCTCAGTAGATGACAACAATAGGAATTAGTTCCTAGATTAGCTCCAGTTTGTTGGGAGGGAGTTAATGCATCCTAAATTTGATGTGAGAGGATTTATGAGGCAGTTAGATTCTCTTTGCTATATAACAGGTATCCATACGGATGGTTTGAGTGTGAGAGTTTGTAATCTCCTGTTTGATTAATAAAGAATTGCCGATGCCTATGTTGTGTGGACGTAGCCCAGATTGGTTGGGTGAACCACGTTAAACCTCTGTGTCTTATGTGCTTGATTTATTTGCTGAGTATTTGTTTATAATTTGCTATGCTTCTGATCTCCAACACACATATGAGGGTATGAGGGATTAGAGCAAAATAAGGACACGTTTCGGACGAGAAATTTTTATCGTCGAAGCTGCATGGCATGTGGTTAGCTTAACGTTTCAGGTTTAATCATGGGATTTTTATGGAGGCGGCCATCTATGCAAACAAAAATAAATATCAATGTCCATCCATCTTCCAATGGGAGCAGCGTGCCACGCACAACGAATTCTTTAATGGCCATTATCTTCACATGGTGCCACGCGCAATGAATTCTACAGAGCTATCGCACAAGCGGGAACCGTTACGGGAAGGTGAACCAGAGCGTCGCCCAAACGTTTGAACAGAGTGGTTCCACGGAGTTGTTTCACCTATCTGCTGTGATGGTTGGCATGGTAACGCTCAATTTCTTTCAGACCATAAGGCCACCTAGTTTAGAGTAGCAGACATATTTGGATGCAGAGAACCGAGACTGTGGCTGGTTGGATCGAAGTAAGAAATCCTTTTGAGAAGCTTTACGGTTGTGGAACGCACGCTCTGGACATGGTGTTAATCGAAGGTCGATGTCACAAGATCGAAACGATCTGTCACCTTTCTCAATGGAGGAAATAAGAGAGATGAAGTATCTGCAGGCGGCGCTGAGTAAATCTCTTCGGCTCTATCCGCGTACTCCGATAGACCTGGTAGAGGCGGTGGAGGATTACGTGTTGCCCAACGGCATGAAGTTAGCGAGGGGGTCCATCGTGATGTATTTCATCTACTCTCCGTGCAGATTGAAGAGTGTGTGGGGGGAGGATTGTGGGGAATTCAAGCCAGAGAGGTTGATCAACGACGAGAAGGCCGTGAAGAGAGAATCGGAGTTCAGGTACCCGGTTTTCAATGGCGGGCCGAGAAGGTGTACCAGCAAGGAATTTGCGTTTTGGCAGATGAAGTGGGCGACGACTTCCATTCTTGCCCGTTACGAGGTGAGAGTAGTGGAGAGGCACCCCGTTGTTCCCAAGCTTGGGTTGCTACTTTCGATGAAGCATGGCCTTCTGGTATCAGTTCGCCCACGCACTCCGTTAAACACTGTGGGTGAAATCTGAAGCACACATGATGAACTTTGTTTCTTCAGCAACAACGTATAACGTGAATGCTGCTCTCTATAATACTTCTGGAACTGAGAGTTGGGTTTTTAAGTGCTTTACTTTCACCGCAGCTATGTAGTACAATGTGTTCTTAGTTTGTCTTCTATACTCGCGATGCTTCTAATGTGCTCTAAATTGTATCGCTGCTAGAAACATACATTAGATTGTATTGTTCATATATTGATAAATACACGTGGTATCGTTACATAGTTATATACATATTTTGTTTTTCTGTTGATATATTTTTAAATACATGTGGCCATATCGTTTTATTTATTTATCTAAATTTTTTTTGGCAAGTAATTTGTGTTTCCTGAGATTACTCAAATAAAGTTTGAATGAAAATTTAAGTGATAGGAAATTGATTTATTTAATTATGAGATTTTGTTAGGTAGATCGTTTAATTATTTACTCTATTTTAAACACATTTTATTGCATAGTAAAGGTGGTTGGAGAAACCATTCGTGGTTTTCGCATGATTGAAAAGTGCTAATTGGTTTTTTTGAAAAAAACGCGATGACGGGACACGCGTCCATAAGCTGTATTGGAAAACCATTTATATCGGGTTTTTTTTTAGCGGTAAAGCTTGGAGGCTGAGAAAATGCAATATTCATTATATGTCGTTGGATTATTGATTGAGAACGCAACAAGCTCGGAGCCATCGGATGGCGAAGGTGAGTTAACAATATTATTAAAAATTACAAATTAACAATAAAATTGTTTTTCCAATTTATGCTTTTAGTGATGAGGTTAACAATTAAAATAATATTCATCGTTCCTTCGCTCCGTAATTTCGTTCTTTAATGAATATTAGTGTTCTAGAAGTGATAAATTTAAAATGCGTAACTGAAATAAAATATGTTAAGGAGGAATTCATAGAAATCCATGACATTGCTTTACTATATTTAATTATAACTATATTAAAAAAAAAGCCATTAAAAAGTGAAACATAATAAAACATTAAAATATGGTTTTAAGCAAATGCACTTGTAAATATAAAATAATATTGAAAAATAAGTAAGACATTAACATATGGTTTTAAGCACATGCACTCGTAAATATAAACTAATATTGAAAATTGAAGGATGAGAGTCGATACGATCGAGTAAATTGACTTAATTTAAGATGTGTCGCATGTGATAACCAATCATTATCGCATTTTTAGAAATTTAAATTTCAAAATGTTGAAATTTGAAAATCCCAGAATTCTCCCTCTTTAACACAGAGAAATAAATTTCACTCTACAGAAAACAGAATTTCAACTCTATAAAACAAATTTTATTCCATAAAATTGTTTACAAGTTCTTCCTCAATCACAGAGGGATTTACAATTGGTGGACTGCTTCTAAGCACAGCTCCAAAACAAAACAAAAAACTCTTCTCTGTCTGTAAAAAAAAAACTCTGCTGTGAATTTCCCATTCACTGTCTCTGTCTATTAAAAAAAACAACTCACTGTCTTTTTCTAAAATATACACTGCTGTGTATTATTTTTAAATTCTGCTCTCACTGTCTTTTTTTTAACAACTGCACTGCTGTGCATTCAACAACTAAAAAAATTTACAATTATGTTCTATTACATATAAACAAAATATCTAAATTCCATTTAATGTCATTCATTGACTTTACAATCACCGCTTAAAATTTTTTTATGGTGCCATAAATTCTGTCAGCACCGCTTCAAAATCAAATTTATGACGAATTTGAACGTGGCGCTGTTTGACAGATTTTCCCGCGATGGTGGTGGCGGAACGGTGGCGCCCTGGCGGAGCCACCACAAGCTGGTGGTTACGAGGGGTATGGTTCTGCCCGTACAAACCAAATGGGTGAGCGCCCGCACTAAATTTGAGCCGTTGATTGCTTGGTCAACCAAGATCATCGGGTCAACTACAAGGGGTGCCCATTTGTTAACTGTCGAGCGGTTTGTACCCCCGTAAACCGTCGATCTCCGTCAACATGCAGCCACAATAACCCTCTGTGCCTGCTGCCGGTTTAACTGTGCGCTGATCAACCGTTCATCACGCCGTCTGCATGGTTTATTCACGCTGTTGGAAATTAGATTCCAACACTCCCCCTTAATTTCAACTGCTGGGTTTTCTTGCATACCCAAGCATTTTCTAAAATGTTCAAAGCTTTTCTGCGCAAGTGGCTTTGTGAGGATATCTGTAAATTGATCCTCCGTTCTACAATGCTGTAAAACGATCTCGCCATTGTTAACCAATTCACGTATGAAGTGAAACTTGGTGTCAATGTGTTTTCTCCTTTTATGAAAAACAGAATTTTTAGACAATGCAATAGCTGAGCTATTGTCACAAAAGATCATTGTCCCTTTTACCTGTTCTTGACATAAGCTTCTCAACATTTTCCGCATCCAAACTGCTTGACACACTACTACTGTAGCTGCCACATATTCTTCCTCTGCTGTAGACAATGCTACAATGGGTTGTTTCTTAGAAGCCCATGAAATGGCTCCTGAACCCATGTGAAAAACATAACCAGAAGTTCTCTTCCAATCATCAACACTTCCAGCCCAATCACTGTCTATGTATCCAACTAAATCTGAACATTCTGAAGTAGTATAAAAAATACCAAACCTTTTAGTACCTTTAACATACCTCAAAATTCTTTTTGTTGCTTGCCAATGTGCATCCTTTGGTTTTTCCATGAATCTGGAAATCAAACTAACAACATGCATAATGTCCGGCCTAGTTGTAGTCAAGTACATGAGGCTGCCAACTATGCTCTTGTATAAATTCGGATCAAAATCCCTGCTGCTGTCCTCTCTGCTGAGTTTTAATCCCATCACTGTGGGATTGATTGCTGCTTTGCATTCCTGCATGTTAAATCTTTCAAGTACCTCATTAACATACTTTTCCTGTGAGATAAAAATCCCATTTTCATCTTGTTCTACTTCTATTCCCAAGAAGTATTTCAACAAACCCATATCAGTCATTTCAAATTCTTCCTTCATGACTGTTTTGAAATGTTCAATAAGGCAATCATCATTACCTGTAAAAATAACATCATCAACATATAATACTACAATCAAGATTTTACCGTCTTTTTCTTTGATGTAGAGGGCGGGTTCTCCCTCACACTTCTCAAAACCATTTTCCAGTAGATATGAATCTATCCTACTGTACCACGCTCTTGGCGCTTGCTTCAGCCCATAAAGAGCTTTCTTCAGTTTGCATACCTTGTTCTCTTGGCCTTTCTTTTCATAACCGAGAGGTTGTTCAATGTAAACCTCTTCCATTAACACTCCATTCAGAAATGCTGACTTCACGTCCATTTGGTAAACTTTCCACTTGTTTTGTGCTGCTATGCACAACACTGCTCTCACGGTTTCCATTCTTGCAACCAGTGCGAAAGTTTCCTCATAATCTATCCCATGCTTTTGCTTATAGCCTTTGACGACAAGCCTTGCCTTGTGTCTCTCTATCTTGCCTTCAGCATTACTCTTGGTCTTGTAGACCCATTTAACACCAATGACATCTTTACCTTTTGGGAGTTCAACCAAATCCCAAGTTATGTTCCTTTCTATGGCATTTATTTCCTCATCCATAGCTTCTATCCATTTCCTATCCTTGATAGCTTCCTCGAAATGAACAAGATCATCAACATGATAATATAAAGCAAACAAAGAATTGATACCTTCATTTGCAATATCTTTTTCATAAATTTCCCTCAAACTTTTGAATTTCTTACCTCTTTCTGTAGGTGTACAAATGCTTGAAGAAGCACTTGAATTTCCTCCTTGTGGTGTGCTTGGAGAAGCACTTTCATTTCTCCTCAAGGGTGTGCTATGCTGCTCTTCTGTTGGTGTTGCTGTTTGGGGATGTATTTCAGCCAACTCATCATCATTTTCATTATGAGATAAACAGTGTTTAACATTCACTATTTTCTCTATGCTTCCATCCCAAGCTTCCTCTTCAATGAACTGAACATCCCTGCTCACAATGAATTTCTTGGTGGATGGGTTATATAACCTGTATGCCTTGGATTCCTCACTGTATCCAATGAAAATAAATTTCTCCCCCTTACTGTCCAACTTCTTTCTTAGCTGATCCAGAATGTGTGAATAAGCTACACATCCAAAAACCTTCATGTGTGTGACACTCTGCTTTGTGCCACTCCATGCCTCTTCTGGCACTTTGTTCATTACTACTTTTGTAGGGCACCTGTTCAAAATATATGTTGCACAATGTACAGCTTCAACCCAATAATCATTAGGCAAATGCTTTGCCTTTAACATACTCCTCGCCATGTCCATTATGGTTCGGTTCTTCCTTTCGGCTACTCCATTTTGTTGTGGAGTATATCTAGTTGTAAACTACTTTTGAATACCATTTTCTCTACAAAAACGTAGAAAATATTTAGAGATATACTCACCTCCTCTATCAGTCCTTAAGACTTTGATATGCAGTCCACTCTGGTTCTCAACAAGTGCTTTGAAATTGCAAAAATTTTCAAACACTTCACTTTTATTTTTCAAAAAGTAAACCCAAGTTTTTCTTGTAAAATCATCTATAAATGTTAGCACATAGTGGCTGCTAGCAAGTGATGGAGTTTGCATCAGTCCACATACATCTGAGTGGACAATATCTAAGGGTGCTTTTGCCCTTATGCTTTTCCCGGAAGGAAAAATTTCTCTGTGTTCTTTCCCAAGAATACAACCTTCACAAAGGCTGTCCGGTTTCTCTATCAATGGTAAACCACTTACCATTCCTTTTCTGTTCAAAAAATTAAGACCTCCAAAGTTGAGATGTCCAAATCTCAAGTGCCATAACCAATTATCATCCTTTGGTTCGCTTTGGTAAGTCTCTTGTGCAACTGCTACTTTCTCTTCACCATTCTTCAAGTCTGCTCTCATTCTGAGAGGGAACATCATGTTCCTTGTCATCTTCACTTCAACAATACACTGGTTGCTAGGTGGTTTGTCCATGATGGTACAAACATCATCCTCAAAGAAAACATTATATCCCTTATGGACAAGTTGTCCAATACTTAAGAGATTACACTTCATTCCTGGAACATAATAAACATCTGCTATGGATTTCTTTGCTCCTAATCTTGTTAAAACATTTACATCTCCTTTTCCCATAACAGAAACTTTGCTATCAGTTCCTAGTGTGACTTGTGACTGCACACTCTCATCTAACATAGAAAACATGGCTATGTTTCCTGTCATATGGTTACTACAACCGAAGTCTAGAAACCATAAATCCTCATTCTTTTCTTCAGCCATATTACAAGCTAAAAACAAATTGTTTTGGCTGCTATTTTCTTTTGTGAAATTTGCACTAGTTCCACTTCTCATATCTTGTTTCTTCTTTCTACATTCATTAGCATAATGACCATATTTTTTACAATTGTAACATTGGACATTGGATTTATCATACCTTTGTCCTTGATCATTCTGCTAACCACTTTGCTGGCTGCCTTGGCCTTGACGCTGATTTGGATTGCTGCCCCTTCCTTGAGCATTTGCTGAACTGTTCCTTCCACCTCTGTTATGGCTTCTGCCTCTTCCTCTTCCTTTGTCTTGCCCTCTTCCTCTTCCGAAAGACATCTGGGTCTTAAAAGCATGCTCAAGAGATGAGTTTTCACTCCTACTCAATCTCTGTTCATGGGTCATTAGTGATGCATGTAGCTCATCAACTGAAAACTTTGTGAGATCCTTAGTCTCCTCTATGGTGGTTACAATCACATCAAATCTTGAGGGTAGACTCCTCAAGATTTTTTCAACAATCCTCTTGTCCTCAAGAGTCTCTCCATGAGATCTTATTTGTGTGACCATTCCAATCACATGAGTGAAGAATGAGTCAATAGTGTCTGACTCTTTCATACAGAGAGTCTCAAAGTATCTCCTCAGCAACTGAAGTTTTGTTGTCTTCACCTTCTCCATGCCCTGATAAGCTGTCTTGAGAGTTTCCCATGCTTCTTTGGATCTGTTAGCTGCTTCTATCCTCGGAAACACACTCTCATGCACTGCTTGATACAAAAATAAAAGAGCCTTGGCATCTCTCTTCTTATTGTTCTTCAGTGACTCCCTTTCTGCCTGAGTTAAGACATAAAACTTTGCTTCATTTGCTGGCTCTTCAAAGCCATCCTCAACAAATTCCCATAATTCTTGAGAGAAAAATAAAGCTCTCATAGTTATTGACCAGTAGTCATAATTTTTCCCATTAAATTGTGGGAGATGGATATTTCCCAAACTCATACCAGTGCTGGAGCCAACCATTCTGCACTCTTAACTATGATTCAAAACACTTGACTGTGTGTTTTAATTTAACTAACTGTACTGCAACAGTAACACAAAACTGTATAGATAAATACCTTTAAATTCTTCTTGTCTGAACCTTCACACTGTTGGAGAGGCTTCTGCAAAAACGAATTCCTTTTTTCCAGCTTATTTGACCTTCAAATAGCCTGAATTGGCTTCGATACCATGTTGAAATTTGAAAATTCCAGAATTCTCCCTCTTTAACACAGAGAAATAAATTTCACTCTACAGAAAACAGAATTTCAACTCTATAAAACAAATTTTATTCCATAAAATTGTTTACAAGTTCTTCCTCAATCACAGAGGGATTTACAATTGCTGGACTGCTTCTAAAAACAGCTCCAAAACAAAAAAAAAAACTCTTCTTTGTCTCTAAAAAAAAAACTCTGCTGTGAATTTCCCATTCACTGTCTCTGTCTATTAAAAAAACAACTCACTATATTTTTCTAAAATATACACTGTTGTGTATTATTTTTAAATTCTGCTCTCACTGTCTTTTTTTTAACAACTGCACTGCTGTGCATTCAACAACTAAAAAAATTTACAATTCTGTTCTATTACATATAAACAAAATATCTAAATTCCATTTAATGTCATTCATTGACTTTACAATCACCGCTTAAAAAAAAAATTATCGTGCCATAAATTATGTCAGCACCGCTTCAAAATCAAATTTATGACGAATTTGAACGTGGCGCTGTTTGACAGATTTTCCCGCGGTGGTGGTGGCGGAACGGTGGCGCGCTGGCGGAGCCACCACAAGCTGGTGGTTATGGGGGGTATGGTTCTGCCCATACAAACCAAATGGGTGAGCCCCGCACTAAATTTGAGTCGTTGATTGCTTGGTCAACCCAGATCATCGGGTCAACTACAGGGGGTGCCCATTTGTTAACTGTCGAGCGGTTTGTACCCCGGTAAACCGTCGATCTCTGTCAACATGCAGCCGCGATAACCCTCTGCGCCTGTTGCCGGTTTAACTGTGCGCTGATCAACCGTTCATCACGCTGTCTGTATGGTTTATTCACGCAGTTGGAAATTAGATTCCAACACAAAACAGTCGATTAAAAAACTCCAAAATTTGTAAAGAAAGCTCAATGGAACCTTGACCAGAGTTGTTGTTTTAAACTTGGTTGGCAAGGGATTATATCCCGAAAGCCAATTTCATTGTTGAAGTCACCGGAAGCGGAGTGAAAGAAATGGAACCATAGTTCTATTGGGAACCTGAATTAATTAAATGCCAAGGCAGTTTCTGTAGAGAAAACCAGTGGGTTCGCATTTTTTTAAATGGTAAGTGAGACCGCTAAAAAAAAATGCGAGGTGCGTCAGTATTCGACATGTCACAAAGTGGTGGTATTCTAATAACGTGAGTTTCGTGTTTTTTCTAAACGTTAAGGTTCAGAGATTAAAAAAATGCGATATCCATCTTGGTCATTGGATCAGTGACGGTTGAAGCTACGATGCGTCCGCCGTTGGATGTAGAGGGAAAGTTAAAGGCTGGGACCCATTTCATCATGCGACGCTGAGAAGTTAAAAGGCAAGCGAGGTTATCACGCGACTGTCGTTGGATTCGTTGGTGGGAGCGTGATAGGACTACAACCGTAGATGCGAAAGGTATGTTAGTGTTGGGGCCCAAATATAGTTATATGTTGTATGGGTCGAATGTTGTAATATGCTAGTGGTTAGTTCTTAACCCAAGTTCAAGTTTATTTGTGATTTTGGATATTGATTTTTAGGCCCTATGTCAGAGAGACATTTGTGCATTTCGATATTCAACCCATAAATTACGTTTGTAAAAATATTTAACATGAAACGTAGGAGCTTTAATGTAGAATGTACCCATTAGGATTATTCTAATCCCAATTAGCGTACTTGAAAATATGTACTTATGAATTAGTGTACTGTAATGATGGTCCATGTATTATTTATTTTTACCCGTTCTTGTTTCTTCTATTCAATGGTAAAGACACTTGCATAATTGCTATTGGTGGGAAGGAAACACGGAGGGAATTAGCTAAAACGTACTTGACGAAGGGAAGCGGTTTGGATGAAAAGATAAATATCATAGTGTTAAGAAAAACAAGGGAAAAAGTTAAAAAATACTTTTAATACTTTAAATGAGAGACTAATTTTTGCTCATTAACTTGAAATTGAGGTGTTGTGTCACTTTTAGGGTTTGTTATTTATTTTTTTATATGGATGATTTTTGTTTTTTTGAGGTGTTAGTGTGGTTTTTTTTTTTTTTAAATCTTGTGTTTTTTGTTTTGTCAAATTTAGTAGTTTATAAATAATATGGGATTAGGAGAACTCATATAAATGATAAATTGAAAATATTATTTAAGTAGTGCTATATAGTACCTTTTTTCTATGGTTTAGTAAAAAATAGTAAAATTGATGTATTAAATGTTTGACAGTGTAAGTGTATTAAGTGTATTTGATAAGTGTTTTTGGAACAAAAAAATTATCAATAGTTAACAGCCACTGAGACCAATATTTGGTTTATCATACATAAAGAAAAGAGTTATTTAGTTTGATTTAAGGTTTTATTCCTATGCTCAAAAAGCTTGGAGAGAAGCCTCCCAAGCTCACTATAATTTTAACATCTTAAAAGGCTAGGAAGGTAAATATTGCAACAAATATTATAATGTAATAGATGTAATATTAAACTCGTAATAATAAATATATAATAAATAAATAATAATAATATTACAAAAATAACTAATTTAATAAACTATTATTACATTAATAAATGTGGTCATATATCAATCACATGCACAACCACATTAGTTAACCTAATTACTAGAATAAACATTAATCATACATACTTAATATTAGTATTAATATTTATATTGTTAAATATATAATAATAATAATATTATTATTATAAAAAATATACTAATATTATTGTATTTCAATTATAATTAATAATACTAATAATAACTGAAATTGCCATAAATGAAATAAATCTATATTAATCATAATAAATATTTAATAATAAAAAATAATAATAATAATATAAAAAAATTAATACAATAAATTATTATTATCATTAGAAATAATAATAGTGATTAATATATATTTTTATAGTTAATTTATTATTATTATTATAATCAACTTAATATTAATTATTATTATTGCAAATTCATTATTATTAATATTATTATTAATTAATAAATAAATAAATAATAAATATCGATATTGTTAAATATATAATAATAATAATACTATCATTAAAAAATATATTAATATTATTCTATTTCAATTATAATTAATAATAATAATAATAAATGAAATATACATAAATGAATGATGATGATGATGATGATGGTAGTGGTTAACGGCCACTGAGACTAATCTTTGGTTTATCTGTCCTAAAGAAAAGAGTTATATATTTTGATTTAAGGTTTTATTCCTATACTCAAAAAGCTTGGAGAGAAGCCTCCCAAGCTCGCTATAATTTTGACATCTTAAAAGGCTAGAAAGGTCAGTATTGCAACAAATATTATGATGTAATAGATGTAATATTAAACTCATAATAATAAATATATAATAAATAAATAATAATAATATTAAAAAATAGCTTATTTTATTAAATTATTTTTATTATTATTATAAACTATTTATATTATTAATATTAATTAACAATATTAATAAAATAATAATAATAATAAAAGTTATGGTATATTATTTAATTCAATATATTATTAATTATCAATTATTACTATTATTGTTAATTACTTAATAATATTATTAATTGACAATAGCAATAATATTAATTAATAACCATATTAGGAAATTTGCTTCTGTGATCCATAAAATGCAATTAAAATCTTTCGGTAAAAATCACATCAGAATAGATTTGGTCGACGCGTTTCGAACCAGCCAATGTGGTTCATCATAATTATTTAGTAATAATACTTATGAATAAAATCTTTTGGTAATAATCACATACAAAACAATATCATCCATGAGTTTTATAATTCATTTTCGAGATCATATTTTATTCTAATAGTTTATTTTTTATATTATTTTTATTTAAATTATTTATTTTTAATTGATTAAAATGTTAAATAATTATTAAATAATTAAATAATATACAATAATTTAATTAAATAATAATAGTAACAATAATACTATTAATAATACTTTTAATTAATTAATAATTTAAACATAATAATAATGATTCAATTTAATATAGAATAATTAATTCAATTAATTAATCTAATTTATAAAAAAAAATTCATAATAATATTAAATATAAATTTAAAAAAAAATATTAAAAACAACTATTACAATAAAATTATTATTATAAATATTATTATTATTATTATTTTAAAATAAAACATGTGTGGCTTTATAAAATATGGTTGTCAATGGACAATCATGGTTGAACAAGATTGATCATGGATAACCAATGTTGATAATGATTGACCATGTTTAAGCCTATAAAACATGGTTGACCATGCATACACAAGGTTGACCATGATTCACTACAGTTGACCATGTTTAACTTTATAAAACATTGTTAACAATTCTTGACCATGATTGACCATGATTATCATATTGAGACAATCTTTGTCATATTGTGACGTTGGACCAAGGTTCAGACGATGATTGATTTCCATATTGAGACAATCTTTGTCACAATGTGACGTTTGACCATGGTTGACCACAATTGATTTGATAAAATATGGTTGACCATGGTTGAATAATATTAAACCCAAAGAACTAGTATTATAAAGAGAAAGTATATAAACCCTAAGATAAATATTATAAACAATAAAATAAACCCAATGGTTGATATGAAAATCACCCATGGCGAACCATGGTCATAGTTGGTCCAGCGTCGCATTGTGACAACAGTTGTCTCATTGTTTAAATCAATTCCCTTGGGTTCACCAATTCCTTTGGTTTATAGTTTGTTGGGTAACGATTTTCCCTTGGGTTCACCAATTCCCTTGGTTTATAATTTTTTGGGTAATGGTTTTCCCTTAGGTTCACCAGTTCCTTTGGTTTATAATATTAAACCCTTGGGGTTATTAGTTCTTTTAGTTTATAGTATGAATAATCGATCAACGTCATCCATGATTATATGTCACATTTTGACAAACATTGTCTCAATATGAAAATCACCCATGGCCAACGATGGTCATAGTTGGTCCAATGTCGCATTGTCAGAACAATTGTCTCAATGTTTAAATCAATTCACTTGGGTTCACAAATTCCTCTGGTTTATAATATTAAACCCTTGGGTTTATTAGTTATTTTGGTTTATAATATGAATAATCGATCAATGTCATCCATGATCAAATGTCACATTCTGACAAATATTGTCTCAATATGAAAATCACCGATGGCCAACCATGATCATAGTTGGTCCAACGTCGCATTGTGACAAAAATTTTCTCGATGTTTAAATCAATTCCCTTGGGCTCACCAATTCCTTTGGTTGATATTTTGTTGGGTAATGGTTTTCCCTTGGGTTCACCAATTCCTTTGGTTTATAATATTAAACCCTTGGGTTTATTAGTTCTTTCGGTTTATAATATCAATAATCGATCAACGTCATCCATGATCATATGTCACATTCTGACAAATATTGTCTCAATACGAAAATCACCCATGGCCAACCATGGTCATATTTGGTCCAATGTCGCATTGTGACAACAATTTTCTCAATGTTTAAATCAATTCCCTTGGGTTCACCAATTCATTTAGTTTATAATATTAAACCCTTTGAGTTTATTAGTTCTTTTGGGTTATAATATGAATAATCGATCAATGTCATACGTGATCAAATGCCACATTCTGACAAATATTGTCTCAATATGAAAATCACCCATGGGCAACCATGGTCATAGTTGGTCCAACGTCGCATTCTGGAAAAAATTGTCTCGATGTTTAAATCAATTCCCTTGGGTTCACAAATTCCTTTGGTTTATAATTTGTTGGGTAATGGTTTTTTGTTGGGTTCACCAATTCCTTTGGTTTATAATATGAATAATCGATCAACGTCATCCATGATCATATGTCACATTCTGACAAATATTGTCTCAATATGAAAATCACCCATGGCCAACCATGCTCATAGTTCGTCCAACGTCGCATTGTCACAAAAATTTTCTCGACGTTTAAATCAATTCCCTTGGGTTCACCAATTCCTTTTGTTTATAATTTGTTGGGTAATGGTTTTCCCTTGGGTTCACCAATTCCTTTGGTTTATAATATTAAACCCTTGGTTTTTTAGTTATTTTGGTTTAGAATATGAATAATCGATCAACGTCATCCACAATCATATGTCACATTCTGACAAATATTGTCTGAATATGAAAATCACCCATGGCCAACCATGGTCATAGTTGGTCCAACGCCACATTGTGACAACAATTGTCTCAATTTTTAAAGCAATTCCCTTGGGTTCACCAATTCCTTTGGTTTATAATATTAAACCCTTGGGTTTATTAGTTCTTTTGGTTTATAATATGAATAATCGATCAATGTCATCCATGATCAAATGTCACATTCTGACAAATATTGTCTCAATATGAAAATCACCCATGGCCAACCATGGTCATAGTTGGTCCCACGTCGCATTGTGACAACAATTTTCTCAATGTTTAAATCAATTCCCTTGGGTTTCCCAATAAATTTGGTTTATAATATTAAACCCTTGGGTTTATAAGTTCTTTTGGTTTATAATATGAATAATCGACCAATGTCATACATGATCAAATGGCACATTCTGACAAATATTGTCTCAATATGGAAATGACCCATGTCCAACCATGGTCATAGCTGGTCCAACATCGCATTGTGACAACAATTGTCTCAATGTTTAAATCAATTCCCTTGGGTTCATCAATTCCTTTTGTTTATAATTTTTTGGGTAATGGTTTTCCCTTGGGTTCACCAATTCCTTTGGTTTATAATATTAAACCCTTGGGTTTATTTGTTCTTTTGGTTTATAATATGAATAATCCATCAATGTCATCCATGATCAAATGTAACATTCTAAGAAATATTGTCTCAATATGAAATTCACCCATGGCCAACCATGCTCATAATTGGTCCAACGTTGCATTGTGACAACAATTATCTCAATGTTTAAATCAATTCCCTTGGGTTCACCAATTCCTTTGGTTTATAATATTAAACCCTTGGGTTTATTAGTTCTTTTGGTTTATAATATTACGAAACCTTGGGTTAATTATTAGTGTTTATTAATTTCTTCAACTTGAATATTTTTTTAATAATTTTATTGATCCTTCGCCTTATTGGTCCCTTAGGTTATTAATATTTTTCCCTTGGGTTCACCAATTCCTTTGGTTTATAATATTAAACCCTTGGGTTTATTAGTTCTTTTGGTTTATAATATGAACAATTGATCAATATCATCCATGATCAAATGTCACATTCTAACAACTATTGTCTCAATATGAAAATCACCCATGGCCAACCATGGTCATAGTTGGTCCAACGTTGCATCGTGACAACAATTGTCTTAGTGTTTAAATCAATTCCCTTGGGTTGACCAATTCCTTTGATTTATAATATTAAACCCTTGGATTTATTAGTTCTTTTGGTTTATAATATGAATAATCGATCAATGTCATCCATGATCAAATGTTACATTCTGAAAAATATTGTCTCAATATGAAAATCACCCATAGCCAACCATGGTCATAGTTGGTCCAACGTCGAATTGTGACAACAATTGTCTTAATGTTTGAATCAATTCCCTTGGGTTCACCAATTCCTTTGGTTTATAATATTAAACCCTTGGGGTTATTAGTTCTTTTAGTTTATAATATGAATAATCGATCAACGTCATCCATGATCATATGTCACATTCTGACAAACATTCTCTCAATATGAAAATCACCCATGGCCAACGATGGTCATAATTGGTCCAATGTCGCATTGTCAGAACAATTGTCTCAATGTTTAAATCAATTCACTTGGGTTCACCAATTCCTCTGGTTTATAATATTAAACCCTTGGGTTTATTAGTTCTTTTGGTTTATAATATGAATAATCGATCAATGTCATCCATGATCAAATGTCACGATACGACAAATATTGTCTCAATATGAAAATCACCATGTGACCATGGTCATAGTTGATCCAGCGTTGCATTGTGACAACAATTGTTTCAATTTTTAAATCAACTCCTTGGAGTTCTGGGGTTCCTTTAGTTTATAATTTAACTGGGTAATAATTTTCCCTTAGGTTCTTGATTCCTTTGGTTTATAATATTAAACCCTTGGGTTTATTAGATATTTTGGTTTATAATATGAATAATCGATCAATGTCATCC
Organism: Pinus albicaulis; assembly: GCA_034641835.2. Lineage (NCBI taxonomy): Eukaryota > Viridiplantae > Streptophyta > Pinopsida > Pinales > Pinaceae > Pinus > Pinus albicaulis. Next base: position 1,398,214,353 of record CM076574.1, on the reverse strand, counting down.
ATGATCAAATGTGGGATTCTGAAAAATATTGTCTCAATATGAAAATCACCCATGCCCAACCATGGTCATAGTTGGTCCAACGTCGCATTGTGACAACAATTGTCTCAATGTTTAAATCAATTCCCTTGGGTTCACCAATTCCTTTGGTTTATAATATTAAACCCTTGGTTTTATTAGTTCTTTTGGTTTATAATATGAATAATCGATCAATGTCATCCATGATCAAATGTCACATTCTGACAAATATTGTCTCAATATGAAAATCACCCATGGCCAACCCTGGTCATAGTTGGTCCAATGTCGCATTGTGACAAAAAATGTCTCAATGTTTAAATCAATTTCCTTGGGTTCACCAAATCCTTTGGTTTATAATTTTTTGGGTAATGGTTGTCCCTTGGGTTCACCAATTCCTTTGGTTTATAATATTAAACCCTTGGGTTTATTAGTTTTTTTAGTTTATAATATGAATAATCGATCAATGTCATCCATGATCAAATAACACATTATGAGAAACATTGTATCAATATGAAAATCACCCATGGCCAACCATGGTCATACTTGGTCCAACGTCGCATTGTGACAACAATTGTCTCAATGTTTAAATCAATTCCCTTGGGTTCACCAATTTCTTTGCTTTATAATTTTTTGGGTAATGGTTGTCCCTTGGGTTCACCAATTCCTTTGGTTTATAATATTAAACCCTTGGGTTTATTAGTTTTTTTGGTTTATAATATGAATAATCGATCAATGTCATCCATGATCAAATGCCACATTCTGACAAACATTGTATCAATATGAAAATCACCCATGGCCAACCATGGTCATACTTGGCCCAACGTCGCATTGCGACAACAATTGTCTCAATGTTTAAATCAATTCCCTTGGGTTCACCAATTACTTTGGTTTATAATTTTTTGGGTAATGGTTGTCCCTTGGGTTCACTAATTCCTTTGGTTTATAATATTAAACCCTTGGGTTTATTAGTTTTTTTGGTTTATAATATGAATAATCGATCAATGTCATCCATGATCAAATGTCACATTATGACAAATATTGTCTCAATATGAAAATCACCCATGGCCAACCATGGTCATAGTTGGTCCAACGTCGCATTGTGACAACAATTGTCTCAATGTTTAAATCAATTCCCTTGGGTTCACCAATTCCTTTGGTTTATAATTGTTTGGGTAATGGTTTTCCCTTGGGTTCACCAATTGATTTGGTTTATAGTATTAAACTGTTGGGTTTATAATGTTAATCACACATTCGGTTTATTACTCTCTTGAGTTTAAAATACTATTTCTAAGGGTTTGTTAATTTCTTAGATTTTTCAGTTTAAAATATTAAATCTTAGCGTTTATTAATCTTTATTGTTTATAATATTCATCCGTTAGGTTTATGATATTTATCCCTTGGGTTCGCTGATTCCTTTGCTTTATAACATTAAACCCTTGGGTCTATTAGTTATTTTGGTTTATAATGTTAATAATCTCGTTGGTTTATTAATATCTTATGTTTAAAATACTGATTCTTATGGATTATTAATTTATTAGGTTTTTTAGTTTAAAATATCAATTCTTATGGTTTATTAATCTCTTGTGTTTTTAATATTGATCCCTTATGTTTATAATATTTATCCTTTGGGTTCACCAATTCCTTTGGTTTATAATATTTAAACCTTTGGTTTATGATGACATTGGGTTTGTATTATTAATTATCCCTTGGGTTAATTAATATCTTCAGTTTAAAATATTAATTGTTAGAGTTTATTAATCTCTTAGGTTTTTTGTTTTTAAATATTGTTTCATATGCTTTATTAATCTCTTGAGTTTAATATATTAATTCTTAAAGTTTATTACTTTCTTATGTTTTTGGGTTTAATATTATTAATATATTAATATATTATTAGTTCTTTTGGTTTATTAATAATATAACCATCTATGATATTAATATATCAATAAATATTAAAGTATTATTTATTATTAATATATATTATTATTAAATATTATAATATTATTAATGTATCAATAAATATTATTAATATATATAGAATATTTTGGTGATTTTAATCATAATTAAAATATTAATAAATATTATTATTAATATATATTATATATATTTCAAGTTAATATAATAATATTATTATATATAATATTTATTGATATATAAATTAATGTGCTGGGTGGTGGATCAACGACATTGGTGAATGTGGTTGTAAATCTATTTTATATACGCCTATCAGCGTATATCAACCACATTAGTAAATATAATGTGGTTGTGCTAGTTTAGTTTAATTTAACATTTAATTCCTATGCTACGAATTATTTAGTTTGATTTAAGATTTTATTCCTATGCTCAAAAATCTTGGAGAGAAGCCTCTCGAGCTCACTATAATTTTGACATCTTAAAAGGCTAGGAAGGTCAGTATCGCAACAAAGATTATGAAATTGAGATCTAATGTGGTTGTACATGGGGCACTCTAAGAGGAAGTGATTTTCATGCTTGATGTTCATATTCTCACAGAGATGGCAGATCCTTTCCATCCATGGTGTTTTAGGAACTATCCAACGACCTGTTTCACTATGGAGCTAATGAGAGTTTGTTCTAATCTTGGCTATATTAATTTTATTCTTTGAGCTAGTTAAAATAGAGAGATACTTTTGATCTTCTAGGGTGGGGTTGATGACTTCCTTATAATATCTTAATTTTCTTTTAGCTGCTATATCTTTCTCACACCACATTTTTTCTTTGAACTTAGAAGTAACAAATTTTTAATGTTATTAATGTTTTGCAATGCAACATTCTCGTCGATCTCCCAATGGTTTAACCAGGCCCTGGTGTCTTTATACCAACCTCATTTGAGCCTTAGGTCGTTCTGGTTGGAATTTAAAGCTAGCTTAGGAAGTCTATGGTCTCCTATACTACTAAGTTTGTGCTTGTACAATAGAAGCCTTGTCATAGCTAGGCTCTCGATAGGGGAAATACCCACTTCTCTAAGGAGAATATGATAGGGTGTATTTCTTTTAATTTTGAGGTTATACAATATAAAACGCTTCTAGAGTTGCTTAATATTTCTCCAAGATTCTCTAGAGATGCTGCAACCCCAAACCTCACATCCATATAAGATAATAGGAGTGACTAAAGTTTCAAAGAGGAACTTATTTCTATCCCACATTACGAGGTTTGTCGTTTTGCAGTTATTTTCAAGACCAAAATAAGCTTTCCACCCCCCATTAATCATTTTCTCAATGCTATAGTTCCAATTGAGCTTGTGATGAATATCAATTCCTAGGTACTTGTAAGAAGACACTTCCTCCAAGTTACTATTTTCATACATAAAATTAACGTAAGTGTCCTTCTTGGATTTGATAATCATAACTTTTGTTTTGTCAGTGTTAACAGTCATACCCATGGTAGAGCAGAAATCCTTAAGAAGTCTAAGTTTCTTATCAAGATCAAATGGCCACCATAGAGAAGAAGGATGATGGCTATCCCAGCTAAGATCGTGCTAGCACAACCTACTTCCTCTAAACAACCTTCTAGCTTGTCGATGTAAATGCCAAATAGGGTAGGGGAGAGGGGGAAATCTTGTTTAGCTCTGATATTACACTTAGTATCTTTCGACCACCCCTCATTTCTCTTTAACTTGGCAATTACATTCTCGTATAACCTTATAGTGGCCGCTCTTAGCTCGAAAGGAAAATTTAGCTCTTCTAATATATTCCATAGGTTGTTTCTAGGAACCATATCGAAAGCCTTTCTAAATTCCACAAAGCAACAGAGGATATTGGATTTATCATTGCGACATTCCTCCACAATGATCCTAAGCATAACGAGGTGGTCTTTTGTTGAGTGCTTCCTTCTAAAACCCGCTTGGCCTTTAGCTCACTTACCTTCACTTTCAAGCCATGTGCTCAACTTCTTTTCCAAAATAATACCATATAACTTGGCTAAGAGAGGGCTGATCATAATTGTCTGATAATTAGAGTGGTTACTTGTATCCCCACTTTTAAAAATAGGGATAATGAGGCTCTAAGTCCATGGTTTAAGGAACCCTTGCTTGACTGCTTGATTGAAAAGCTTGTGGATGTGGGGGATGAGGAAAAGGCCTCCAATTTTTAAGATTTCTATCCAGGGTAACCTTAAATGTCTTTAGCTTTCCCGTTTTCCAGGTGCTTAACCCAAAAATCAATGTCTTCTAATGAGAAAATTTATTTTGTTGTGAGTAGGGTTTCAAAGTTATCCTTGACATTTGGAGATTCATAAAGATTTTTAAGATAGGAATTCTAGTCGTGTAAAGAAATTTTATTATTATCTTTAGTTTTCCTAGTTAGAATTTGCCTCCAGAATTTCGTAGGAGCCACCTTAGAGAGGTGTAAGAGATTCTCTTGTCTTTTACGAATATATTGCCTTTGTTTACTTTTAGCTAGGGTTTTGTAGATTTTTATCTTGTCAATTTTAAGAGATTCATCAACAGCTTCCTTAATTCCTCTCCTCACACTTTTACAATCTTTGTCATATCATGGGTTGGTTTTTCTATTTCTTTTATTACTTGAAACTTCAATTGAGAACTTGTTAATAGAATATGAGAGGGTTGTAGTAAAATTATGATAGAGGTCATCTATGTTGTCTATATTAGATAAAGGAAGCAAGTTAGTTTTTAATTCATTTAGAAAGAGATCGTTTTTATTTCTATCAAAGATTAAGTTCTTTTGGCTATAAGGATTATCTTCTATGGGATCTCTATGCATAAAAAAATTGAGAGTTATAAGTAAAGGCCTATGATCAGATTCAAGCTCGTGGTCGTCTAAGATGCCAAAATTTATTATTTCGTTGTATAAAGGAAGATCAGAGATAACATAGTCTACCACGCTACTACCAAGCCCATGGATGCAGGTCATCTAGCTAGAATTGGGCCACTTCTTTAGACTGTTGCAAATTATGAGATCCTGAGCACTACAGTGCTTGACTAGCTCCGTCCCAAACAAATTATCCAGGAGGTCTTCAAAGCTCCTTTTGTACCGTCTAACCAAAATTTGGTATACTCTTCAAGTATAAGAATTTTTTTTAAGGAAAAAATATATGATATTCATAATAGTTAGCGTTTAACTATGAGGTAAAATATATATCTATATCTATATCTATATCTATATATATATATATAGATATAGATATATATATATATATATATATATATATATATATATATATATATATATATATTTGAATTTATTTTAAATAAAAAATAAAGATGTAAAAATAGTGTAAATTATATATTGATATTTATGTATTATTTTTATGGGTAGAATATTTATATTTCCATAATTAAATTATTGCTTAGAATATACTTTTCTCTTAAACCAAGATATTTAATACATTCATTTGGTGTTTAAATTAACTATAAATTTAGAATTACTATTATTATTATTATTAATTAAAAATACCCTTGAGTGTATATTAGTTGGTGGTAGAATTTAATTTCAAGGTACTCCATAGGACTTTGTTAGATCAAATCTCAACTAACCCTATGTATCATGATTAAAACTTTATAAACACACTTAAATATTGTAGAAATAATGAATGGAATAAATAGCATGTTATGTAAATACAAACCACTTTAACTATAAATTTTAATTATTAAAAAAAATAAAAAAAACAAAAACAAAAAATCAATAATACTTCTAATCACATTTGAAAACAAACTTCCTAAGAAAAAATATACACAAACTTATTCTTTTACATTTAATGTTATCGCAAATGTACGTGTGCACATATTTCTACTTCTTATCCTTGTAACTTCATATTGCACAATATTGCAAAAAAGATAACGTTCTTATGCCTCATACCATCCCATCACGGAAATAGTCACTAAGATTTCCATGAGCATCATATTTTAAATATCCATTTGATGGAAATATAATGGATTGTATTCCTTCTTTACTTTGTATATAAATGTTTACCTCCACCGGTGTGCCTGTGTTAGTTCTTAATAACTATGGGGTTCGTCTTATTTAATTTTTATGGGTAGAGTCGTTGGTGGTTGAGACCAGGGTTAACCCTAGACCCCTGTCCACCCAACCAAATTACGTGGTGGGCAGATAGCGTCTGAGGTTAACCCCGACCCCAACCATATAAATCAATGTATATATCAAAGTTTCAAATTCCATGTATTATATTGGCAGAGATGAATTGTTTGAACCATATATTAAACATTATCCAAAGTCTAGAGCGAACTATTATCTCCAGTGATTAATGTTTGCACACAGTCATATATTCCATTGTCATGATATAGGTTTGATGCTATGGCTTAAACCGATGGATGGGATAGGAACCTGCCTTAGGCAGGGTCCTCGCAAACCAAAACCATGGTGAAATTAACCCAACTAGAGTTCAACGAGAGTTCAAACAAATCAGCAGAATTTGAAAAAAAACCATGAATCCATCAAAAGAGAATGCACCAAGTGGCACCTTATTATTCGATTTAGGGCTGACCGAGTGCATTTAACTGCTCCAAAATTTTCACCTAGTGCGGCGGGAATCTCCCCGATGTGGGGTGAATTTGTCGCTCCACTTGGCTGCAAAAGTTGGAAATTGTAGAACAATTTGCAGTTGGGTGCAAATTGGAGGAAATTTAGCATAAAATATTTTATAGACTCAGTGAATTTTTTACCTTTTTTAGTGTAGAAAGAGCCCACCTAGGGGTTTTTTACCATTTTGGAGCCCTTGGAGACATTTTTAACAATGTTACCGATGAAATAGGTAACCTTTAGAAATTAATGGAGAATAGGTTACGTAGTTATGATTTTCTCTTTATTTGACATTCAGTTCCTATTAATTAGGAATCTGTTTTTCCTATGTATCTATTTAATTCTTGATGCTTAATGAAGAATGCCAAGCGAATGCATTTGCTGGTGGGAGCTCCTGGTGATTTGCACCTGTGAACTCCCGTGTGTTTGTCTAAACTTCAGTCTTCTACATTTCTTATCATGGTATCAGAGCCCAGGAAGAGCTGCGTTCTCTGTTGAATGCGTGAGGGAGATCGTATTGCCGTGAAGGCGTTTTCAAGGCCGAGAAGGCGATTTTGTTTTTGGTGGTGTCGCTTGGAAGTGGATCGAGCTGTGTCCTGAGTGCAGTAGCGTGAAGGCCAAAATCTAGAGACAGAAGAGCCCTGTGCGAATCAAATCTCGGAAAATTCATTGATCGCTGGGTAGCTACGTACATGGATTGCTGTGTGATTTCAGGTGATCGGTTCGAACCCCATACCAACTAGCGTTCGCCAGATTGCACGGCCCATATGTTCGTCGTGCGCGACAGTCTTCGAGTCAGGTGGCTAGTAGATTCACTATTTTCATTTTAACTGCGGTGAATAGGTAAAAACACAAAAAACTTATTATTGCAATCATAATACCATCGTGTGGCAACCCAGCTCTCGTCGACCGGGGGAATGACTGAAAGACTGAAGGACTTGTTTTTTGGGGTTTTGGTTAAATTTGTTTGCGTTTAACAGGGCGGCATTTTTTTTTTTTTCTTCATGCATGTAAACCAAAGAAATCCTATCATTATACACACCAATGCAGTGCAGTCATTGCTAAAAGCACAATTTTTTTTTGAGATTTTGAATCAGCGTAGCTGATTTTATCTAGTCTTCTTTTACACATCTGGAAAAGGGAGAAGTGGCAAAAACGCAAATCATCAGCTGCATTATTATGATTACTTCTTCTGTACTCCAACTCAAAATATTCCTCCCAAATTTCCAGCGAGATACCCAAAAGTCCTTGACAAATTTGAGAAGATCCGAGTTGTGAAAAAGCCAATACAAGTATCGAGTTGATTGTTGCTTTCGGGAAACAAGGGCAATTTTTTTTTCTGAACGTTGTTGTTCTGCGTTCCTAAAGTGGTCCAATTTGTTGTTCAGTGTTCATCTACACAGCTCAGTTGACATTCGCTGTCTTTAATTAGCAGATTTATGCAGCGTTATTTTTTTTTATGCAAACAGTTTGGCATCTAGTTTATGCAGAGCGATATCAACGCTTTCACTGAAACAAATTTCTGAAGTTAATAATTAGTGATCTGCTGCTTATTCATCATTTGTATTTCACAACTGTTGTAAGTCACAACCATATTCAATTTGTTGTGATAATTGTTCATTTTTTTTTAAGTTGCCGGGGGTACCCTGTTTTCCTCCAAGATGAATTCTCAAATGGCAGATTACTTAAATGAAAGCAGCAAGTTGGATGGTTCCAATTACACAAATTGGAAATTTAAACTTCAAACTTTTCTTGAGGGTAAAAATACCTATAGCATTGTCATCGGCGATGAAGGTAAGCCGGCTGTTGCAAATGGTGGAACGAATGCAACAATTCAAGAATGGGAGAAAAGGGAGCTGAAGGAAAAAGTTCTACTAAAATTGTCAGTTAAAGATTGCATCATCCCTCATATTCGGGATTGCAAGATAGCGAATGAAATCTGGACAACTCTCAAAGACATGTATGAAATCAAGAACACCAGCCGAACCTTGTTCCTCAGGAAGAAGATCCTCTCAATCAAGATGGAGGAGAATGAGTCTGTTTCATCATTCTTATCCCGGATAAAGGAAGTTAAAGATAAACTATCTGATATCAGTCAAACTGTGGCAAATGATGATTTGGTGACAATCACCATGAATGGTATGACAGATGACTATCAGATGTTTATAACTGGATTGAATGCAAGAGAAAAGTCTCCGTGTTTTGAAGAGCTTACTGGAATTTTGCTACATGAAGAGGAAAGGAGGTCGTCTGTCAAGCCTCAAGATCCAGATCTTGCATTGATAACAAAGTTCAAGCCAAAAGGGAGAGCGATGGCTGATCAGAGGAGGGGTAACACATCAAAAATGACACCACAAGGTATGACCTCGTATAGAAATGACTCTGCTCTTGAATGTTTTTATTGTGGTAAGATAGGCCATATTACTAAATTTTGTCGCAAGAAGAAGGCAAATCAAGAGAGGTACAATCAGAGAAGGCATGCAGGTCATTTGGCGGATGCAGATGCAGATACAGACCCAGATCAGAATCTGGATGTTAGACTATTTATGGCCGAGGCTGACACTGCTACTGAGGAGGATGAATCAGACATTTGGTTCATGGATTCTGGAGCCTCCTCGCATATGTCAGGTAAAAAGCAATGGTTCAGAAATTTTAAAGAATCCAACTCTGGAGTAAAAGTCTATCTTGGAGATAATAGTGGGTACGAGATCAAGGGACATGGAGATGTCCTTGTTACTCTGCCTGATGGTAAGATCAGGAATATATCTGATGTGTGGTATGTTCCTGGCATTAAGAAGAACCTGATTTATGTGTCCAAGATTATAGATCAGGACCTCAAGGTAGAATTTTTTAAATCTTATTGCATTATTAAAGATTTTTTGGATCAGATGAAGCCCATTGCTACAGGTATTCGCATAGGAGGACTCTATAAATTGGATGTGAAAAGTACGCCTCAGCAAGCCTTGATGGCGTCAAATAAGTCTGCTGAAAATTTGTGGCATCAGCGACTTGGGCATATTAACTTTGGTGATCTCTTTCTGCTGCAAAACAAAGGTATGGTAGAGGGTCTTCCTATTTTGAAAAAGTTGCATATTGATTGTGAGGCATGTGCGTTTGGTAAACAGCATAGAGATGAATTTCCTGCCGTTAAAGATAGAAAACAGAGGGATATACTTGAACTTGTACATACTGACTTATGTGGCTCGATGCAGACGAGGTCGTTAGGGGGGGCCTATTATTTTTTAATCTTTGTTGATGAATGTACAAGATTCACATGGGTGTATTTTCTTAAACAGAAAAGTCATGCTTTTGAATATTTCAAGCAATTCAGAAACATGATTGAGAAGCAAACAGGAAATTTCATCAGGATTCTTCGATCAGATCAAGGGGGGGAATTCAAGAAAGGAGTCTTCACCAAATATTGCAACGAGCATGGGACACAGCAGCAATTCACAACACCTTACACTCCTCAGCAGAATGGAGTTGCTGAGAGGAAAAACAAAACACTGGTGGAGTGTGCTCGCAGTATGTTGAAAGGTAAGAATCTAACCAATGGTTTTTGGGCAGAAGCTGTTAATACTGCAGTGTATTTAAAGAATAGGAGTCCTACTAAAAGTCCTGAGTATAAAACTCCTTTTGAAGCATTGTTTGGCTTCAAGCCTGCAGTAAGTCATCTTAGAGTATTTGGCTGTAAAGCTTTTGCACATGTTCCTAAAGAGAATAGGAAGAAGTTAGATTCAAAGGCCATTAAATGCACGTTCATTGGATACTGCAGTGAGTATAAGGCTTATAAATTGTTTGACCCTGCTACTCACAAGGTGTTTGTCAGTAGAGATGTATTATTCCATGAGCAGATTGATGATGGAAATCCTGTCCAAAACAATGAAGAATGGCATGTGCCCTTACTCTCAGAAGAGGATACTGAAACAGGAGTCAGTCAGCAGCAGGAACAGAAGCAGGAACAACAGCAGGTACAGCAGCAGCAGGATAATGTGGAGTTCAGTCCACAAAGGGAAGAAATAAGCAGAATAATTGAACCCCCACCACTCAGAAGATCAAGCAGGCCAAGACAGTTACCAGCTCGATATAGGGATTATGCGCTTATGACTGGTATGTTAAACATTGCAGAACCTTCTAACTTTTATGAAGCTAGTAAAAGTCTTGAATGGAAGAAAGCAATGAATGAGGAATATGACTCCATCATTAAGAACAATACTTGGGATCTAGTAAAACTTCCTTATGATAAACAACCCATAGGTTGCAAATGGTTATTTAAGTTGAAATTTAGAGCGGATGGGTCTATTGATAAACATAAATCAAGGTTGGTGGCAAAGGGATATTCCCAGATAGAAGGTATTGATTTTGAGGAGACATTTTCCCCTGTTGCAAAATTAAACACCATCAGAATGATCATTGCTTTAGCCACTAAACATCATTGGAAAATACATCAATTAGATGTTAAGTCTGCTTTCTTAAACGGTGATTTAAAAGAAGAAGTATACTTAGTACAGCCTGAAGGATTTGTTATGAAGGGAGAAGAACATCTAGTGTGTAGATTAAAGAAAGATTTATATGGTTTAAAGCAGGCACCCAGATCCTGGTATGAAAAAATTGATTCCTTTTTCCTCATGAATGGTTATGAAAGGAGCAAAAATCATCCCAATTTATATACCATGTTTAATAATGAAGGGTAGATAGTGGTGATTTCTTTGTATGTAGATGATTTGATAATAACAGGAAGTGCAGACAATCTCATTGAAGAAATCAAGCAGCAATTATCACAGAAATTTGAGATGAAGGACCTTGGAGAAATGCAATATTGTTTGGGTCTAGAAGTTTGAAGAGATTCAAGTCAAACTTTCTTGTCACAGGGTAAGTATGCAAAGAGTCTGTTATCCAGGTTTAAGATGGATGAGTGTAAGCCTTCATGCATACCTTTACAGCAGAATAGCAAACTTCAGATGGATAATGGTTCGAAATATGCAGATGCAACATTGTACAGACAGTTGGTTGGTAGTCTTATTTATTTGACTACAACAAGACCTGACTTAGCCTATGCAGTGAGTGTTTTGAGTCAGTTTATGAATCAACCTCATGACAGTCACTGGAGTGCAGCGAAAGGAGTATTAAGGTATCTGCAAGGAACATCAGATTTTGGTATTTTGTATTCTGACTCATTTGATGTTAAGTTGACAGGTTATACAGACTCTGATTGGGCGGGAAATCTAGATGACAGAAGATCAATTACAGGTTACGCCTTCAACATTGGCTCCGGGGTCATCTCTTGGTGCAGCAAGAAGCAGCATACTGTTGCTTTATCCTCGGCAGAAGCTGAATATCAAGCTATGTGTGCAGCGACATGTGAGGCAGTTTGGTTGCGTAGACTTCTCCAAGATGCAGGGGAAGAACAGACAGAAGCTACGATCATCAATTGCGACAATCAAAGTTCCATCAAACTGGCTTACAATCCTGTGTTTCATAAAAACACTAAGCACATAGACACTCAATTTCATTTTGTTAGGGAGAAAGTGCAGTCCAAAGAGATTTCTGTAGAATATTGTAATTCTTGTGATAACATGGCTGATATATTCACTAAGCCACTAGGAAGACTGAAGTTTGATTTGTTTAGGGATACTTTAGGTGTGTTTAAAAATCCCTTTCTCCATTAAGGGGGGGTGTTAGAAATTAATGGAGAATAGGTTACGTAGTTATGATTTGCTCTTTATTTGACATTCATTTCCTATTAATTAGGAATCTGTTTTTCCTATGTATCTATTTAATTCTTGATGCTTAATGAAGAATGCCAAGCGAATGCATTTGCTGGTGGGAGCTCCTGGTGATCTGCACCTGTGAGCTCCCGTGTGTTTGTCTAAACTTCTGTCTTCTGCATTTCTTATCATAACCTGACCTCAAAACGGGAACTCTAGCCCAAAAAGACTCAAAAAACATGAAAAAACACCCCCAAAACAAAAAGTGTGTATTCCAGAACACACTTCGTTTTTTTTTATGGTCAAATTTCAACATTTTATAAAATTATGGTAAAAACAAAATTGTTTCTTGAAAAAAGGATTGAAAAAACACCCTCAAAACAAAACCAGTTGATGCTGGAATAACTAAAAAAAAAAATTGTGTCATACTTTTGCCATTTTTTAAAATAGAAGTAACATTTTTTAATTTTTAAAATTCAAACATTAAAAAAAAACCTAAAATTTCAGAAAAAAAAAAAAATTAAATTTAAAAAATAAAAACATTTAAAAGCTTAAAATTTAAAAATATATGATGATAAAAGAAATAAAAATAAAAACGAAATAAAAATTTTAATTCAAACATTAAAAAAAACCTAAAATTCAAGGAATTAAACATATATATATATATATATATATATATATATATATAAAGATTAAAAGTTAAAAAAATATAGAAATTAAAAATTAAAAATAAAAATATTAAATTTAAAAAAAAAACAAGTTAAAAAAGAAGGAAATTATAAAAAATAAAATATAGAAATTAAATTTAAAAAAGAAAAAGAAAATGTTTATTAAATTAAAAAAAAATAAAAAATTAATTTTAAAACAAAAAAATAAATTTAAGGAAATATATTAAATTTTAATAAATTAAAAAAAAAAAAATTTAAAAGTAAAAAAAAATGAAAAATTAATTAAAAATAAAAAATGAAAAATAAAATACAGTAAAATTATTAAATTTGAAACAATATATATTAAAAAAACAAATAGTGTAAGTGTAAGTAATTTCGAAGCAGGAGATTCAACAATGTTTCCTGGCCTAGCTCATCATGTCACAGTGTTGCAGTTCGATGTAACGCAAGAAGTGGACCTCTTATTTCAACAAGGGAGTTTGTTAACTCATAGCTATACGAGTAATAAAAGTATAATCTAGCAGCCAAAACCTCAAGTGTTCTTCAGTTCAATTGCTTCAATCTAGAAATTGCTGCTGAAGAGCAACTTTTGGCCTCATTGTACTGTTTTTGGTCAATCAAGAATATCAACACTAACAAGTATTCAAAAATTTCCAGCTCAGGAAGAATGGTGTGCTTGGATGGAACAGTTTGACTTGTTGATGAAGGACTGTCAACTTCCATATCCTTCTCGTTTTCCTTGGGAAAATATGGTAGGAGCCAAGAAGCGACCTCGGAACCAGGAGGAAGAAGGTGTTTCAGAAAGGCCAACACGTGGGGGGCCTTAATCTTCCTCCTAAGAGTCATAATGTGACGGATAGCGTGAATCATCAGACGTGCCTCCTTTGTAACCACCCTCTTCTCGATCAATGCCAACACATTCTTCAGATGCGTGAGAACTGGAGGAGGCGATGGCGCAGAGGAATTGGAGACTGCGACAGCTGAGTCCTTCATCTCGACATCTTGCATAGCCATCCTAGGCTTGCTAGTTAAACCTGAACGATTCTTTCCTTCACAGCAAGGGAAACACAGAGCATCACAAGGACCAGAGCCCCCCGCCTGCCCAGCGGCCGGCCTCCGCCGCCACCTGGGCGAGGCCGATTTCGGGAATCGGCCTCACGCCCAAGTGGCGGTGGAGGCTGGCCGCTGGGCTGGCGGGGGGCTGCATGCCGCCCATCAACATTCAATTTTTTTTTTTTTTAATTTATTTTTTTTTTATTTAAAAAAAAATTAATTTAATTTTTATATTTAAAATTTAATTTGTTTTAATTTGTTTTGTTTTTATTTTTTTTTTTGTTTTTATTTTTTTATTTTTATTTTTATTATTATTATTTTTTTTAAATTTTTGTTTTTAATTTTTAATATATATATATATATATATATATATATATATATATATATATATATATATATATATATTTTTTTTTTTTAAATATTTTTATTTTAATTTGATTTTTTTTTTTAATTTTAATTTCAAAAAATTTAATTTTTTTTTTTTTTAATTCAAGTTTTTATTTTAAATTTAATTTGTTTAATTTTTTTTTTATTTTTTTTTTTGTTTTTATATTTAATATTATAGATTAATTATTCTTTAAAATTTAAAATTTAAAATTTATTTATTAAATGTTTTAAATTTTAATTTAATTTAATTTTTTTTTTTTTTTTTTTTTAGTTTATTTACTTTTTCATTTTAAAAATCTATAAATTGTTTTATTTAAAAAAAAAACACTAAATTTATGTATATATATTTTTTAATTATTTTCACGTGGTTTTTTTCATTTTTTTTTGTTTTTTAAAGACATTTTTTTATTTTTTTATTTTTTATTTTTTTTTCAATTTTAAATTTTGTTTTTTTTTTTAATTTGTTTTTTTTGTTAATTTTAAAATTTGTATTTTTTTTTCTTATTATTATTAATTTTTTTTAATTTAAATTTTAAATTTTATTTTATTTTATTTTATTTATCTAAATTTTAATTTTGTAATTTTAATTATTATTATTATTATTATTATTTATATGGTTTTTTTTAATAAGTTAAAAAAAAATGTTTTTGATGTTTTTTTTTTTTTTTTTTTGTCAATTTTTGTTTTTTTCGTTTTTTTTTTTTCAGATTTTGTGATTTCTTTTGATATAATTTTCGAATATTTTTGTTTAAATTTTTTATTTTTACGAGCTAATTTTATTTTATTTTTACATTTTTATTGGTTTTTTAATTGTTTTTATATATTTTTTTTTATCTAAGTTTTGTGTTTTATTACCAACATAAAAATCACCACTTAAAAAAAAAGGTTGATGCTACATCGATCCGTTTCAAAATTAGCATGAAAATCACCGCTCTAAAAAAAAAAAGTTGATGTTGTATCAATACATTTCAAAATTAGCATGAAAATCACTAACATTTTAAAACAAATATTCATACTTCATAAATAAAAATATTAGAGTGTCAGAAATGTGCACAAAAAAAAAGGGTGATTCTACATCACCACTTTTCAAAATCGGGTGCTTTTTATGCTACCAAAAAAAAGTAGGTAACATTGCGGCTACCGATTTCATCGGTAACATTGTTTTTTTTAGCATTCTAAGCATTGCAACTTGATGTAAACACATATTTTTTAGCATAATTAAAGAGGCACAACATTGGAAGCTGACGTAGG
The DNA here is from genome assembly GCA_034641835.2 of Pinus albicaulis. Lineage (NCBI taxonomy): Eukaryota > Viridiplantae > Streptophyta > Pinopsida > Pinales > Pinaceae > Pinus > Pinus albicaulis. The sequence goes on along the minus strand of CM076574.1, from coordinate 1,398,198,759 downwards.
TGATGTAACCCACAAGGGGTGAACTCTATCATTTGTTTTCATGTGTATATTGTTATGGTATTGATGTCTTGTTTATTTTTTGCAAGACTGAGTTTTAAAGCATGTTTATGTGTTAATAAAATTGACATAATTTACTAAAAATCCTAAACATTGCACTTGCAATTTTCACCATAAATTCTCAAGTTTTTATATACCAAACACTTCTTCACTTACGGACATGTGTTATGCAAATTTATCATTTTAAAACACACTCAACATCGAAATGTTGTATTTTCATAATCTAAGACCCGAGAAAGCTGAAAATTTCATGTTTCAATATTATGTGATCTAGTAGCCCTTTGATAAGGTTTATCTCCACACATATTCTAGCAAAAGTGAAGAGGAATTTCTCTATAATTTCAAAATCTATTTTTTTGAATTTTCCTAGAGTATTTCCAATATCCTCAAGGACTTTGTGATGCCAGAAAGGCGAGGGAGGCTGGGAATATTCACCCAAACTGGCATAGTTCATACCACCACAGTTGTGGAATCAAACTCAGGGAACCATGGACTGATGAATAACCCAACTCTTCCCTAGAACTAAGGCCCTTAATTTATAACAAATTCGAGAACCTTCTGTGTTTACAATTTTACTATGAAGAAACATTTGGAGCATAGAAAAATGTCACAATTGGGTGTCTCAAAAGAGAAAACCCAATGGAATAAAGCTTAATGTTTTGGAAAAAATCCATTAAATCAACCAATAAAAACCTTCGAATGGAGGGAAGAAAAGAGTGAAGATATCTCAGAGAGATTGACTTCCATAATTGGATCTTGCTCCATTTGGTATACTATGTAGGGGCATGCATAGCTTTGAATCTATTTTTTTGGGGATGAAATATTCCCTTGCATTGCTTCCTTGAAAGAGAAATAAGTTTCATTTGAAGTCCTCTAACCATGAGAACCCCTACATAGCCTTCATTTTAGGATAATGGTTGAGTTTCTTATGATACTCGAGACTTTGAGCTAAGACGAATCTTGCAGAACCTTTCCTTCGTATTACAGACATTGAAATTTTGAAGGCATGCCCCACTTATTTTGAATAGACTGCTTAAGAGAAGAGACAAAGGTTGGGATTCTTTTATAAATAATAGAAGTATTACCACTTATTTTTTGATAAATATCTAAAAAAGTATTAGGGTGAATGCATGAGGATGGCTTACACTTTTAGACCAAATGTGGCGATGAAATGCCAAGTTTTTCCTCTTTTATCGAATTGAAGCCCTCAAAATTCATATAGGGATTATGAATTTTGATTAAGAGTAAAAAGGAACATGTGTATAATTATGTTGTTTTCCTAATGATATTTTTTGCAAAATAATTTAGTTTCATATAATCTCTCAATTTTCCATTAAATGCAATATTTGTCCTTGCAAATTTTCTCACATATTAAGAGGTATATGCATGTTCACATAGCATAACTTAGTATAAAATTTGTAATTTTTAAAATATGTGTATGTATTTGTGTGTGTGTGAGCATGATCTACACGGAGAGAAATAAGTATTTCCCATTAATTTTTTTTTTTATGCAAAATTAATTTTTTTATTATTTTTCGATGTTGGCGAGGTAATATTTCAATTGAATTTTGAAGACACATGTGTTCGTGTAATATTTTTTTCAACTCTTTAAATACGTTGAAAAGTCAAGAGTAACCTTTAGAAGAGGAATCTTAAACTGAGTTAGTGGTATTTTTGAAATTTTGTCATTGTGTATATTTTACGTTATTGATTTTTTATCCAACTCCTTTGAAATTGTGCAAAATATTTCAAGAACTATGTTTAAAAGAAATTAGATGAAAGATGTCGTATGAATTCGAAAGTGTGAAACTCATATTCCATTTCGTAGAGGATTATTTCATGAATCTATCATGATCAATTTTGCCACTTAAGGACAAATTCTTCCCTAAATTCGCTAGGGTACAAAATGGGGTTATAAAGAAATTTGCAAAAGGGGTGCTAATGTTTTGATTTTTAGGACCTCAGGAACTCGATTAAGCACTTAAAACACTCGATCGAGTTTATTTTCAAATTCAAATAGCTCTACTGAGGGTTTAACAAACCCTCGATCAAGCCCTTAATTTGGTTAAATAAAGTCTCAATCTAGCTTTAAAACATGATCTAGCTTTAAGGCTCCATATAGCTTTAATTACACTCTCTCTAGCCTATAGCTAGATATATATTTAAGGCTACATCTACATTTAAGGCTTGATCAAGCTTCATGTCTCAATCTAGCCACCTTTTTTAATTCCATGCCTAGGTTTTATTGGTGGGAAATTTCAAAAGCATGGCTTGATTGAGCTCCTAGATAACCTTGGGTTACATTGCTTAAGCCCTCAAACAACTTGATTGAGGGCTGAAATACTTCTCGATCGAGTGGTTAAAATAACTTGATCGACTTGTTGTTTTTCACCTAAAATGCACCCTCTCTTGCCAAAAAGTGTAGCCCAACTCCATGCGCTTACCCATTATTCTGATAGTTTTTTAATTGAGAGGCTAAATGCTCATGTCGGGATAGTTGGGAGTAAGATCTTTATGGAGAAGGCAACAGAGTATACATAGGGGACACAAATTCTCCCATCTCAACCTTTCTTTAGGCAAAGCTTACAGAAAATAACAAAATCTAAGGGATAGGGAACGTGAAATAGCTCCCTATTGAGTGCATCCATCACTTCATGCTTAACGAGATCACCATACTAATAAATTCAATAATAGATATCATAAAAAATGAGAGAATAGAAATCATTGTTGTCTCAGGAAAAAATAACCATTCATTATGACCTCAACCCAAGAGATAATGAAACATATCAACACGTAATAGGAATTTTAATCATATTACGTATCTTTACTTTCTGCTAAGAGACACAAAAATAAAGAGATATATTGTTAAGAATTTTTCTTCTTGTTCTCTCGATGTTCAAATGGGAACCGTGATGAATGATTAATTGATCCACTACAGGAAAAGAAAAAATAAAATGTTTGTCCACGCACAAGAGAAATCCCAGAGGCTTGTTACCGATCCCTGGTGCATCCACATAGTGGGAATCGATGCCCTCATTCATGACAATAGGAAATATCAATCCAAAAATAAGGAAAACACTAGAACCAATCGCTCCAACCAAGTATCGTTTTTTTCAACTGTATATACCCACTTAATACTGAAATGCGAATTTCAAAATTTTTAAATATTTGAGTATTAGCAATTGTAATTTTGATGATGTAGATACCTTTGAAAATGATGGTTACTCCATTACAAATCATAATTATAGAACCTTCAAAGTTTTTAAATATCAATGAAACTTCTAATATTCAAATTTTCAAGTGTAATATGTTATGTAATGAAAAAGGATTAACAATAAAATAAAACAATTTGGCAAATATCAATCTAGTATTAAGAATTACCATTTTAGAAGGAAAGAAGAAATCATTCTGATGCTATAATTTTAGTGATAATATAATTCATTGACTTTGTTAATGATACAATTTATAAAATTATATAAAATATATTTAAAATTAATCAAATACCTATATTGATTTTGTCAGACACACACGTGGAATGGATAGAAGATAGATGAGAAAGATAATCGTGTGTATATATTAATCACATGATGTACATTTATCATACATTATTGTGATTCTTGGATTCATCTTCCAAGGTCTCTTGGACTACCTTTGTCTATTCCACTTCCACACTTTAACCCTCAACGGATTAGGTGTCCAACATTGCCCCCCTTAATCCGAAGGGTTATGTATGAGTTCAAGAAGAGATTTGTAATACAAAATGTCATCTCTAGGATGAATGTGCTCTTTTAGATGTAGGTATAAGGTGGTGGTTTAAGGATGGCCACCAAAACTAGAATGCTTAGTGTAGTTCCCTAAACTGTTCCAAATCTGGCAAGAAGTTGAGGTATTATGCTAGAGGAAGTTCTCCTAATGGTTGAGGGATATCTTCAACCTAGAAAAGGGAGGTTTGCAACCCACATAAAAAGGGAGAACCTAAACCTGTGGTGGTTTCAGGATCACCACCAACTCTAAAATACTTAATGTAATTCCTAGAACTCTTCCAAAACTAGTATGAAGATGAAGTATTTTGCTAGAGGAAGTGTCCCTAATTATTTGAAGAGGGAGAAACTCAACCTCACATAGATGGTTTAAGGTTGACCACCAACCAATGGCATGCTCATGGGCACCTCTATCTCTGGCTACAACTCTGAATATGGTATGGATGGTTGTGGCTCACGCTCACTTGAAGTGGCCTTGAAGCTTGTATATGACCATCACTTCCCCCCTGTCATATAAAAGTTGAGATGATTGCGAAAACTCAACTGAAATACTATTAAATACTCTAGAAGAAATTTTGACATATGAATGAAATATATTCTTGGATTTTGATGGTCATTGCCAAGAAGCGATCCATCCAAGGTGAATCTTTGTTCTTGCAGGAGGCTTGTTTTTGAAGCATATTTTTGAACAATGAGTGGTTTTTTGAAAGTTATTACATGGATAAAGATAAAATGATCTTTCATATGACCAACTCGATCAAAATGTTGGCATTTAAAAATCTGTTTTTGTTGTTGTGGAAGAGAAGCAGAATCTGGAAGAGATGAAGGTGAATTGTCATAAATAAATACAACAATGTGAAACTGGACGGTATTAATATGAAATGACACATCCTTGTCATATCCAAGACCAGTTTTTTTCTTATTATGGACAAGCTCTTCCCAAGGTATGATGATAGGCTTTGGAAGTGCATATTGAACTTTTTCATCTGTGTGTAACTCTACTACTTCATTTGGCACTGGATCTTAATCACCCTATTGCTTATGGGAGTCGTCTTCAATGTTCTGAACATAAATAGGTTCATAATGATATCTATTTTGTTGTATCCCTTCTTGTTGATGTTCTAATTCAAGCTACAAAAATTCAATCTTTTCTTGTGCATGCTGTAGACAAATATTAATATTGGAAATAGAGGTTTTGTTTATCTTAACCATCTCATCAACTATGGAATATATTAGATTATTTAGTATTTTTAATACATCATCCACTCGATCCATTTCAAAACAATTGAATCAGTTGAATGGTATTGGCTTCAACTACAAATACACCTATAAGATGATAAATAGGTCCTACTAAATAACTGCAACTATTAGATGAGTAGAAAGCAACCAAAAACACTATGAAAGATTGAACCAAGTCACTACAGCATACAACACAAAAAATGACTCACTGCTTCAATGCACCCACTTCTCAAATTATTCAAACTACTCACACTTGATGATGAAATAGAACATATTTTCCTTGTTGAAGACCGCTATCATAACTCCTTACGAAACCATTAAACCTCCCACTAACTGCAAGTACCTATCCCCACTATGTAGCCACACCATTGTAGCTCTCCTGAGCATTTGGGTCAAGTATCACTTCAATGAGAATAGCTAATCAGGGATCAGGTTTTCCCTTTGGGTCAATTTCAGGTCCTCCTAAAAGGGAAACTTTCTTCAAACAATTTGAATACCCTTTTTTGTAGGTGATTTTTTCATGATTTTTTCCACTGTGCATTGTTTTTAATATTCTTCCATGTATTAATAGCCTCCAAATAAATAGTATTTTTCAATAACAAGTTTGACGACAACAATGAAACTAACGATAATCAAAGGAACCTAGAAAAGGGACCTCATTTCGCATATTAATATTAGAAAACAAGATGTTTGGGCATGACTTACACTCTATATTTCCAGCTAAAAGTTTGAATAATATTTGAAATAAACTACTTGTTAGAGCTAATTAGAGAAATTAAGGTTCTAGATTATTATTGTTTTAATGTCATGTTTTAGAATGCGTGGCTAGTTGGAAATACATAAACATATTTATTTTCCATATTGATGTGATTATCGAGTGATCGATCCCATTACTATAAAATGAGACTTTAATATGTGTTTTGTATCTGTGATTCAATTAATAAAATATTTCAATGAGACACTTATGCTATCTCTTTGTGTTGTCTCTGTTTATTTGACTTGGTATCAAAGCCACAAATATTTAGTGGATTTTTGAAGAGGGTTGTAGCCTTCATGTTGGTTGAATCATGGTCTAAATCAACGAGTAGGTTATGGTGATTTATGGTGAAGAACTGAGTCTTTATTTGGTATTAAAATCCATAATAATAAGTTTATTTTTCGTCTACAAGAGTGAAGGAGAAATATATTATTTACACCAATGGCGACTGCTACAATTATGCATTGTTCTCCTTACAATTCAAATGGTCTACTACAACTTGTTCACGATTGTGTTCTTCAAGCTCAATTTTTCCCCTCATTATATTCAATCTCCAGTATGGTAATTCCCTCATATCGATGATTCATAAAATTACATTTATTAGATTGTATGGAAGCCGATTTTGTTGATTTCTAGCTCTACACATTGTTCTCAACTCTTCAATATATTCAAAACTAGAGAATCCTACAACCAAAGAGGACAAACCCAAATAATTTTCTATGTATTTACGCTGACAATCCTGTGTAATTGAAAAATGTGGAACACATGTGTTATACATAAATGCATACAAAAGTAACAAGAGAATTTGTAGGGAAGCAAGTCCCTACCTTGAGCGGGGCATGTATCCTAAAAGGATAAGATATAAAAATTATGAGAAAAAACTCTTTCTCTTGCACTCAAAGTCATCTTGAATATGAAGAAGAAAAAACTATTGAATGTAGGAAAAAAAAAACGCTCCATTAAATGACTTTCTATATAAGTTCAAAACTAGCTTATATGTTTATTTTAATTAAGGTTTTTCCATTCCTGATAAGGAACTCCAATTGTTTCTCTAACTCCTTCTCATTTTGTTATACATGTAGAAAAAATATGGAACTCATAAGGAACTCCAACTAGTTCTTTGATACCTTATACTTGTGTTGTAGGTAGTAAAGTTTCCACTCCCGAATTAGAATGTTATATGAAGAAAAAAAATGGAACTAAAATGATACAAAGTGGTTTATAATACATAATTCATTACCCATACATAAGAAAAATAATCTTGTCAATCCCAATCCCAGTCCCAAAACCAGTTGAGAAAAATTCCCACTTCTATAAACACATTATAAGCTCTATGTCATGCCAATGAAATTAAAAAGTTAGAGCATTGTGTACAAGTTTAGTAGGATTAGCATACTTAACACAAGTGCATGAAGGAGTGTTATTGTGATAGAAAAAAGGAATAAATAACACTACTAAAATTTAGAATATTTGCAATAACTATAGATGCCAGTAAAGTTGTCTATAAACTTCAAGCGAGAATTTACTAAAATAAGAACAATTATTTTTTATAATATAATAATCCATACTATAGTATTAAATGCTGGGAAACCTTGTGCACCTTTTATGAAATTAACAATAGGTTAAAAAGAATACCTTTACAAACAAAAAGTTCTGCATTTTAATCAATTTATTTGAAAGTTAGAATTAAGGTACGGCAACTATTTTGTAGAAAATTTGTAAGATAATCCAAACATGTTGGTTTAAGGTTTCAGTTTTTCTTCTTATATCTGCTACATGAACAAGAGGATTGCCATGATTTGGCAGGGAATCTTGTTGTTTCCTTTTTTCATTTATCTAGGCTTCAACTTCACTACACTCACCCATAACTTGATATAAAAGGTATAAAAACAAAAATTAAGAGGTATTCCATGAATTATTAGAACAATACTGAATTACCATTAACAAGCTAATTTGACAAGGAAAGAATCATGGCCCTTGAATTACAGAAAAAAAATACTATACAAGATTAAAAATAAATTAAGCTTGTAATATCTATGTGGTCAAATTTGTATTTGGAAAGAAAGGTATGTACCTCGATTACACAAATTTTATTTTCGATAACTCAACATCCATACATTTTAGAATAAGAACCGCACTAATGAACTTAATGGAAGTAAATATTGTGTAACTTTACCTTAGGATAACATGGGATACATACATTTGAAGAGAAAGAACCAGAACATGGAAAAAAAGCTAACTTCCTACACCTATTCTTTATTTTGATGTACCAACAAGATATGGATATTGGAGACTAGTTTTTCTGAACAGAAATGTTTCAAAGGAAAAATATTTGTGGATGGTAGGTACTTTCCACTAATTCTAAAGTGAATCTAAGGTGTGATTGAGAATTATTCTAGTAAAATGCATCTTAGGAATTAAATTACATTAAAGGTTAACAAAATCACATCGTTGGTATCATTAGACAGCTTTACGCCATCAAAGATGACATGCCCTAAAAATTTTAGTGAATGGTAATACCACTTTTATGGTATGGGGAGGTGCAAGTTGTAGAGGATCGCTTACCATGAACTGTAGGAACAAGAGGATGCCTAGGTGTCACCTCATAGAAATATCAACTAATATTGTTATCAAATATAGAGTAGAGGACTAAAAGTTATTTTGACTAAGGTGTAGGAATATCACAAGAAAAATGAAATTACATTTCATGTATACCACCAAATGACATGATCAAGTTGTATAATTATCTCTTTAGCGTAAAAAAAGGTCTTAATATTGTTGATAGAAAAAATGCATTAACACTCTTTAAAAGTGAATTATGTTTCTAATTATGGAATTTGAAAAATCTTCCTAAGAACTCAACTGAAATTACCATGAAATTCAAAATCTCAAAAATATACAAGAAACAACATCTCCACTAAAAGTGAAAAATGAGAAATAGAAATTGAAAATTTGAATTGAAATAGAAAATTCAAAATCCTTCTCCTCAATCTATAACTCTCACCATATTAGAATGCAAAGGGGAAAGACAAATCTTCGTCTTCAATTTCAGAAGTATAAGAACGTCTACTATAAATTTTATAGCCCATTACGTATAGGTAGCCACTCTACATGCTATTTGATCCCAATGACGATTCAATTTCTTCTCTCTTAGATTTACCCACCTAAAAATAACAATGTCTACTTAATCAGAATAGACATCGCGTTGAAAATTGAACAGCTAAGGAAAAAAATAGAATATTTCACAATTAATTTATTGATGCAACTTAAACTCCATATCATTCAATAAATTCAGTATACAACACTAGAAACAGGGGTTTTAACTTAAAATGAAAAAAGAAAAAGGATATAATTAAAAAGAAGTATAAAATTACTAGAGCAACTAAGCAAAAAATACTTAACTTTGTATTACGAATATGCAACATGGACTATAAATAAAGAGAAATGAGGGCCAATGTCTGTAATTCAATCTAGTAGGACATAAAACCTCAAATATTTCTTAGTTATTTCCTTCATATTACGATATTATTTAGATGATTAGAAAAGGAGAGAAAAAGTCGATAAAAAGTAAACTCATAACGAAAAAAAACACAAAGTAAATATAAATGTACCAAAGCAACTGATTAGGGAAGCTTTGATTTTTTATTAGGAAACTGCAGTGTGGACTAAAAAAAAAAAAAATATGAGGGTCAATCTAAATAACTCCATTACATTCGACAATCAACATCAAAAACTTTACTTTTGTACTACAATATTCTTCTCATCATAAAGGAAAGAAAGAAAAATCAAATTTTACCTTGTGGCTTGGGTATACTTGGAGAGCTGTGTGAAATTAAGATGACCTTGATCCCTGAGAAATTAAAAGTACACAGATAAAATCCTAGAATTACCAGATAATGCATGAATAGGATTTATACTCTTAGAGGTGTGAGGAGGAAAAATGGATTTATTTCAGTAGCCCAAGATTGAGGGCTCCTTGCACTAGAACATGGTGGAATTCTTATAGGAGCACTCTCATATTGTGCAAGAACTGAACTGTTATCAGTATCATTTTGCAGAATACAACATTGCATAGGAAACGATGGGGAAGGAGAAGCGAAATGGCCGATGCTATGGCACCTCCTAAGAACTTGGGAGGTGCTAGAATTCAGTGGAAAATAGTGGTAATTGGCATTATACATCAAGAGGGATTACAATGTTGAGCAAAGTAAAATATTTTTGAGAGATAAGGTGAGTTTTATTTCTGCAAATAAAAACAACCATGAGGCTGAGAATTATTTTCACAATGGCTAGCGAAAAATTTCACAAGATACACACACATAAAGGACAAAGATAAGAACCTCTTTGACCAAATCATCTCCTATCATACTAAAAATTTAAACACCAAAACACAAAAATAACATAGTTTTAGTTTCAATAACTCGTATAATTTTGTGAGACTTCCTATGCAATTCTAAACCATGTCAAAACTCAAATATATGTTTTCCAAAAAATCGAGTCTCACTGAATTTGAATGTCTGTAAAATGTCATGACTTTGGGAAGATATGGAACTCCTTTAAGGCTCAAAGCACTGGTTTAGGATCTACCCTACTCAGATATTGCTTGCAATGTGAGAATTTTCTCAAAATGGCCGAAGGAACACTGAATATGCCAAATCTAGATGAATTTGGATGAGGTGAACAAGTCCAAAGTATAGGAATGCATATCAGCAGACATAATTAATGAGACGAAGGAGTGAAATGAAGGAGAATACAAAATTGAACTCACAACATCTATCACCAACCTAATTTCACCATTCAAATTTTTAAAAAAATAATTCAGTGAAAATTTTAATTCAAAGAAAACCACAAGGGAATTGAGAGAATTGAACAAGGTAGCTTTAACACCAATCTTATTTCATAACTCAAATTAGAAAACACCGGCTTCTCCAAAGAAATTGAATTAATAACGAAGAAAAATTCAGAGAATAGAGCTCGAAACAAGATAGAGGTGACAACAAATTTTCCATCGCCATGAAAATTCCATGCACCATGAACTTGGAGGAAAATTGTATGAAAGAGGAACATGCTTACGCAATTCTTAAAATTAAAAATAAAATAAAATTAAGTATGAGAAAATTAACTTAAAAAAACAAAATTAATATTATAAACAAAATTAATATGAAAAACATATGAGATAGGCGTGTGGGCTTGGATGCTGCTATGTGTACCCTATAAGTTGTCACCTGTTAGCTCTTTAGTTAATAGTCTATGTGTGCAATCCAACTACAAAAATTCAAAAACAAGCCTACTACAGAGGTTGTTAGAATACTGTTGAAACCGTATCAGTATTGAAGGGAATGGCATCGATAGTCCACACTATGACTAGTTTGATCCTGGTGCATTCGTCCCCCCAATATGTGAATCTCTTCATTATCCCACAACGAGTAGTTATCCCATGCAATGGAAGCTCCCCCCTTTGGTGCATAAGGTTCAATGCCTTCTGTACTACGTATTTATTGACATTTCTCTATCAATCGCTTAGTAAGTAAATCCATGCACTAGTCTAGTGCAATGGCCTCTATTCCAGCCCTTTGCCTTATGTGGATCAATCGATTTGATTGTAGGAGAAGCATATATTTTATTCATCAATGAGGAAGGTCGGATCCCTAAGGTACTAGGTGTTGAAAAATGAAAACAATTATGTAAATAATGTAATTGTCAGTAAATTTAGTTTTTACCATTGAATCAGTGTTATAAAGATAAGAAGTTATGTAACGAAGTAGCCCATATTAATTGGGATTTCCTGAGAGGCTTGTAATGGAGAAGAATCATATATTGACTAATAATATTTCCAATCCCTCGCCCAACAGAGAATTCCTTGACACACTGTCACGGTTTTACCATATAAATTTTGTGTTATTATGTTTGATTAAGTTTCGTCCTTCTATGCATTTTCTTGCTAGAATGAAAGGTTAATAACTCTGAAAGACCAACGAGTGGTATCATAGCCTAAGAGGAGTCAAGTTAGGGGAGTCTGCGCGCCTGTGTGGCCATTGAAGTCATTGAGGAAGGTTGCAGTCAAAGTGATAGCCTGTATGCTTGTCTAAGCCACCATCTGAGAGGTGTACAAAGTAGAAGCAACCAGAAGTGTAGAGTTGAGGTGTTGATTAAATAAAATTTGAAGCACGGGTCGAAGCCCCTGCTTAAAAAAGAGGAAGCTCGTTAAAGAAGGGATGCAATAGTGGAACCGTCACTAGAGAAAGGAAGAGTTGCAAGAGGACTCAGCGAAACAGAGTCTAAGAACAAATTTGAGAATGACCAGGAACCACTAGTCAACATTATCCAAAGGTGTGTAAGAGATTAAAAAAAAAAAAACCCACCAGTTGAGAGCCCTCCCAAGTCGCGTTCTGTGATGCTTGAGGTCTGTTCGAAGAGGAGGAGCCGCATTCGGGGTATGTTCGAATAGAAGGATCCGTCGTGAAGGGGAAAGGAACACTGTTGTCCATTAGTAGACTCACCAGAACATCTGAGCTCATCGTGTAGAGCTAAAATTATCCCACGGACATAGGACACGAAACAAAGGAGACTACAGAAGATCCACCATCAACAAAAAGGAAAATCCAACCGTTGCCAGAACAAACCACTGCTAGAACAAAATAACCTGCACCTGCTCCCCTGGTTCCTCAGTGCGAAGGCTTAAAAATATTCAGGTAACTTATTTTGTTCAGGAAACAAAAAAAATCGGTGAAAAGAAATTATTCAGAGTTATTTAAGAAGGTGAACTCTAGATTTTTTGAAATGGAGTAAGGTTTTGGGTTTCTTTAATTAAAGAAAATAAAAACATTTTTTTTTTAATATTTTGAAAACAAAATTATGAAAATTCATGGTAGTTAAATGGAGTAAGGTTTGTTAAAAAAAAATGGATGAAGAAGGGAAACGAAAATTTAAATATAAAAATTAAAAATTAAAACATAGCTGAAACCATATTTTTTTAAGAAACCCTATCTAAAGAAGGGAAATCGTAACTAAAAAAAACCCTAGTTGAAACCATAATTTTTTAAGAAACCCTAGATGAAGGAAGGAACCCCTAGTAGGAGGATCTGTAGGAATAAATGTAAAAAATGACGAATGCTAAATTTGAGGTGGAGAAGTTCACTGACAACAACAATTCCTCTTTATGGAAACTGAAAGCAAGGGATTTACTAGTGAAACAAGGGTTACACAAAGCTTTAGATGGGGTCAAGAAGCAACGAGTTGGCATGACATATTTGGATTGGGAGGACTTGGATTCCAGAGCTCTCAGTATCATCGGGGTGTCCCTGGAAAATGAAGTTCTCTTCAATATTGTTGAAGAAACTACAGCTACAGGTTTGTGGGGGAAATTGGAAACATTGTATATGAACAAATATTTAACCAACAAAATTTATCTGAAAAGAAAATTGTACAATATTTAGATGAAGGAGGTTACAAAAATTCCAGAACACTTAAAATGTTTTTAATACACTTATTTTCCAATTTTCAGATATGGAAGTTAAATTTCAAGAAGAAGAAAAAGCTATCACCTTGTTGTGTTCTTTGCCCGAGTCCTGTAAACACTTCATAACTTCTACTATTTTGAGCACAACTGAATGTTTTGAATTTGATTCACTTATGGGAGTTCTGTTATCTTAAGAAGTAAGGAGGAAGTCCATATTGAAACCTTTGGACCAGAAGACATGGTAGCTAGAGGTTGGTAAAAGGAAAGAGGGGAGAAAGAAAGGATTTCTTCTAGATCAAAACCAAAGGGAAAGAAGTGTAAAGCCAAATGTTGGTATTGTAACAAAAGTGTACACCTCACGAAAGACTGTTGGAAAATAAAGGAGTCCGTTGAAAACCAAAATAAATAAGCAAGTCAAATTGATGAACTTTTATCTTCTTAATTAGGTATGGTAGATGAATATTTACCTGTGTGCATTGTCTCTCAGAATTATGAAAATTGGTTGTTAGATTCTGGTGCTTCTCATCACTTGAGTCCGCATAGAAATTTTTTTACTTCATATGAAGCTATGAATGGTAGTTATGTGTTTATGGGAAATAATGTATCTTTTTAAATTGTTGGGATGGGAAATATCAAAATTAAAATGTATGATGATACAGTTAGAACATTAACTGAGGTTATACATGTACATGAGTTAAGGAAAATTTTGATTTCTTTGGGAGAGTTGGAATCGGAAGGTTACAAGTTCACAGGTCAGAATGGAGTGTTGAAAGTTTCAAAAGGTGCCTTGGTTGTTATGTATATAGAAAATATCAGAAACCTTTACAGACATAAAGGAACTACTCAGGTGAGTGAGGCAACATTTATTTCTGAGAAGGCAGAAGAAGGTACTCAACTATGGCATCAACGACTGGGTCACATGAGAGAGAACGAAGGCTTCAAGTACTGATGAATTGCAAGTTGCTTCCTGATTTGAAATCCTTAAGGTTAGATTTTTGTAAAATTTGTGTATATGGTAAACAATGTAAAGATAAATTTGAAATTGGAAGTCATAACAGTAAAGAAATTTTGGACTATATTTACTTTGATATTTCGGGACCATATCCTACTGTATCTTATGTAGATGCATTACACTTCTTAAAATTTGATGATTTTTGCACGAAAACTTGGGTCTATATGTTAAAAATAAAATATGATGTATTTAATGTTTTTAAACAATTTAAAGCTATAGTGGAAAAGAAAACATGCAAATAAATTAAATGTCTAACAACTGACAATGGTGGTGAATTTACTTCATTATAATTTGAACAATATTGTAAATATGAAGTGATTGTTAGACATAAACATGTTATTTATACTCCTCAGAAAAATGGTGTTGTTGAATGTATGAATCTGGCTCTCATGGAAAGAGCTAGAAGCATGATCAACAATGCTAACCTGCAGAAGGAGTTGTGGGCAGAATAATTATCTACTGCTTGTAATTTAGTAAACATATCACCTTCAATTTCCATTAATTGTAGAATTCCTGAAGAATTTTGGTCAGGTCACACTTGTGATTATTAACATTTAAGTATTTTTTGTCGTGATTCCTATGCTCTTATTCCAAAGGGTCAATGTTCAAATTTATATCCAAAATCAAAATGTTATGTCTTTGTTGGGTATGATTATGCAGTGAAACAATACAGGTTGTGGGATCCTTCTTCATGTAAGATAGTCATTAATAGAGATGTAAGAATTGATGTAACTTCTCTTCTAAAATTAGATGTTGGGAAAGTTGAACATGAATAGGTATCACTGAATCAACACATTTAGTTGGAGGTTAAATCATTTCCAAAAAATCGAAAGGAAAGAGAGACTTCTGAAAATAAAGGTGAAGAAGATACAAGGGAAACTGTAGAAGTTCTAGAACGAGTTCAACATCGAGTCATTCTAAGAAGGTTTACAAGGGAAACAAGAATGCCCAAAAGGTATGAATAGTTTATTTTATCTATTGCATTGATTGTTGAATATGGGGAACCTTATTTTTATCAAGAAGCAGTGGATGATGCAGATAGCGAAAAATGGAAAAATGATATGGAAGAAGAAATGGATTCCTTAACCAAGAAAAAAACATGGGATATTGTAGAACTTCTTGAAGGGAGAAGTGTTGTTGGATGCAAATGGGTCTTCAAATTGAAACAAAATTTTGATGTAATTATCTAAAGGTATAAGGGGAGGTTGGTTGCAAAATGGTATTTTCAGGGTGAAGGTATTGATTTTAATGAGATTTTTTCACCACTCGTAGAACTTGTTTCTATTCGTACTATGTTATCACTAACTGCATTACTTGACCTTGAGTTAGAACAGTTAGATGTTAAAACAAATTTTCTTCATGTGATTTGGATGAAGAGATTTATATGGAACAACCAGAAGCTTTTGTACAAGGTCGCAACAAAATATTAGTTTGCAAGCTCAGGAAATCATTGTATGGCCTGAGGCAGTCTCCCAGGGATTGGTACAATAAGTTTGAATCGTTCATGATGAGCCAGAACTTTACTAGAACTTAGTATGATCATTTGGTATACTTTAATATTTTCAATGGCATATTCATTATCTTGGTCTTGTATGTTGATGATATGATTATTGTAAGAAAAAGGCTCAACTCTCTAGGAAATTTGACATGAAGGATCTTGGAGTGGAAAAACATATATTAGGCATGGAGATACAAAGAGACAAGAAAAAGTGTAAGCTTTTCTTATCACAACAGAAGTATGTGGAGAAAGTACCTGAAAAGTTCGAGATGAACAATGTTAAACTTGTTAATGTTCCATTAGCTTCCCATTTTAAGATTTCTTCAATTTTGAGTCCTAGAACTAATGAAGAAAATAATTATATGTCTCATGTACCATATGAAAATGAGGTAGGAAAATTAATGTATGCGATGGTATCTACAATACCTGACCTTTCAAATGGAGTTGGAGTTGTCAGCAGGTTCATGGAAAATCTAGGAGATGAAGACTAGCGAGTAGTGAAATGGGTGATTCAGTATTCGAGAAGCACAAGTGACCATTGCATCATCTTTAATGGTAGTGAAGGATCTATTTGCGAACATGTGGATGTTGATTATGCATGTGATTTGGACAAAACAATATCTATTATAGGTTATGTCTTTAATCTTTCAAGTGGAGCAATTAACTAGATGACAAAGCTTCAAGAAATTATTGCTTTTTCCACTACCAAAGCAGAGTATATAGTTGCTTTAGATGTCAGTAAAGAAGCAATTTCGTTGAAAGGTATACTTGATGAACTTGGAAGGATGTAGGAGAAAGTGAATTTATTTTGTGATAGTCATAGTGTTATTATTTTGGCTACAAATCCGTATTATCACATCAAGACTAAGCACATTGATGTCAGGTACCATTTTGTGAGAAATTTGATCGATGACGGAAAAGTAGCTCTCAAGAAGGTCCATACACAGGAGAATCATGCAAACATATTCACAAAGGAAGTTATAGTAGAGATGTTGTGATGGTGTTTGGCTTCTCTTAGCTTGTAGAAGAAATGATGAATGGGCATGGGAAAGGGGTTAGGAAAATTGTTTTCAAGGTGGAGATTGTTGAAAAATGACAACAATTATGTAAATAATGTAATTGTGGGAAAATTTAGTTTTTACTGCTAAGCCAATTTTATAAAGAGAAGAAGTTATGTATCAAAGTTACCTATATTAATTGGGATTTCCCAAGAGGCTTGTAACGAAGGAGAATCATATCTTGAGTAACAATATTTTCAATCCATTGCCCCGTGCAGGTTTCCTTGACACATTGTAAAGGTTTTACCACATAAAATTTTTGTTCTTATTCAATTTCTTCCTTTTATGCATTTTTCTTGCTAAACTAAATGGTTAATAACTCTCAAAGACCAACAATAGGATAATTCAATGACTCTGTCTTTGAGGGATCCTTAAGGCGCACAATAAGAATCAATCCATTAAGGCACATGAGACTAATACATTTATCTACAACAAGGGGAAAGTTCTTTTTGTAGATATAGTGGTCTGAAAGGAAATATCATAACTATGATTACTGTACCTTAAACAGACATAGGTATGTGGATAGATCATACTAAGGGTTAGGACTAAGAACATTTAAGGAACTCGAAAATTTCTCCTAAGGATTAATTAAGGAAGTATTATCGAACATGGGTTAATGTTGTATCTGTACGTCTCGTGCACCATTGGCACTACTCTATGTGAAGCCGATACACTAATAAAAGCCCTTACTCTTGCTTATACCTTTGTTTAATCTTACTAGTAAATGGTAACTTATACTGGCTTAGATGTGAATTCAACAAAGACTCAATATAATAATTACAACTACAAGCATACTATATGAAGTTAATGCATCTGGTTCTAATGTTTAAGATCACAAGGAAAAGCACTTATAGTCAGATGCTGCGAAATTGCAACGAAAAAAGAAAAAACAGGATCGACAATCAAATCAGGTTAATTCAACACTGAATAGAGTCTTGCATTACAGATAAAATTACCATGCATTAAAAAAATGATAAAATTTACTATTAAGCTTACAAAAAATGAAAAAAAACACATCCACGAACACTGGTATACATCAAAATCTCATTTGTATATATGAAAATCATACATATTTGGGGTTTTTTCTTCTCTCCATTGGTGTGAATCATATTCTATTGCAATCATTGTTAATTTATTTTCTGAACATAAATTCATGGATTCAATATTGGTTGTTATAAATTCTTATTGTCACAGAGCCATGGAGTTAGTGTGGGTTGTGGGTTTCTATTCCATGGAGACAATGTGGTTGCATCCTTATCGCCAAGAAAAAGAAAAACAATGTGTCTTAAACAAAGGAGGAAAAGAGGAAGGTTGCCTTGCATGACTATGAGGTGGTAGTTGTACAAGGCCATAAAAAGTTTTCAAAAAGACATGCATTTCATGAAAACATTTACTATAATGACTTTCAGTAGAAAAAATAGTGAAAACAATAAACATATATGAGAAAGTTATATCTTAATCTACCAAATCTTTCACCTCAAGAGGAAGCCAAATAAGAAAGCCATTTTAAAACTTTACATAAAAATACCAATTAATAAAAAGTAAAAAAATTGATTCATATAGTTCCTAAAGCCCCAAAGGGACAAGGACTAAAAAGACATGTCTGCATCAAAATTTGTCATATACATAGTCATTATTTTTAATCGTAAAATTATGAATTGGTATCAAATAATGTATTCGGTGTCGTATATAAGTTTGTAGATGATTGATAACCTAGGGAGTCATTTTTAATTGTAAAATTATAAATAAATATAAAATAATTTATCCTTATAAACTATAATATTTATTTAAATTATATTTCATATATATAAAGGATTCAATATTTTACATTTTCATTATAAAATTTCAATATTAAATATTTTTCTATTTAAACCATTAAAACCAATCCTCAATTTTTTCGATCATTCTAAACAAAATTGATCCAAAACTCCATCATTCTAAACAAAACTGATCCAAAACTAAGTAGAGACAAAATAAAAAATTTAATGTTTAGAGTACTTGGATATAATTAATTGGTTTACAGTTGTTTAATCTACTTGCCTTTTTGCCTTAAAAATTATAGAAATTCTGGAAAATTTTTAATAAAATCCAATAGAATTTTTTGTAAATCGATGTTACAACGGTTACACTTTAAGATTTTGAGTGCCTCCGAGGGTTTTGATGGTGCTTAATCCATTTCCATCATCAAAAGCATGATTCTAAGATTGCTACTACTATATTTTTTATGGTGTTGAATCCATTTCCATCATCAAAAAGATGATTCAAACACTGCTACTACTAGATTTTTTGAAATTATTTTGCCCAAATTCAAACCACTTTTAATAGTACAAACAATTCCTCTCTCTCAGTAGAATTATCCCTAGACTTATCTGGTTCATTTTTTGCATTGTTTCCTGCAACCTATTGTAACCACACTATGATTAGAGTGTAGGCTTGTTTTACACCTTATATGATAAGAGAACTCCATGTCACCAAAAATCTAGTTTAGTTGAGGTTAAAGTGGATCGCAATGAAATATTACATATGCCAAAGCACAGAGGTCTAGTCAACCTTGAATTTGGCAAACAAGGTCAGGTTAAGAACGGATATTCCATGTTAACACAAGTGGGGTTTATCGAGTCAATAAATTGAAATAGTCCAGGCACGCCTTTTTGAAAAATTAAAAGGTGTTGATGTCTACAACCTACATAAGTACGTTCCAATCAAATAAATTCAACTTTGCCTCACCCAATGTCCTCCTTATATCTACATGATACTAAGAACTGTTAAAATAAGCTAATTACTCCCGCATGAAGAGTTTTCTATATTTAGAGAGTCAGTTAACTAAGCATTGAGAGCGTTGAGTCAAGTTGAGTTTAAGTGATAGATGAATTTAGAGAGTGTGTGCATGTCAAGTTATATTAGTAGAATTGGTAGTAAAAAAGGTTTAAATACCCTTCACTAGGTTCATTGTTAGTAATCTCAAGCAAGTTTGTGTGATTAATAGTGAAGAGCAGTAGCTCGTGTTATTGTGTGTGAAGTATTTGTGTTAGTTTTGTGTTTCTCCTCTCCGCCTTTACAACATATTGGTATCCTAGCTGATTGAAAAATCCAAGGGAGAGATAAGCTCATAAATATCAGAGTGGGGGAGAGTGGATTAACAGTGATCTGTGAGAGAGAAAAGAGAAATATTTTTTGTTTCTCCTTGTTGAACTATAATGCACCTTTGAGTTGCATTCATGACATTATAACACTAAGAGGCTCACTGTCTAGCCACGTTAGAAGCCATAAACTTAATGCCTTATGTGCGTTACATGAAACCCTATATATCCGAGAATATTGTTAGCACGCTACACACATCAGTTAAGGGCACATTAGCACACAACTATTAGCGTGGAAAATTCATAAAAAAAAGAACGAAGACGAGATTTAAAAATAAGGAAACGAAGGATATATATGAGAGGTTCCAAAAGGATTATAATTGGGAAGGTTATAGCGTGAAGGTTTTTATATATTTAAAAACAGAGCTTGGAATGGTTTGATTCATGCGTAACCAAATTTTTAAAAGATTTTTTTTTTATCAGAGATTTTAAAGATTTTTTTTATAAAGATTCTTTATATATAAAAAATAACAATCAAAGGTTTTTATATTGAAGGTTTTTGTAGAAGGAGTTTTTATTGGAAATTTCTTTTAGAAACAAAAAAGAAATAAGGAAAAAGATTTTATTGGCAAGAGAATTTAGGGCTTTGCAAAAGTCTGTTTGTCTACAAAAATATTTTGGTGTTTTGTCAAGCATGACAATTTTTTAGGTGAATATTGTGCCTCACAGGGGCACATATTAAAAATCATATTTTTTTGGGGGGGTGATATGGAAGATAGCCTCATGCAAACATGCAAGTAGCTATGACAATGGTCATGGGTCGCAAAGCATGACTGAAGAAGACTAAGAAAAAAGATAAAAGAATAAGAGACAAATATTGTTGTCATGTTTAGAAAGGTTCAGGCCACAACCAAGGAACATAAATGTTTAGCAGAAGATAAAGATTCCCTAGCTTTAAGTTTCATTCAATAAGTAATGGATGAAATAATGATGTTCAAGATAGCAAAAGCTACAACTTCAAAGGAATCATGGAAGATCCTGGAAGCGTAATTTGGTGCAAGTGGGAGTGACATGCAACAGTAAAATGCGTCATTGTTTGTTGAGTGAGACAGAGATATGAGAGTAGATGAGCAAGACTCTGGGAGGACAACAGAGCTTGGAGAATCCCACTCAAAAGTGGAATATGGTTGTGAAGACTCTAAAATTATTACCCATTATGAAAGCATGGATATGGATGAAGAATATGCACTGAGACATTGCAAAGAGGCAAGTTGAAGCCTCTGTATGTGACACAAAGAAAGAGCATATCAATGCTCAAGCACTCCATTGTAATATATATGGTGCAGATGATGGTGAAACCCATTATGTAAGCATGCATATGGATGATGTTAGGTCCCTATACTACTAGTATAGTCCCTTAATGTTATTAGTGTAACCCCCTTATTGTTATTGCTATACCCTTGTAACCCCAATATTGTTATTATTGTGCCCTTACATTATTATTGTTAGGTCGGTTAGGATTATATTGTGGCCCCATGGAATCCTATATATAGAGGTAGGTTTTTTTGTTTGTATCATTCAAGAATTGTTCATTTATGTAATGTAAAGGAGGTTTCCTCCTTGAAGTGGCTTATTTATAAGGCGTTGGTCACTCATTTCTTCTATTTTTGGAGCTGGTTTCATAACATTTGGTATCAGAGCCTTTGGATTCTAGGGTTTCGCTACTCCAAATAGGTCATCGTGTAATTTTATCTATAATTTTTTTTACAAAGGTTTAGAAGCTGAAATTGTTGCAAAGTGAAGTCAAAATCTTGAGGAAAGCCATGTAAAAATTTCACATCTTAGTTCGCAATATTTTCAGAGATACGATCTGTGGAAGTTAGGGTTTTGTCAGGCTCCTTAATTTCACCTAAAACATGTCATCATGGAATGTTCGCTATAACTTCTTTTCTACAAAGGTTCAGAAGCTAAAATTTTTATAGTGCGAAGCTGAAATCTAGAGGAACTTCTTGTAAAAATTTCAGATCTTGGTTCGCAATATGTGCGGAGATAGGATTTGTGGAAGTTAGAGTTTTTTAAGGCTCCTGAATTTCATCTCAAAGAGGTGACCATGGGAAAATCGTCATAACTCGCTCTCTGAGCATAAGATTGGAATTCTGTAAAAATTGGTCGCAAGTACACAGACTATAGTTTTCTATGTAGTAATTTTAGAGCCAAAGGAAAAAACAGTGACACGTGGCACGTCGTACAAGTTCACTCTACTGAACTAGTCCATAATTAGGTCATTGTGGGAGATTTGGCATAAATTTGCCTTGAAGAATCCAAATCAGGTCAGACTTGTGGCATTTGGAAGAAGATTGAGAGGGCTACTACAGGGCCTAATTTCAGATATTGAAGATCCGAAATAACAGAGATAATTCAATTTCAATATCAAGCTCCTCAAAACCAAGAAAAATGTGTGTATTTTGTTTTCAGAATTGCATAAGTCTTGTGTGAAAAATCAGTTTGAAGTGATTCCAAGGGCATATTGAAGCATAGATATCACTATTGGGTTCTAAAATGCCACCTAAAAATAATTAAACATCCATTAAGCCTTCACAAGGCTCAACTATGACTCATGAAGAGGAAGAAGCACAACATGACATATCAAAATTACAAGAGCAAGTGCACCAAATTTCGCTCTCTCAAAGAGCAACAAAAAATGAAATGGAAGTTTTGATGAAAGTCGTGGAAGCTAAGATGAATGGCATGGAACCTAAGATGGATGACATGGAAGCTAAGATCGATGAAAAAATGAAAGACAACATGGAATACATGAAGAATGATCTTAAATCAGACATGGAAGGTTTGATGACAAGGTCAATACAAGAAATGATTCCTAATGACGGAAAGATAGTAGAGGAAATTCATGATGAGAACAAAATAAATTTTATTCGTGATTTCATAAACTCTAATGTTGGATTGAGGAACGACCATATTCCAAAGATGGATATGAGGAATTTTGATGGCAAGGATCCCGTAACATGGATACTACAAATGGAGCAATATTTTGATCTCAATAATGTGCAAAACACACAAAAGGTACGCATTGCAACTTTTCATTTAGAACAAAATACATTTGTATGGTATCGATGGATTTTCTCCCATAAAAAAATTGTCACTTGGTCATTTTTTATGGAGGAAATGATAGCACATTATGAGGATACAAAGAGCAACACCTTCTTCAGCCAATTGATAAATCTCAAACAAAATGTTTTAGTTGTGGGGCACATTTAGGACTTCCAAAAATTGAATATAAGGGTAACCAATATTCCAGAGTAACACATGATTTATATCTTCATAGGGAATTTAAAGGGTAACATCCAACATGAAGTTCGCATTTGAGAACCTGATTCATTGGAGAAGGCATTCAGGTTGGCAAGAAAAATTGGATGTAAAATTATGGCTACAAGGAAGCCTACCACTCACATCTATAAAGATGGAAGTGTTGATACTCATAGACTTCCACAGATTACAAGGTTGACACCACAACAATTGGAAGAAAAAAGAGCAAAAGGACTTTGCTACAGTTGTGATAGCAAATACACTAAAGGTCATAAGTGTGCTGAGAACAAATTATTCTACATAGATTGTGGAGAGGAGGAAGAAATTGAATAGGAAATTTCAAAAGAAGAGGATAAACACCAAGAACCAACCCTAGAAGAAGAAGAAACGAGTCCGCCCATATCGTGTAATTCATTGGCAAGAATTACCACTCATCAAACTCTCAACATAGAAGTAGATATCAATAAGAAAAAGGTAATAGTGTTGATTGATTCGAGTAGGACCCATAATTTTATTCATTGTAAGGTATCCAAGGAATTGAATTGTTTCCTATACCCAGCACCAGAATTTCAAGTGATGGTTGTAAATGGAGGAACTATAAATTTCTCTAGAAAATGATATAATATCAAGCTAACCATGGGGGAATATGTATTTAATAGTCCAATGCTTTCCATTCCAATGGGAGGTGTTGATGTTGTACTAGGAATATAATGGTTACAATCTTTGGGGACAATAGATTTTATTTTTCAAGAACTTTTCCTGAATTTTTTTTCGGAAGGAAAGGAAATCGAATTACGGGGTATCGTAGGGAAGCTAAGAAATATAATAAGCTCTAATGTCATGACAGAAATTCTGAAGAAAGAACAACGAGGCGTAATTGCACAATTATGCTCACTAGAAGTTCCAACATCAAAATCATATATTTCTCCAGATCTCCAAAAATTCTTAGACAATCATTCCGAGACGTTTGAAACTCCCAAAGGACTCCCACCTATTCGTGATCATGATCATGCTATTCATTTAATTCCAGGAAGTGTTCCTCCAAACATGAGGCCTTACAGATATCCTTATGTCCAAAAGAATGAAATTGAACGTACAATTGCGGAAATGTTAGAGGTTGGTATAATTCAACCAAGTCAAAGTCCTTTCTCTTCTCCAGTTGTATTGGTGCACAAGAAGGATGAATCATGGTGCATGTGTCCGGATTATAGGGAGCTCAATAAGCTCACTATTAAAGATAAATTTCCCATTCCTGTGATTGATGAATTATTGGATGAATTACATGGAACAATTTATTTTACCAAGTTGGGTCTTTTTTCAGGATATCATTAAATTAAAATGAAGGCTGAAGATATTCCAAAAACAACATTTTGAACTCATGAGGGTCATTATGATTTTTTGGTCATGCCTTTTGGCCTTACCAATGCACCTTCTACATTTCAAGGGTTGATGAATTCCATTTTCAAACCCTTAGAAAAATTGTGCTAGTACTTTTTGATGACATACTAATCTACAACAGGTCTTGGAAGGATTATGTTCAACATGTTGACAGGGTGCTCAAACTATTGGAGCATAAACAATTATATGAAAAAACATCCAAATGTTTCTTTGGATTACAAGAGGTGGAATATCTAGGTCATATGTTAAGGTAGACCCTAACAAAATTAAAGCCATTAAAGAATGTAATTTCTCCACAACCATAAAGAAGTTGCATGGATTTCTCGGGTTAACAGGGTATTATCGCAAGTTTGTTAAGAATTATGGGAGAATAGCAGCACCTCTAACAACATCATTGAAGAAAGATGCATTTTCATGGACTCCTGAAGCAACTAAGGCCTTTGAACATCTTAAAGAGGCAATGTGCCTAGAACTAGTCTTAGTTACGCAAGTCTTCACAAAAAATTTTATTGTGGAATGTGATGCCTCATGAAATGGAATTGGTGTTATTTTAATGCAAGAAGGAAGACCCATTGCTTTTGAAAGCCATCCAATCAAAGGAAAATATTTACAAAAAGCTATTTATGAGAAGGAAATGTTAGCAATACTACATGCACTAAAGAAATGGCGACCTTACCTAATGGGAAGACACTTCAATGTAAAAAATGATCATGATAGTCTAAATTTTTTTTTGGAAAAAAGACTATCTTCAGAAGAGTAGCGAAAATGGGTCACAAAGATGTTGGGTTATGACTTTGAAATCGTCTACAAAAAAGGGAAGCTAAATGTTGTTGCAGATGCACTCTCAAGAAAGGATGAAGAGGTGGAAGCATTGATTTATGCCATTTCTATTATCCAACCAGATTGGATAACTGAAGCAAGGGATGAATGGAAGAAGGATGAAGAAGTGTGGACACTCATTCAAAAGTTGCAGCAAGATCCTAGTACATCTAATATATTTAGTTGGAAAAATGAGTCCTTATGGTACAAATATCACTTGTATATTTGAAAGAATTCCCAACTAAAACAAAAGATTCTTTTGGAATTGCACACTTCTCCTTTAGTAAGACACTCGAGATTTTTAAAAACTTACCACAGGGTGAAGAAAGAATTCCTTTGGGATGGCCTTAAATCTGATATTCAAAAGTTTGTGGTCGAATGTTTGGTTTGCCAGCAAAATAAATTTGAGACAATTTAGACCCCGGGTCTTCTACAAACATTATCCATTCCAAGTCAATGTTGGGGGGATATTTCAATGGATTTTATCACAATTTTACCTAATTCCGAAGGAAAGAGTGTCATCATGGTGGTAGTTGATAGAATTACCAAGTAAACACACTTTTGTTCATTATCTCATCCATTTAAAGCAAGTACAATTGCAACTAAATTTATGGAAACAATTCAAAAGCTACATGGAAACCCAAAGATTATTATAAGTGACAGAGATCCCATTTTTACTAGAAATTTTTGGACAGAATTATTTTCTTGTTTGGGTATTCAACTAGCTCGTAGCTCATCTTATCATCCTCAATCCTATGGTCAAAATGAGATAGTGAATAAATGTTTGGAAGGATATCTTCGTTGTTTTGTATATGATAAGCAAGCACAATGGGTCAAGTGGTTACCTCTCGCTGAATGATGGTATAACACTTCCTTCCATACTGTAGAAAAAATGACCCCATTTATGGCACTTTATGGATTTCATCCACCATCCATCACATCTTCTTTAAGATAAAATTGTAAGGTTCAAGCAGTGGAAGATTACATCAAGCACCAACAAGAAGTTCTCCAACTCTTAAAGGATAACCTAAATTTGGCACAAAATCGAATGAAACAACAGGCAGATCAACATTGCAGCGAGAAAAGTTTTGATGTAGGAACCAAAGTATTTTTACGGCTACAACCATACAAACAAATTTCCCTCAAGCAAGCTAAGAAGGATAATAAATTATCACCAAAGTACTATGGTCCTTACAAGGTGTTGCAAAAGATTGGTACTATGGCATACAAATTGGAGCTTCCTGCTTCTTCGCGAGTGCATCCATTGTTCCATGTTTCATGCTTAATGAAGGTTATAGGGGACAAAATTCCAGTTGAAACAATATTGCTAGAAATTGATGAGGAAGGAAAAATCATATTGGAACCTAAAGCAGTTACGGAAACACGAACTGGATAGCTACGAAATCGATCAATTTCAAAGTACCTCATCAAATGGAAGAACTGACCCATTGAATATTCTACATGGGAGGATGAGAATTTTATATAGAAGCACCCGGTGTTACTCAAGCGTCGAGGTCAACAATTTTTTGAAGGAGAGGGGAATGTTAGGTCCCTATATTACTAGTATAGTCCCTTATTGTTGTTAGTGTTACCCCCTTATTGTTATATTTGTACCCCTGTAACACTAATATTGTTATTATTGTGCCCTTACATTATTATTGTTAGGTCGACTAGGATTATATTGTGGCCCCATGGACTCCTATATATAGAGGTAGGTTTTTTCATTTGTATCATCCAAGAATTGTTCATTTATGTAATGTAAAGGAGGTTTCCCCCTCGAAGTGCCTTATTTCTAAGGCGTTGATCTCTCTTTTCTTCTATTTTTGGACCTGGTTTCATAACATATGAATAATATGCAAGAGAGATTGTAAAGAGAGAAGTTGAAACCTCTGTATGTGAAACAGAGCAAGAGCATATCAATGCTCAAGCACTCCACTGTAATATGGATGGTGCAGATGATGGTGAAACCCATTATGAAAGTATTCATATGGATGAAGAAGATGTAATAGATATTGCAAAGAGAGAAGTTGAAGCCTTTGTATGTGAAATAAAGCATGAGCATATAAATGCTCAAGCACACCATCGTAACGTGGATGGTACATAAGGAGGTGAATCTCACTATGATGAAACACATGTGGATGTTGGCTGCTAAGTGTTATGTGCATTGGTGAAGCCAGCCGGAGCTGGTGAATTTGGTAAAGCTGAAATTGTCAATGAAATTGACAATGAACACATGCATGCATGGATATCCCACCATAGTGTGGATGTCCATTATTTTGATGTTGTGTGTCGTTTCCATTTTGAAACAAAGATTGATTATGGAATATTGTAAGTGTCGTGTCTGATGAATCATTGAAGGTTGAAGCTATCTTTGTAGAAGCAAGATATGAAGATGTTGGAACTGATCATGAAGCAATGTCTGAACAAGAAACAATTGAGTTTGTCTTAGATAAAGCTATCAATAGAGCAGAAAGTTCTTTGGTGGATCCAACAATTGGAATTGTTGAACTTAAATTTGATGAAGAACCATTAACTAGTGATGAGTGGTTGCACATGATGCAAGAGAAAGAACATATTGCTATGTTGTTATTTGGTGAGAGAAACCCACTTGTGTTTGGAAGCCAAGTGGAAGACAACATTTCATGAAACAATAGAGGTTTGTAAAACAGTTTAGAAGAAGGCAGAGAAGGTAGAGGAAGAGGAAGAAGCTCTCACTGAAGAGCATAATAAAGATGTTTTTAACATTGCTTTTGAATATGTAGGTACTCAAAATAGCATGGGTGCAAAAGTTGAAATAAAGGTTGCTAATAAGTCTGATGCAAATTTGAAGCTCATTGAATAATGGATTCATAAGCTAATTGAACAAATTTATGCGATTCCTAAAGCAGCAGTCGGAATAAAAGAATTGAATGAAATGGTGAATAATGATCTTGAGTGTGAAGATTACAGGAAGACTACTACAGTACTTGATGATGAATGTGAAGAGATAAGTTTCTACTATAAAGAAAAATGGCAAAAGGAAATTCAAGAATATTAGGTGCAAGAAGCAGAGCAAAGAAAACTGGTTGAAGATATAAGGTTGTGACATCAGTCCATGGTTAAACGAATATTGAAGAGGAAGGTGTAGAAGACGAGATGAGACTATTTTTCAACACAAATTTAAGAAAAGTCAAAGCAAAATTGCAGCAGCAGCAACAAGTAAAAGCATATGGGGCCTACAACAAAGAGCCTACAACAAGAATCAAACAATTTCTGGGATATATAATTTGGAAGGAGACAAAAATAAAATGCAAAGTTGTAAAACTTTTGAGTCATTGTAAGCCTAGCTGAGACATAGACCAACGGGCATATTTGAGTGATAATTGAGTCAATTTCTATTGTAAACCTAGAAGGTATAGTTAAGTCTCGTTTGAGTTATGTTGAGTCATGCAGGTGTAATTAGGGGGGGTGTTAAAATAAGCTAATTACTCCCGCATGAAGGGTTTGCTATATTTAGAGAGTCAGTTAATTGAGCGTTGAGAGCATTGAGTCAAGTTGACTTTAAGTGATAGATGAAGTTAGAGAATATGTGCATGTCAAGTTATATTAGGCGAGTCGGTAGTAGAAAAAGTTTAAATACCCTTCACCAAATTCATTCAATCAAATTTTTGTGATCAATATATTAGAGCAGCGACTCCTATGTTATTGTGTGTGAATAATTTATGTTTATTCAAACACTCCTACTCCTATGTTATTATGTGTGAATAATTTATGTTTATTCAAACACTCCTACTTACAGACTTTTTGAATTTTTTTTATTTTTTATTTTTCTCAAATTCAAACATTTTTTAATGGTCCGAACAATTCTTATGTCTCAGCTTATCCAAACTTATCCGGTTCGTTTTTTGCGTTGTCTCCTGCAACATATAGTAACCGCACTATTGTTAAAGTGTAGGTTGTTTTTTGCGTTGTCTCCTCCTGCAACATATAGTAACCGCACTATGATTAAAGTGTAGGTCGTTTTTTGCGTTATCTCCTGCAACATATAGTAACCGCACTATGATTAAAGTGTAGGTTTGTTTTAAGCGTTATATGAGAGGAGAACTCCACGTCACCAAAAATCTAGTTTAGATTAGGTTAAAGTGGGTCCCAACCAAATATTACAGATGGCAACGAAATATTACAGATGTCAGAGCACGGAGGTCCAGTCAACCTTGAATATGGCAAAGGAGGTCTGGTCAAGAACGAATATGCCACGTTAAAACAAGTGGGGTTTGCGGAGTCGATAAATTGAAATAGTCGGGGCACACCTTTTTGACAAACTAAAAGGCGTCGATGTCATACAACCTTCGTAAGAACGTTCCAGTCAAATCAATCCAGCTTTGCCTCACACAATGTCCTCCTTATATCTACATGATACTACGAACGAAAAGGAAAGCGGAGAATGCAATAACACTACATCCTCTCATTTCGAAGTCTTTGTCTCTATTTCTTCTCTGCACATTGAATATAACAGAGATCAGCAAAATGGGTAACATGCTACTGCGAGGAGTTGTTCACCGTCATGGTCGTCGGATAAAGATCATGAAAGCCGACGGATCAGTCATGAAGCTGCGGAGCCCCCTCTCTGTGAAGGAAATACTCATCGATTACCCTAATCATCAGATGTTTGAGGCACCTGCTGGTCCTCTAATTGGGATCGGCAGTTTCAGTCAACCTCTCCCAGAAAGGGCTGAGCTCGTAGGTGGGCATCTCTATTATCTCATTCCTCTCGCATTCCCACAGGATGAACCTATTGATTACTACAATAATATCAATGGAGGGAACTTTGCAAGAGACGGTCCCAGCTCACAGCCACGGTCTTCTGCGAGCATACCCACAGCCATAAATTCAATTAAAAATCAGGTAGAAGTCGTTGATGCAATTGATAAGATTCATAAAAGAGGCGGCGTCGGGATTGTTTCTTCTTCCTACTCCACCCACGGATCTATAGTGCGTGTGAAGGTTCGACTCAGAAAACAAGATCTCGCTTCCTTTCTTTCCGCCAATAACGTGATACAAAATGTAGTGGTGCCTCCCTTGACTGAACGTGCCACTAGGCAGCCGGCCTTGTCCCCATGGAAGCCTCGTCTGGATACTATCGCTGAAACCCACGGTCCGGTTGGACATTTAGAAAGATGTCAGACAAAGCCGAAATAATGTGCGACAATTTTATGTATATGCTTACTGAGAATTCAGAGTCGATATAGTTCGCATCTGCCCATTTATTTGTCAAATGAGTATTGTCATGGTAAAATTCATAGAACTTAACGTCTAGAGGTCTGTTGTATCCCATCACTAGAAATTAGCGTCTTTGTTTTCATAAGGTTCGCTTTGTATTCATAATGTCTTTTTGTTTCTCGGTTTCCTCTGGTTTATTAACCAGTTACGTTTATAATATTTTAGTAAATAGTGTTCCCGTTGTTTTTATGGTGTAATTTATTCGATTTGTTGGTTGCTTGCAATTTATTAACTAGTTACATTATACTACACATTGAGCATACGGCTTGGCTAGTCCCCGTGGACATGATCATAGTCATAATTATCGTGCAACTTGCCATAGCGGAAAAAGTTGACACGTCCTTCGGCCGTAAACACAAATACATGTACGTTGTGGCGTGCCCATTGGAAATGGTCGGTCACATCCTATAATATTTTGTCTACTAATCTATCTTATAAGTCTAAAATAAAAACAAAAAATAAATATAGAGTATCCAATATAATCATTTAATATTATCAAAATAAATTATTAAATGTAATTTTTTTTATTTTCAGTAATGGAGGATTTTTTTCCATGGGAAAAAGAAATCCAAAAAAGCAAAGAAGACAAAAATCTACCTAAGTTTGAGAAATTAACTAGTGAGCAAGAATTGACGTATTGAGGAGAAGCAAACAAAGCTATTGCTTGTTGGTTGAGGAAATATGTCAACCAATTCAATTTTGAGTAGGCTCTTGCTCACCTTGCAACTCTGCCTAATATTTTGGCATGTCGGGAAACTCACACCAATTGGGACTCAAGGGCATTATACAAAGCGGAATGGGGTGGTTGCTTCTACAGTGACATTTGTGCCAAACATACTCGAGATTGAGACGTTTTCGAGGTCTCGTATACAAGGAGGAGAGTTGCCATGGGATTGTTGAAATTTTCGAGTATTCCAAACACACAGAGGAATAAAATAACCTCTCTTTTCAACACAGAGATTTAAAAAATAAAATGAACAGAGATGTCGATTAAAATCTATTTCATTAAATTTCTAACTGTTACAAAATATAACTTCTTCATAACTATTGTGGTTCTGGATTTACAAAAGAAATTTCTGACTGCTTCTTACACAGTGCTTCACACTCTTCTCTCTCTATTTTTTTTAAGACACACTGTCTTTTTAAAATGCTCGCTATTTTTAATACAAAGTGACTCACACTCCCTTTAGGATTTCAAACAAAAATCAACACACTTTGACTATTACAAAACTTATATATATATATTATAAAGTATATGTGTAACTTAAGTTCTAAACCTTAATGAAACTTTAAGTCTTAACACTTTTAAAAACAAAAAACATTAATCCTTAACCCAAGCCTTTTAAACCTTATGTCATCACGGACTTAAAAACATAAAACAAAATTTCATTTAATAAGGTTATCACATCCTTTTTAGGCTATGCTGACTGGACCCTTAAACCATGTGATCAGATTTCTATTGGCTGGTGGTGCACCCCACATGGACTTCAAAACAATTTAACTGCATTACACAGATGCTTATCGCATCCGTTTTTGTATTGGGTGACTGGACTTCATTTTGTGCGAGAACTTCGTGATTGGGCGCGAGCTTTGACATGGATTCATAGGCTCCATTTTCGACGTGGATGTATTTAAAACAAAATAAAAATGTGCGGTAAATGAAACTGTGGTTGGTGGAGTTTATGGAGTGTAGGACAGAGGTTTTAAATGCGATCTTGGATGGCGTGGTTAAAAACCATGGTTCTACATGACAAGACAGGGGCTACGACCATAACAAAAAAAAACTTGAATTTGTAGAGTTTCAAATCAGGCTTGATGCTCAATGGAGTGCAGGCGAACATAAAAAATTGTTGTACTGTCCATAGAAACTTTACATCGAGAATTCAATATTTTTCCTCTTGTTTGCAAAGTTGCGGATGGGTTTAATCTTTCAACACTACCCCTTAAACACAAGCTGATGCATTCTCTTGCATACCCAAACATTTTGTCAAATAATTAAAACTCTTTTTCCCTAATGTTTTTGTCATATATCAACAAATTTCCTCTTCGGTTAAGTGCAATGTTGCAAAATAATTTCACCATTGCTCACTAGCTCTACGATGTAGTGATACTTAGCATCAATGTGTTTCGTTCTCTTATGAAAGACTAAAATTCTTTGACAATGCTATTGCTGAACTATTATCACAATAAATTGTTGTGCCTTTTACATGTTCATGACACAAACTCCTCAACATTATCTTCATCCAAACTACTTGACATGTTGCTGCTGTAGCTGCCACATACTTTGTCTCTGTTGTTGATAAAGCCACAATTGATTGTTTTGTAGAAGCCCATGAGATGGCTCCTGAACCCATATGAAAAATATATCTAGAGGTGTTGTTCCTGTCATTTATACTTCCAACCCAATCATTTTTAGTATATCCAATCAATTCAAAATTTTCTGAAGTGGTGTATAAAATTCCATACATTTTTGTTCCTTTCACATACCTCAGAATTCTTTTTGCTGCTTGCCAATGTGCCTCCTTTGGCCTTTTCATAAATCTTCAAATTAAAATTACAACATGCATAATATCTAGCCTAGTTGCAATCAAATACATGAGGCTGCCAACTATTATCTTGTACAAACTTCGATCAACATCCTTACTTTTTTCTTCTTTTCTTAACTTCAATCTCATCACTATAGCAGTAATTTTTGCCTTGAAATCCTTCATGTTAAATATTTCCAAAACTTCTTTTACATATTTAGCTTGAGAGATAAAAATATTATTTTCATTTTTCTCTACTTCTATTCCTAAGAAGTATCTCAACAATCCCATATCAATCATCTCAAATTCATCCTTCATGAATTTTTTTAAATTGTTAATGAGGTAAGAATCATTACCTGTGAATATAACGTCATCAAAATATAAAACAACAATGAGAATCTTACTATATTTCTCTTTGATGTATAATATGGTTTCTCCTTCACATTTCTCAAACCCATTTTCCAGTAGATAGGCATATATCCTACTATACCATGCTCTTGGTGCTTTTTTTAGCCCATATAGAGCTTTCTTCAATCTTCATAATTTGTGCTATTGGTTTTCTTTCCCATATCCCAGATTTTTTTCAACATTTACCTCTTCCATCAATACTCCATTCAGAAATGTTGATTTCACATCCATTTGGTAAACTTTCCACTTGTGTTGTGCTGCTATGGACAACACTGTTGTTAATGTTTCCATTCTTGCAACTGGTGAAAATGTTTCTTCATAATATCTTCCTTCTTGTTGCTTGTACCCTTTGACAATAGGTCTGGCCTTGTGACTTTAAATCTTACCTTCAACATTGCTCTTGGTTTTGTAAATCCATTTTACTCCAATAACTTCTTTGCCTTTCTTGAGATCAACTAGTTCCCATGTTCTATTTTTCTTTATGTCATTTATCTCTTCATCCATAGAAGCTATCCATTTCTTATCTTTTACTGCTTCTTAAAAATGAATAAAATCTTCTACATGACAATATAATGCAAATAAAGAGTTCATACCTTCATTTGCTGCCTCTTGCTCATAAGTCTCATTCAGAATTCTAGATCTGGTTCCTCTTTCACTTGTTGAACTTGTGCTTGTAGAAGCACTCAAATCTGCTCCTTGTGATGTGTTTGGAGAAGCACTATCATCAATTCTAAAGGGTTTTCTCATACCTTCTTGTGGTGTCCCTTGTTTTCCTTGTGTTGGTGGAGGTGGTGCTGCTAATGAGGAATGACTTTCATCTATTTCTTCCTCATCCTCATCATGAGACAAACAGCTTTTAACATTCACTTTTTTCTCAATGCTTCAATCCCAAGCTTCTTCCTCTATAAATTGTACATCTCTGCTTATCATAAACTTCTTGGTTGCTGGGTTATACAATCTGTATGCCTTGGATTATTCCTTGTATCCAAAAAATATGCACTTCTCCCCCTTATTGTCTAACTTCTTCCATAGCTGATCTGGAATGTGTGCATAGGCCACACAACCAAAATTTCTCATGTGGGTGACACATTGTTTTATGCCACTCCATGCTTCTTCCAGAACTATGTTCATTACAACTTTGGTTGGGCATCTATTTAGAACATATGCTGCACAATGTACAACTTCATCTCAATACTCATTTGGCAAATGTTTTTCCTTTAGCATACTTCTTACCATATCCATGATGGTTCTATTTTTCCTTTAAGCAACTCCATTTTGCTGCAGTGTATACCATGCTCTAAATTGTTTATGAATCCCATTTTCTCTGCAAAAAAACAGAAATTATCTAGAGATATATTCTCCACCTTTGTCTGGTCTTAAGACTTTAATATGCTGCCCACTTTGATTCTCTACAAGAGCCTTAAAGTGGCATAATTTCTCAAACACTTCACTTTTAAATTTCAAGAAATAAACCCAATTTTTTCTTGTGTAATCATCAATAAAGGTAAGCATATAATGATTTCCTGCTAATGATGGTGTTTGCATTGGTCCACTCAAATCAGAATGGACTATTTCTAAGGGTGTTTTTTCCCTTGTGCTCTTTCATGATGGAAAGCTTTCTCTGTGTTGTTTGCCCAAAATGCATCCTTCACAAATGTTGTTCGGTTTCTTAATCAATGGTAATCCCTTTACCATACATTTCCTATGCAACAAATTCAGACCTCCAAAGTTGAGATGTCCAAATCTCAAGTGCTACAACTAGTTTTCATCCTTTACTTCTCTTTGGAATGTCTCTTATGTCACTGCTGGCATTGCAACTCCTTTCTTCAAATCTGCTCTCATCTTGAGAGGGAACATTCTGTTTCTTGTCATCTTCACCTATGCAATGAATTTCTTTCTTGGTGGTTTATCCATGATGGTGCATACATCATCTTCAAAGAAAACATTGTAGCCTTTCTGAATGAGTTGTCCAATGCTCAAAAGGTTACACTTCATACAAGGCACATAGTATATATCTAATATGGATTTCATTTCTCCTTTCTTTGTCAAAACACTCACTCTGCCTTTTCCCATGACAGAGACCTTGTTGTCTATCCACAATCTTACTTGAGACTTTACATTTTTATTAATAATGGCAAACATATAAATGTTTCTAGTCATATGGTTGCTACATCCTGAATCTAGAAACCATATATCTTCATTCTTTTCTTCAGCCATATTACATGCTAAAAATAACTTCTCTTGACTGATATTTTCTTTAGTAAAATTAGCACTGGGTCTACTACCCATGTTACTCAGTTTCTTCCAGCATTCATCGACATAATGGCCATACTTCTTACAGTAATGAAATTGGAATTTGGATTTATCATACCTTCGTCCATGTGCTGGATTTTGTCCACCTTGTTGGTTGTTGCCTTTCCCTTGATTCTGAATTTGATTGCTACCCCACTAGTATTTTCAGGGCTATTTCTTCCTCCTATGTTTTGGATTCTGCCTCTTCCTTTTCCTCTCTAGTTTCCTCTGCCTTGACCTCTTCCTCTTCCAAAAGGCATTTCGGTCTTGAAGGCATGCTCCAAAGACGAGTTTGTTGTTCTACCCAATATTTGTTCATGTGTCATCAATGATGCATGAATCTCACCAACAGTAAATTTTGAGAGACCTTTTGTCTCTTTAATGGTTGTGACTATCACATCAAATATTTAGGGTAATATCCTCAAAACTTTCTCCATTATTCTTCTTTCTTCTACTGTCTCTCCATGAGAACTCATTTTGGTAACCAACCCAATCAACAATATGAAGCATGAGTCTATTGTATCAGACTCTTTCATGAAAATGACTTCAAAATCCCTTCTCATTAATTGAAGCTTTGTTGTCTTTATCTTCTCCATACCTTGGTAGGCTGTCTAGAGAGTATCCATGCATCCTTGGACCTCTTTGCAGTTGTAATACTTGGAAATACACTTCCATGCACTGCTTGATAGAGATATAAAGGGATTTTGAGTCCTTCTTCCTATTTCTCTTCAACAAATCCTTCTATGTCTGTGTTAAGGAATTAAATGCTTGTTCATCTGTTGGTTCGTCAAAACCATCCTCAAATAGCTCCCATAAATCTTGAGAGGTAAACAGGGCTCTCATTGTGATTGCCCAATAGTAATAGTTCTTCCCATTGAACTGCGGGAGTTGAGTATTTCTCATACGCGTGCTTGTGCTGGCTCCTGCCATGGCTAGATTTCTGAACTATGCTTTTAAAACTTGACTATGTTTCCAAACAAACTTTCTCACTGATTTTCTGCAACCTTCACTCTGCTAGAGAACTGCTTCAACAAAGTCCTTCTTCTTCCTTCAGCTTATTTGACAGATTTCAAAGAGCCTGGAATAGCTCTGATACCATGTTGGAATTTCTGAGTATTCCAAACACACAGAGGAATCAGATAAATCCCTCTTTTCAACACAAAGATTTAAAAAAAAAATTGGATAGAGATGTGGAATAAAATATATTTCATTAAATTTCTAACTATTACAAAATTGAACTTCTTCAGAACTTTTGTGGTTCTAGATTTACAAAAGAAATTGTTGACTGCTTCTCACACAGTTTTTCACACTCTGCTCTCTCTGTTTTTTTAACACACTCTGTCTTTTTAAAATACTCATTGTTCTCAATACACAGTGACTCACACTGCCTTCGAGCTTTCAAAAAAAAATCAACACACTTTGACTACTACAAAACTTATATATATATATATATATATATATATATATATATATATATATATATATATTTACAATATATATATTGTAAAGTATATGTGTAACTTAAGTTCTAAACCTTAATGAAACTTTAAGTCTCAGCACTTTTAGAAACAAAAAACATTAAACCTTAACCCAAGCCTTTTAAACCTTATGTCATCGCGGACTTAAAAACATAAAACAAAATTCCATTTCATAAAGTTATCGCATGATTTTTGGGTTGTGCTGACTCGACCCTTAAACCATGCGATTAGATTTCTATTGGCTGGTTTTGGACCCCGCTTGGACTTCAAAATAATTTAACCGCATTACACAGAGGCTTATCGCATCCATTTTTGTGTTGGGTGACTGGAATTCATTTTGTGCGATAGCTTTGTGATTCGTTGCGAGCTTTGACGTGGATGTATTTAAAACAAAATCAAAATGCGTGGTAAATGAAACTATGGTGGGTGGAGTTTATGGTGCGTAGGATAGAGTTTTTAAATGTTGGATGGAATGGTTAAAAACCATGGTTCTACACGACAAGACAGGGCTATGGCCATAAAAAAAATAAAATGAATTTGTAGAGTTTCAAATCAGAACTTCAATGCTTGATGGAGTGTGACTGAACACAAAAAAATTGCCTGCACCTATCTATAGAAACTTTACATCAAAATTGAATATCTGTCCTCTTGTTTGTAGTCGCATATGGGTTTAATATTTCAACAGGGACCATTTTAGAAGATCAAGTGAAGGTGCAAGGGAAGATGGGTAATGAGATATCTGACACCAAATCTTCCTATTTTGACTTTTCTTTCCTTCAAGAGTGAAGAGAAGCAACCATTTTTACCTAAATAAAAAAATGTCATATTATATAGTTGATACAATATGGAACTCTTTGCTGGACATGGGAGCCCTAAGACGATATACTTGAAAGGATATACATAATTTTGGAAACAATTAGCTATAGGGAATGTGATGATTTTATCGTAGGTCATGGATCATTTAATTCTTGACAACCACAATATCAAGATTTTAGACAATGATTTGCTTCTCCTTGTGAATTTTTGTGCGTCGAAGGAAAAATTGCTCAACTTTTAAGCTTGCGGGGGGGGTTGTTCCTGCAAACCAACCAACAAATATATTGGATCATTCCTATAATCATAAGCTTTACTCTACTGTTGTGGATGGATATTTCCACGATATTAAGGGTTTGGCTTTATAGATCAATATGTTGCTTCATAATGCATGTGATTTTTCACTGAATGCCTTGGACAATGACTCCCTTGGATAATGAGTAGGGAAGCATACTCCTTATAGTAACCGCACTATGATTAAAGTGTAGGTTTGTTTTAAGCGTTATATGAGAGGAGAACTCCACGTCACCAAAAATCTAGTTTAGATTAGGTTAAAGTGGGTCCCAACCAAATATTACAGATGGCAACGAAATATTACAGATGTCAGAGCACGGAGGTCCAGTCAACCTTGAATATGGCAAAGGAGGTCTGGTCAAGAACGAATATGCCACGTTAAAACAAGTGGGGTTTGCGGAGTCGATAAATTGAAATAGTCGGGGCACACCTTTTTGACAAACTAAAAGGCGTCGATGTCATACAACCTTCGTAAGAACGTTCCAGTCAAATCAATCCAGCTTTGCCTCACACAATGTCCTCCTTATATCTACATGATACTACGAACGAAAAGGAAAGCGGAGAATGCAATAACACTACATCCTCTCATTTCGAAGTCTTTGTCTCTGTTTCTTCTCTGCACATTGAATATAACAGAGATCAGCAAAATGGGTAACATGCTACTGCGAGGAGTTGTTCACCGTCATGGTCGTCGGATAAAGATCATGAAAGCCGACGGATCAGTCATGAAGCTGCGGAGCCCCCTCTCTGTGAAGGAAATACTCATCGATTACCCTAATCATCAGATGTTTGAGGCACCTGCTGGTCCTCTAATTGGGATCGGCAGTTTCAGTCAACCTCTCCCAGAAAGGGCTGAGCTCGTAGGTGGGCATCTCTATTATCTCATTCCTCTCGCATTCCCACAGGATGAACCTATTGATTACTACAATAATATCAATGGAGGGAACTTTGCAAGAGACGGTCCCAGCTCACAGCCACGGTCTTCTGCGAGCATACCCACAGCCATAAATTCAATTAAAAATCAGGTAGAAGTCGTTGATGCAATTGATAAGATTCATAAAAGAGGCGGCGTCGGGATTGTTTCTTCTTCCTACTCCACCCACGGATCTATAGTGCGTGTGAAGGTTCGACTCAGAAAACAAGATCTCGCTTCCTTTCTTTCCGCCAATAACGTGATACAAAATGTAGTGGTGCCTCCCTTGACTGAACGTGCCACTAGGCAGCCGGCCTTGTCCCCATGGAAGCCTCGTCTGGATACTATCGCTGAAACCCACGGTCCGGTTGGACATTTAGAAAGATGTCCAGACAACCGAAATAATGTGCGACAATTTTATGTATGCTTGCGAGAATTCGGAAGTCGTGTAGTTAGCATTACTTGTTGTTGTCAAATGAGTATTGTGTGATAGGTCATAGAACTTAACGTACGAGGTCTGTTGTATCCCATCACTGGAAATTAGGGAGGCTGACTTCATAGGTTAACTTGCAGCATGTTTGTCTTTGTTTCTCGGTTTCCTCTGGTTTATTAACCGATTACGTTTATAATATTTTAGTAAATAGTGTTCCGTTGTTTTTATAGTGTAATTTATTCGGTTGTTTGTTGGTTGCTTGCAATTTATTAACTAGTTACATTACTACACATTGAGCATACGGCTTGGCTAGTCCCCGTGGACATGATCATAGTCATAATTATCGTGCGACTTGCCATAGCGGAAAAAAGTTGACACGTCCTTGTGCCGTAAACACAAATACATGTACGTTGTGGCGTGCCCATTGGAAATGGTCGGTCACATCCTATAATATTTTGTCTACTAATCTATCTTATAAGTCTAAAATAAAACAAAAAAATAAATATAGGAGTATCCAATATAATCATTTAATATTATCAAAATAAATTATTAAATGTAATTTTTATTTTCGGTAATGGAGGATTTTTTTCCATGGGAAAAAGAAATCCAAAAAAAAAAGCAAGAAGACAAAAATCTACCTAAGTTTGAGAAATTAACTAGTGAGCGAAAATTGACGTATTGAGGAAGCAAACAAAATATTGCTTGTTGGTTGAGGAAATATGTCAACCAATTCAATTTTGAGTGGCTCTTGCTCACCTTGCAACTCTGCTAATATTTTTTGGCCGTAATGAGAACTCACACCAATTGGGACTCAAGGGCATTATCCTGACGGAAGATGGGGTGGTTGCTTCTACGGTGACATTTGTGCCAAACATACTCGAGATTGAGACGTTTTCGAGGTCTCGTATACAAGGAGGAGAGTTGCCATGGGATTGTTGAAATTTTCGAGTATTCCAAACACACAGAGGAATAAAATAACCTCTCTTTTCAACACAGAGATTTAAAAAATAAAATGAACAGAGATGTCGATTAAAATCTATTTCATTAAATTTCTAACTGTTACAAAATATAACTTCTTCATAACTATTGTGGTTCTGGATTTACAAAAGAAATTTCTGACTGCTTCTTACACAGTGCTTCACACTCTTCTCTCTCTATTTTTTTTAAGACACACTGTCTTTTTAAAATGCTCGCTATTTTTAATACAAAGTGACTCACACTCCCTTTAGGATTTCAAACAAAAATCAACACACTTTGACTATTACAAAACTTATATATATATATTATAAAGTATATGTGTAACTTAAGTTCTAAACCTTAATGAAACTTTAAGTCTTAACACTTTTAAAAACAAAAAACATTAATCCTTAACCCAAGCCTTTTAAACCTTATGTCATCACGGACTTAAAAACATAAAACAAAATTTCATTTAATAAGGTTATCACATCC
Source organism: Pinus albicaulis (assembly GCA_034641835.2). Taxonomy (NCBI): domain Eukaryota; kingdom Viridiplantae; phylum Streptophyta; class Pinopsida; order Pinales; family Pinaceae; genus Pinus; species Pinus albicaulis. The sequence continues at coordinate 1,398,157,433 of CM076574.1, read as the reverse complement.
TTTTTAGGCTATGCTGACTGGACCCTTAAACCATGTGATCAGATTTCTATTGGCTGGTGGTGCACCCCACATGGACTTCAAAACAATTTAACTGCATTACACAGATGCTTATCGCATCCGTTTTTGTATTGGGTGACTGGACTTCATTTTGTGCGAGAACTTCGTGATTGGCTGCGAGCTTTGACATGGATTCATAGGCTCCATTTTACTGACGTGGATGTATTTAAAACAAAATAAAAATGTGCGGTAAATGAAACTGTGGTTGGTGGAGTTTATGGAGTGTAGGACAGAGGTTTTAAATGCTGGATGGCGTGGTTAAAAACCACAGTTCTACATGACAAGACAGGGCTACGACCATAACAAAAAAAACTTGAATTTGTAGAGTTTCAAATCAGAGCTTCAATGCTCAATGGAGTGCAACTGAACATAAAAAAATTGTTGTACCTGTCCATAGAAACTTTACATCAGAATTCAATATTTTTCCTCTTGTTTGCAGTTGCAGATGGGTTTAATCTTTCAACACTACCCCTTAAACACAACTGATGCATTCTCTTGCATACCCAAACATTTTGTCAAATAATTAAAACTCTTTTGCCCTAATGTTTTTGTCAATATATCAACAAATTTCTCTTCAGTTCTGCAATGTTGCAAAATAATTTCACCATTGCTCACTAGCTCTCTGATGTAGTGATACTTAGCATCAATGTGTTTCGTTCTCTTATGAAAGACTAAATTCTTTTATAATGCTATTGTTGAGCTATTATCACAGTAAATTGTTGTGCCTTTTACCTTTTCATGACACAAACTCTTCAACATTCTCCTCATCCATACTGCTTAACATGCTGCTATTGTAGCTACCACATACTCTGCCTCTACTGTTGATAAAGCCACAATTGGTTGTTTCTTAGAAGCCCATGAGATGGCTCCTGATCCGATACGAAAAACATATCTAGAGGTGCTTTTATTGTCATCTATACTTCCAACCCAATCACTGTCACTATATCCAATCAATTCAAATTTTTCTGAAGTGGTGTATAAAATTCCATACCTCTTTGTTCCTTTCACATACCTCAGAATTCTTTTTACTGCTTGCCAATCTGCCTCCTTTGGCCTTTCCATAAATCTATAAATTAAACTCACAACATGCATAATATCTGGCCTAGTTGCAGTCAAATACATAAGGCTGCCAACTATGCTCTTATACAAACTTGGATCAAAATCCTTGTTGTTGTCTTCTTTTCTTAACTTCAATCCCATCATTGTAGGAGTAATTTCTGCCTTGCAATCCTGCATATTAAATCTTTCCAAAACTTCTTTTACATATTTAGCTTGATAAATAAAAATCTTATTTTCATTTTTCTCTACTTCTATTCCTAAGAAGTATCTCAGCAATCTCATATCAGTCATTTCAAATTCATCCTTCATGAATGTTTTAAAATTCTCAATGAGGTAAGCATCATTACCTGTGAATATAACATCATCAACATACAAAACAACAATCAACATCTTACCATCTATCTCTTTGATGTATAATGTGGGTTCTCCTTCACATTTCTCAAACCCATTTTCCAGTAGATAGGCATCTATCCTAATGTACCATGATCTTTGTGCTTGTTTCAGCCCATACAAAGCTTTCTTCAATTTGCATACCTTGTGCTCTTGGCCTTCTTTCTCATATCCTAGAGGTTGTTCAACATATACCTCTTCCATCAATACTCCATTTAGGAATGTTGATTTCACATCCATTTGGTAAACCTTCCACTTGTGTTGTGCTGCTATGGACAACACTGCTCTTAATGTTTCCATTCTTGCAACCGGTGCAAATGTTTCTTCATAATCTCTTCCTTGTTGTTTCTTGTAGCCTTTGACAACAAGTCTGGCCTTGTTCATTTTAATCTTATCTTCAACATTTATTTTGGTTTTATAAACCCATTTCACTCCAATAACTTCCTTACCTTTTGAGAGATCAACTAGTTCCCATGTTTTATTATTCTTTATGGCATTCATTTCTTCATCCATATCATCTATCCATTTCTTATCTTTTACAACTTCTTCAAAATGAATAGGATCTTCTACATGATAATAAAATAAAAATAAAGAGTTCATACCTTCATTTGTCACATCTTTCTCATAGATTTCATTCAGACTTTTGAATCTGGTTCCTCTTTCACTTGCTGAACTTGTGCTTGTAGAAGCACTCAAATTTTCTCCTTGTGATTATCTTGGAGAAGCATTGTCATCACTTATGAAGGGTGTTCTCATACTTGCTTGTGGTGTCCCTTACTGTCCTTGTGTTGCTGGAGGTGGTGCTGCTAATGAGGAATGTCTTTCAACCATTTCTTCCTCACCTTCATCATGAGACAAACAACTTTTTACATTCACCGTTTTCTCAATGCTTCCATCCCAAGCTTCCTCCTCAATAAATTTCACATCTATGCTTATAAAAAATTTCTTGGTGGATGGGTTATACAGTCTGTATGCCTTGGATTCTTCACTGTATCAAAAAAATATGAACTTCTCCCCCTTATTGTCCAACTTCTTCCTTAGCTGATCTGGAATGTGTGCAAAAGCCACACAACTGAAAAATCTCATTTGGGTGACAAACTATTTTATTCCACTCCATGCTTCTTCCGGAACTCTATAAATAACACTCTTTGTTGGGCATCTATTCATCACATATGCTGCACAATGTATAGCTTCAACCCAATACTCATTTGGAAAATGTTTTTCCTTCAACATACTTCTTACCATGTCCATGATGGTTCGATTTTTCCTTTTAGCAACTCCATTTTGCTGTTGTGTATACCTTGCTCTAAATTGCTTATGAATCCCATTTTCTTTGCAAAAATGCAGAAATTATTTGGAGATATATTATCCTCCTCTGTCTATTCTTAAGACCTTAATATGTTGCCCACTTTGATTCTCAACTAGAGCTTTAAAGTGCCAGAATTTCTCAAACACTTCACTCTTCAACATCAAAAAATAAACCCAATTTTTTCTTGTGTAATCATCAATGAAGGGCAGCATATAGTGGTTTCCTAATAATGATGTTGTTTGCATTGGTCCACACAAATCTGAATGGAATATTTCTAAGGGTGCCTTTGCCCTTATGCTCTTTCCCGATGGAAATATTTCTCTATGTTGTTTTCCCAAGATGCAACCTTCACAAAGGTTGTCTGGTTTCTCAATCAATGGTAATCCCTTTACCATTCCTTTTCTATGCAAAAAATTCAGACCTCCAAAGTTGAGATGTCAAAATCTCAAGTGCTACAACTAGTTTTCATCCTTTACTTCTCTTTGGAATGTCTCTTATGTCACTGCTGGCATTGCAACTCCTTTCTTCAAATCTGCTCTCATCTTGAGAGGGAACATTCTGTTTCTTGTCATCTTCACCTATGCAATGAATTTCTTTCTTGGTGGTTTATCCATGATGGTGCATACATCATCTTCAAAGAAAACATTGTAGCCTTTCTGAATGAGTTGTCCAATGCTCAAAAGGTTACACTTCATACAAGGCACATAGTATATATCTAATATGGATTTCATTTCTCCTTTCTTTGTCAAAACACTCACTCTGCCTTTTCCCATGACAGAGACCTTGTTGTCTATCCACAATCTTACTTGAGACTTTACATTTTTATTAATAATGGCAAACATATAAATGTTTCTAGTCATATGGTTGCTACATCCTGAATCTAGAAACCATATATCTTCATTCTTTTCTTCAGCCATATTACATGCTAAAAATAACTTCTCTTGACTGATATTTTCTTTAGTAAAATTAGCACTGGGTCTACTACCCATGTTACTCAGTTTCTTCCAGCATTCATCGACATAATGGCCATACTTCTTACAGTAATGAAATTGGAATTTGGATTTATCATACCTTCGTCCATGTGCTGGATTTTGTCCACCTTGTTGGTTGTTGCCTTTCCCTTGATTCTGAATTTGATTGCTACCCCACTAGTATTTTCAGGGCTATTTCTTCCTCCTATGTTTTGGATTCTGCCTCTTCCTTTTCCTCTCTAGTTTCCTCTGCCTTGACCTCTTCCTCTTCCAAAAGGCATTTCGGTCTTGAAGGCATGCTCCAAAGACAAGTTTGTTGTTCTACCCAATATTTGTTCATGTGTCATCAATGATGCATGAATCTCACCAACAGTAAATTTTGAGAGACCTTTTGTCTCTTCAATGGTTGTGACTATCACATCAAATATTTAGGGTAATATCCTCAAAACTTTCTCCATTATTCTTCTTTCTTCTACTGTCTCTCCATGAGAACTCATTTTGGTAACCTGACCAATCAACAATATGAGAAACGCATAGTCTATTTATCGGACTCTTTCATGCAAATAACTTCAAAATCTCTTCTCATTAATTGAAGTTGTGTTGTCTTTACCTTCTCTATTCCTTGGTAGGCTGTCTCGAGGGTATCCCATACATCCTTAGACCTCTTTGCTACTGCAATTCCTAGAAATATGTTTTCATGCACTGCCTTACAGAGATATAAGAGGGATTTTGAGTCATTCTTCTTATTACTCTTCAACAAATCCTTCTATGCCTATGTTAAGGCATTAAATGCTTGTTCATCTGCTGGTTCTTCTAAACCATCTTCAACTAGCTCCCATAAATCTTGAGAGGAAAATAGGGTTTTCATTGTGATTGCCCAATAGTAATAGTTCTTCCCATTGAACTGCGGGAGTTGAGTATTTCTCATACGCGTGCTTGTGCTGGCTCCTGCCATGGCTAGATTTCTGAACTATGCTTTTAAAACTTGACTATGTTTCCAAACAAACTTTCTCACTGATTTTCTGCAACCTTCACTCTGCTAGAGAACTGCTTCAACAAAGTCCTTCTTCTTCCTTCAGCTTATTTGACAGATTTCAAAGAGCCTGGAATAGCTCTGATACCATGTTGGAATTTCTGAGTATTCCAAACACACAGAGAAATCAGATAAATCCCTCTTTTCAACACAAAGATTTAAAAAAAAAATTGGATAGAGATGTGGAATAAAATATATTTCATTAAATTTCTAACTATTACAAAATTGAACTTCTTCAGAACTTTTGTGGTTCTAGATTTACAAAAGAAATTGTTGACTGCTTCTCACACAGTTTTTCACACTCTGCTCTCTCTGTTTTTTTAACACACTCTGTCTTTTTAAAATACTCATTGTTCTCAATACACAGTGACTCACACTGCCTTCGAGCTTTCAAAAAAAAATCAACACACTTTGACTACTACAAAACTTATATATATATATATATATATATATATATATATATATATATATATATATATTTACAATATATATATTGTAAAGTATATGTGTAACTTAAGTTCTAAACCTTAATGAAACTTTAAGTCTCAGCACTTTTAGAAACAAAAAACATTAAACCTTAACCCAAGCCTTTTAAACCTTATGTCATCGCGGACTTAAAAACATAAAACAAAATTCCATTTCATAAAGTTATCGCATGATTTTTGGGTTGTGCTGACTCGACCCTTAAACCATGCGATTAGATTTCTATTGGCTGGTTTTGGACCCCGCTTGGACTTCAAAATAATTTAACCGCATTACACAGAGGCTTATCGCATCCATTTTTGTGTTGGGTGACTGGAATTCATTTTGTGCGATAGCTTTGTGATTCGTTGCGAGCTTTGACGTGGATGTATTTAAAACAAAATCAAAATGCGTGGTAAATGAAACTATGGTGGGTGGAGTTTATGGTGCGTAGGATAGAGTTTTTAAATGTTGGATGGAATGGTTAAAAACCATGGTTCTACACGACAAGACAGGGCTATGGCCATAAAAAAAATAAAATGAATTTGTAGAGTTTCAAATCAGAACTTCAATGCTTGATGGAGTGTGACTGAACACAAAAAAATTGCCTGCACCTATCTATAGAAACTTTACATCAAAATTGAATATCTGTCCTCTTGTTTGTAGTCGCATATGGGTTTAATATTTCAACAGGGACCATTTTAGAAGATCAAGTGAAGGTGCAAGGGAAGATGGGTAATGAGATATCTGACACCAAATCTTCCTATTTTGACTTTTCTTTCCTTCAAGAGTGAAGAGAAGCAACCATTTTTACCTAAATAAAAAAATGTCATATTATATAGTTGATACAATATGGAACTCTTTGCTGGACATGGGAGCCCTAAGACGATATACTTGAAAGGATATACATAATTTTGGAAACAATTAGCTATAGGGAATGTGATGATTTTATCGTAGGTCATGGATCATTTAATTCTTGACAACCACAATATCAAGATTTTAGACAATGATTTGCTTCTCCTTGTGAATTTTTGTGCGTCGAAGGAAAAATTGCTCAACTTTTAAGCTTGCGGGGGGGGGTTGTTCCTGCAAACCAACCAACAAATATATTGGATCATTCCTATAATCATAAGCTTTACTCTACTGTTGTGGATGGATATTTCCACGATATTAAGGGTTTGGCTTTATAGATCAATATGTTGCTTCATAATGCATGTGATTTTTCACTGAATGCCTTGGACAATGACTCCCTTGGATAATGAGTAGGGAAGCATACTCCTTAGGGAACTAGGTGGAGAATTTAAACCCCAACAACAACATTGAATTATGAATGAAGGGTAGTGAGGGGACCTATAAATAAAATCATCATTGGAGGTGCCAAAGTCTACAAGGAATGTGCAAATCTAGTGCCTTGGTTAGACCAAATTAGTGAGAGTAAAAACACCTTCCTTGTGTATATGTGAACCCACATGGGGAAATCCCTATTTATATCGAATGCAATTTGGATGTATGGAAAATCAATACCACTAATGTGCCAGAGAAGTTGCACTAGCCAACGTGGATTGTAACAAGGGTGAGTTTAAGAGGTTAGTCACATTCGGTTCTTGCATGGAAAATAATCGCTTTGGTTCTCACTATGGTTCATTGAAATATTGTAGTACTAAGGAAAAAAAGTGCAGGTTCGTGGGTTTAAAGAATATGTTTTCTATTATGTCAAAAATAGGTTTCCACTTGTGTATTAGCTAAACTTGGAAAATACACATGTCAAGTAATCTATGATTAATTATTACAACCCTTTGCAATACTGTTATACGTTTTCCTATTCTTTTTGTTTTGGAATTTTGGGATGTTCGATGTCACAGTACATTACTCATCATAGCATTCCATTCAAAACAAAAAGTAAAAAAAAGAGAGATTTGAGCCAATTATTCATCTTTACATATATTTTTATATTGGCTTCTATATGGATTGCTAGAGTTCCAATCTCCCATCCAGTACAATGCAAGGTTTTATTTATTCATTTACTAAACTCACAACTAGCCTCTCCAAAGTTTCAAAATGTGATGTATACTGAAACTACTCAAATCTAAACTCCGATTTAGATGAAATTTACCGTGAAACTAAAGTCGTAAAATGCTTCCCAAATGTTGAAATGAATTACTGAGAGGAGTATATGATGATGACATGTAAATACTTGAAATATATGCCTCTGTTATGTCTTCATATGCAAATCTCATGTGATGGGAATGGTGAAAGCATGAAGTTATTTGACCGTGTCAAAAAACATTTTTAGTTTTTTGGAAATTTAAAAGCCCAGAATTCCATTGACTTGTGTTCTTTATCACATTAAATTACTGAATAATCAAATGACTGAGATGTGAAAATATATTTAGTGGTGGAGGAAAGCAACTAAGTGAAAGAAGAAGCTTAGGGCTAGTGGATTTTCTTAGGTAATCATCGCACAAGGAAGGTAGTTCTACTTGTATTATATGCATTTAAGTGAGTATTTATTCTCTACTAATCTCATTAAAGCCACACAATTCTTATCTGGCTCTGGAATTCTTAAGAGTGGTTCAAGAGAGACATCCATACGGGAATGAATTTCCTATGCCCTATTACAGATGAAGATCGTTAACAAAACCTTATATTTCAGATTCTTAAGTAAGTCACTATATAAGAAAAGCCATAAAAGATATATAAACAAAGCCATAAAAGATATATAAATAACGAGGCCCCTTTTTGTGCTAAAAAGGAGGGCCCAAAACAAAGTTAACCATAAAAAATTATGATATTCTCACAATAATACTTGGAAAAGTATGTATATATACCTTGATTTAAGTGCTAGCTGAAAAGAGTAATTGTAGTTTAAGTTTTGCATGATGAAGTGATTCACCCTCCAAAATCAAGCTCCAAATTTCCCAACCAGATGGAATACCAAAGATTCAAAGACCCAACAAGACACCATTATCAAATCACCCAAATTTGACTGTTTTTCTTCCCTATTTTATTTGAGTGGCGTGGCGGGAAGATGAGATTGGAGCTGTCGACTATGTTCGGGAATTAGAACTTCAAAGGTTGTGATACAACAACCTCCATTACACTATAATATTTATTTCTCCTTAAATTTCTAATATCCAATCCTTTCTCAGTCACTTAGTTAATGTAGAGGCATAACAGTTAATTACAAAACTGTATGAAAATTAAAGACCATCCACAATGCACTTTCAAGGTTATGTGCACGGGGAACCAATTGACTTCTGTCTTCAAAACAATTGCCATAAAACAAATTTTTGAAAGGACCCACAACCCTTAGGGAATTTTATAATAATATATAATTTTTTTTAAAACAAGTATAAATCAAAATTTGCATTTCTTTTGACAAGTAATTTCTGCCTAACACTTTTATGACATGCTAGAGCCATTTTAATGGGTTATGAAGGGTGGAATTTTGAACCATGGTCTTCACGCATGAGATCTATATTTTTTAATAGATAAATAGTTATGAGTAATTTAATCACTTTTTAATAGAATTTTTGGCATTTGCCACACTAAAAAGGCTGAAGATTAAAAGCACTTTCTCTTGGATTATCCAGCTCTTACGCACATACGTTCTTATTTCCAAAACATTTTCCACATTTCCAAATGTAGTGACATGCTTGACTTGCTAAGTCAGCAAAACTATAGTGATCTAGAAATACTTATTTCTCTCTTTTTTTTATCATAGAAATAAAATATTAAAAATATCCAATTAATATCTTTCTTAAAGTCTCATAGACCACATTAGTTTTAATGAATGTTATTCTTCTTCTTCATCATATTACATTACTTTTTATTCATTTTAATTTTAAATATATATTAAAAATATAATTTGAAAACAAATTAATATTTCTTTTCAATTATGTAAAAAGTTTCTCATTATAATATATTAAAATTTAAAATCAATTTAATATAATATCAATTTCATATTTTTTTAATGGGTGTACAAACATTTCATTAAAATATTCTAACTATAATTTCCTTAACTCTCAAATACTTTCTCTTCTTTAACTCTCAATTACTTTATCTATACGTTGGTATTAAATGTCTTATAAAAATATTTCACATATATATATATATATATTTGAATTTGAAAAGAATTACACATGATCTACTTAGTCGTATATCATTATTTATATTAGGTGTTAGAAAGTATATTTTGGCATATGTTATTTATATATTAAGGTGGTGTTGAAGCTTCAATAAACCACATATTTTTTTTCATGTGATTTTGTTTTTTTAAAGGTATTATCGTATTTTTGAAATTCATGGATTAACTTCTTATTTTTGGTTCTTCATTGCGGTTTTGTTTCATTAATATTTTTCAACCTCATTTTTTACCTTATGAATTTCCATTTCTAATGCTTTAATGCGAATTCAAGTTGTTGATCATCTTCCAATCCAAGAATCCATCAAACCTAATGACCATCCACATGTATCAATATTGCGATTCCATTATCTATATGTTTACTAAAAATCATAACAAGTTCTTCCTAAGACTCCAATTTCTTGTTGGCCATCCATATGTAAGGTTAACAAGCCTCTGTTAGCGCATTGATAAAATAAGCGTTTTCCCATGCATCCACATCCTCTTTCCTCCCAAATAATTATCGTTGTGACATGTGTCCCTCATATATGTCATGATAACAAGGGGTTCCATCATCATGCTAGATAAAATATGAACAGAATTGAAAAGAAGGAGATGTAGCTCACAGGTGAGGCCTGAACCTGGAGACTACAGTCAGAACTGAGAGATCACTCTCGTACACTCTACATTCATGAATGAAAGATTACATCATTAAATACATTACTAGAAATTAGGAAGTTGCAACCAAACCCCTAAACTCTAGGACTAAATCCTAAACTAAGGAGATATGTTACAACTTGTGTAACCTTTTCTCCATTAATACAAAATAATATAATTATTTTCAACTCCCCCCCTTAATGGAGAAAGGATTGTCCTGAACTCCTATCATCCTTCTAAACAATTCAAACTTCACACGTGCAAGAGGCTTTGTAAAAATATCAGGCATATTGTCACAAGTTTTACAATATTCAACAATAATCTCTTTTGACTGTAGTTTCTCTCTAACAAAATGGAACTGAGTGTCTATATGTTTGGTATTTTAATGGAACACTGGATTGTATGCTAATTTAATAGTGCTCTGGTTGTCGCTTTTGATGGAAGTAGAGTTCTTCTGTTGTTCTCTTGCATCGTTGAGAAGCCTTCTCAACCAAATCGCTTCACATGTCGCTGCACACAATGCTTGATACTCAACTTCACATGAAGACAGTGCTACAATACTCTGCTTCTTGCTGCTCCATGCTATGACCCTGGATCCTATGCTGAATGCGTAACCTGTGATGGACCTTCGATCATCCAAGTTACCTGCCCAGTTTGAATCTGAAAAACCTGCTAGAGTAACATCAGATGAGTCAGTGTATAAAATGCCATAATTAACAGTACCACAAAGATACCTCAACACACATTTTGTCGCTACCCAGTGACTTTCAAGCGGTTTTGACATGAATTGGCTCAACACACTAACAGAGTATGCCAAGTCAGGTCTGGTTGTTGTAAGATATATCAAGCTGCCAACTAGCTGTCTGTACATTGTGGCATCAACCTCCTTAGTACCATCATCACTGCACAACTTCAAATTCTGCTGCAAAGGTGTTGCTGCTGACCTACACTGATCCATGCCATACTTTTCCAACAGATTTCTAGCATACTTCCCTTGGGTAAGAAAAGTTTGCCCAGTATCTCTCCATACTTCCAGTCCCAGACAGTAATGAAGACTTCCGAGATCTTTCATTTCAAAAACTTGTGCCATAAGCCTTTTGATTCCTCTGATTAGATCATCTGCATCTCCTGTTATAATCATATCATCTACATACAATGAAATCAAAATAATCTGCCCTTGTTTATTGTACTTGGTATACAAATTTGGGTCATTTAAACTTCTATGAAAACCATACTCTAAAAAGAAAGAATTAACCTTTTCGTACCAAGACCTGGGCGCTTGCTTTAAGCCATATAAATCCTTTTTCAATCTGCAAACAAGATGTTCCTGCCCCTTCTTTACAAACCCTTCTGGCTATACTAAGTAAATTTCCTCTTTTAACTCACAATTTAAAAATGCAAATTTGACATCAAGCTGGTGTAGCTCCCAATTATGTTTAGTAGCTAAAGAAATAAGCATTATGATTTTATTTAACTTTGCTACAGGTGCAAAGGTATCATCAAAATCTATACCTTCCTGCTGTGAGTACCCCTTTGCAACCAGCCTAGCTTTCAGTTTTTCAATACTTCCATCTGCATTCATTTTTGGTTTAAACAACCATTTACATCCTATGGGTGTTTTATTCTTAGGCAGTTCAACTAAGTCCAAAGTGTCATTTCTAAGAATAGATTCTATCTCTTCATTCATTGCAGCCCTCCACTCCTTAAATTGACTAGCTTATTTGTAATTAGTGGTCTCTACAATGTTCAAAAGATTTGAAATCAAAGCATAGTCTTTCAATTTTAATGGTTTTTGAGTCTTCCTACTTGATCTCCTTAGTAGGGGACTTACCTCAAATTTGTTTTCTTCAACTCTAATTGGGCTTGCATTATCACCTTCTTCCTGTTCTTCTTTCTGTTTCTGCTCCAGCTCTCTTTCATCCTCGCTGCTTTCATCCATTAACAATGGAATGTGCCAATCATCACCAATGTCATCTTTCCCTTCCTGAACCTTTTCATGAAACACTACATCCCTGCTTGCAAATATTTTATGAGACTGAGCATTGAACAACTTATATCCTTTAAATTTTTTGCCATAACCAAAAAAGATGCATTTAACAGCTTTAGGGTCTAATTTCTTCCTATCAGCTTTGGGTATATTGGCAAATGCTTTTGACCCAAATACTCTTAGATGGTTTACTGTTGGTTTGAATCCATATAGAGCTTCAAAAGGAGTTTTGAAGCCAAGATACCTGGTAGGACTTCTGTTCTTTAAATATACAGCAGTATTAATAGCCTCTGCCCAAAAATTATTAGATAGACCCTTACCTTGTAACATGCTCCTTGCGCACTCCACTAAGGTTCTGTTCTTACGCTTTGCAACTCCATTCTGCTGTGGTGTGTGTGGCACTGTAAACTGCTGTACAATCCCGTGAGATTTGCAGAATTTCATGAATTCCCCTAACTTGTATTCTCCTCCTTGATCAGATGAGAGAATTTTTATACTCTTATCAAACTGTTTTTCCACCAAGGTTTTAAATTCTATAAAGCACTGGAAAGTCTGACTTTTCTTACCCAGAAAATAAACCCATGAATATCTAGTGCAGTCATCAGTAAATAACAGAAAATAATACGCTCCACTTAGCGACCTTGTCTGCATAGGTCTGCATATATCAGTGTGCACTAGTTCTAAAATATTTGTTTCCTTCCTTCTATCATGCACAGGAAACTGTTCTCTATGCATCTTACCTAAGGCACAACCATCACAATTTAACTGAGTATTACGAAAGATAGGGAGCCCCTCAACCATACCTTTTCTCTGCAATAACATGAGGTCCTGCAAGTTCAAATGACCGAATCTCTGATGCCAGAGTTGTTCGGCTGTCGATCCACCTGCAACCATGGCTTGCTTTGATATACTCTTTACATCCAGTCTGTATAGGCTTCCAACGCGCACGCCTGTTGCAACAATTTATTTCCTGCAATCCTCTATGACACAATGAGTCTTGAAGAACTCGAATTGCATATCTTGATCGGCTATCATGGATACAGATATCAGATTTTTCTTAATTCCAGGTACATATAAAACATTTTTAAGATGACTGATTTTTCCATTTGGTAACTTTACTGGAATAACCCCATAACCTCTAATCTCATATCCACTATCATCTCATAAATAGATTTTTGATCCATATGTACTTTCTTCAATACTTTAAAAAAATTCCTTTTTACCTGTCATGTGAGAGGATGCTCCGGAATCGACATACCAGATGTCGTCCTCATTAGATGTTGAAAGGGCACAGTCGACTGTGAACAGTCAAAATTCATGACTGAAATCTTCATCTACATCTTCTTCAATATCTTCTTCAACAAAGTATCCTCTGTGCTTTGCGATTGCCAGCTTCCTCTTTGCATCATCAGCCTACTTCTTAAAGCATACATTCTGTACATGACCCTTCTTTCCACAATAATAACATTTCTTTACAGGATTATTTGCAAGCATACCTTTATATGGACTCTTCTGCGATGTAACTCCTTTCTGCTGTAGTTGCGACTGAGATTGTTGCTGTGACTGCTTCCCTCTGAAAGGTCTTCATTTCTCCATCAGCGCAAGATCATCATTCTGGGGGTTCAAGTTCTGCCGCCGCTCCTCCTCTTGCAGCAAGATCCCTGCCAGATCTTCAAATGAAGGCACTTTTTCCCTTGCCGCCAATCCAGTGATGAACATTTGAAATTCATCTCGCAACCCGTTCATTGTGATTGTTACGAGATCGGAGTTAGACACCTTCTCCCTGATGTCCCCCAATCTGTCTTTCACATCTCTGATTCGCGCGATAAATGCAGCAACGGTCTCACTTTCGTCCATCTTCATTGAGAACACTTTGTTTTTGAGTGCCATAATTCGACTTGTATTCTGGGTCTGATACAGCCTTTTGATAGTCTTCCAGATCTCCGTGGACATTTTACAGTCTCTGATGTGAGGGATAATGTTGTCCTTTACGGACATCTTTAACAAAAATTTCACCTTGTTTTCTCGTTTATCCCATTCTTGCTCTTGTGTCCTTGTGTTCAAATTCGACCTCTGCTCATCACCTGTAACTATGGACCAAGCATTCGCACCCTCAAGAAAGGTCTGAATCTTAAACTTCCAGTTCGTGAAGTTAGATCCATTGAGTTTTCCAGACTCGTGGAGATAAGATTCCATTGTATTACTCATCTTGATCTAGAAGCAAATGAATCTACCCAACAGTAAAAAAAAAAACGATACTTGTCAAATCCTGACACTCGATCTGCCACTGATCTGCTGGTCTCCTGATCCACCCACTGTATCTTCGATTCAGATCCAACAAAATCTACAATTCAATCTCGCTCCAATGAGCAAATTCACTGTTTTTTCAATACATCCACAAAACGATCTGATCACAACTGATCCGATCTGCCTCTCCCAGATAGATCCGCAACTTCTCCGATCTGCTTCTCCACAAATCATCAAACAAAGATGAGGCTTCCTGCGGATCCCCTTGAAGGTCAGTTGGTGCCCTCCCGAGCGAAAAACCCGCGCCTAGATGAAAACGGTGTAAGGCAAAACACTTGGCGCGATTTTTTAGTGCGATTCCGCACCAATCTAGTATTTTGGCGCGGTGGCGCGATTAATGGCCAAACAGACTCGCCAGTTGCGCTTCCTGGCGCGACTGTCAGCGCGAAAAGCGCGCCAACCCCCTTCTACTCAGAAAATTAAAAAATCATCTGAGTCCGCGCTAGGTGTTCTGCAGTCCACCTGCTCAATTGAGCACAAAGCTCTTGTGTACATACGGCCACAAAGGCACCTCAAGCCACAAAGGCGATTCTGCCACAAAGGCAAGCTAGCCACAAAGGCACTTCAGCCACAAAGGCGATAAAAGATCAGGCTCACCCAATCTGAGCTCTGATACCAAGATAAAATATGAACAGAATTGAAAAGAAGGAGATGTAGCTCACAGGTGAGGCCTGCACCTGGAGACTACACTCAGAACTGACTGATCACTCTCGTACACTCTACATTCATGAATGAAATATTACATCATTAAATACATTACTAGAAATCATGAAGTTGCAACCAAACCCCTAAACTCTAGGACCAAATCCTAAACTAAGGAGATACGTTACAACTTGTGTAACCTTTTCTCCATTAATACAAAATAATATAATTATTTTCAACTATGCTTTTAGAATCGAGCCTCTTCTTTACAAAATTATTTTCACTGATAACTCTCTGACTTCTCAATGGTTGTCCAAGTGCATAGTTATTGGACTCGTACTATTGAAATATTTAAATTGAAATTTGTTCTTCCAGTTTGATATTTCTTCTTGATATTGGAAAATACTCTATTTCCCTGATGATCGTCCATATGTAGGGATGGTAGGCCCTTGTAGTTAGAACATTTCTGCAAAATATGACCTCTATTCTCACAACACCTTAACTTTCCAACTCCCTAACCCTTTGACACTTATTATTATGACGTGGCATGGTGATGTCATTTCTAATTTCCTCCAAGTCTTCGTTTATTCACCATCTCATCCAAATAGGCACACCACATGCCTCTCCCCTATAATCTCATGCAATGTGACCACAACACACATCATTAGCAAGGGATAGAATTGTGCTCCTCACCATATGGACTAGTGATTTAGAATTCACATTGTGAAGAAATCTTGAGGAATCAAATATATATAAAACACCAAGAAAATCCCCTAACTCAATTTTATGGATTCCTATAAAATTTCCCAATGCATCAAATTCCCCTATCATTCGATAGGATAAAGTATTGATTATTAACTTTTATTTGCAAGAAACGAATGGATGATTATATCCTCTTTATTAGAGGATAAAATATCAATAAGTATATATATCAATAGCATATATTACTGACACATAAGGGTTCACCTTACTGATCAATATATTACCACATTTATTAATAAACGAGGTTTTATTCTGTGAAAAATAAAAACATATTGTAGGCATCTGGGATAGTTGTAGGATATCACGGGATTTATAAGTATGGAGAGACATAAAGAAGGGTATCTAGTTAAATAATGGATTGATGTACTGGAAATATGTCTTGAGATTGGGGCTAAGAAAATGATTCTAGGAGATATTTATCAATACCTTGTGAAATTAGGTGTGTTCTTTAATATTCCACAAGCATACATGTTATGTCACAAGCTTGCCAAGTTAAGACCCCATGTACCTAAACGAGTCATAGGTGGAGCATTTGCATCATTTGATGAAATTATTGCTACAAATATTCCTTAAAAGAATCAATATCAATTATAAATCAAATACTACCCCTCGCAACCAAATTCAAAATGATCAAGTAGTGGAAGACGGGCATTTTCCCTCACGATTCATTATTATTTTTGAAGATTTTGGGATATAGAAATGAAGCTTCTCCAACAATCAACACTAGGTGGGAAAGGCACCATGGTTCCATCAATTTATAAGTAGAGATGGTGGTGATGTCATTTTAGAAGGACAAAAAGGCATGGAAGAGAACGAAAGGTGGAATATCCTCTTAGGTTTGGAAATGAAGAAAAGGAGAATGAGACTAGAAAATAAGAAAAAATGGGTTCCCTATTAGGGGATACGAAGAATCCCACGTCCCTTCATTAAATTCAAAACCACTTGTTGAAGGATATATTCTTTAGATTTCAACTTGGTGTTTCTTCATTGGGAGAAAAGTCATGCACCATGGAATGAAGAACTTTCTTCTTGAGAGTCGTATTTCTCATGATACCTTTTGATTTCAACCAAACATGGGGGAATATGGGTACCATTTTTCTTCTCCTTAGAGAGAGAGTTCTTCAATAAATTATAGTTGTGAAATCCCTCGCACAACAAATAACTTACAAAAATTTAACATATGCATAATTATAGAGTGATAGATCAAGACCTAGAGTAGGTCAATTAGATAAAAAAATGTTCCTATATTAGAATCACCAAGTAGAAAGAGTCTTCACTATAACAACATGCATCCACTCTGCTTGAAATGTTGTTAGACTCTCATCTTCTTATATTGTCTCTACTAGAGTCCTTAGGGAACTAGGTGGTTTGTTCCGCAACCAAATCACAAAGTAGAGGAAAACATAGACCAACGACTTAGAAATCATCCTCTTCGAGGGGGGAACCTCCTTTACATTACATAAATGAAAATTTCTTGGATGATACAAATGATAAGACCTCCTTGGTATATATAGGAGTCTTAGGGGTCACAATATAATAAAATCCTACATAACAATAATAATGTAAGGGAACAACTATAACAATAGTGGGCTTATATAGGGAACAACAATAACAACATGGGGGATACATGGGCACAACAATAACGGTAAGGGGCTACACTAACAACAACGATAATGGGAATACACTAGTATTATAGGGACCTAAAATGGACATCTCCTTTAAAAGAGTGTTGTCCTCAACACATGAGTAGTTCTAGATGTTTCTGTATAAAATTATCATCCTCCCATGTGGAGTCCTCAATGGGTAAGTTCTTTCACTTAATGAGATACTTTGAGCTTAGTCGATTTTGTGACTGCTTCATGATCAAATATGATTTTTCCTTGTTCATCAAGTTCTGGAAACACTGTTTGAACTGGGAGCTTGTCATTAATAACATTTTTTAAGCATTAAACATGGAAAATTGGGTGTACTCAAGAAGATGCAGGAAGCTCCAATTTGTATTCCATATTATCAATCTTTTGCAACACCTTGTAAGGACCGTAATACCTAGGTGAAAATTTATTATCCTTCCTAGCTTTATTGAGGGACATTTGTTTGGATGGTTGTAGATGTAAAATTAATTAGTCGCCTACATCAAAACTTCTTTAACTGAGATGTTGATCTTCTTGTTCTTTCAGTCGATTATGTGCCAGAGTGAGGTTATCCTTTAAGAGTTGGAGAAATTTTTTCTGCTGCTCGATGTGATCTTCCACTGCTTGAACCTTAGAATTTTCTCTTAAATATGATGTGATGGATGGTGGATGATATCCATAAAGTTCCATAAATGTGGTAAGTTTTTCTACATTATGGAAGGAAGTGTTATACAACCATTCAACTAGAGGTAACCACTTGACCCAATGTGTTTATTTACATACACAAAGCAACGAATATGTTCTTCCAAACATTTGTTCACTATCTCAGTTTTCCCGCTAGATTAAGGATGATAAGATGAGCTATGAGCTAATTGAGTACCAAAAAAAAAACAAAAAAACAAAAAAAAACATATTTTAATAAACACTAGAATATAGCACATAAATATATTACGTTCATTGGGATTTGGATTAATAGTAATGGTTGCATTATTAAGATACTTTTTGAGATAATATCACCCATTAAAAATTGTATATATACAAAATAATTAATTAAAAATATTAAAATCATTCCCTCAAAAAAATTATGAATTTATAAAATAGAAAAAAGATGATGATGATGATGATGAACTAATACCAATGAGCTCTATTAGTTCATAATATTTAAAATATTATTTCTATAATCAAATAGAAGTGAGAGGAGTGTTCCGATATCACTATAGTTATCATGGTTGAACGAGTCAAGAAGGTTGGAAGTTTGGTAGATGTTTTGGAAATGAGAATGGATGTGAGCGAGGGCTGGACAATCCAAGAGAAAGTGTTTTTCATCTTCAATTCTCTTAGTGTCACACAATTGACATATTCTTTCTTCCCAAGGTGTTTTGGGGAGAAACCAACGTTGAGTTTCACTTCAAAGCTCATGGGAGTTAATTATTATCTTTGAAATGTTTATTTTATTCTTAGAACTAGTGAAGACATAATGGTCGAAGTGTCCTCAGACACGTAATTTTATTAATCAGAAAAACAATTACATTTGGAATTATGCAAGAGTTTACACCCAAAAAACAAAAACACTCTTCCAATGAGCTATTTATATGCTCAATGTCCTAACTTCCACTAATTATGGATCACTTATTAAATAACAAGTGCCCACATACATTAAATGACCTTCTAACTATTCTAATAACTTTATTCCTAACTTAGAGCCTAGGAAACAACTCTATTCTAGAGTCCTATTTTTAATAACAAAATTCTATTTCTAATTATCTCAAATATTTATTAAATATTTCAATTTAATAAATATTTTTATTCCCTAATATTTATTAAATATATAATTTAATAAATATTTTATCCTAAGTTTATATTAACGTATTTGGATCATCTAACATTCCCTCCTATGATCCAAAGATACATTAGAACATATAACAAGTTCATCCCTGAACTTAGTAAATTTTATTCTGCCAAGAGGTTTCGTGAAAATTTCGGAGGTCTGATCTTCTAAAGGACAATAAATCGGCTTGATGATGTCCTTTGCAATGAGTGATCTGATCTGATGATACTTAGTGTCCACATGGTTTGTATTTGAACATAAAATTGGATTCTTGGCAAGCTTTATTGCTGACTGATTGTCGATGAATAACGAAGTAGCTTCTGTTAGAGGAATTCCCAAGTCCTGTAAAACTCGACGTAACCAAACAATCTCACATGTTGTACACCTTCCCCTCCCCCTTAAAATTTTGAAAGTTTCAAGTTTTGTTCCATAGGGGTAAGGAAAGGCTTGAAATCCTGCATTCCAAATCGCTGAAGAATTTCTGCTGCATATTTACTCTGAGAAATGAAGATTTGATGTGGACTTTGGAGTACTTCAACACCAACATAGTAGTGAAGTAGTCCCAAATCTGTCATCTTAAAACCTGCACGTAACTCATTTTTCACCTGTTCAATGTGATCATCATTGTTGCTTGTGATGATCAAATCATCGACATACATAATCAAAATCACTAGATTTTTACCTTGTTGGTGTACATACAAGGTATCATCAGATTCACTGCGATGAAAACCAACTTTATGAAGGTATTCATCCATTTTGGCATACCAAGCTCGGGGAGCTTGTTTTAACCCATATAAATCCTTTATCAGTTTGCAGACTTTATGTTCTTGTCCCTCAATTTCAAAACCTGGTGGTTGTGTCATGTACACTTCTTCCTGTAAATCGTCGTTGAGAAAATCACTTTTTACATCCATTTGATGAACTTTCCATTCTTGTTGAGCTGCTAAGGCAAGTGTGAGGCAGATGGTGTTCCTTTTAGCTGTAGGAGCAAACGTTTCCTCATAATCTATCCCTTCCTGCTGCGCAAAACCTTTAGCAACAAGTCTTGCTTTATACTTGTTAATATCACCATTTTTCTTGTATTTAATTTGATAAACCCATTTGCATCCAATAGGTTTAACATGTTGAGGACAATCAACAAGTTGCCAAGTGTTGTTGTCTTGAACTGCCTGATATTCATCAACTTTTGCCTGTTGTCATACTTTATGTTTTACTGCCTCTTGATAAGAAGAAGGTTCAGTAAAATCGTTTACTATCAAAACAAAATTGCCTTCATTTTGTTTTGATGCCCTTGTTCTTGTTTTATTTTGTTCATTAGGGCTTACATCTTTCAAAAGTTGAACTACCCATTTCGGAAATTGATGTTCACTGATTTGAGGTTGTGAAAAAACACCATCCTTAAAAAGAGGATTTATGTAAACTGATGTCTATTGAGCAACCGCAGGTTCTGTAGGCGGAGTGTCATTGTCAGAAGAACTGTTGCTGCCAGGAGAGTTAGATGAACTGTTAGAAGACCTGGATGGTGCTGATGAAGAAGACAGACTGGATGAATCATTTTCAGATGAAGGAAATTCAAGTTCATGCCAACTTGGTGAATTTCATGGTTGACTTTGTAAATTTCCATGTCTTTTATCAGTTATTGTTTCTAAATTTTGAAGAAGACTTTCAACTTCTTTAGCACTCTTACTCTCATTTTCATCAAAGATCACATCTCTACTTATAATAAATTTCCCATTCGACAAAAGCTGGTACCCTTTCTTCTCATCAGAATACCCGATCATTGTGCACTTTAAGCTTCGTGCACCAAGCTTAGTTCGTTTTTCCTTCAGAACTAAGGCATAATAGATAGATCCAAAAACTCTGAGATGCTTAACCCGTGGTTTGAAGCTAAACCAAGCTTCATAAGGTGTGATTCCTTCTAGAGAAGCTGTGGGAGATCTGTTTCTCAAATAGACAGCGGTATGAATTGCTTTAGCCCAATATGAAGGACTTAACTTTTTGAAAGTTAACATAGATCGCGCCATGCCTAGCAAGGTAGGATTCATTGTTTCTATTACTCCATTTTGCTACGGAGTGTAGACATTGGTAAGATGTCGTTTTATGCCATTATCCATGCAATACTTTTTGAATTCATTTGAAGTGAATTCTCCACCGTTGTCAGTTTCAAGAGTGCCAATCTTCTCCTTTACTTCATTTTCATAAAGATTACGAAAAGTTTTGAACTTTTCAAATGCTTCTGACTTTTGCTTCAAGAAATATACCCATGTAATCCTGCTAAAATCGTCAATAAAAACTAAAAAATATCTGCAACTTCCAAGTGAAGTTGGGAAGGGTCCACAAATATCACTGTGAACCAACTGCAAATGCCTGTCTTCTCACCAAGAACTCATGGGAAAAGTCTCTCGATGTTGTTTTCCAAAAATGCAAGATTCACACTTTGCATTTTCCCTTTTGAAGGTTGGAAGTCCTTTAACCATGCCTTGTTTTTGTAACTGAGAGAGACTGTCAAAGTTGAGATGGCCATATCTAACATGCCATAATATTATTGGTGCAATATATGTACTTGCTACGCCTACAAAGTCAAAATTTCTTGGAATAATAATCCCTTTCATCCTTAACAGTTTTCCATGTTCATAACCTGTCATTACTGTTTGCATGTTTTGTTTGACTGAGTTGATTTTAACTGAGCCATCTTCCATAATCACGATATGCCCTGCTTGTCGAATTTTGACTAAGGACAACAAATTTTTCTTGAATGTTAGGACATACCATACATTAGAAATCATTCTTTCTCCGATGCCTGGTAAGAAAACTTTAACTACACCTTTTCCTGAAGGAGAATGTTTGGTTTCGTCAGCAAGATAGATTGAATTCAGATGACATTCTTTGAAACTCCAGAAGAAGTCACGTCGAAATGTGATGTGTTGAGTTGCGCATGTATCAAGAATTCATGCATATTCATAATCATTGCGGAGAAAGCTTGAAACCTGTAAAGCTGTTGCTTATGTGTTTCTGAAAACATATTCGGAACTATCAGGATCATCTTCATTGTTACACCATTTTTTTGGTCATCTAACCTATTATCATTAGATGAACCCAAGCACACCATGTAAGACCAATTTTACCCTAAGTAAAATTTCTTTCACCATGTGAAATAACATTTTTCTATATTTCCTGGTCATATTTAACCCAAAACAAGGAAATTAATTAAATAAATCATTATTTATTTAATTATATTCCCACCATCTCCCTAAAATAATAAATAAATCATTTATTTATTTATTTTTTATAAATAAAGGAATTGACCCAAGTCAAAAGACCTTTTCCCTCCAACAAATATAATAAAATATTCCTAAAGGGTGGTTCTAGAATTTGATTAATAATATTTTATTCATGCACCAAGTTCTAGAACACCCCAATATTTTGTTATAAATAGAAGGGTTTTCCTCATTCATGAGTCACCTCCATTGCATTAGATCATTCTGGATCTACTCTTGGTCACCATTTTCCATTTTAGCTTTGTGAGCTCCCATTGAGTTATATGTTTGTCTGGGTTTTCCACACCAATAAGAGAGAGGAATTTTAGATCTGAAACACTGAGGACTTTCAAGAACCCATCCCATTGAGGAGAACCAGAAAACACCTTTCTTGTTTTCCTCTCAGGTGCCCCATTCTTTAATATAATATAAAATTCTTTTAAATACATTGTTCTTGTCTTGTCTATTGGATGCATGGAGCCATATTGTATTTTATCTGCTTAATGTATTTTGTGCTTAGATCTGGATTTATGCAGCAGACTTAAAGATATTTTGCAGCCATAATCAATGTTAGGGCTATTTGTTATGCATAGATAAAGTGATCTTTTACGACGAAAGATTCATACTAACATTCATCATTTTCAAACTGAGTTGAGTTTGGATGAAACTTAGAAATTTTCTCAATAGAAGTTCTACAATCTGCTGCATAATGACTAACTCTGTTACATCACCTGCAAACAATTTGACTCAAATAGGTGCCTCTTCCCTGAGACTGTCCTCGGCCTCTGCTTTTTCCTCTGTTTTGAGTTTGTCCTCTCCCTGGACTCTATCCTGTGCCTTGATGATATCCTTTTTTTTATTGTTGCCTCTACCTTGAAAATTGTTTCTGCCTGAATTGGAGCCTCTGTTGGAATTGTTTCCTCTGTGTTAACTGCGACCACGACCTTGCATTGCTTGATTTGGATTGAAATTACCTCTTCCTTTTTTTCTGGAACTGTCAGATGAGGAGTTGCTTGAACTAGCTTCAGTGAGGAAGAGATCTTCCCCAATCTGCTTTTTCTTCCCGAAATTTTTATCATGTTGTGCTAACATGTCACTCATTTCATCAAATCTGATCTTCTCTAACTTGCTAGTGACTTGCAAAGTTTCCAAAAAAGGAGTATATGATGATGGCAATCCAACAATTATAATTGTAGTTAAGAAGCTTTCATCAACAGCTTCAAAGCCAACATTGATGATTTCTTGCTTAATGTTTTTAAGTCGTGAGATGTACTCAAGGACATCACCACCTTCAGTTAATTTATGTTGAAGAAATTTTAATTGAAGATCAACCTTCTTTGATTCAGGTTGTGTATCAAAGAGATCTTTGAATGTACGTAAAGCAGCCCATGCATCTGAAGAATTCTCAATGTGTATGTACATTTCATTACTAACTGAAGCTTTTATAAGAGTTAATGCCTTGTCATCTTTTATTTCCCATTTTGCAAGTGAATTTGGATCTGTTGGTTTATTTGGCTTAATGCTTCCATCACAAATGCCATGCCATAATTCATTAAAAATAAGAGTGCTTTCAATCAGACGTCGCCATGTCTTATAGGATTTCACTCCTTCTAGCTTATCAGATTCAGAGAATAGATTAATTAACTTCGACATTGTAGTGTTGAAGCAGTGCACCAAAATAATCAAGCGCAAAAAATTGAGCAACTCATCACACTAAATGTTGGGAAAAATACTGAGAGGGGGGGGGGGGGGGGTGAATCAGTATTTAGGGCATACTCAAAACTTTTTACTTCTTTTCTTACTTCAAAACCCATACGTCTACTTTGATGAAACCGTAGATCGCGTATGTATACACAGAGATCTTATTATGCCATTAATTTTTTACTTAGTTCTATGCAACATTCTTTCTTCTGATGATTAGATAACAGTAAGCATGTGCAGTAATAACAGAATAAACCATCACACATAAGCATCACACATGAACACCAGGATTTTAGGTGGAAACCCAAGTCAGGAGAAAACCACCGCTGTCATTGCTCAGCCTTCAATATTTTATTATAAAGAAAACATCTTACAACTTATGTACTGGTGGAGACTCATACCAGTATGCAGGCACCCATCTGTGCTCGTTTACCAGCCTCTCCTGGAAGGGAGCTACGACCCCCTGCTCTTGTTTACCAGACTTTCCTGGAAGGGAGCTACGACCCCCTGATCTCGTTTACCAGCCTCACCTGGAAGGGAGATACAACCCCCTGACTGAAGGCTACAACCCTCAGCTCCACCATGGACCACGTTTCATCAATTTTCACACTGGATCCAACAACTTCAATAGAGCACAACTTGCAGGCCACGTTTCATCATATTTTCAGACTGGACCCACTCCACACATTTAAGCTCAATCATACATCAAACTGATACATTGACAGATAGTAGTAAACCAACAGAACAGATCAGACATCTCATACCACAAACTTCAGCAAACCCTAGTTTTGCATACACGCTTTCCTTTCACTGATACCACGTATATACGCGCCCTCAACCATACAAACCCACGTATACTTCTGCATAGATTACAGAGCTAATTTTACTACCCATACGCGCTTTCTCTTCAGCAAACCCGCGTATATACGCGCTTAATCTGCGGCGAACTAGCGTATATTTCTTCAGACATTTAGGTCATTGCACTTCTTCAGAACAGATACATCACTCAGATTTTACCCTTTACTTCAGACAGATGTTCGCCTCATCTCAGATTTAAGCATTCCATAAACAGATCTAGCAGATACAAATACATTCCAGATCTAGATTTCCTTCTTCATCATTTCTTCATTGGTGCATCATACTTTCAGATCTTTCATTCAACTGTAACCCTTTCCATTCATATATACTTAAGAGAGAAGTATTCATTCAAGCTCAGACTTCTTGCACAAATTTGCACAATGAATTTCTTCTCCTTATATAGGTTTACCCTTTATCAATACCATGAGCCAAAACCACATTACTTTCGATGGTATTCCTAGACGGGGTCACATAGACAAATCATTACTCAATACAATGGGTCAATACCATGGTGGTTACCCCTGGTTTTACATATTTAGAGCGCTTTTGCCCGTACGCGACTTGGCACGTTATTTCCTGCATGCATACGCTACTTCGCCTAAGCAAACCCGCGTATGCCTTGTGACATACACTTTTCATCATTACTCTTGCACATACTGATATTTATTTCTTCTGCAACTTCTGTACTACTTGTAGAACATCAGATTTACATCATTAATTAGTATATCAAGTCAGTTTCCATCAGGTACAACTTCATCAAGTAGGTTGCCATCATCTTTTTCAAGTGTTTCCATCATCTTCATCAAGTGGGTTGCCATCAAGGACAACACTCTTCATCATATTGCCAACAATCTCCCCCTTTGGACTTGATGGCAACCACGATGGTGTTTGATCACCATAACAGATAGATACATTAAGCACAACCATTAATCATGATATTCAAACACCATGTCACTCTCCCCCTTTGCCATCAAGGGCAAAGGGCGGATCAAAACCAACACAAGGTTTTTCCCCTCATGTAGACATAAGAGCTCTGCAGATCTGATGTGCACTGAAGTTACCATGCTCCCCCTGAGTTCATGCTGAATCTTCAAACATATTTTTCAATGAAGTACATGATTCTATGACCTTCCTATCACCAAGACTCATACTTACATCAAAGATCCAACCAAGTGGATTTACATATGAGACTCAAATACCCAACCAAGTGGGTTTACATATTTCAACTCAACTACCCAACCAAGTGGGTTTACAAATTTTGACAAGTCCTTACATGACTGATTATTACAATTTTACATCATAGGTCTTCAACAAGACCTTTTCATCAAATTACAAATATGACTTTTCATGACCAATTCCAGAAATACCTCAAGAGAGAGATCATATTTCAGAACCATCATAATGCCAACAATGCATTACACTCAGCAAGACCAATGCTCCCCCTGAAGATGTGCATCCAAGTCTCCTTTCTATATGACCAAGGCTCCTCCTTAGTTTGTGCAACCTGAACAACTTCAACAGCAAGCCATCAGCAACAATCTCTGCATAATCTGTCCGTATCTCTGAATCATAAGACTTCCATCTCATCCATGTGTAAATAAGCAATCCGGGCTCATCCATAATCTTCAACATAAGAAACCATGTATCATGTCATCATCATTTATAACTGAGAAATAAGCTGATATATTATTAATAATGCAATCAGTAATAGTCAGATTGATGCTCCCCCTGAAAATGTGCTCCTGATCTTCAGCTGTCATACCAATTCTCTTAACATCAATGCATACGCGACTGTGTCTGCTGAAACTAGCGTGTATACGCGACTTTAGTTCATCGAACCCGCGTATGGAAAGTGAAACACTGAAAATTTCACATTCCTTCATCTCCCCCTGAATTTGTACCACCTGTACCTGTCTTCTTCTCATCAGATGTTCTGTCAGAAATAAACATAACCAGAATAACCAAACCAACCATGAGAATAATCATACATTTCTCCCCCTGTGACGATACATTACTAATCCCTATAATGTATCTCACATCACTTCTGCAGTCATTCAGAGAAGTAAGCTTTAGAAGCGGATGACTGCTGTAGGGTCAGTATTCCCTACGTTTCTGACCATTCCTCCTTCTTTTTCCAAATTTTCTTGAACTTTCTAATTCGGTGCTGGAAGTTATCCAATTTCCCAGATCTGTTCATCCTGCATTCCTTTTCTACATGTCCATACTTGTTACAAGCATAACATCTTATATGGCCAGAGAAATAAGCATAAGAATCATAATGTGCTTTTCTATTCTTCCTTCTATTGCAATCAGCTACTTTATGACCATACTTGTTGCATGAAAAACAATATCCCTTGAAGAAACCAGAGTACCTTTCTGAATAGAATCTGTTTGATTGTGACTGAAACAATTTGCTTCTGCAATTTGCTGCAACATGCCCATAATTATGACATTTAAAACATTCAACATTATTGAATGATTTCCTTTGAGTGTTCATGTTTTTTGGTTGACCTTTTGTCTCTTTCACCACTTCTGGTTTTGCTTTGTCATCCTTTGAGTCTTTAGCACTTCCTTGCGAACTAGATTCTCCTTTGACCGTTTCATGAAAACCCAGACCAAGTTTAATAGAAGGAGACCTTTGACTACTAAGAATATTGTCCAGAATCTTAGTACTATCTTGAAACCTCAAAAGTTTATCTTTTTCTTCTAATTTACCTTTGAGAATGTTTACGTCAACCTCCAAGTCTTGGCATTGCTTCTTCATGCTTTCTTCTTTCCTTCTTCCGTCTTCTACTTGATCATTCAGATTTAGAATCTCTTCTTTCAACCCATTTTCTTGTTCTTCAAAAGTTTGTAAGAGTTCTTCAGTCTTCTTATTTGATTTTTCCAGATCTGCTTTCAGAGAGATGTTTTCCACTTCAAGTTCTTCATTCTTCTTGTTTGATTTTTCCTGATCTTCTTCAAGTCCTTTACTTCAATTGGATACATCATCGAACATCCTTTTCAGTCTAGAGATCAAATCTTTGTAGGCAGATTCCTTCTCATTAAATATTATTTGTTAATCTTTGATAACTTCTTCTAGGTCCATAGCATTACTTTCACTATCTTCACCATTGCTTGCACAAATAAGAATATCACAAGAACAACAATCGCTACCTGTTTCATCTTCTTCATTTTCTACTGCACATGTTTTCTGAGATACCTCCTTTCCTTGAGTAGCCTTCTTCTTTTGCTTCTTTCCCATTGTGACGAATCTCCTTCAAGCGATCAAGCTTCGGCAGAAGGACCTGCCTCTGATACCAATTGTTGGGAAAAATACTGAGAGGGGGGGGGGGGGGGTGAATCAGTATTTAGGGCATACTCAAAACTTTTTACTTTTTCTTACTTCAAAACCCATACGCTACTTTGATGAACCAAACTCGCGTATACACAGAGATCTTATTATGCCATTAATTCTTTACTTAGTTCTATGCAACATTCTTCTTTCCTCGATGATTAGATAACAAGAAATATGTGCAAGACAATGCAATAAACCATCACACATAAGCATCACACATGAACACCAGGATTTTAGGTGGAAACCCAAGTCGGGAGAAAACCACCGCTGTCATTGCTCAGCCTTCAATATTTTATTATAAAGAAAACATCTTACAACTTATGTACTGGTGCAGACTCATACGAGTATGCAGGCACCCACCTGCGCTCGTTTACCAGCCTCTCCTGGAAGGGAGCTACGACCCCCTGCTCTCGTTTACGAGCCTCTCCTGGAAGGGAGCTACGACCCCCTGATCTCGTTTACCAGCCTCACCTGGAAGGGAGCTACAACCCCCTAACGGAAGGCTACAACCCTCAGCTCCACCATGGACCATGTTTCATCAATTTTCACACTGGATCCAACAACTTCAATAGAGCACAAATTACAGGCCACGTTTCATCATATTTTCAGACTGGACCCACTCCACACATTTAAGCTCATTCATACATCAAACTGATAGAATGACAGATAGCAGTAAACCAACAGAATAGATCAGACATCTCATACCACAAACTTCAGCAAACCCTAGTTTTGCATATGTGTTTTCCTTTCACTGATACCGCGTATATACGCGCCCTCGACCATACAAACCCGTGTATACTTATGCACAGATTACAGAGCTAATTTTACTACCCATACGCGCTTTCTCTTCAGCAAACCCGCGTATATACGCACTTACTCTGTGGCGAACTAGCGTATAGTTCTTCAGACATTTAGGTCATTGCACTTCTTCAGAACAGATACGTCACTCAGATTTTACCCTTTACTTCAGACAGATGTTCGCCTCATCTCAGATCTAAGCATTCCATAAACAGATCTAGCAGATACAAATACATTCCAGATCTAGATTTCCTTCTTCATCATTTCTTCATTGGTGCATCATACATTCAGATATTTCATTCAACTGTAACCCTTTCCATTCAGATATACTTCAGAGAGAAGTATTCATTCAAGCTCAGACTTCTTGCACACATTTGCACAATGAATTTCTTCTCCTTATATAGGTTTACCCTTTATCAATACCATGAGCCAAAACCACATTACTTTCGATGGTATTCCTGGACGGGGTCACATAGAGGAATAATTACTCAATACAATCGGTCAATACCATGGTGGTTACCCCTGGTTTTACATATTTAGAGCGCTTTTTCCCATACGCAACTTGGCACGTTATTTCCAGCGTGCATACGCTACTTCGCCTAAGCAAACCCGCGTATGCCTTGTGACATACACTTTTCATCATTACTCTTGCACATACTGATATTTCTTTCTTCTGCAACTTCTGTACTACTTGTAGAACATCAGATTTACATCATTAATTAGTATATCAAGTCAGTTTCCATCAAGTACAACTTCATCAAGTAGGTTGACATCATCTTTTTCAAGTGTTGCCATCATCTTCATCAAGTGGGTTGCCATCAAGGACAACACTCTTCATCATATTGCCAACACTAAACACTCCAAGCAAAAACGACACACACCACGCAAAAAACGATCTATCGAGGCTTGGCCTTGACCCTCGTATAGTCATGGAAACAGGAGAAGAATGACTAAGCTTTGCACTTGGCTCTAGTCAATTTCTCAAATATTTACAAGGTAACTTTCAAAATTTGATTTTTACAATGATGCGCTTGCAAAATCTAGTAAAAAAATGTTACCCCCCCTCAAAGTAAAATTACTTTGAGTCACACTTATCTCTCTAGAAACAAATTACAAAAGAAAAACAAATCTCCTTATTACTCCAAAAAATTACAAATAACCTTATTCCTCCATAAATATTACAAAATCCTTATTACTCCAATAAAAAATATTACAATGTTATTTAAAAAATACAAAGTGCTACTTCACCTTATTGCTCCAAAGTGCTACTTCACCTTATGATCCCAATTACAATTTTAACTTAAAAAAAATATAACTCCAATGAGTGCACACATGAAAAAATGTTTTTGGTAAAAAAAATAGCCTCAGTCTCTGTAATCTCGGAACAACACCTCGGAGTTCTCGGCCTTGGTTTCCTTGAACTCGATTTTGGCACTAATTTTATCAACTCAGAAACGTTATTCCGAAGCAAAAACTATCCTTGATGTTGCTTTAGATGAAACAGGAAAAATAAGAACAAGGAATGTTGTTGAGAACAAAAGCAAAACTGCAGATTGCATAGTCATTGCCAATGAATGCCATTGAAACATACAGGCTTATTCATAAGGTTCCCTGCAACAAATCCATTCACACACAAGACTCTACGTTCAAATCTAAAATCTAAAATCAATAATAAAATTTATGTTCCTTTTACAAAAAAAACTTGACAAATTCCATACCAATCATTCGCTGATCAATTCAATGGAGTTTTCCAAGAACTTGTAGAGCTGGAATCTCCTCCTCACATCTATTGCAGCATTATCGTAGCTCTGATACCACAATAATGGCTGAAGTGTCCTCACACACGTAATTTTATTAATCAGAAAAACAATTACATTTGGAATTATGCAAGAGTTTACACCCAAACAAACACTCTTGAAATGAGCTATTTATATGCTCAATGTCCTAACTTCCACTAATTACGGATCACTT
This sequence comes from Pinus albicaulis, assembly GCA_034641835.2. NCBI lineage: Eukaryota > Viridiplantae > Streptophyta > Pinopsida > Pinales > Pinaceae > Pinus > Pinus albicaulis. The sequence continues at coordinate 1,398,126,293 of CM076574.1, read as the reverse complement.
ATTAAATAACAAGTGTCCACTTACATTAAATGACCTTCTAACTATTCTACTAACTTTATTCCTAACTTAGAGCCTAGGAAACGACTCTATTCTAGAGTCCTATTTTTAATAACAAAATTATATTTACAAGTATCTCAAATATTTATTAAATATTTCAATTTAATAAATATTTTTATTCTCTAATATTTATTAAATATCTAATTTAATAAATATTTTATCCTAAGTTTATATTAATGTATTTGGATCATCTAACAAGACAAAGAGATAATTCTTATGACCTCCTTATATCACCTTAGCTTCTTTTTTCCGTCAAGATCCGTAGCATCCCATAATTTGTCCTTAAATTTGTAAGTGATAGTTATTTTAATAGTATCACTATTCTTTAAGATGATCTCCTCATTTACCCCCCAATATTTGAGCCATGCCTGGGCATTCTTGTACCAACTCCACTTGAGCCAGAGGTGGAGATTTTGGCTAGAGATACAAGCAATTTTGGAGAACCTCCTAGTTTCTATGGTGTAAAGCCTCTTCTTATACATCAGATAGTGAAACATAGTTATGTTTTCAATGGGGGAAAGACCAGCTTCAGTCAAGAGGATAGGATATGAAGTATTAATTTTAAGCTTGAGGTTGTATGTTATAAATTTCTTTTAGATCGTGTCAATCTTCCTCCACGATTCCCTGGATATACTGCGACCCCAAACTTCACATCTATATAAAATCAGAGGAGTGACTAGAGTCTCAAAGCGGAACTTCTTTTTACTCCAAATCCAGAAATAATTCGCCTTAGAGTTGTTTCCAAGCTCATAATAAGCTTTCTAGTCACCAATAATTCTTTTTTCAATGCTATAATTCCAATTGAGCTATAGATTAATGTCATTACCTAAGTATTTGTATGAAGAAACTTTCTCCAATCAATTGTTATCATAAATAAAATTATTGTGATTAATATTTACCCATCTTAGAGTAAAAATCATGATATATATATATATATCCCTTCTCGTCGAAAACTCGAACTAGCACTATCATGGTTTAAAGAAGTAATAGGCTACTCGAACTAGCACTATCATGGTTTAAAGAAGTAATATGCTACTCTAGGTGGCCACGGTTTAATGAAAAGTCATTGTTTAAGGAAATGAATTAAAGAAAGAGAATATGATTTTTTTTTGAAATATATTCTTATTCTTATTTTCACATTTCACATTAAATTATATATATATGAGAGTCAATCTACTAGGAGATTACACAACTACGGATGGAATCTTAAATGAACTGAGTTCATTTAAATTATTATTAGTAATTTAAAATATATATTTGTTCTTAAAGTAGTGGTTTTAAACCATTTATCATTTTAATTCAAAAAAGAGAAAGGAAAAAAAAGGTGTCATTTACATAGCAACATCTGAATTTAGGATTTTCGTTATAATAGTTCTCATTGTTAACACCATTATTTCAAAGAGTTGTAATTTCAATTTGCTCATGTCATCACTAACCAAGCTAAATGTGTTATAGTGTGAATTTTAATTTGGGGTTGATTTTATTGTTTTTTTTGGGATAATATTATGAAATTTTCAAGACCATGGTTAAAAAATAGTAATTTTAACCTTCGTAGCATCACATTTTAATTTGAGAGTTGCTTCAAAATTTCTTGTTAACAAAATTAGGACGTTTTAAGGCCATGGTAGTAAAATGTTTTAAATTTAATTCTCTCACGTATAAATTCGACTAGTTGCACTATTTTTCAATTCAAAACCAATTTTGTTGTTATTACCAAAAATATAAGATTTTAAAATTTTGAGATCACATTTCTTATCAAATCAACGATTGAGTAATTGAGTTGTTAAGTATTTGAACATTAAAATCATTATATTCGTCATGTTTTTTTCTTCCATAATATTAAACTATAATGTTAAAGCTATGTAAAATGCATTAATCTACACATTGTATTAAAAAAAAATCATGCAACAAAAATTAAATAAAATTATGAAAATCATATGAAATTCTAGATAGAAATTATTAATGGAGTTTTCTTTAGTGCGATTTTTTGGAGTTTCAGGTGCCGGAATCCGGTGAAAAAATTGAGATAAAATCTTGATTTATATTAATTAAACTGGTTTTTTGACTGCACATATGGATTTAGCACCCTAAAAAACCACTAAGGCACTTAGATTGTGAAAAATTACCCATCAAACTACTATTTTCAATCAATTCCTGCCGGAATTTAGAAAAATTATACCAGAAAAAACCACCGTAAAAGCCTTCAAAAATTCGCACTATAGACTACTCGCTTATTAATATTAGAAAACAATAGGGTTGGGTATCCCTTACACTCAATATTTCCAGCTGAAAGTTTGAACGATTTTTAAAATCAACTACTTGTTAGGGATACTTGAGTAACAATTAGAGAAATGAAGGTTTAGATTTTTATTGTTTTAATCTCATGTTGAATTTGTGGCAAGTTGGAATTACGTAAGCATATTTATTTTCTACATTGTTGTTATAATCTAGTGATCAATCCCATTGCTATAAAATGGGACTTTATTATGTGTTATGTATATGCGCTTCATTTAATAAAATCTTTCAGCAAGACAATTATGTTATCTCTGTATTGCCTTTGTTCATCTGATTGTGAAACCAGGAGTGGATTTGTGAAATGAGTTGTAGCCTTGATGCATTTGGAATATGTAATTCGTACATGTCTGTGGTTGTAACTCTCCATATAAGGAGTTTGTTCCTACATTATAGGAGTTAGATAGAACTATAAATATTCCTAGTTTTGTGTGTGGTTGAGATATTCTCTCAACCACATTATTGTGCGTCCAATATAGATTTCCTATCTTGAGACTAATTCATGTATAAATGAGTGTAACATCTTTGATTTAATAGCATAGTTTTCCATACTGATATTTTAACTTGGTATTAGAGCCCGTAAGGGCCTTTGGCCCTTCCCGGGCATAGGAAAATAAATGATTGTAGTTGTATCGCTTTTATTAAGTTTTGTTTGTCCATCAAGAGAATACATTTCCACTGTTGTTCCTACGGGGAGCAGAGTGCTCGATGGCGAGACGCACTAACCGGGCTGGAGTTCGTGCAGTGCATCTACCTCTCATGCAAGAGCCAAGTATCAGTGTGAGTGTGGACTGCTGCTTGAGATCCAGTGTGAGAGTGAAGTAGGAGATGCTGGTCCATTAGTAACTGAGATAGATATTCAGAAAATTGTATGTGCATGGACAGGCACTCCAGTTGAAAAGGTGTCAACTGACGAGTCTCACAAACTTCTGAAAATGGAAGAAACACTGCACCAACGCATCATTGGGTAAGATTGAGGCAGACAACGTGAAACCGTTAATTGTTGTCTAAATTCATGTTAACTGTCGTCTGGTGTTTACGATTTCCTGGTTTTAGGAGAAGGAAGGAAGGCGAAGAGATTCGAAGCGTAAGCGGAAGTTGCGCATCGTGATCACGGACTATGGACTTCAAGAATACCCTTTTGATCATGAATTCTAATGTTGGGAGTAGTGTGATTGAGAAGGGAGGCCATTAAATTGTTTTCCAGCTTTATTTGTTTTATGTTGTGGAGGTAGAGCCTGGAGAGGCTGTTGTCTGTGTACAGGTTGGAGAGCCCTGCGTGGACCAAGGCCACATTGAATGTCCATGTGGAGCTGCTGTTGGATTGAAGCAGATCGCTGAAGGTCATTTGACATGAGCAGTGGAAAAATTCTTGCTTGAGCCTGAGTAGAGATGTATTAGAGCAGTGGTGCACTTGCTGGCGTGAGGTCGACATTGGGCAGAGAAAGGGATTTGGATTGGTGGCTTTGTTCGCCTCTGCAACCCGATGAAAAAGCTATCAGAATTCCTTATGTATTTAATTATGGATGTGCTGGAATTTTCACTACAAGACAACTCATGAGCCTGTTGATCAGCAACCTGGCACCGTCTGTGGGAAATTTGAAGTAGACCTGCATATCTATCTCTGCGTACATCTGTTGCTCCATGCTTCTAGTCTAGTATCCATTTTTCGTTGGACACTGGTGGATCTACTGCTAGTGAAAGAAGGCCTGGTGGATTTGTTATTTACAAGAATTCACAAGATCTGTGGGGCAAGAAACATTAGCAAGTTGTTGAATGAACTGTTTATCGAACAGAGAGAAGATGCAGATTATTTTTTTGGTGTACGAGGCCGAGGAAAGGGTGAAAGACCTTGTTTATGGTTGTGTGACAGCGATATGAGTTCTGCAAGGCCAAGTGCAACAGTCACAGAGAGAATTGGTGGAGGCTAGTGCATATTTGTTCCGCAGGCTGATGAATCTGTTATTGTGAAGGCTAAAAGAGGTAATGTGGTGGACTCGTGTAGTGTGAATCCATAAAAATGTGATATGGTGTTTTCCCCATTGTTTTATAGATGGTTGGAACTTGGGATCAACTTCTCTTCCCAAAGCCTTGGAAAGAGTTACGCCTTTGGTATGATATGAATAAAATCAAGGGGATTAAAGCCCATTTTAGAAGGTATGATCACAACAGGTTGCATGTTCAAAATTATATTGAAGAGAGAAGAACGGAAGCATATTTATGCATTTTAGATTTTTGCATTTTTTTATTAATACATCTTAGTGCTCCCATGATGTCATGTTGCCATTGTTTAATATTTCTTTAAGAGTTGTCATGTGAGTAATTTAAATCTAGTTGAAAGAATTGATTTAGTTATTGTGACATTTAGTTTGGCTAACTATTGTCATGAGTTTTGAGTCTATGTTGGAACCAACCATTCCAACAATAGACAAATTTATTTGCAGGAATGATTTACTACCAGATATGATGAAGACATGACAGTGAAAATGACATCAAAGGATAGTGCCTAAAGCTACATCACAAATTGGAGGATGATCGAGTTGGTGTGTGTCGAGTGTGATGGAAACAGATATGCATGTTTAATTGCGAGGATATTATTTCGACAGTGGGTCTTTGTTGTTGCATCTTGTCAGCGAGCATGAGGAGGCATGCTTGGAAGAAGTCACCAGCCTTGATATTGTGAACAGGAGAAGTGGCGTTGCGCTGCGATGAAGGGGAATTGGATACTGAAACAAGAAATTTTGTGTGTAAAATTTTTGAATTTTATGCATGTTGACAGTGAATTTGTGGACGATGGAGGATGGGACCATGGAGTCCTTGATTACTGTTTTGAGAAGAGAAAATTGTTTCTCTTTGTATGGGTGTGAGTGCCTATGTCTGGATCATCTCTGCTGGAATGCACTACATTGAGACTAGTGGAAAATTTGTCGATTCATTTCCTTATCAGTGAACCCCTTAGAGGTATCGTTGGAGAAAAATGGCTGCTATTATGTTTGGGAAATAATCATATTTGGGAAGAGATAGAGAAATTAATCTGAAGAGTTTATGTTTTTATTTAGTTTCTTGGAATCATGTTTAAAGTTATTGAGCCTTATTGAGCCTAGCTAACTCAATGTAGGTAAAGTTATTTTTTTAGAATTAGAGACTCTAACAAATGACAGGTTAAGCATGGAGTTCCAAGAATTTATTTGACAAGGATGCCCAAGATGTGAGAAACGAAAGAGAAGGTGATGAAGCAGCAAAGATTATTATGATGGATAACAAAGTAAATGTTTGTTTGAGTTAGTGTGGGTTTTTGGGATAGATTCCCTAGCATGTGATAAGCAAGTCTAGGAATATTTTTTAAGTGGTCATTGGATGTACTTGGAGACTCCAAGAGATGGAGTATGGAATGTAAGCCTTGTAAAGGCATGTGTAAAGTTTGTGGTAATCTCAAAACCACCTTGTAAGTATAGGTTTATGGTTAGTCAGAAACCATATTTTGTCACTTTAAAGTGATGGTTTGTGGTGAACCAGAAACCACATACAGGAGCCTTAGTGTCTACAGGATCCTTAGTGGCTATAGGTGCCCCGGGTGCACACAGGAGCTTAAATGATCACAGGAGTAGGTGGACTGCAGTAAATACTTCACTTACAAGTCTCAGATATTGTTGTTTCTAAGCACAGGAGGATCGACGCGTTTTTATATCTAACAGTCGCGTCAAAAGGCACAATCAGCGTGACTGTTATTTGGGCGTGAATATTTGGCTTAGAAAGGCACTGATCTCTCTTTCTTTTAGCAGTTCTACACATGGCATTCACTCGTTTGTGGTGGATCTGAGTCATAGAAATTATTGTCGGTTCTGCACATGGGATTCACTCGTTTGTGGTGGATTTGAGTCACAGGCACATTTGTTGGTGGTTATGGACATGGGATTTGCCCGTTGGTGGTGGATCTGAGTCGCAGACACATTTCTTGTTGGTTCTAGACATGTGATTTTCTCGTTGGTAGTGGATATAAGTTGTAGACACATCTTTTGATACAAGTACATGTATGAAGTGATAATGGTTGACAGAACCATGTATGTGAAGGGCATCCTATGAGACCAGCAGTTGCAGTGGTTGGTACCCATGCATTCTAGTGGATGGTTGCTCCTTTATATGGACGTTGACATATCCTTTTTTTTCTTATGATTGACCATAACTAGATTTTGTGAATTGATATCACGTCAAGTAGTCATTAAAGGAGGGAGTTGGAATATGTAATTCCTACTTGTCTGTGGTTGTAACTCTCCATATAAGGAGTCTGTTCCTACATTGTAGGAGGTAGCTAGAACTATAAATATACCTAGTTTAGTGTGTGGTTGAGATATTCTCTCAACCACATTATTGTGCGCCCAAGATAGTTTTCCTATCTTGAGACTAATTCATGTATAAATGAGTGTAACATATTTGATTTAATAATATAGTTTTTCATACTGATATTTTATCTGATGCTAGCTGAATCATAGACAAAATCAACAGCCAATGCAGTGTCTAGTGACTTATGGTGAAGAACTAACTCTGGTGATTAAAATCCATAATAATAAGTTTATTTTTTAGCTACAGGAGTGGATGAGCATTATATTACCTGCACCAATGGCAACTTCTGCAATTCCGCATTGTGCTCCTTGTAATTCAAAGGGTCTGCTACAACTAGTGTTCTTTAAGCTCAGCTTTTCCCCTCAATCTATTCAATTTATGATTCTCTAAATTACTTTTATTAGATTGTATGGAAGCCAATGTTGTTGATTTCTGGTTCTACACGTTATTCTCAACTCTTCAAGGCTAGAGAAACCGATCAAACCCAAAGAAATTTTGATGCATTTATGCTGAGAAGCCCATGTAATTGAAAAATGTGGCATGCGTATTATACAAAACCACATACAAAATAAAAAATACATGTCTCCATCAAAATTTTTGATATACAAAGTCATTATTTTTTATCGTAAAATTATGAATTAGTATCAAATAATCTATTCTGTGTCGTATATAAATTTGAAGATGATTGATAACCTATAAAGTCATTTTTCATTGTAAAATTATAAATCAATATAAAATAATTTATCCTCATAAACTTGAACATTTATTTAAATTATATTTTAAATATATAAAAGATGCAGTATTATGCGTTTTCATTATAAAATTTCAATATTAATTATTTTTCTATTTAAACCATTCTTCAATTTTTTCCAAAAAAACTGATCCAAAACCATATATAGAAAAAATAAAAAAATAAATTGCTTCGACTACTCCGATACAACTGATTGTAGTATAGATAGAGTCTTTTTATTTTGCGTTGTCTTGTGTAACCTAATGTAGCCGTACTATGTGCAGGCTCGTTTAGCCATGGTCTAGTTGGAGAGAAGATGTGCCATATATATATGATGATGATGGTTACCGTTCGTTAAAACCAATGCGATCTATTGGATCTTAAGAAAGGAGAAATAATCTAACTTTTATTCTTCAAAATCATGTTTTTATGGTCAAAGAGAAGGGAAATAAGTGCTCCAATATTGCTATATGTGGGTTGGCTTAATAGGTCAAGGAGACTTGAAGTGTGGGATATGGTAGTGAATTGAGAGCGAATGTGAGTAAGAGTAGGGCAGTCTAGAAGGAAGTGCTTTTCATCTTCCACATGCTTAAAATCTCAAATTTCACAGATTATATTGTTTCAAGAGGCCTTGGGAATAGACCACCTCTCGGTCTCACTCCGAAGCTCATGGGAATTAGTTCTTATCTCAACGATGTTCATTTTTTCTTCTTGCTAGAAAACAAAGAGAGATAATTCTGATTATCAAAGGTGGGGTTAATCACTTCCTTATAGTATCCTAGCTTCCTTTTACCCTCCAGCTCCTTATCCTCCCACAACTATTCCTTAAACTTGGAGGTAATAGTATTTTTTATATTATCTTTCTTCCCATACTGAGCTCATCCTTAATTCCCCAATGGTTGAAGTAGGACTGGGCATCCTTGTGCCACCCGTGCTTGAGGCGAAGGTGAGGGTTTTAACTACAGTTAGAAGCAATTTTAGGGAAACTTTTTTATTCCATGTTGTCAAGCTTCTTCTTATACATCACATATTTAAACATAGTTGTACTTTGAATGGGGGACAAACTAGATTCGATCAAGAGGATAGGATAAGGAGTATTTCCCTTGATCTTAAGTTTGTAGGTTATAAATTCCATTTGAATCATCTCAATCTTCCTCCATGAATCTATGGATATACTGCAACCCCAAATTTCACATATGTATAAGACAATAGGGCTGACAAGGGTCTCAAATAGGAACCTCTTTTTACTCCAAATGTAAAGATCGACTGACTTACAATTGTTTTCAAGCTCATTAGAAGCTTTCCAGCCCCCAATAATCCTTTTCTCAATGCTATAATTCTTGTTGATATGATGAGGGAAGTCAATGCCCAAAAAATTATAAGAAAAAACATGCTTTAAGCACAATTTATTATACATGAAACTAGCATGGGTGATTTTTTTAGATTTAACGATCATGAATTTAGTCTTGTCGGTATTAACTGTAATACCCATCTTGGAGCAGTAGTCATGAAGAATCTGGATCTGCTTGTCAAGGTCATCATGGATTTTTTCAAGAAGAACACTATTATCAGAATAGAGGAGAAGAGTAATGAGAACACCAACAAGCTCGGTGCCCTTGCACCCCACAGATTCTAGACACTTCTCTAGCTTATCGATGTATATGTTAAAAATGGTAGGGGATAGGAGACACCCTTGCTTAACTCCAATATTGCATTTAATGTCCTTAGAACACCCATCATTGGTCTTAAGCTTAGCAGTGATGGTCTCGTAGAGACGGATCACCGCAATCCTCAGCTCAAGAGGGACCATGATCTCTTTAAGTCTCTCCCAAAGTTTATCCCGAGGAATAGTATCGAAAGATTTTCTAAAGTCCACAAAGCATAAAATAGATTGGCTTTACTATTGCGACATTACTCTGCTATGATTCTAAAAGTGACAAAATGGTCAATAGTCGACTGATGTCTCCTAAATCTAGATTGTCCTTTATCTCTTTTTCCCCGGCTTTCAAGCCAAAGGCTAAGCTTTTTCAAAAAAATGAGGCCATACAACTTGGCCAGGATATGGCTAACCATAATGGTCATGTAGTTAAATGGAACACTCTTGCCCCATTTTTAAATATATTTACAATAGGGCTTTGCGTCCAAAGCCGAGGGAAGTCATGTGTTAGAGCCAAATTTAGAAGCTTTTGGAGATAAGGAATGAGGATAGTTCTTCCCATTTTAAGGATCTCAACTTGCTATCCTTCAATATCTTTAGCTTTCCCATTAGCGAGCTTATTAATACTAGACTCAATGTCATCAAGACACAATACATCCTCCTTAATTGGAGTGATTAAGATGGTGCCCATAGTGTCCGGAGAGTCATACATCTTCTTAAGATAGTTGCCTGAGTTTTCTAAGGGGATAGAATGGTTATCTTTGGTTTTACGGACAAAGAACATTCTGCCAAATTTTTTGGGCGTGACTTTAGAAAGGTGGAGAAGATAATCATGTATTTTATTAATATATGATCTTTTCTTCCTCTTGATGATATTTTTGTATATATTGATATTTTGCTGCTTAATGATTTCATTAGGAACGTCTTGGATCGTTTTCCTGGCAATTTTGTAATCTTTGTCACACCAAGGATTGGAAGTTATATTAGACTACTTAAACGAAATCTCATTAGAAAACTTGCTAATAGTGTTGGAAAGGATAGTAGTGAAATGGTAATAAATTTGATCAATGTTATTATTATAATTCATGGGGCCTAAATCCCTCTCTAAATCCCTTAAGAAGAGGTCGGTTTTACTTCTATCGAAGCAAATGTGTCTTTTTCTTTCATTGGTCTCCTGCGTGTGGGTGGTATGCATAGCAATATTGAGGGATAGAGAGAGAGGTTTGTGGTTAGAGTCAGGATCGAATCCATTAAGAAGCTCAAATTTTGTAATATGGTTGATGAGGAGCATGTCAGAAAGTGCATAATCCACGACACTGCTACTCAGTGCATGGAAACATTTCATCTGACAGGAGAGGGGCCACTTGTTAATACCATTACAGATAATTAGGTCCTAGGAACTGCAAAGTTTGAGGAGCTCGGTGCCGAAAAAGTTCTCGATAATGTCTTCAAAGTTTCTCTTGAATTTATTAGCTAAGCTACTATCTTCATTAAGACACAAGGGGTCGGGGTTAGATTTTTTGCTTAATGTAATGGTTTGGTTAGTCGCAGTTCTAGAATCAAAGTCTGCCAATTAAAGGATATTACCATCATTTCTCAGGTTGGAGATGTCTTTTTTTAAAGAATTGAAAGGAAAATTCTTATCCAAGTTGTTCTTCTTATTGTATGTAGAGTTTATAGGAGAAAAATAGAATATTGAAAGAAAGATCCTAATGGTGGTAGAATCAAATATTTCAATCCAAATGTATTGATTGGAGGGGTTGATTTTATGAAGTCGGATGTGAGAGGAAAAATGTTCCTTATATAGCAGAATATACCACCAAAACACCTCCGAGAGGGTTTCTTATTTCAACCAGACCAAAGAGTGAAACCGTTGAGGTGAGGGACCCTAGATTCATCATGCTCCCATGTTTCAACTAAGAGAATAAGGTCAACATCACTCGAAATCCAACTTAACATAGGATCTTTACACCATGGAAAGCCACGACAGTTCCAAAAGAGGATCCGGAGTAATACAAATTCATATTTATCACTCGTGCTTGAGACTCTATCTCTAATAATAACTTTCATATTCCTAATGATTGCCCATTTTCTAACCTTTCTTACAGCCTTGACCTTGTGGACGTCTTTCCTAAATTCAACTTATATATGCTTACTAAGCATTTAGAGTTGATATAGTTCGCATATATCTATTTAAGCTTATATATTCTTACTAAGCATTTAGAGTCGATATTGTTGGCATATATCTATTTATTTTTTAAATGAGTATTGTGAGGGTAAAATTCATAAAAATTAACGTCGAGATGTCTGTTCTATCCCATCACTAGAAATTAGCGTCTTTTGATATATCTTGTAAATAGGATTCACTTTGTTTTCATCATCACGTATTTTGTTTTTGGTTCCCGTGGTTTATTTAGCAGTTATAATAGACTATATGTTTGAATAAATTTAGTAAATAGTGTTCACGTTGTTTTCATCTTGTTTGGTTCTTTGTATTTTTTTTTAAGATTTTTTATTTTCTATGTATAAAAAAGAACAATAACTTACATGTAATAAAATTCGATGGCCTCAACCTGCTCCCAAGAAATCAGGACTCTTGGCTATGTTAAAGAATTGTAGGCCAACTATTACTGAAAAAGTTTAAACCTTCTACTATCAGCTATGTCTAGTTTACTATTTCTTATAGACAATAACTTTAAAAAGTAAATGTTATCTGCAGTATGTATGGGCAAAAACCAGAGAAAAGAAAATCTCAACCATCCAATAACTCAATTGGTGTCGGCTTCCTTGTTATTTATTAACGAGTTACATTATACATAGTTACCTTGTTTGATAACCATAAAAATTTGAATGAAAAATTTTCAATTGGAAAAAAAATGATATTATACATTATATTTATTTAGAAATATATAGTTTTTCTTCTATCACAATAAAAATTTTAGTTCATTTTTTTTATTAATTTTGAAATTTAAATATTTTTAATCAATTTTAATTAATACAAACAATTTTAAAATGATAATTTTATACCACTTGAGTGGGCCTAATGGTTAAGAGCATGTATTTCCTTCTAACAGGTCACAGGTTCAAAACCTGAGGGGGTAGAGTATGTATGCCTTGCTAAACTTAATAGTCAAATAGCTGCGAGGAAGTGGCCGTCTCATACACCAATTCTACCAATTTGCTATCTCACTTGACAACAACCTTAAAATTACACAATAATAATTTAATAATAATAAATATAAAAAATCAAAGTTCAATTTTCCTTCCAAAATATATCTTATTTTAAAAATAAAAAAATTTAATCTAAAGTCATTCTCTAAATTTAAAATATATCTAAATTGATTTAGCCATTAATACATATTTAAAACTTAAATATTAAAAATTTATATAAAATTTCTCCTTCGTATAACCAACTATAATGTTTACGCATCCGATTTGCTGGCTTCGCAGCTCAAATTCATTTTTCTTGGTTAACTTTGTAAACGCTTGAAAAGGCAAAAATTTAATTGAAAAAAAAGAAGAAGTTTTCTGCACTTTTTTTAATCAGAGAGAACAAAAGGTTGTTTATTTATTATAGACAAAACAATACATTACAGGTGAGATTGAACAACATTGAAACCAGATGTTCCTGCACATGCGATCCCGCCGCCATTTATTTTGGGTTTAGAGCACGTTGCGTTACTCATTTCATGCAGACAATTAACTACTTATCCGGTAAACCGAACCGAATATTTTCCAGATTATCGCACTTTTTTCCCGCCGGACACGAACATAGTGCTCAATTATCGTGGAACATGCCACAAAAGAAAAGTTTGACACGTCCCTCCGCCGTCAGCCCAAAAAATGTAGGTGGTGACGGAACGATTGGAAACGGCAGGTTTGATACCCTGACATGTTTATTTTTTAATATATAGTTTGGTATTAGTAATTTATTTATTTATTTTAAAATTGGTTTATTTATTTATTTTTATATAGTGGGAAAATTTATCATAAGTGATTTGTCAAATTAGTAGTGAAGACAACCCGTTGATAACTGTGAATGAAGTTGACTCATCACTGTTATTCAAGCAAAATCAGGCCACCTAGAATAACTTGTTGGTGGTCCTTAAGGAGGACAGACTTTCACTTCTGTGAGATGCCTCTGGGCTTTCTTTACCTCCTAGGAACATCACTGCTATTCAAGAAACCACGCCACCTAAAATAACCATTTGGTGGTCCACGAGTGTTATTCAAGAAAAACCAGGCCACCTGGAATAATAGTTGGTGGTCGGTATGGTTGAAATATTATTTCAATTAAGTGATTATCTTTCCAAGTTAGTTTACCTATCTTGAAACAACACTAGATGTATTTATATGTAACATTATTTGATGTGAAAATACAATATAGTTTGCATTATCAAAATTTAACTCTTTCTCTCGGGCCAAATGCCACTTGGCTTTCCTTGCGTGCGAAGAACACCATTCTTATTCAAGAAAAATTACGCCCCCTTGAATAACCTTGGTGGTCCTTAAGAGGTAGATGTTAGAAATAATTAATTCCTACTTGTCTATGGTTGTAATTCTCCATTTGAGGAGTTTGTTCCTACATAATAGGAAATAGCTAGAATATAGTTTCTCCTAGTTTAGTGTGTGGTTGAGAGAATCTCTCAACCACATTACTATACGTCCAAGATAGCATTCCTATCTTGAGACTTTTGCTTGTATAAATATGTGTGTAATTTCCTTCATTCATAATATAGAATTTGATTAGAGTTTGCTGTGTGCTATTTTATCTTAGTATCAGAGCTTCAGAGCTCGTAAGGGCCTCTGGCCCTTCCTGGGCATAGAGAAATAAATTACTGCGTTTGTATAGCTCTATTAAATTTTTTTGTTTGTCCATCAGAGAGCAGTTCTAGTGCTGCGTAGGACTGAGCCTGGAGCGCTGTTGGTAAAAGCTCTAGAAGGCTGTGACAAAGATCTGAAAGCTGGTTTTGATGGGCGTGAGCTCTCGTCGACGACGCTGTCAAAAGGAGGTCCGATTCTGAATTGCTGTTGCGCAACTCGGGGCTTATTTTATCACACGACTAATTTTTGATTAATTAGATGGATGAGGAAGATTTATAATGAGTACAATAGGATGAATGAATTTATTGTTATGAGAGCCAAAGAAGTTATTGAAGTGTGGATTGGATCGATCAACTGTTGACGAAATGGCAATTCTTTTTGGATCCATGTTCACAGCCGTCGTTCTGTCAGAAAGACTGTAGATCCGCGCGCAGAAGGCCAAGAGATGGTGTTTTTGGTTCGGGATCTGTCCGAGTGTGGGGAGTTTCATTTCTTTCTCCAGTCGAGGAATAGTACTTTATAAGGGACTGTTTCTTTTAAAAGCCTGCAGCGGTGAGGAAGGTGCGCAGGAGTCGAATCATTAGATCTAAGTAGGCAACGACATCCGGGGTTTAATAATTATCCGCATGGCGACAGCAGCGGCGAAGACGAGTTTGAAGAAGCCCGTGTTTGTGAAGGTGAACGAACTGTAGCCGGGGACAGCCGGACATACGCTGGTCGTGAAAGTCGTGAGCTCGAATATGGTTCTGCAGAGGGCGCATCCTAATGGCTCTCATGTTCGCCAGATCCGCATTGCAGAGTAGAAGGTTGGAGAAGTGTAATCTGCTGTGAGGTCGAGGTGAGGAAAGAAACTCAACGTGCTGTGTAGACATAGGTGTGATCGTGGTGCACACTTTTATAACAGATGTGATCGCCCGGAAGGGAGAAATTTGAAACGTACCTTCTGGTGGAGGGGCGGCTGTAGCCGTTTCAGTGGAGGAGTAGGCATATGAAGTTGTCGTGGAGAGCGCCTGAGGTTGTGTAAGTCTGTCCTCTGCGTAGAGATGGACGCTGCCCGAACGATCTGAGCAGTGGGCAGTAAAGGAGTGGTGAGGAGTCATGCCTGCTAGTTTCAAAGTACTTTATGACTGATACGATAGCTGCAAATGCAAATGCCAGTGTGGAAGGTGACAATGAATCCGCGGAGCAAGAACAAGACTATGTAGCGGTACTCAAATTTGATTTTTACTTTTCCCACTCTTGTACTCAAATTTTTTTTTTACCATTTGGGTCCATAAGGGAGCGTCATTGATTCTGAAACCTTTGGGGGATATCTACATTTTACATAGACAAGAGAAAAGTGCGGCGTGCAGTAGAGGAGGCGTGAAGACACAAATTTTTTGATGCCCGACTTGAAAAAATGGCCAATTTCTGATGTTAATGTGAATGATGCTGCAGAATTGCCGACATTAATATATCATTCAAGAGATGGCTCGTGTGTTGGACATGCTTTTCTGGCTGCACAGAGAGAGAATTTTATGCTATTATCTAAAATTTTAATTCTCTGATGATGTTTTTTTAATTTGCAATGTATTGATTAACTGTCATGACAATGAAACTTGGTTGTAATTTAAGTGACATTAGTATGACCAACTATTGTCACAATTCTGAGTGTGTGTTGGAACTGGTCATTCCAACACAAAGCAAATTTGCAGGGAATGATGAACACATGACAGTGAAAACGACATCAATTGGAGCTACATCATAGATTGGAGGATGATCAAGTTTGTGCGTGCCCGGTGTGATGAAAACAGATTGTGGAGACAGATCTGCATGTTCAATTGCGAGGAGATTAGCTGGACAATGGGTCTTAGTTGTTGCAGTACGTCAGCAAGCATGAGGCAGCATGCCTAAGAGCAGTGACTAGCCTTGATACTGTGAATAGGGGAAGTGGCATTACGTTGCGATGCCGGGAGAATTGGATACTGAAACGCGACGGAGGATTGGACTGTGGAGTCCTGGATCAATGTTCTTGAAGGGAAAATTGAGTTCTCTTTGTGTGGCTGTGAGTGCCTATGTTCTGCTTCTTTATCAGTAGACCCCTCACAAGTATTGTTGGTGAAAAATGGCTGTTGGTATGTTTGGAAAATAATCATCTTTGGGCAGAGAGGGAATTAATCTAAAGAGTTTATGCTTTATTTAGTTTTTTGGAAACATGTTTAAAATTATTGAGCCTTATTGAGCCTAGCTAACTCAATGTAGGTAAAGTTATTTTGTTAGAATTGGCCAATCTAACAAATGACAGGTTAGCATGGAATTCCAAGAATTCATTTGACAAAGACAAGGATGCCCAGGATGCAGGAGAAGATGAGGTAATGAAGCAGCAACAACGTTTATGGTGGACAACAATGTAAATGTTTGTTTGAGATAGTGTGGTTTGTGGAATAGACTCCCTAGCATGTTATAAGCAAGTCCAGTTGTTGTAATGGTCATTGTATGTACCCAGAAACTAAAAAATGTTGAATGAAATGTAAGCCTTTTAAAGGCATTTGAAAGTTCGTGGTGATCTTAAAACCACTTTGTAGAGCCTTTGTGGCTGGTTGCCTTTGTGGCTTGAGGTGCCTTTGTGGCCGCATGTACACGAGTGGCCGCGTGTACATGAGAGTTGTGTGCTCAGCAGAGCTTTGTGCTGAATTGAGCAGGTGGACTGCAGTAACACCTGGCTCAGTCTCAGATGATTCATTAATCTCTGAGAAGAAGGGGGTTGGCGCGCTTTCTTAGCTGACAGTCATGCTGAGAAGCGCAATTGGTGCAACTGTTCAGTACATACTCGTGCCAACGCGCCAAATCACGGGAATGGCGCGAAAGCGCATGATAAACTCGCGCCAAGGTTTTTATTCTGGGCGCGAATTTTTTATTCAGGAAGACGCCAACTCAACTTCATGGGGATCCACGGGAAGCCTCATCTTCGTTTGACCATTTGCGAGAGGAGCAGATCGGAGAAGTTGCAGATCTATCCGGGAGAGGCAGATTGGAAGATCCGCGGGAATCCTCAACTTCGCTGGACGATTTGCGAGAGGAGCAGATCAGAGAAGTTGCGAATCTGTCCGAGAGAGGTAGATTGTGTTTTTTGGAGATTCTGCACATGCAATTCTCCTGATGGTGGTGGATTTGCAGGTACATATATGCAGTGATAATGGTCGACAGAATCATGTATGCGAAGGACATCCTACAGGACTAGCGGTTGCAGCGGTTGGTACCCATGCATTCTGGTGGATGGTTGCTCTTTTATATGGACGTCGACATATTCTTTGTTATGTTTGACCACAACCAGACTTTGTGAATCACTATCATGACAAGTAGTCATTAAGGGGGGGAGTTAGAAAGAATTAATTCCTACTTGTCTATGGTTGTAATTCTCCATTTGAGGAGTTTGTTCCTACATAATAGGAAATAGCTAGAATATAGTTTCTCCTAGTTTAGTGTGTGGTTGAGAGAATCTCTCAACCACATTACTGTACGTCCAAGATAGCATTCCTATCTTGAGACTTTTGCTTGTATAAATATGTGTGTAATTTCCTTCATTCATAATATAGAATTTGATTAGATTTTGTTGTGTGCTATTTTATCTATAGACTTTCACTCCTCCCGTATGCCATAAGAATTCCTTGAGTCAGAGAAACACAAACTCACATAACTATTTTTAGACTATACTCCATGCCCAATTAAAAAAGTTGTATATTGTATTATTTTAGATTTATTTTAACTTTAAATAAATAATACTTATTTATTAAAATGTAAATATTTTTTTAAAAGTTTAATTAATTAGTTTAGAAAAACATTTAATTTTTAATTATATATATAATTTGACTATGTCGAATATTATGATTTATATAATACTTTATAACATAGTGAATAGTAAATTGAATTACTTTTCAAAAACAAAATATATTAATATAGAAAATATTAATTCTATATTAAACATAAAGAAATTATATAGTTTCTAATGATATACAATACACCATTAAAATATTCTAATCATAGTTTCTTTTAACTCTCCATTACTTTATCCATACACGTTGGTATTAAAATATTTACAAAAATTTTTCCACTACTTCCATGGATAAAATACTTATTATTAGTGAAAGAAAAAATATTTTATTTTCAATCTTTCTTTATATGTAAAACTTAAACTGAATCTTGAAATATCTCATTTAACTCTAATATTAAAATATTTTTTTTATTAATATTTATTTTTGTTAACTTTGCATGAATACAAAAATAAAAATAAAATAAAAATACACATTTCCCTTTTAACGATTCTAGGTTATAGAAA
The DNA here is from genome assembly GCA_034641835.2 of Pinus albicaulis. NCBI lineage: Eukaryota > Viridiplantae > Streptophyta > Pinopsida > Pinales > Pinaceae > Pinus > Pinus albicaulis. The sequence goes on along the minus strand of CM076574.1, from coordinate 1,398,108,077 downwards.
ATTGTATCTTCGTATTTATTTTTTATGTCGTACTCAAAGGAGTGTTGAAGCCTCAACAAACCCCATAAAATGTTTCCAAGCGATCTATTTTCTCATGTATTACATGTTTATTTCTTTTTTTTTGAAATTCATAGGTTAAATTACAAATTATGGTTCTTCATTATGGTTTTGTTTCTCAATCTTTTTCTAACCAAATTTTTTATTTTTTTATTTTGAATTCCAATTCTTCAATTCCAATATAGGTTATTATAAATTGTTATCTTAAGAATTAGTGTTGAGATTTTCTGTTTTAAATAAAATAGGCAAAAATCTCAGTGTGTGACAACAATAGGAATTTGTTGCTAGATTAGCTCCAGGTTGTTGGGAGAGAGTTAATGCATCCTAAATTTGATGTGAGAGGATTTATGAGGCAGTTAGATTCTCCTTGCTATAAAACAGGTACCCATACGGATGGTTTGAGAGAGTGTGAGAGTTTGTAATTTCCTGTCTGATTAATAAAGAATTGCCGATGCCTATGTTGTGTGGACGTAGCCCAGATTGGTTGGGTGAACCACGTTAAACCTCTGTGTCTCTTTTGTGATGTGTTTGATCTGCTGTTGCTTGTCTTTTATTTAGCTGCACTGAATGCTCCAACAATTAGTTCACTTATTAACTATCTACTTGTATCAATAGAAGGGTCCCATTATTTAGGTCTTTACCAAAAATCATAATAAGGTCTCCCCCACACTCTAATTTCTCATTTACCATCCACATGTAGGGCTAGCAATACCTTCATATCTCATTGATCAAATAATAATTTCCCTTTGCATCCCAATCCTCTTTCCTCCAAACTCGTTATTTTTGTGACATGTGTACCTCATTTTTGTTGAAATGTGTAATTCCTACTTGTCCAGTTGTGACTCTCTATGAATAGAGTCTGTTCATATTTCCTATGTTAGCTAAAACTAGTTTCCTTATTTGGTGTGAGGTTGAGATATTCCCTCAACCAACTTATTGTACGTCCAAGATAGATTTCCTATCTTGAGACTAATTCATGTATAAATGCGTGTAATCTATTTTATTAATACATAGTTTTGCAAATTTTATTTTATTTTGGTATCGGAGCTAAGGGTAGACCTCGGCCCTCCTGGGCTGAGGGAAACAATTTGTTTTTTATCGATTGGTTTGGGCGGACTGGTGTGGTGAGCGTGACACCACCGTGTACTTAGCGAAAGCATAGTTGAGGTTTTTTGAACGGATCGGCAGTCGGTCTAACAGAACGAAGACGCAAAATGCCTTTAGAAAAGGTTCTCGCTTCAAAGCCTGTGGAATGTCCAGATAAATGTGAGAACATGTTATGCAATGAACAATCTGAGCGACTACACAATGCGACTGTGTTTTGCCCTCATATGGTCACTGACAGGGCATCAAGTTTGAAGGCCAAGTTTATTCATTGCTTATCATCTGCTAAGGTGCGTCGTTGGTGTACATATGAGTGGTTCTACAGTACCATTGACTGGCCATGGTTTACTCGGAATGAGTTTGTGGAGTACATAAATCACGCAGGCCTTGGGCATGTTCCTAGACTTACTCGTGTTGAATGGGGTGTTATACGCAGTTCACTTGGAAAGCCACGTCGACTATCTAAACGATTCCTTCAGGAAGAAAGGGAAAAGTTGGAACAATATCGTGAGTCAGTTAGGAAGCACTATAATGATGTACAGTCTAGCATTTATGAAGGTTTGCCCACAGATTTAGCTCGATCGTTATCTGTAGGACAACGTGTTATTGCTTGCCATCCAAAATCAAGAGAAGTCCATGATGGAAATATCTTAACAGTTGATCGGAACAGATGTAGAGTTCAATTTGACAGACCAGAATTGGGAGTTGAATTTGTGCTGGATATTGACATTGAGGAGGCTGCCAAAAACCAGGCGGCTATGAACCTCGATAGGACAGTTTTTGATGTGAAACGATTGATTGGAAGGAAGTTTGAGAACAAGGAGGTCCAAAGAGACCGCGTGTTTCATCTTTTGAATCTGGAATCTGAGAATGCGTCCCCCATGTTGTATTGAAGGTTGTGCGTTGTTTTCCTCATCGGCATTTCTATATTACAAATATGTGAAAATTGATCGTATGTATGGTAAGTATTTTTTGGATTATTCATAAACAAAATTATTGAGTTTAGCCAACTCAATGGGTGGTGATGTTGTTAGAATTGGCTACTCTAGCAAATCACACTTGTATGAATATGAAAATCCAATATAAATTATAATTGATGGAAAATGACACTAAAGATGCCAAAAATAAATGAGGTAATGAAGCAGCAACAATTAATATGATGGAGATCAATGTAGTTTGTGTGAATTTTTTATGAGTTTCCTGGAATAGACTCAATAGCATGTTGTATAATGAGTCACTCAGTTGCATGGTAAGCAAGTCTAGGATGGTTTTGTAGTGGTAATTTTATGTACGTGGTAATTCCAAGATATGGACTATGTAAGCCTTATAAAGGCATGTGTATCCCTATAAAAGTTCGTGGTCATCTCAAAACCACTTTGTAACTACAGGTTCATGGTCAGCCAAAAACCATTTTGCAGTGTCAGTTTGTGGTAAGCTAAAAACCACGTATAATAGTGAAGCAGAGTGGAAATAGGTTTATGTCAGTGTTTGCCACTGAAGGAAAAGCATGGTTACGGGTCATCCGATAAAACCCCGATGAAAGAAGAGCATGGTTACGGGTCATCCGATAAAACCCCGATGAAGGAAAAGCATGGTTACGAGTCATCCGATAAAACCCACGTTGGAGGGGGATATGTGAATACATGTACATGTATGCAGTGATAATGGTTGACAGAACCATGTATACGAAGGACATCCTACAAGACCAGCGGTTGGTACCCATGCATTCTGGTGGACGGTTGCTCCTTTATATGGACGTCAAAATATCCTTTTTGTTATGTTTGACCACAACTAAATTTTGCGAAGTGATATCGAGACAAGTAGTCATTAAGGGGGTGTGTTGAAATGTGTAATTCCTACTTGTCCAGTTGTGACTCTCTATGAATAGAGTCTGTTCATATTTCCTAGGTTAGCTAAAACTAGTTTCCTTATTTGGTGTGAGGTTGAGATATTCCCTCAACCAACTTATTGTACATCCAAGATAGATTTCCTATCTTAAGACTAATTCATGTATAAATGTGTGTAATCTATTTTATTAATACATAGTTTTGCAAATTGAAATTTTATTTTGTTGGAATTAATGGAGAAATCCATAGTTAGGTTGCTGTTATCATAGATATAGGATTGAGTTTCTAATCATAGATCTCATATCCTGATATTGAGGGAGTGGTTGAAACCATCTCGTTAGTGTGATAGCCTATATAATTAAGGTTCATCTCTTTCAATGTAATAGAGTGTGTGTATGTATGTACACTCTCCAGGTTCTCACCTGGAGAGCTATTTGATCAATAGATAATTTTATCATGGTATCAGAGCTGCAAAAGGGAGGATTCCCGCCTGCGTGGAAACGGGGTTGTTGGAGCTCGTAAGAGGACTGAGTGGAGTCGAAATCTAGAAGCAAGACAAAACCAGATAAGCTGGGCCTTTTAACAACATGTCTATTTTTTTAGATGTTTTTCTGATGATGATGATGATGATGATATTCTCATGTTGGCATTTGGAGGCTTTAGCATGAGAAGTATTCTTAAGTCTGGAATTTTTTCAAAAAAACAATGTGGTTCTGTTGATGACCATGAGAAACAAGAGGCACAATCCGTTGTGCAAGATCCTGATATTGAAGAGTCACAAGTTGATCTTCAGGAGGGATGTAAAGATGAAAAAAGTGTTGAAGATCAATTTGACGAGCCACATGAAGCTGATGGCGAAGACGTGGCAGAAGAAGACAGAACTGGAGAGAATTTAAAATGTGATAATCTCATCAATATTTATGTGTGTGCAGATGACAACATTGCTGACACCAGAAATGGTGAGAGAAAATTGTTTTCTATTAAGCCTGTCATAATTTTCAAAAGGGCGAGGATAAGCGTTCAAGCTTTCCATCACTGGGGAAGAAATGAGGCAAAGATACATCACTATCTCAAGGCAAAGAAAGTGAAGATGAAGCCTCATCCACAAATGAACAAGCATGGATCTCACGCAAAGAAGACTAAGATGAAAACTCTGTTACCAAGTTTTTTATGTTTTATTGTAAGCCTAGCTGAGACTAGACCAGCAAGCATATGTTATTGTTCAGTACACTTTCTCCATTAAGGGGGAGTGTTGGAATTAATGGATAAATCCATAGTTAGGTTGTTGTTATCATAGAGATAGGATTGAGTTTCTAATCATAGATCTCATATCCTGATATTGAGGGAGTGGTTGAAACCATCTCGTTAGTGTGAGAGCCTATATAATTAAGGTTCATCTCATTCAATGTAATAGAGTGTGTGTATGTATGTACACTCTCCAGGTTCTCACCTGGAGAGCTATTTGATCAATAGCTACTTTTATCATTTTTCTAACCAAATTTTTTATTTTTTTATTTTGAATTCCAATTCTTCAATTCCAACATAGGTTATTATAAATTTTTAACTTAAGAATTAGTTCACTTATTAACTATCTACTTGTATCAATAGAAGGATCCCATTATTTAGGTCTTTACCAAAAATCATAATAAGGTCTCCCCCACACTCTAATTTCTCATTTACCATCCACATGTAGGGCTAGCAATACCTTCATATCTCATTGATCAAATAATAATTTCCCCTTGCATCCCAATCCTCTTTCCTCCAAACTCGTTATTTTTGTGACATGTGTACCTCATTTGTGTCATGATAGTGGGGAGATTCATCATCATGTTTTCTCTATCATGCCTATTCTTTCCAAAAATATTTCCAATGATTCCCTAATATCTTGAATCCCTGACTTCCCACTAGTTCCCCAAGTGCAGGGTCAATGAGATCTTACAATTATACTAGGTGCTTCCACTTCAATAGTTCTTCTCGATATTCCAACACTCCAATACCATGTAGGTTGTCGATGTGTAGGGATAATGGGCCCTTGTAGTTAAAAAATTTATGAAAAATATATACTCTTCTCTCCCAACACCTTAACTCTCCAACTCCATGACCCTTTGACACCTATCCTTATGATGTGTCATGATGATTTGAGATCTCATTTCCTCGAACTCTTAATTTATTCATCATCTCATCCAACTAGTCATATAGTGTGACCACACCACACACCCTTAGCTAAATACTTACTTGTGCTCCTCACCATATGTACTAGTGATGTAGATATCACATTATCAAGCACTATCAATTCGTGAAATATGGAAAAAAATATTAATAAGTATCCCCCTGCATCAAATTTAATGGATTCCTAAGCATTTCCCAATGCATCAAATGCCCCTATTATTTTAGAGGATAAAGCAATGTTTATTAACATTAATCCACAAGAAATGAATGGATGATCATATTTACTCTCTTAAAGGATAAAATGTAAATAAGGATATACTTTGATAGCTATATCTGACCCACACATAGGGGCTTCACTTTGATGATCACTATATTAGCACATTCATTAATAAAGGGTGTTTTAAAATTGTGAAAAATGAAGTCAATATATTGTAGATATTTGGGATTGGTTTCAGGTACCAAGGGGTATATAAGTATTGAGTGGCATATAAAAGGGTATCTATTTAAAATCAAGGGTTATTTGACTGGAGATATGTTTTGAGATGGTGGTTAAGAAAAATGATTTAGGGATTTATTTATCAATAACTAGTGAAATTAGGTGTATTATTTAATATTCCACAAATTCGCATGTTATGCCACAAGTTTGTTAAGTGAAGACCACTTGTTCATGTGTTAGTTACTACGTGGAGAATATGAATCATTTGATGAAATTCCTATTACAAATCTTCCTTGAAAGAATCAATATTGGTTATAAATTACATGCTAGCTCTCAACAACCAACTTCAAAATGATTGAGTAGTGGAAGATATGTATTTCCCTTTCATGTTCATTGTTATTTTAGTATATTTTGGGATGAAGACACATATCTTATTAAAACAAGAATCATTAGGTGGGAAAGGTGCCATGATGCAATCTGTGAATAAGATAAGATGATGGTGACAACATTTTAGAAATAAAACAAGGCATAGAATAAATTAGAAGGAAGAATTTTCTCTTAAGTCTCAAAATATTGAAAGTGGGAATGACACTAGAAAATAGGTAAAAAGGGGTTCCCGTGGATGGGATATGAGGAATCCTATGTACATGCATTGAAGTTGAAACCACTTGCTACAAGAGATAATTGTTATATTTCATATCGATGTGTCTTCATTGGAACAAAATTCATCCACAATGGCATGAAGAAATTCTTTATTGAGAATAGTGTTTCTCATGATACCTCCTCAGGTAAACCAAATATTGGGGAAGATATATACCTTTACTCAAAAAGAGATATTTATCTAAGAGATGATAATTTTTAAATCTCGTATGGAATAAATATTGTACCACACTTTAACATATGCATAATTAAAGAGTGGTAGATGAAGAGTTAGACCAAGTTAATAATATGAAAAATGTTTCGGTATCATCATCACCAAGTACTAGCCTAGGTCTTCACTATGATGAAAAACATCCACTCTACATGGCATATTATTAGACTCATATTTTTGGACTACCTCCATCAGAGTCCTTAGGGAACCAAGTGGTTCCTCTCTCCAAGTCCTCTGTAGCCATAAATGTGTCATGCTTATGAACCATGTTATAACATGGAAGATGACAACTTAATACTCCATAACTCAAATTTTCAACAACATGCTAAAATGGACTACCCGATTGACTATGTACAAGTGTCACTAGAATTCTCACCATCATCTCACACTTGTATTCCATAACAAGTAATCAACATGCATACTATAATGCCAAAAGGCTAAAATTTCATTATTACTATTGATTTCCATCATTTAATTCTACTAGGCGATGTTCTCTATCATATTGGATATTCCATTACCACAATGTGATAGTGAATTTATGTTGAGACCCTACTCCCACTTTGATTTTAGAAAGAAATCCTAAAAATATATATATTTTAAAACATTTCCCTTTCCTCAATCAATTTAAAGAAAAATAATCAATATTTTAAATAAAAAAAATTAATCTTTTAGCACAGATATTTGCAGTGGAAATGTTTCACGGAATTAGTAAGTTATTTTCTTTAAATAGATCTTGATAAGTTTGCTAATTCATGCTAGAACTACATCTCAAATACTCAACTACGCCTCCAAATATTCATCCTAATTACTTTCACTTGGTTTGTAGGAGTTCAGAAAGTGCCATGCCAAAATATATCTCTATAAAAGGAAAATTATTTGAAGGGGACCATCTCAAACCCCTAAAATGGTTGCGAGCAAGAAAATTACAGGAATTCTCTTAGATACATCCCCAACCAATGAAGAATAAAATTAATACAATTACTCAAATTGGTTTACAATTTCACCATAGTCTTCAAAATTCCAAGCACTTGAAGAAAAGAGCATACCAAGATCATCTATTTGGAAGGAGAATCGAGAGAGGAAAACAATATAGAATGTGAAATGGACAGTGAGGCCTTCAGGAAAATAACAAAAATTGGAATGTGTTTCGTAGTTTCCATGATGGGAGTAATCCCATATCAAAAGATGGTTAAGTGTCTCCTTGACCATAATAGGACAAGAACCCATATCATAGTTAGAAAATGTGGACTAGAATTGGGAAACTATAAAAATCATGAAATATCCTAGGTATATAAAATATGGTTGTGATTAATCTGGAAGAGTCATTTATCTTACATAATGTTTTATTAGATTATCATAAAAAATATCATCCCTCATTTAAGAGGAAGTTATGGAGGAATGGTAGAATGATAAAAATAATTTGTAAATAAAGGCACAAGAATATATCCAATCATGCAATTCCACCTCATTTATGGAATTGCTACAACCCTAGTCAACGACATTATGGAGAAATAGATGCAACCCACATCAAGTTGATATGGGGGTGATTATTAAACCAAATCACTCATAAAGGAATAGTTTTCAATTGGGAAACTATTTTATCAAATCTCAATGAATCTATCATTTAGTATATCAAGGAGGGAGTCATAGAGCATGCTTTCTATATGTCATCCTATTTGGTTAACATCATTTATGACGTTTGAATTTCCTATTCTAGGTCGTACATGGAATGAAATTAAAAGAAATAAAGGAAAGGGAACACACATATATGGAGATATAGTAGAAAACATAGTGACGTAGTGAGAACACAAATTGGATGCAATAGTCACTATCTTATCTTTAAAGAAAGAGAGGTGACAAGTACACTCATTCATGAATGTTATTACAAGAGGCTAAAATAAAGGCCTTTTAACATAAATAAAGTAACCCTAAGGATCTAAAACCCTAACCATATGAGATGAAAAACCTGAGGTGTACAAGCCCTGATGTGCTTCGTTTTTGCATCAACTTCGTGGAGGTGTAACGTTTTCATGCAATATGTATTTAGGGTGCACAATAATCCATTTTAAAAAACTATATCAGAATTACAACTTTTGGATAGTGCTAAGGTATCATATGGAAATCCTTGGTACCTAGAATGGGAAAAAATAATTGTTTAGGGCTTCAAAATGGTCGTTCACATTTGGGACCCAAAAAACCATAAAAAAAAATGCCTGAAATATAGAGAAACATTAAGTTTTTTGACACCTAATCTTTGGGATTAGAAAAATCTTGTAAATATTGTAAATAGGAAAATAAAGAATACAAAAATACATTGGAATACGAAATCCAATAGTCTCCCTCTCCTTCTATACATTCATGGAGTTACGCAAACCTGACTTGACATGATATCTAAGTGACAGTCCCAATTTATCCCATAAATCCTGTTATTTTTCCTCGCATTATACTCTATCCCTTTGTTCTGTATCTAGCTATGCGTTAATTCCAAGTATGTGGTCCTCGTGTATACTCTCTAGAATATTATTTGTAGTCGAAACCACTGAAGGAGATCGTTAAACTTGTTCTACATTGATTCATGAATGTTGGTCATTTCTCTGCAATGAAGACCTATGTAATGCGTTGAATTTCGTGCATAAACAATTCTCTGCATTCGCTTGAATGTGAATTTGTAATGGTGTTGTCTATGGTACATTTGAATTGTGCTCGAAGTGTTGGTAGCTCTTGCAAATCATGATTGTGCATTGGTTATGATGGTATTGCAAACAGGTTTGTTGAATGCCGCTCTATGGGTCGTCGTTGTGTTGAAAGGGTTGTGAATATTTCTTTCAATGGTGCATATGAGAACCTTCATGTGCATATGATAACCTTCGGGTCATATTCGTTGTGTTTGGCGTATTGCTCCTTCACGGTGATTTCTTTGTCATGGCCATGTTCTCATGTGTTTATTTTAAATATTGTGCGTTGAATGTGTTTTGAAAACCGTGAGTGATAGAATATAATGAATTTTAAATACAATGACTCATGACATATATTATGGCATGTATGTGGTAAGACATATATCTTGAAGACCGTGAATCATATGTGATGGGCTGGGGTATTTAATTGAATTTTGTGTATATGTATATTATATATTTGGTGCATTGAATTTATGTATGGTATGTTTCATTTGGTTGGTAATTTTTTTTTTTATATGTCCACCCGAATGGATCATAAGGTATGGTGCGTTGAAGTTTATATGTGGTGGTTGAAGCTTATATATGCAACGTTGAGTTATATATATTTTTAAAATCAGTCATACATATTGAACCATTTGAACATATGTTGGTTTATTTTGGTTTAGTTTGGAAGAAGATGCATGTATGATGAGTCTCTATTAAGAGATTTTTTTAGCAAAAAAAAATTGTTTATTCAAGATTTAACCGAAAAGTTTTGCAGAAATACATTCATTCATCTTCATATTTGGAGTAGTTCTCTCTCGTAAAGAGAACTACTGTGAATGGTACGAGAAGATAAAGCATACCTTTATTTTTAATGACACTTGGAAAAGAGTTTGTGAACGAGAAGCTGGAAATCCGCCAGAAAAGCCCACTTTAGACAAAGAGCTTGATATATGGGAGAATAAGAACAATAAGGCCTATGCCTTGATTGCAACATCAGTCAATGAAGAGGTGATTCGTTAGATTATTCCATTTACAAATGCCTTTTAATCCTTAAATAAACTGATAGATTTATATGAGTCACACTCTAAGCTTAAAGTAGTCTAATTTATGATCAAACTTTTAAATTTAGAATGGAAATATGTTGATCCCCTTGCCTTAGCCTATGAAATAAGATTCATTATGCATGATATAGAATCCCCTAGAGTTAAAATAGATTTCCATCTCAAAACTTTTGTCAAGGCATTGCATCCCACTTATTCTCAGATCTTGAGTCATTACACACTAGTGGCAAACTGAAGGATATTTCCGTTGACTCTCATGTGGAAAAGTTTTCTGAAAGAGAGAAATATTTTGGGATGAAGAAGACAAATACTCTATATTATGAGAAGCTATGTTTCTTGCAGAGAAAGGGAAGAATCAGACACAAGATTCTTCTAGAGGAAGAGGTGGCCAAAGAGGACATGGAAAGAAAAATAATCGAGGCAGGGGGGCAGACATTACAAAGGAGGAAGGCGCGATCTTCATTGTGTACGGTGCAACAGAAATGGACATGATGCTTCCACATGTAATCTCTCTTAAGATATGATCAGTTAAGAAAGGGATGAAGAAAAAGGAAAATCACCAAATCAAGGGAAAGTAAGAGAATCTGCTCATTATGTTGTGGCACATTGAAATATTGGAGTAATTGAAGAATTGTTTAATGATTCACTTGATTCATGGAAATACAAATGGATTTTTGACTCATGAGAAACTTGCCACATGAATTTTAGAAGAGATTTCTTTGAATATTTCACTAAGTAATGTTGATGGAGTAGTCTACTTTGTAGACAAGTATAAAATCAAGCCATCAAGGCTTAGCACCATCAGGCTCAAATTGCTTGGTCTCCCAAAATTTCTTGTACATGAAGCTTTACAACTTCCGAAGTTGTGAAGAAACTTGTTTTCTTTGGTTCACATCTGCCGATAAGGACACTCCATCCACATGTTTGATGGCAAGGTCGAGGTAATAAAAGCATCAGACAACTCACTTGTAAAGACTAGGATAAAAGAAGAAGGGCTCCTAAAGTTGCAAGGAACCTATGCTCATGCATAAAAAATTTCATACAGTTCTCAATTTGATGAAGGTAAAATACCATATAGTCTCTTATAACATGCTATATTTTGACATTTGAACTATGAAAATTTGTGTGTATTGAATAGAAATGGTGATATTGGTTTTCTTACCATTCCTAGGAAACTTAAGTAATGTGACTCATGTGTCTTTGGAAAGCACAAAAAAATGTTTTCATGATTCTCATTCTAGAGAACATATAAATATTGAACTCATTTATTCTAAATTTTGTGGTCCTATGCATGTTCCTTCTGAAAATATTAATTAATACATGATGCCTTTATTGATGACTACACTAGAATGTGTTGGATATATCTATTGAAGAAAAAATTTGAAACTTTCAAACACTTTCATGCATATGTTCAAAAAGATACACTATCTCATATTGATTCTGTTCATACTGACAATGGAAAATAATATACTTCAAATGAATTTGAAACTATGTTTTCCAACATTGGATCAAACATAAAAAACAATGCCTTAAAATTGTCAATAGTATGGTGTAGCCAAAAGAATGAATAGGACAATCTTAAATATGGTATGCTCAATGATATTTTTGAAAAATTTGAAGCTAATGTTTTGGGATGATGCATTTCTATGTGATATGTATATTAAGAATAGGTGTCCATCTCATGCTCTAAAAAAAAGGACTCCCTATTAAATGTGGTATGGCCAAATTCCTTTAGTGAGGCATCTCAGGGTTTTTGGTTCTGCTTGTTCCGCCATTATAACTAAGGAAAAAAGAAACAAACTCAGTGCAAGAAGTCAAAATTGTATCTTCTTGGGGTATTTAGATACCTCCAAAGCATATTGTCTATATTATGAAGTAAATAAGAAGTTTATAATATATAGAGATGTATTTTTTCTTGAATCTTCCAAGACTGGTAATGTTGTTGAGCTACAACTTGACTGCATGGAAAAAATTTGGCATGTAAAATCCTTTCAATATTTTAATAATGAAATTCCACATCTTAAACGGTGAATCCCTATCTTGGAATAATTTGTGGAATCTTCTTCTGAATAACTCTCTCCCCTTCATGAAGCTCCAACCATTGATTAAGAAGACACTTTGAGTGATGTGATTGAGATAATTATAAGGTTGAATCTCGATTCATCACCATCTTAGTCAACTAAGCATATTGGGTCATCTTTGAAAGGTCCTCGAAAATGGCTCTCCAAGACACTTGAAAGTGTCCATATTGATAATGTTGGAAATACAAGAACAAGAAGCTCTGCTAGACATAATGGAGGTGATGTAGACGATTTTAATTCACCTATTGATATGGATGTTTCTTATGATTTTGAATTAATTTTTTCTATATTTTTTGAACCAAATTCCTTCAACTAAGTTGTTTCTCATGATGAATCGAAATAAGTGATGCAAAATGAGCATGATTATTTGATAAATAATGGAACCTGGAAGTTGGTGGATCCTCCATTGGGAACCAAACCGATTCGATACAAGTGGGTGTTCAAGAAAAAAGTATAAATTAGATGGCTCAATTGACAAGCATAAGGCTAGGCTTGTGGAATTTGTTTTTGCGTAGAAGGGGTCTATTAGGAGGATACTTTTTCTGCTACATCAGAATGGGATACCACCCAGGCTCTCTTTTCCTTGTCAACTAAGAATGGTTGGAAATTCCCATAAAATGGATGTAAAAACTCTTTTTATCAATCTATATCTAAACGATAATGTTTGTATATACCAACCATAAGGATTTGTTGTGAAGGCACAAGAGCACAAATTACAAAACCTTGTGAAATAATCGTATGGCCTTAGATAAGCACCATCAGCCTAGTCCGAGAAATTGACTGAGAAGTTTCTAATACTAATTTTCAAACATTATGATCTTGATGATGCAACTTTGGTTTCCAAGAAAGTTGGAGATATTGTCATATATCTTGTCATGTATGTAGATGATCTTCTTGACATGGAACAATGAAAATTACATTACATCCATAAAGAAACAATTGAGGAAAATTTTGAAAATGATATATTTGGTATATGTTCATTACTATCTTTCCATTGAAGTAACCCAACATACGAAGTTTATATTCCTCTCTCAAAAGAGGTACATTGGATACTTTTTTAACAAATTTAGCATTGCTGAGTGCAATCCTTTGAACACTACAATGGAACAAAAGTTAAGGCTCACATATACATAAGGAAATGAATTCGAGGATGCAACAAACTATACACATATCATAGGAAGTATGAACTACCAAACTACTACTAGACAAGACATTTCATTTTTTGTTGGCATCCTCTCCATGTTTATGAAAAATCCTTGTGAGGGTAATCAGATTGCTGCAAAAAGCGTTCTAAGGTATTGTTGAAGGCTGGAAAGCGACTTCCTCAACATTTGGGATTCCACCCAGTCAGGAGCTTAAAAAAACTCCTTTTTCGTTGAAAATGGTGGTTCTGACTCGAGATAAAGGGACCATTTTCCCGTATAAAAAGAGTTTATATAACAAGAGAAATGAAATCAACACTAGCGGGGTGATTTACTCTAATGCTAACATAAATTAAAGCTAATATTAACTATTTCTTGGGATTGGATTCTGATATATGATTAAGGCATAAGATTTCAAAAGAATGAAATAATATAGATCATTGCACACACTGAATATAAGCTTATTTAAGAAACTAAATCAATTTAATTGATTTAGTTGATGAAAAAAATTAACGAGATAAAAGATCTCTAAGTCTTATATATAATAGCATATCGTTCAATACATTATATCAATAGTAATAAGAACATATATCACTTCAATGCTTTATGAAAATGAAACTAATACGAAGAATAAGTTTGCTACAATCTAAGAAATATAAAACAATCAATACATAGATTATAGTACTCGCTGCATCATAGCTTTAGATCTGAAAAGATAGCTTCAAAGGTTCAGATTTTCAATTAGATAACTTATGTTCAAACAGTAGTGTGAGCTCCAAAAGAAATGTTCTCAAAATTCTGGACCCCTTTCTAAATGCATGAAAGGGGTTTAAATACTAATTAATATTACAAAAATATAAGACTTCTAAAACAAGCCTTCTAATATTACTCTAAACTATGTAACTATAAACTAGGAAAATAAAATGCATAAGTTATCATAGTCTATGACTATTTCTTGGATACATTGTCTAACTGGTCCTTGATCTGGCATGCTTTGATCATGCATTCGAGTTGGGGGGGATTAATTGGGTGCATTCTCATCTGGCCTGTGAATACTGCATCATTGAGTGTCAGAAGAAGCTGAGTTACTGCATTGGAGAGGCACCTCAATATTATCAATTGGTTATGAGGCTTTATCAACAGGTACTAGTAAAACTCCATGTTTAATCTTATTAGATTTTATATGTCAAGAGCTTTTCTATTTGATGTCTCTTGCGAGGATTTTTTAGGAAACTGAAACTTGGAAAAGTGTCTTCTGATGCTTCATGAATCCAATTGGCTTGTAGAAGAGAATATTTTATATATTCAAAGATGCGCGAGGATAAATTCTTAGCTCTAATAATAGCTAATTCAACGCTCTTCATTTTAATATCCCAATCTCCAAATATTATATATTTAATTGATTCTTCAAGACGGGGAGGATCGTCCACTCTACCCTATGCAGTATCTTGCCAATCAATTAATTTTGACACTTTGTCATCAATTTCTTCATAATAAATTCTCATATTGGAAATTTGAGTAACTAACTGATCACTGGTATTGACTTGCTCCTTAATTTGATTGTACTTCTGATAGAAAACTATTTGCTGAGTTGCCAGTAATGCTTCCAACTCAGTTGCTTCCTTCTTTACTTCATTGATTTCAGGCTTCTCTTGGAGCTTTTCAATCTTCTACTGCATTTAATGAATTACTTGATATTTTTATTAAATTTAATTTTCCAGTTTGAGTTTGAGACCTTAAACTTGTGGGTTTTAACCCTGAACATAAATTATCTACACACGAATATTATAACAGAAAATAAACAATAGCGAGAGCATAAAACATAAAACAGATAAACACAGATATTTTCCCCTGGATCCCAAATTGGGACGACCAGCTTGATTTTTCATTATATTCCTTTTAGTGTTACAACACATATATATACATGTCGAAGCATACATAAACCCCAATCCATTAACCCTAGATTAAAACATAACCGTAGTTCCCTTGACTGGATCTACAAAATACCAGGGGCTTAAAACTATTGTACCCCAAAACCATGTGAAAAATCATGCACGAAACATGGGTGGGTCTGCCTATGAGTGGGTCCGCACACCAAACAAATTTTTGCCAGGGTGCTGCCCCAGACCCCAACAGTGGGGGCTGCCTCCCCCCTTGTGACCCCCCTGCTGCGCCCGACGCAACGTACAGTGTGTGGGGCTAGTCATGGAAAGAATATAATACATACCCAACATTCTCCCACTTGTTGTTTTCTTTCCACAGGGGGCCATAGGAGAGCTTAGTCATTGGGCCAATTCTTCAACACCCATTGTTTCTCTACACCAAGAGAAATTTTGAGTGCTCACAGACTTCATCAATGCATCTGCAACATTCTTCAAAGTGTCCACCTTTACCAGCAACACCCTTTTAGCCTCAACCATATCTCTAACAAAGTGATATTGAACATCAATGTTCTTTGTCCTTGAATGGTAAGCAGGGTTATTAGCCAAGAAAATTGCACTTTGGCTATCACAGTCTATCCTTATAGCTTGTTGTACCAACCCCATACTTGAACACAATCTTTGCAACCAAACTGCTTCCTTGCTTGCATGAGTGGCTGCTATGTATTCTGCCTCTGTAGTTCAAAGAGCCACTACATACTGTATTTTACTCATCCAACTGACTGCGCCTCCAAATAGGCTAAACACATACCTACTTGTACATCTTCTTTGGTCCATATCTCCAGCCCAATTTGCATCAACAAAACTACGAATGTCCAAAATTCTTTCCAATCCTGGTCTTCCCTGGTAGCATAAGCCATAATCACTAGTGCCACGTAAATATCTGAAAACCCGCTTCACTATTGTCCAATGCTCCTTCCCTGGGTTTGACATAAACCTACTCAATACTCCCACTGCATGTGCAATTTCTGGTCTAGTACAGACCATTTCATACATCAGGCTACCCACTACACTTGCATATGGAACACGAGACATATCCCCCTCTTTTTCTTGTGTCTTGGGACACTGTTCAGTAGATAGCTTTACAGTTATAGGAATAGGAACATTCACCAGTTTACTATCCTGCATATTGAACCTCTGCAATATAGTCTCGACATACTTCCTCTGGTTTAACCAGAGCTTCCTCTTTTCCCGATCTCTCTTAATTTCCATGCCCAAAATATAGATTGCAGCACCAAGATCCTTCATGTCGAATTTGGAGAAAAGCTAGGTCTTCAAATCTTGGATAATTTCTTTGTCATTTCCAATCAACAACATATCATCCACATACAAGACCAAATAAATAACATGGTCACCAATTAATTTAAAATAAACAAAGTGATCCTCCTTGCTTCTGGTGAAGCCAAGTCCCCGTATATAGGTATCAAATTTCTGATACCACATCCTTGGTGACTGTTTTAACCCATACAGAGACTTCTTCAACCTGCACACCAGTTCTTTCTTACCCTTCACCATAAAGCCTTCAGGTTGCTTCATGTAGATCTCCTCTTCTAGATCCCCGTGAAGAAACGTTATCTTCACATCCATCTGTTCTATCTCAAAATCAAATTCAGCAGCAACAGATAAAAGTAATCTAATAGAGGTAACTTTGGCAATAGGAGAAAAAATATCACCAAAATAAATTCCTGACACCTAGGAAAAACCTTTTGCTACCAACCGAGCTTTGTATTTCTCCACCTTGCCTTCTACATTCATCTTCTTCTTAAACACCCATTTTCTCCCGATGGGCTTCCTTCTCACCAGCAACTATACCAGATCCCATGCCTCATTTTTGTGCAAGGATGCCATCTCATCAATCATGGCCTCCTTCTAAAGTTTTCCATCCTCTGAATCTACTGCCTCCCTAATAGTTCTGGGATCATCATCAGTTATAGTTAAGGAAAAACCTGAACAAAAAGCAGATGGACTATACCTTTCTGGTTGCCTTCTTTCCCGAGTTGATCTTCTCACAACTTGAGTTTGTGGCTCTTCCTCTTCTGAGTCTTCTTCTGTTGTAGAGTCTGATTCATCCTCCTTTAGCTCAAACTCTATCTTCTTAGGTTCCTTTGGTAGGAATTCATGTGTAACAACATCTTTCACCTCTCTAAACACCACATCTCGACTGTACACAACCTTCCTTGCTTTTGGGTTCCAAAGCTTGTAACCCTTTAAACCACCCTTATACCCAATAAAGATGCACCTTTCAGATTTATTATCCAACTTGGTCCTTTTCTCCTTTGGAACATGTACATATGCATCACATCCAAATACCCTTATATGTGAAAGAGAGGGTTTCTTACCAGTCCATACCTCATGTGGGGTCTTATCCTCCAACGCTGATGAAGGTGATCTGTTAACTAAGTAACATGCAGTCTCCACTGCCTCTGCCCAGAATTCTTGTCCTAACCCGGTACCACTGAGCATGCTTCTTGCCTTTTCCATCAGTGTTCTATTCATTCTTTCTGCAACTCCATTTTGCCGAGGTGTGTATGGAGTAGTCTTCTGCCGTGCTATACCACACTTCTTACAGAACTCTTCAAATTCCTTCTTGCAGAACTCCCCACCATTATCTGTCCTCAACGCCTTTATCTTCTTCTCCGTCTGGTTTTCCACCAGAGCCTTAAATTCTTTAAATTTGTCAAAGACTTCAGATTTCTTCCTCAATAAATATATCCATGTATTCCTTGAGAAGTCATCTATGAATGAAACATAGTACACAGACTTTCCCAGTGATGGAACTGACACAGGTCCAAACACATCACTATGCACAATTTCTAATATCTTGTTTGCCCTCTTAGCACCAAAAGGAAAACTCACCCGATTCTACTTCCCATATACACAATGTTCACAGAAATCAAAATCCAGAGAACAATTAGACATACCTTCTACCATACCATCTCTATGTAGTATCCGAAGGCCCTTCTCTCCAATATGTCAAAGCCTTTGATGCCATAGCATGGTCTTTTCTCCAGAGACAGCTAGACTTTCCGTCCCACTTTCAGGAACCACAGAACTGTTACACCCATCAATAACAGTGCTACCTTGTAGCTTGTACAGAGTTCCAGTCCGAACTCCCCGCATTAATACCAATGCTCCCCGAACCATCTTGCAGGCATCTTTCTCGAACACTGTTTTTACACCTGCATCATCCATCTTGCTTACAGAAATCAGATTTCTGGCCAATGCAGGAATATGCAGAACACCAGGAAGTGTTCTAATCCTCCCACCTTGCAGCTTCAGCTTGACCTTTCCACGTCCGACGATTATGGCCTTCCTATCATCCCCTAGGAAGACATCACCACCATCATATTTCTCATACTCGCAAAACCACTCCCGATGGGGAGTGAAGTGAAAGGATGCACCTGAGTCAATCAACCATGACTCATGATATACATGTGTATTTGAAGAAGAAGCCAAATACACATCCCCACCTTCATCCGAGGTGGTTTTTTCCTCTGCAGAAGGAGCCTCATCAGATCCCTTTCATTTCTCAGGAGCTTTAGATCTGCAATCCTTTTTGTAGTGCCCTTCCTTTCCGCATTTCCAGCATACCTTTACAAAATTTCCAGGAGATTTAGATCTCCCTCTAGATTTGAATCTCCCACTCAAAACCTTATTCTTGTTTCTTTTTTGGGACCTTCCTCATACAGATAAGGCATCTCCATTGTAGCCCTCCATATTTCTCGGTCTCATTTCCTTTGACAACAAGGCTGAGACAATGACATCAAAATTCAAGGTAGTTGTATTGCTACCTATTGCAATAACCAGACTGTCCCACGAATCTGGTAGAGAACACAACAAACTGATGCACTTATCTTCATCTGATATTTTAATATCAACAGATGACAATTGACTTACCACAATATTGAAGTCGTTCAGATGCTCTGTCACTGAGTCTCCATCGTTCATCCTCAGGGTATATAGCTTTTTCCGCAGCAACAACTTATTCACCAGAGACTTAGATTGGTACAAAGTCCCAAGTTTTTCCCACAAATTCTTCATCGTAGCTTCCCCAGATACATTCAACAATACTGAATCTGAGACACACAACCATATTGTGCTCTTAGTCTTCCGATCCAGTTTCTTCCAGTCTTCATCTGACATTGTTGTTGGTCTAGTATCTGGATCTACCGCGATCCACTGATCTTTATCCACCAGCAGATCCTCCATCTTGAGCTTCCATAACTCAAAACTCTCACCATTAAATTTCTCGATCTCTATCTTCCCGCCGTTCGCCATCTTCTTTCACAGCAAGAATCGATCCCGCAGATCTCCCACTGAACAGGGTCTACCTCAGGCTCGAGAAAAAAACCCTCAGTAGCAAAGGCGTCCCCTTGAAGCCAAAATAGCTCTGATACCAAATGTAGGTTTTAACCCTAAACATAAATTATCTACACACGAATATTATAACAGAAAATAAACAATAGCAAGAGCATAAAACATAAAACAGATAAACACAGAGATTTTCCCCTGGATCCCAAATTGGGATGACCAACTTGATTTTTCATTATATTCCTTTCAGTGTTACAACACATATATATACATGCCAAAGCATACATAGACCCCAATCAATTAACCCTGGATTAGAACATAACCGTAGTTCCCTTGACTGGATCTTCAAAATACCAGGGGCCGAAAACCAGCGTACCCAAAGACCATGTGAAAAAGCATGCACAAAACATGGGTGGGTCCGCTTATAAGTGGGTCTGCACACCAAAAAAAATTTCGTTGGGGCGCTGCCCCGGACCCCAACAGTGGGGGCTGCCTCCCCCCTTGTGACCCCCCTGCTGCGCCCAGTGCAACGTACAGCATGTGGGGCTAGTCGTGGAAAGAATATAACACATACCCAACAAAACTGTTGTTGCAGATCATTAATGCTTTTCTGAAGCTCCTGCTTGATTCTTTGCTTTTCATTAAAGAAAACTTGCTCCAGTTGAGCAATTTTCTGGTCCTTTTCTAGAATCAATGATTCAACCTTAATTACCTTGTCAATCGTTGCATTTGCATAAGCACCTGCAAATTGAGATAATATATTAAGCTCTTTCCCTGGAGATGATTGAGTTCCTTTCCAAAGGACTCGCATTAACATATAATCCATAGGTAGTTTGGGAGATTCTTCTATCTTTCTCTTCTTCTTTGAGTTGGTCACGAAAGCTTTGTGCTTCGGGCTATAAAACACATCCAATGGTGGTATCTATTCAACTTTCATGACGATTTCACTAGTCAGAAATGTCGGAATGATATCTTGGGTTGGTGTTTCCTCTGGTTTTTCCTATGTATCATTAATTCCTTGAATCTAACTATGTTCAAGAATAAACTTGGAAACCTCTGCAATGAATGAGGTTTCTATATTTTCTTCTTGATTCTTGGATTTATCTATATTAGTAGATACATGTTTCATAATTGATTCTCCTATATGATTCATGGAACTTGAAGCACCTACAATAGGCATGATTTTTGACTAAATGAAATTTTGAATGATAGGGGTATCAGTTTCTGACAGTTCTTTCTCAATTTATTCCCAATTTTTTATGAATCTATCATCCTATTGAACCTTAACAATTTATTCTTCTTGAACTAGTATTGGTACTTGAGTAGCTGTTGCAACTATAATTTGTTCTGCCTTCAGCTCTTATTTGTGATACAAATAATTGGGTAAATGAGCATTTCTCTATTCTTGATACACTTTGAATCTTTCTGAATCTTCTGGACTGATAATTTCATCTTCTTTATTCTGAGCTATTTAAAATTGATGAATTGATTCAAATATATCATCAAATCTATCATACTCGCTAGAAAATTCTCTCAGCTTGACTAAATTCATTATCTCTTTAGCAATACCATAGGGATCATAACTTATATTAGGAAACACTGGAAATTTAAAAGGTTTTAATCGATAAATTTTAAGATAGGCACAGTTGAAATTGTCTAGGGCATACGAACCAGAGGAAAAAGGAAAAGTTGGCCAAATAGTCTTGTTGCCATCTTTTAGGGTTTTGGTTAAACCATGACCAACTGTTTAATAAACGATTTATTCAGCTAACAATTTATCTCGTATATACAAGGGTAGGACATGAGGATTGGAATAACTCCCAAAAATATAGATGTATGTAATATTCTCTTTACTGAACCACCTATCTACAGACTTGAGACTCTTATTGGCTTCGGGAGTGACTCTAGAGATTTTTCTTTTAAAAATGACTTGGAATACCGAGAGCATTATATCATTGCATATTTGAAACATGTGAGAATGATATTTTGACTTCCATAATAAATCTAACTGTATAAAAATATGTCTTTCGACTTCTCTAATCCATTTCCATCCTAATGATGAAAATTCAAAGGAAAAACAGATTGCATCTAAGATATAGGAGCTCATATAAAAAGAAGGTACTGCATGGGGTGGGGCATTTATATTTTTTCTATAGGACGTAATAAATATGATCAAATTATTAGAAATAATGGTAGCCCAATTAATAATATAGCCATCAAAGGTTGCTTCTATCAAGAGTGTCAAATTTTCTTTAAATTTGGTCGTATTTATAGATCCAAAGAAAGGACAGATCATTGCAGCTATTTGATGGAATGGGCTTTTGAGAGAGATGACTGAATACATACCCTTATTTTCGCACTTATGCAGGTTAGGATAATTTCTCCATTCTTTAATTACAGTCGCAGGATAGTTGCTCTCGCGCTTGAACTCTTGAACGAATTCAGCGTCGTATCTCTTCTGGGGTTTTGGTAGTTTATACATTTTCTTGAAATCTGACGGCTTGAGCGAACCAATGACAATTTTGATTCAAGTAAAAAATTATCTATCTCTGATATCTATGTTGTCCAACACCCATTTCACTAAGTGTATGGCAACATTTTAGGACGAGCTATAATTATGTGAAGAAAAGAATTATTTGTGTCTATCCATGATTCAGAATCATTGGACAAAGTATTGTCGGCCATAAATTTTCTAACAAGGATTACTTGTGGCTTCTCGTTCTCAAAAAGCTGATAGATCCCTTCCCAGCTCATAGAACCAATTTTTAGGTTTCATGTAGTATCTGAGATTAGGGGAGCCATTTCGTTGTTTCCCTCTTGATGTATGACTGAGAGTGATGGGGTGGTGGATTTCCTTCACTCTTTAATCAGCCTTGACATCCTTTTATTCCGAAGTGTTTGGACTTACCCTGTTGAAGGGAAAATGAGAGAGGATAAGTTAAATTCACTTCAAATGATATTAAATGTCCTATCAACTTAACTCATGCATATGGGAGATCTCTGATATTAATATTTGAAATAATCGAAAATCGATTACACACCTAGAGATCATAAAACACCTGAATTAACATTCAATTGACAAGCATAGGTTCTTGTGATTGTGATAGATGTCATTATTTTGGGATTGATTGATCAGTGATTTTGATCATTGGCAACTTATGATGCTCGAAGTAATCTCCGAAACGTGAAGTGCGACATTGTGATTTCTTAAGATAGGATGCGATATCGCTATCTATCAGATGATGGTTTGTGACGTCGGCGTCTGTCAAGTGACTTATTCACTATTTTGCATTTTATCATTTCGCAAGTTCTTTTTTGCTACTTCGTATTTTGGCGTTTCGCGATTTTAGAGATTCGTTGTGTCGCGATTTTACTGATATTTCCCCCCACTTATGTACCTTTTTCGGTTTGAGGGTTCTTTTTAGGTGTTTTCTTTATTTTATAAATCTTAATCTAATAGAAAAAACTAACAGTAAATTTTATTTCTAAAATATATATTAACCAAAACAAATTTTAGAGGGTCCCCATTATCCTTTCTAACCTATTTTAATTAGATAATGGGGAGTTGTTGTAATACTACAACAATTGGTGACACACTGGATGAATCAAGAATCTCTGATAAATCTTAATACTTAAATACAATATTCTAAGAAATTCGATAAATAATTGAAATATAAATTTGATATATGTGAATTAAAACCTAAATAGCCTCATTTTACTTGAAAATTTTTCCTCTTTCTTTTGTGAATGAAATTTCTCTTTAAATGAATCAAATCTTAATAAGTTGAAAATATTAGGAATTTCATCAAATCTTAGCTTGTTTGATAAAATTATTAGTCACTAGTAGAGACACTGCTGCCATTAGGCATTCATAGCCTCAACAAGGTTACTATTTAACCAAAAATGAACCTTTATCATATTCATAATATAGTAGATATCATCAAAGGTAATAAAATTATTCTTTTTCTTTGTCAATTTTTCTTCTGCCACTTTAAAATCATTAATCTTGGTTTGGAGGCCATAAGTGATAATGTCATTCATTGGTTATAATAAATTTGAAGAAGCTCACTCGTGATGATTGTTGTGCTCAACTTAGTGTTCCTAAATTGAGGTCATTAATTGTCAACCAGGGCTAGTAAACTACTAAAGTGTGGTGCACTGTATGTGCCTAGGTATCTGTTTCTCACTACATTGTGTTTAGTGTTTTTATGATGTTTTTGGTTTTATGGGTTTTTTTTTATGTTGAAAAAGAGCTAAGAAGTTTATACTAAAACAGAGTGAAACTATTCTAAACTAAGTGTGCACTAGAGGACAGAAAATGCAAAGCTTGATAAGCACTCATAGCAAAGAAACAAATCACAACATGAACTCAGTAACCCATATCATGAACTCATCCAATTCATTAATTTAGAGATATGTTGGAATAGCTTGAGAAAAGGATAAGTTTTTAGTGCAATTGAGGTTTTCCTAAGTCAACAATCAACTTACAATGTTACAACATCTCATCCATGGTTGAAGGTTTATTGGAACATAATTGGAAAAGAACATTTGTAGCACAATAATATTTCTACTCTAAACTAACTTTCTAATTCTATTCTGCAACTCAATCTAGCACCACTAGGCCTCATTCAAAAGATATAGATTTCTTTTTAAAATAGTCTTTGAGAAAAGACTTGTTTTGTGAAATTGTAAAAAGGATGCAAAATACTCAAGGTCTTAAGGCCTTAAGCTGATATTACTAGCTTGTCGAGATGATGATGTATTAATATGAAGTTCAGAACAAAGTTTTATGATAATAAGTTGGTATCATTCTAGAACTAGAATTTGGTATTAGGTAACAACTAAACTAGAATACTGATACAGTGAATAGAGTTAAACTAGAGTGCTATTATCTAATCTTGAAATGAATTGGAACTGAACTGGAATGATACTAATACAGTGAACAGAGTTAAACTAGAGTGCCATTATCAAGCTTGAAATATAGTGACAGAATTAAACTAAAATGACATGAAAGAATTAAAATAGAATGACATCTACCTCCGGAGTATTTCAACTGAATCAAAATGCAATTAATTCTATGAAATGTTACAACCCTGTCTTGTTCAAAATGAGTGATGTTTTGAAATAGTTTGTACAAAAAGTCTGGCTGTATCATTTAGTGCAAATGCCATAAAAACATAAGTTCAACAAAACGTAGTAAGCTCTGAAACATCACAGCTAAGTCTTATCTGATGTTAGTGATATTTTGGAAGAGATTAATGAGAATAGGACTAGATGTAACATCTAATTGTAATTGAACACTAAAAAGTAAAAGCTCTAAATTGCTACAATTATGCCTCATTCCAGATTAGTGATATTTTGTAAGTCTTCATGAGAACAAAGCTAAACTGTAGTATCCAATGTAAGCAAAGTTCAGAAAACTATTTAAATTGAAAATGAAACAAAGCTACGATTACTTATCTAAACCAAATGCATAATGCTTCACGGGCAGTAGGGGCTCTCTACCACTGGATCAGAACGTGGATCTACTCAAGATTAACTCAACTCGTGCAATAAAATGATGCTTCTCTTCATTAAAGGAGTAATTCTTCACAAACAAAGTTCTGAGATCTAGCAACAAGAAGATAAAATCTAACTAGCGTTTCTCGGTCTCCTGAGTCATACTTATAATAAGATTACATAACTAATCTTGAGAAAATAAAGGGATAAGTGTCTTTCCCACTTCTAATCAAATTGAAACTCTTATTGAAGGCCTCGTTCTTTATGCGGAGTCCGTGTCCTGATAGGAAACTGCTGCTCAGTTTTAATCTCTTCCACATGCATAACTGCTTGGAGATTCGAACTCAGACTTCGTGGAGAGAAACAAATGATGAGGGAGTGCTGTAGAATTTTCCCATATGCTTTTTTCCTTCAGACGACACCTGTAACCCATTTAAACTCTAAAATATCTGTGGAATGCGTGATCGGCTACGGAACGTCTGTATTCTGTAGCTATTTTGCAGAAAATTATTAAAACAGCAAAAATCATGAAAATACAATATGTTAATCAATTGCATGTAACCTTTAAGAAATCCTAATCATTCTTCATTGATTTTAGGCTTATGAAGTGATAAAAGAATGATGAAATGAAGTGAAGGTTTGTAAAAGAGAAGGCAATTCTAGGGCTCAACATACCCCCACTGCAAAACTATTGCATGTCCTCATGCAATTTCATCAAAACTTTATTCCATGTGCTCTGAAACCTCTGTTAGAACATCCAACTTTATCTTTTTGCTTCTTTTGGCCCTAATCTATTTTCTAATCTCTGTTAACTTTTCAGAAATTAGTTCTTCATCTTCCTCTTGTAGTGGAGTGTCAAGTTTATTTTCAATAACCATGTCAGTTTTTCTTCTTCTGCTCCATCAAAAGATTTGGCAAAATATTTTGTAATCTCCTTATGGAAGCCATCAAATTTCTCTATAAAATTTAACCTCCCTGCTTGTTGTAGTAGCTCCTTGACTTGTGGATATCCTTCCAAATACTTGACTCCAACTGGTTCTGTCTTGACAATTAGCCACATTCCTCCTCTATGCAGATTATCTTCCTTTCATAATTACTTTTCTATGCTTGAAGCTAGATTGACTACAGAGTCTAATGCTTTATTTTTGAAACTGTATCTTTGTGTCTAAAGATGGATTAGTTGAAGAATGATGCTTCACTCTCAGAATTACCTTTCTACACTTACATATGGATTGGCTGCAAAGTGTAATGGAGGTAATTAAGCTATAAGGAAAATGAAGTGGCTATGGATCTGATGGAGAATTTATGATGAACTTGTGGTGAAATAAGTGAATGATACAATATTAAGGAGATGTGGAATAGTAGGTTGGAATGTTGGATAAGGGATATGGCCAAGATATGTTAATCAAGTCGAATGATAGGTTGTTTTAGGAAACATATGATTAGACACATTGTATCTATTTCATGTTTTCACTTTTTTCTATTAAAATAATTTTCACAATTTACCTTAGAATTTTTGACCTTGTTAATTGCTGTGCTTGATGTTGTTCCTTTGGTTATCTTTTAGCATATTGGTCTTCAAAACAGAATCCTTCAATTTCCTGTAATCATCATCTCTTTGTAGGCTGTACAATTGTGTCAGAATTGCTGAATAAGATGTGGCTGCGACATGTAATCTGTAAAAAGAAATGAAGTATGACTATGGAAGATGGATGTGAAATGTTATGGAGTGAAAGTGGAATATGACTTGTGAAATGAAATGAAAATGGCATGAGATGGAGTGAAAGTGGAGTGAGATGGAGTGGAATTGTAGAATGAAATGAATTTTG
The DNA here is from genome assembly GCA_034641835.2 of Pinus albicaulis. Lineage (NCBI taxonomy): Eukaryota > Viridiplantae > Streptophyta > Pinopsida > Pinales > Pinaceae > Pinus > Pinus albicaulis. Next base: position 1,398,081,070 of record CM076574.1, on the reverse strand, counting down.
CAATTTCTCTCAAATGGTATATAAAAATTCCCTAAAATTTTCTGAGGTTGTTACCAATATTATTATGCATCTTCTGATGAGAACTCTCTGCCATTGGTTGCACGGATCTCTCGAAAAATGAGAAATGGCTGTAGGTGAAAGTGGCCAATTTATTGAAGAATACACATTGAAATTTTCTGAAATTTTATTTGTTTATTCACCCTACCTCAATCCATTTACCATAAAAATTTTAGGACCAACGGATGCACGGTTTGAAAGTTATGATAAAATCAATTTCTGCCCTGTTTCACCCTTCATTTTGCCCAATGTTGCAACAAAAAAATACGCCACGAACTCATTTTAAGGCCGAATTGAGTGATTCAAAAGGGAAACTGTGTATTTTTACCTTCTCTACTGCCACATGCTTCCAGAATTTCATTTTGATGAAGAAAAGGCGCTGCTGTGCAAAAATACTGAAATCTGTTCTAATCTGTCCATAATGCTGAAAAATGAAAATCTGCCTGAAAAACCCATCTGAAATACCCCTAAAAATTGTTTTTTTTCAAATTTTGTCCATGCGTTACTCAATTTATCATATTCTGAGAAAACCCAGAAGCTCAGAATTTTTTATTTCTACTCCAATCTCTTGCAATATTTGCGCCAAAACTGCCTCTGGAAAAAGTTGCAAAAAACAAAAACAGGCTGCTACAACAATAGCTGCAGAAACTGCCACTTTCCGCAGATGTTGTTGAATTGACAAGAAGATGAACATGCTGCTATAAGAAACTAATGAAATGTACTACTGCAAGTTGTTGTTGATTTCATAAAACCATTAGTCTTTATCAAAGCCAACATTCATGGTACAATTCTTACCATGCGAATAAATGTGTCGAAGTCGAGCATGGGAAGAAATCATTGGATTACCGATCAATAATGAAAATAGTTAACCAATGCAAGAAAACTCACCGATAATGTAAATGAGTGTCAAGGTACCTCAGTGCATCTTGACAGGGACGAATGAATGTGTCGAAGTCGAGTCGCCTGCAAGATTTGACAATCAAGAGACATTGTTGTATTCCCATTGTTATCAACGAGGAGGCTTTCCATTGATGAATGCAAGCTCCAAGGCACTTCAAATAATCTCTAATCTTGATCCCAGATAAAGTGTTGAGGTCGATGGGACAAGATCTGTTGGAAGGTGGACCTTAAGGAATTCCACATCATCCAACTCGAGCATAGAACCAAAAATGATTTGAAGAACCATGAAATATTGAAACCATCATGAAATTGTAGAACTTATTGTGAAATTTTCTCACCAGTTGCCTGGTTCTCAAGCAAAGCTCATGTCCAATTGCGCCAGCAAGCTGGTTTTCACAATAGGACTATTTTTTTTTTTTTTTTAATGTCCTACTCTACTTGAAAAAGAAAATCTTGTTCAAGTATATGAATACTTCCAATGGAACCATGTCTGTAACAAGATGATAGATAAACTCATATGCAAGTTTGAAAGATACTCTTTGATATGTACCAGTATATGAGATGCCAACTGTCTTGATTTAGATGATGTCAGAAGATATTGAATAATTGAGCATTGGGATCCGATGACTGAATTGAACCAAGATTCAATGTAATCTTGTATTCCTTGTCTTTCCTCTATCATGAAATGCAAGTATTCGGAGATGTGATCTTCATTCATAGAATCTAGTGATAGGCATGCATGAGACTTTTCAATCTCTGGTTCCAATATCTTCTCTTTATCAATAGACATCCATGATTCTTGGACCTTATCTGAGTCTTCTTCTTCTTGTTGTTGTTCTTCAATGATAGCTGGTGAATCATTTTGCAATATCTCAAAATTGTAAGTTGATTGAGGTGTTTTATTGTTGGGGATATGAAATGGTTGTGCAGGTAATGGAGTGGGGAATCTTTGGGGTGTTTGTGTGGATGGTAATGGGAAAGGTTGAATTGAGGTCAAATGAGGGTGATATTGATGATTTAGTGGAGGCGAATGGTATGAATAACATTGATGATGGTATTGAGGATAGAGAGGGAAAGATTGAGGATATGGTGGATTTCCTTTATAGGGCCTTTGCCAACTTTGTTGCCAAGATTGGTTTTGAGGTTGGGATTGAGATGCCCAAGGTTGCCAAGGCAAGGGTGTTTTCCAATTACCTTGAGGTTTTTGTGCATAGCCTTGAAACTATGCATAAGGATATTGCATCATATTGGGTTGATGAGGCTGCCATAGTCCTCTTGGAGCTACATAAGAAAGTTGCTCTTGTGCTTGATTTGCTCCATTATCCTTCTGGTAAATTGCCTTCAACCCTAGTAATGATGGGAAATCTTCAGTAGTATGTGATCCTGCACAAATTTTACACATTTTAATGTTATCAAGTGGAAATTCATGCAAAGCATGTTTCTTTCTACATTTAGGGCAAAATATGAATGAAGCAACTTTTTTCTTGTTTTGCATTCTTAACATGTCAATTTGTTCATTTAAATTACCAAGAATGTTTAGCAAATTGTTAGGTTCAGTTTGATTTACCAATCTTGATGTTGACTTACTTACTCTTGCCATAAATGGATCTTCAAGGGATCTTACACACTTTGCTTTTCCTCTTGATATGTTCTTGCATAGTTCACAAATTTCTTGAAATGGCAATTGATAGACATCTCCTTTTCCCACAAGATTGAGAATATCAATCCATTCATCCTTTATAGAATTTAGTAGGAGAGTTTAATGCATCTGATCCTAAATTATGCAATTTAGATCTTTTGATATTATAAATAAATCTCTCCACTAGATCTTCTAGGCTTTCATCCTCTTTTTAGTTTATCTTAAAGACTTCATTTCTAAGGTCATGGTGCATGCAATAACCTTTATATTTTTCCAAAAATACTCTTTTCATATCATCCCATGTCCTTATAGAATTTGTTACTAAATTCATGAACCATCTAAGAGCTCTATCCTTCAATGTTGCCGGAAACAAATTCAATTTTTGCATGTGCAATGAGTAGCCATAATATCTACAGATTATTTCAAATTCAAAAAGAAAGGTTTCTGGGTCTTCTAATCTCATACCTTTGAAGTTAGGAAGTACAGATGGATGGTTGTTCTTCATTTGAACGTTGATATCAGTTTCTTGAATGGGAAATCCAAAAGGATCTTCCTCATTGTCATCATCTCCATCCATTTCTTCAACCTCCTTTGTCACCTCTTCTTCTACCTGCAAAAATATGAATTCATGATGTGGATGTGTGGTTCTTACTGCACCACATGATATAGTGGGTGTGGTAGGTGATTGAAGTTTTTGTTTTTTTAGATTTTTTTTTTTGGATGTAAGAAATAAGGTTACCTAGTTACACTTCCCCGACAACGGCGCCAAAATGTTGTGCTCAACTTAGTGTTCCTAAATTGAGGTCATTAATTGTCAACCAAGGCTAGTAAACTACTGAAGTGTGGTGCACTGTATGTGCCTAGGTATCTGTTTCTCACTACGTTGTGTTTAGTGTTTTTATGATGTTTTTGGTTTTATGGGTTTTTTTTTTATGTTTAAAAAGAGCTAAGAAGTTTATACTAAAACAGAGTGAAACTATTCTAAGCTAAGTGTGCACTAGAGGACAGAAAATGTAAATCTTGATAAGGACTCATAGCAAAGAAACAAATCACAACATGAACTTAGTAACCCATATCATGAACTCATCCAATTCATTCATTTATAGATATGTTGGAATAGCTTGAGAAAAGGATAAGTTTTTAGTGCAATTGAGGTTTTCCTAAGTCAACAATCAACTTACAATGTTACAACATCTCATCCATGGTTAAAGGTTTGTTGGAACATAATTGGAAAATAACATTTGTAGCACAATAAGATTTCTACTCTAAACTAACTTCTAATTCTATTCTGCAACTCAATTTAGCACTACTAGGCCTTATTCAAAAGTTATAGATTTCTTTTTAGAATAGTCTTTGAAAGAAGGCTTGTTTGTGAAATTGTAAAAAGGTTGCAAAATACTCAAGGCCTTAAACTGATATTACTAGCTTCTGTCCAGATGATGATGTATTAATATGAAGTTAGAACAAAGGAAGTTTTGTAGATAATGAAGACCGTGGTATCTAAATTTAACAACTAAACTAGAATGTTATTACAGTGAACTAAGACTAAACTAGAGTGCTATTATCTAACTTGAAATGAATTGGAGCTGAACTAGAATGATACTAATATAGTGAACAAAGTTAAACTAGAGTACCATTATCAAGCTTGAAATATAGTGACAGAATTAAACTAGAATGACATCCACCTCCGGAGTATTGACTGAGCTAAAATGCAACTAATTCTATGAAATACTACAGCCCTGTCTTGTTCAAGATGAGTGATATTTTGGAATAGTTTGTACAAACAAGTCTGGCTATATCATTAAGTGAAAATGGGCATAAAAACATAACAATACGTAGGTAAACCAAAACACTACAGCTAAGCCTTATCCAGATTTAGTGATATTTTGGAAGAGATCAATGAGAATAGGACTAGCTGTAACAACTAATTACAATTGAACACAAAAAAACGTAAAGTTCTAAATTGCTACAATTATGCCTCATTCCGGATTAGTGATCTTTTGGAATACTTCATGCGAACAAAGCTAAACTGTAGTATCAACTGTAAGCAAAGTTCAGAAAAACAATTTAAATTGAGAATGAAACAAAGGTACGGCTACTTATCTAAACCAAATGCATAATTCTTCACGGGAAGTAGGGGCCCTCTACCACCGGATCAGCACGCGGATCTACTCAAGATTGACTCAGCTCGTGCAATGAAATGATGTCTCTTTCATTAAAGGAGAAGTTCTTCAAAACAGAGTATTTACAGCGTTCCAAAATCTAGCAACAAAAACAAAATCTAACCAACTGTTTCTCGGTCTCCTGAGTCATACTTATAATGAAATTACATAACTACCCTTGAGAAAAACAGGGATAAGTGTCTTTCTCACTTCTAATCAAATTAAAACTCTTATTTAAGGTCTCTTACTTTGCTGCAGACAGTTGTAGAGTCTATGTCCCGGTAGAAGTCTACCTCTTGGTTTTGGTTTCCCACATGCATAACCACCTATAGAATTGTGCTCAGACTTTGTAGGGAGCAAGGAATGATGTGGATGAAGTCTAGAATTCGCCCATATGCATTTTTCTTTCAGACAACACCTGTAACCCATTCAAACACTAAAATAGCTGTGGAATGCGTGATCGGCTACGGAACGTCTGTATTCTGTAGCTATTTTGTAAAAAATTATTAAAACAGCAAAAATCATGAAAATACAATATGTTAATCAATTGCATGTAACCTTTAAGCAATCCTAATCATTCTTCATTGATTTTAGGCTTATGAAGTGATAAAATAATGATGAAATGAAGTGAAGATTTGTAAAAGAGAAGGTAATTCTAGGGCTCAACAATGATATCCCTTGTCTCAAGATTTTTTATGCCATGAGCCATTATCTTGGTTTGGTAACCAATTGATAATGTCAAGTTTATTAGTTTCCTATGAACATGATGAGTCAACTCATGATGAGATCTCTCAACTTTAAAGTTTTTTATATTTTTGAATTACACTTTGAAAGATAAATCTCATATATAAATGAATGGGGAGGTTTTGATTTTTCTCTTTATGAGCTCTTGGATGACCATTTGAGTAAAATATGATAATACTTCAATACAATTTCCTACTTTGTAAAAGTAACTTTTCGAACGTAATCCATGTCAAAATAATTTTTCAAATCACATCAGTTGGAAGTATTCTTCTTTCTAATCGGATAATTAAATCAAAACTTTACAAAGAAATAGAGAATTCTACTTATGATTTATTTCCTTTATTTTATATCTCTAAGGATTAATACTTCCATATTCAAGAAAATAGCAAAGTGTTTCACCTTTTGCATAATATTGAAATAACTTGGTTTATTTTAAATCAATTATATCTACACATTTGTACAAAATAGCAATTTTTCTTTTAAGAAAAATATTTTTCAAGGACAAGTCCCTTAACAGGAAGAGTTTCCTTCTTCCCTTGCAAATCTTGCAACATAAAAGTTGATGGACCTATTTTTTCAATTATTTGAAAAGGGACAAGCCAAAGTTTTTGAATTTTTGTATGTTTTCCTTTATCCTCATGCACTTTATCCCATTTCAATACCAAATATCGAATCTCAAATTGTTTAATCTTGATTTTATTTGAATCAAACGAAGTTTTGATCAACTGTTGATGATGACTATGTACCATTTTTGTTTTCTCTCTTTCTTCTTCCATTTTAATTATTTCAGACATTCTTAGTTGTAATGAAGGGAAAGGTTGTTCATTAACGAATTGAAATAGGGTTGTTGATGGGATAGCTACATTCAAAGATAAATTTCCTCTTTTCCATATACCAATAAAAAAGGAGAAGTTCCTATTGAATATTTTCTATTTATCCTATTTGCCTATAACGTAAAGGTTAAGGATTTATGCCAGTTTTTTTGGTTTTGATCAATAGTTCGCTTAATTATCCTTATTAGTTTTTTTTTTTTATTCTTCTTGACCATTTCCTTGAGGATAATAATTTGCATAATATTTTTATTTAAAACCTCTTTTCAAATCAAATTCAGTCATAGGATTACTCGAAAAATAAGAAGCATTGTCAAATACGAAAGCGTTAGGAACACCAAACCTTGTATTGATGAATTGATCAATAAACTCAATAATGTTTTCTTAATTGGTTGTCTTGAGAGGTATTGCTTCTACCCACTTTTTAAAATAATCTATAACTGTCAATATATATTTGTGTTGTTTAGAATAATGAGGAATGATCTCACCTATTATATCAAGTGCCCATTGTTCAAAAGGTTGTTCCATATTGACTAGTTGAAGTGGCATTGAAGCTTTTCTTTGTCTTCCTACTGCGGTTTGAAAAATATTACAATTTATGACATAATTGTGTGCATATTTGAATAATTTTGGCCAATAATATCTTGCATGTAAATCTTTTTGTGTTGTGGTGTCTACACCAAACTGTCCACCTGCTAGTCTGTCATGGAGTTCCTGTAGCACATTAGATATTTTAGTTTTCTCTAAGCATATGAGTAAGACGGATTCATGATTTTTCCTAAATAACACATTATTGACCATTTGATACTGATTATATTTCAATCTTAATGCTATTTTTCTTTTAAAATCCAAATTTTGTGGAGCATGACCATTCTTTAAATAAAATATTAAACTAGCATATTTAGATTGACGATTAACATTGAGTACCTCTGTAAAAATTTCAATGCTAGTTGTTACCTCATCTAGTGATGTATTATTCATCCCTGTAATCAATTTGCAAAATCCTTGACCTCTTACAATTTTAGCAGGTTTGACTTCTAAATCGTATTCTTGCATTTTTGTTACCCAATTGTCCCTTTTTTCTCATAGTTCCTTCTGTATTGGTATTTTCTTAATCGATGATGTAAAAATTATATAACTTATGTGTTATATGTCCAAGATTCTCCCTATCTCACACTATTTTAACTTCATGCAAAATACATAATCTATTCCACCATTGATCATTTGCGGAAATTAAATCAAGATTGCAATGCACACATGAAACAATAAAAATTCACACACATTAACACAGTTGTTTAACGGGAAAGCCTGAAGCTGAAAACCCCACCTATATGTATATAATATATGTCATAGAGATCATGTAACAATCCTCATACAAAGCTGATCATGTCAAGCTCTCAGTACAATACAATCGCTACACACTAATTAGGCCCAATCTTGCAAATCCATGCACCAATCTTTGCCACCTGCTAGCCTGCCTTTACTGCGCAATCCCTGCTAAATAATGGCTATGAATGAGTTCAAATTACTCCAGCCTTTCTCATGCAATTATAATTGGCATCTCCACTGAGTGTTGGATGTAATCAATGCATTACTATAGTCACAACTGATAGTCACACTTGCCCTTTCTTCTATCTCTCCAGTGGTCTCCACTGAAAATTCCATCCACTGTAGTTAACTGATGTATTCTTTAGTTGATTAATGAGTTATTATTTAGTGAATTAATGTACTAATTAATTCACACCACTCTCACTAGTGTATCAATCAGTTAGACTAGATACAACTAGCTCAACTAAGTCTAACTGAGTTAAACTAAATACAACTCCACCAACTACTTCTCCAACTCCACCAAACTATGTCACATGAGTTCTAACTGAAGTCCTCCATGCAATAGCTCCAGTAAACCCTCAGGAAAAGCGTAATTCCTTCTGTCAGTTGTTGTGCCACATCTGTGCACTTAACTGAAGTGCTCCAAGAGAATAAGATAATGTTTAGAGTCCAAATCTTATTAAGAGCTAATAATATTCGACATATCTATTTTTAGACTAGCAATATAAAAATAGACTCCACCCAATATGTCTAAAAATATAAGTCCATCTATTTTTCCAACTTGACCAACCATCCATAAATAACATCTTGCAACTCATAGAATATGATCGACATGTCTAAAAATAGACTTTGTGCCAAAAATAGCCTGTGGGACCACTTAGTGAAGGCGACTCTTTTCACTAATCTCATAATCTTGTTGAATCTCAACACTCCGATTATCTGCCACCCCAATCTTGTCTCTATGGTATTCGAATTTTCTCCTCGTGAGTGCCTTCGTCAGAATATTTGCATCCTGATCCTCCATAGGAATGTAAGAAAGCAACATGATCTTCCGCTACACACAATCTCTGATATGATGGTACCGGATGTCAATATGTTTAGATATATCATGAAATACTGGATTAATCGAGAGTTTAATGCAACTTTGATTATCACAATATATCACAGTAGGATCTAAATGAGAACTGAACAAACTAACCAGGATCTTCCTCATCCATATAGCCTCGCATGCAACCAAAATTGCTACCATGTACTTGGCCTCTGTTGAACTGAGTTCCACGGATCTTTGTTTCCTGCTATACCAAGAAACTACTGTAGATCTGATATTGAGAATCCCTCTAGATGTGCTCTTTCTGTCTGTTGGGCTTCCTACCCAATCTGCATCTGTGAAGCCATGCAAATTCACCTCATATGACTATTTGTACCACAATCCATACCCATATGTGCCCCTGTGATACCTCAAGACATGCTTGCTTGCCTTCCAAAAGAGCTTGGTAGGCTTAAACATAGCTTGTGAAAGCTGGTTCAAAACATAGCATATGTTCGGTCATGTATTGACTAAATACATGAGCAAACCAACCAATTGTCGATAAACAATGGCATCCACTACCTCTGCCGATGTAGCATCCTCTTTCCTCCAACCACCAGGACGAGGAGTGTCGATAGGCTTGTAGCCTTGCATGAGAAACGTATCCAGTATCTCTCGAGCATACTTTCCTTGAGACACAAACAGTCCACCCTTCCGTTGCGAAATTTCCAATCCCAGGAAATAATGAAGGAGACCCAAGTCCTTCATCTCGAACTCCTTTGCAATATCTTCCTTGCATGAGTGTATCAACAGTTCATCACCCGTTAGTATTAAATCATCTACATAAAGTAAAATTATTAAAATCTTACCCTCCACCACAATCTGGTATAGGTTTGGATCCGCCTGACTCTTGGCGAAACCAAGTCCGGTGAAATAACTGTCTATCTGTGTGTACCAAGCACGAGGTGATTGTTTCAGCCCGTACAACACTCTTTTGAGCCTGCACACATGCGACTCGCTGCTGAAGATTTCGAATCCTTCAGGATTCTCAATGTACACCTCCTCCTAAATGATTCCGTTGAGGAACGTAGTCTTCACATCCATCTGATGAATGTGCCAACCGATCTGTGCTGAGAGAGAAAGGATGGCCCGTATGGAAGAATACCTTGTGACTGGTGAAAAGGTTTCTTCATAGTCGATCCCCTCGATTTGTGAGAAGCCCCGAGCAAAAAATCTTGCATTATACTTCTGGACGCTCCCATCAGCAGCTTGTTTCACTTTGTAGATCCATCTCGAACCTACCACTGATTTCCCTTTCGGCCTTGGGACAATATCCCATGCACTGTTTCTGAAAATCGAATCATACTCTTCCACCATGGCATATACCCATGCGGGATCCTCCACATCTTCCTCAAAAGAGGATGGATCCATCACAATACACTTGCTCATCAGAGCCATGTATCCAGAAAATCGTTCAGGTGACTGTCTCTGTCTGCGTTGTGATTTAGGAGCTCCTACATTCTGTGCTGCATCAAGATTCAGTCTCTCAGCTTCTCTAGTGGGCTTCTACCCTCTGATGTTTGGCACTACATGAGTGGTTTATTCCACTCCATGAACCTCCTCTTGTTGCTGATTCACATCCTGAGGCTCATCTTTAGGAACAAGTAGCTCCTCTTCCACTGCAAGTGTAGCTCCCTCTCAACCGATAACTTCATGGCTTTCTCCTCATGAAATTTGATATCTCGTCGCATGAAAGTCATCCCACTGTCTGGAAAATAGACACGATAATTGTGGGGTGTTTCTGTGTACCCCACAAATATCCCAACCTCTGCCATCAGCTCTAGCTTCCTCCTGACATCCTTCGTCACATGAATGTAAACAGGTCAGCCAAAAATCTTCAAATGAGAAATATCAGGCTTCTTACCAGAAAATGCCTCTTCGGGTGTACTCATGCCAAGTACTCTATGAGGACAATGGTTTTGCACATAAACCACAGTGTTTCATGCCTCAGCCCACAATTGTATGTGAAGGCCCTGATCATGCAACATCGCCCATGCAGCACCCACGATCATTATGTTATTTCTCTCCATGACCCCATTATTTTGTGGGTTATGAGGCGCTATGAGTTCTCTTTGAATTCCTTCTTTTCTACAGAAGTCTTTGAATTTTCCAGAGATGTATTCACCACAATTATCGCTCCTTAGAGCTTTCACCTGCTTCCCCGACTCTTTGTCAACCGGCGCCTTGAACTCACAAAACTTTGAGTATGCCTCGCTCTTCTTCTGCATGAAGAAGATCCAACACTTACGAGAAAATTCATCAACAAATATCGCATAATACATGTTCTTTACTGTTGAAGCAAGCAAGAAAGTTCCACACACATCTGTGTAAATTCTCTCAAGGATCATCGTCGCGTGACTATCCTTCTCATGAAGAGTGGTCTTCACAAATTTTCCCAAAGTACATCCCTTGGACGGATCTGACTGCGCAAGTGTACCCTTGGGAAGCCCAGTAGAAATCTGCTACAAAATTTTCAAAGTGCCATGGTGAAGATGGCCCAATCTCCTGTGCCACAATTCGCCCTCATCCTGGCTCACCACTCCTTCTGCTTTGCCTGCCATTTTTGCGTAACCATCTACCTACAATTGATAAATATTCTTAACTTGAATCCCTATCCTCCTGGTTTGATCAATTTTTTTACTGTGCAGGAAAGCTTTTCCCTCGCTAAAAATAACATCATAACCCTTGTCTTCCAACATTGCCACAGAGATCAGATTCTTCTTCAATCCTGGAACATGCATGACATCCTTCAAGATGAAAGGTTTACCAGACTCCCTCTCAAAGGAAATGGTCCCAATACCAGTCGCACTGTATCTACCATCATCGCCCATCCCGATGTGCACTCCAAGATCCTTTTCATCTGGATCACTAAACAAATCTTTGTCTTTGGTCATATGGAAAGACGCACCACTGTCAAGAAACCACACCGATCCCATCACACTTGAAACCAAGCATGCGATCAAAGAAAAATCCAGCTCAAACTACGAGGCTAAGGCCTCTCCAGCTGCAGATCCAGCAGCCTGCTTATTATTCTTGTTTTGTGGACAGTTAGTGGCGAAATGCCCGTGCTGGTGACAGTGAAAACACTTCACCTTGGACAAGTCCTACTTCTTTCCTTTCGCACCGGATTAAGAAGGATTTTTCTTCCCCTTCCCTTTCCTTGCTTTGGCAGCCAAAGCATATTTTTATTCATCTTCGATGAAGATCCATCCCTGGTACCCCGCCTTATCTCCTCCTGCACAAGATGTGACCAAAGTCGCTCCCATCCTGGCAGTTTCTCCCATCCATTGGCAGAGTCTTCATAGCTATGCCAACACTTCAGAAGCCCAAGGAGAGCCAAGCTCACCAAGTCTTCTTCATCTACAGTAACCCCCACAGTTCGCAGCTCATCCTTACAGTGGACAACTTCGTGAGTTATTTTGGTATACTGTCACCTTTCTCCATTTTTATTTTTCTGAGCTTGTCTTTAAGTGCCAACTTCCTTTGGTCACTTCTACTTTGGAACAAGTCTGTCAAAGCCTTCCACATTAAGAATGGAGTGGCTTTACCATGAAGGCTGGACACAATGTGTTCCTTCACACCTTCCAACAGAATCCTTCGACACTTTTCTACCTTCTTTTGCCATGCATCAAGTGCGGTTGCATCGCTAGAAGCAGGCTTCGAAATATTAGCACCTATGAACTCCTTCAACCCATTATCATCCAGTACCGCCTCCATCCTATCCTTCCATGCAATATAATTCGAGCTCCCATCAATGGAATACTCCAATCGCGATCCGTTGAAAGACATTTCAATGAATGATCAACTTCGACACCAAGAAAACACTGTAACAAATTCAAATTCCACCAGCACAAAACTCAACCGCTTCAATAATTGCAATCTCCTATGATCAATACTGCTCTGATACCATGTAAAAATTATATAACTTACGTGTTATATGTCCAAGATTCTCCCGATCTCACACTATTTTAATTTCAGGAAAAATACAGAATCTATTCCACCATTGATCATTTGCGGAAATTAAATCAAGATTGCAATGCACACATGAAACAATAAAAATTCACACACATTAACACAGTTGTTTAATGGGCAATCCTGAAGCTAAAAACATCAAATATCTGTATATAATATATTTCATAGAGTTCATGTAACGATCCTCATACAAAGCTGATCATGTCAAGCTCTCAGTACAATACAATCGCTACACACTAATCAGGCCCGATCTTGCAAATCCATGCACCGATATTTGCCACCTGCTAGCCTGCCTCTACTGCGCAATACCTATTGAATAATGGCTCTAAATGAGTTCGAATTACTCCAGCCTTGCTCACACAATCCTCATTGGCATCTCCACCGAGTGTTGGATGCAATCAATGCATCACTATAGTCACAAATGATAGTCACACTTTCCCTTTCACCTATCTCTCCACTGGTCTCCAATGAAACTGTCATGCACTGTAGCTAACTGATGTATTCTTCAGTTGATTAATGAGTTATTATTTAGTGAATTAATTTACTAATTAATTCACACCACTCTCACTGGTGTATCAATCAGTTAGTCTAGATACAACTAGCTCAACTGAGTCTAACCGAGTTAAACTAAATACAACACCACCAACTACTTCTCCAACTCCACACAACTTTGTCACATGAGTTCTAACTGAAGTCCTCCATGAAATAGCTCCAATAAACCCTCAGTAATAGTGCAATTCCTTCTGTAAGCTGTTGTGCCACATCTGTGCACTTAATTGAAGTGCTCCAAGAGAATAAGATAATGTTTAGAGTCAAAATATTATTAAGAGCTAATAATATTCGACATATCTATTTTTAGACTGGCAATCTAAAAATAGACTCCACCCATTATGTCTAGAAATATAAGTCCATATATTTTTCCAACTTGACCGACCATCCACAAATAGCATCATGCAACTCATAGAATATGATTGACATGTCTAAAAATAGACATAGTCTAAAAATAGACTTTGCACCAAAAATAGCCATTTGGCCCACTTAGTGAAGGCAACTCTTTTCACTAAGCTCATCATCTTGTTGAATCTCAAAAGATCAGAAAGTAACAATTACATTGACATGAGTTTTCAAGAGAAATGGTAAAAAAAATTTAACCACTTTGTAAACTGTAAATGCTAGTTTTTTGGCTTTTGAATAATTCAATTCAGTTCCTTGAAAATTAGAACTAAAAAATGAAATTGGGGTTTGGAGCTTTTTATCATCTGGTTGAGTTAAACTGCTGCATATGATAGTTCTGATGCAAAGGTATATAAAATGAAATAATTAGGAAAAATTGGATTTGAAAGAGAAGGATCATCCATGATGGCTTGTTTGATGATTTGAAAGGCTTCCTTTTCTTCTTCTCCCCATTTAAACAATTTATCGTTTCTGATCATCTCTTTTAAGGGAAGAACTACTTGTGAAAAATCTGGAATGAATTGTTTGAAAAAATTTATCTGACCTAAAAAGGATTGCAATGATTTCTTATTATGTGGTAGTGGGGGTTCTGAAATTTTTTTAACACTGTCTGGATCAATACAGATTCAATTCTTTGAGACAATAAAACCTAGAAGCTTACCTTCATTTAAAGAAAAAGTTAACTTCTTTGGATTAAAAGAGATCCCAAATCTCCTGCATCTTTCAAATATCTGCTTTAAGTCCTGCAAGTGATTTTTATATATTTTGAATATATGGTTATATCATAAAAGTATACTAAGATTTTTTTATTTATCAATCCTTTGAATGTGATATCCATGGTTCTCTAGAATGTGGCTCTTGCATTCATTAGTCTGAAGGGCATCTTCTGATATGCATAAGTTCCCCATTGTATAATATATCTAAATGAGGAATTTCGTCCACATTGAGAGTAACCTATGAAATAGGGAAAGCAAGAATAACTTCAATATACTTCTGATCACTAATAGAAAACTTATCAGTAACTTATTCTTACCTTATATTTTTTTCAAAGTTCTTAAGGGTACCCTAAAAATAAACTTGTTGTGAATAAGTAGAAATTTGAGAAATTGTAGTTTGCACTGTGGTCTTTGGACTTATAGTCATATAAACTCATGCCATGCCTCATTTAATTCAGGATTAAAAATCAAATATTCTACCTGGGGTGGAGAAGAAATTAGAACGACCTCTGGCTTACACTAAAGAGGAATGATTGACTATGAATAATTGCCAGGATGAAAAATAGACATTGATGGATTTTCTAGGGGTAACTGTAGAAAGTTTAGTGGAATGTTGGCTATCCTATATTTTTGTATTGAATAAACTCATTTTTCTCCACTAAAGTCAATTTCTCATCCACTCACCATAGTACTATTTCATAGTAGGAAGCTTGTACAAACATATCATCTAACTTGTCTTCTTCATGGATGAACTGTCTAGTTCTGTGAGATGTAGTAGAATTCTTAACAACTAAATCTCGATCATATTATCTATTAGGAACAATGGGAAATTTGAGAGCTTCAATAGGAAATATTTTTTCGTTAGCATGATGGTAATTGGCTAGTGAAAATGTACCAAATCTCACCGGAAAAACACGCCATTCCCTTTTATTTGATTTTCTCAACACTTTAGTAATACCATAACCCATTGTTCGATAAGATACTTCCAGTGCAAAATTTGAGAGCTTCAATAGCCAATATTTCTTTCTCATCATGCTGATAATTTTCCAATGAAAATATACCAAATCTTAGAGGAAAAAGAGGCCATGCCCTATTATTTCATTCTCTCAAACTTTAGTAATACCATAACCCATTGTCTCATAAGGTACTTCTCAGCTAACTAACTTATCTAGGATGAATATAGTCAATACATGAGGATGAGAAAGGCTACCCCAAACTCTAATATAACTGAATAATTTTTCTCCAAACCAATTTCCAACCCTTTCAACGTCATCCATAGTGTCTTGAGAAATCCTAAGAGACGGAGACTAAAAAATGACTTCATATATAAAAAACATAACCCTATGAAAAATATGGTAGAGACGTTGAAGATATTTGGATTCCCATAATATGTCATGATAATTGTGAATAGGCTTTGGATCTTGAATGGTCCATTTCCAACCCATAGTAGGAAAATCCATAGAAAAACACAATGCATCCATAAGATAGGCTGAAATATAGAAATGAGGCAACTTATCCTCAAAAATACTTCTAGCTTTCTGCTAAGATATGAGTAGCTAAGTTATTAGAAATAATGGTAGCCTAGTCGAATATGAAACCTTTGGAATCCATATCAATTATATGTACCGAGGTGTCTGGAAATTTTGACACATTAGGTAGTGCATGTAATCGACACATCATGGCTGCAACTTGAGAAAAAGGAGTAGCAATGGAATCAAGTAAATACTTACCAGATTTCTCTGCTTTATGCTTGTTCGGGGCTTGTCTCCATTATCTGATTTGTTTTGATGGGTGCCCATGCTCCTTTATAAAGCCCATAGTCCTTATATATACACACACACACACACACACTAAGGATATGGAAAATGATACATTCTTTGAAAATCCTTACTAGGGAAGGACCCAATTACTATTCCCTTTATGGTATGAATGTGTTTATCAAAAATATCTAAATTATTGACCACCCAATGAACCTTTTCTGTGTAAGGAAATAATCGTGGCCTAGCCGCAATTCTGTGAAGAAAATAGTTGGCAACATCCCTCGAAGTGGCTTCTAAGACAAGTGACATATCATAAACTATGATTGTTCTATCGGTAACCTTGGGCTCTTCATTTTTGAAAAAATGATAGATTTATTCCTAAGAGGGAAGCTTGGAATATTTGGTACATAAAATATCTAAAAACACTCTTGTTCCTTGTTGTGGGAGAAAAATCCCTAGGGTCAAGTTTGAGAACCCCAACAAATCGAAAATCACCTATGAACAAGAAGTAATAAATCACACATTCATAATGCATAAACTACTAAATTTATGTTAGGAGAGAGTAACTGTAGGTCCTATGTTTGATGTCGTTCCCATAGTGGTCAAACCCTTAACTTCCCCCAAGGCTTTAAAACCTGCAATAAATTGTAGAGAAGCATGTATACTAAAAGTAGTTAAAAGCATGTATATGGTATGAATTTTAGAGAATATATGCATAAAAATATAAATCATGAATCACACATAATAATATCATAACATGAATGATAACATAAGAACATAACATTCAAGAACAAGACAAAGCTTCTTTATTCATATCAACAAAATAATATGGAAGAATACAACTTGATTCAACCACGGATCTAGGCAAAACCTTCCTCAAGATCCATCCAATCCAAGCTTCAACAATAATATCTCGAGCATATATACATGGATATAAGATAATGGAAATTTGACATCTTTACGAGGAAACAAAGGTTTCCTATGACTAGGAGTGCAGGAGGCACAGGGAAACTCAGACTTGAATGAGGAACAATCGACTGTAATATCAATATCCTATCTCTTTCTCCCTTTAGCCCTTCCCATTAGGTGTCTTTATATCACCCGAAATCAGTTCATTCAGTTGGGATACAGTTACATCGTGGGCTCCTATAGGTGGGATTTCGGTGAAACCCATAAATCATGCCAAAAAAATAGGATTTTTATGTTTTTTCATATTTTAAATTATATACGTGGGTTATATATAGATTGGCTCGTGTGTATTTTTTGTAAGGGTAGAGTCATGTACGGAATTAAAAAAATATTATTTTTTAATAAAGTGATCAAATCTGAAGCAAAATGGATGCTCAAGGCCATATCACAAAGCATCATATCTACATGAGTGTTTAATGATGTTATCACATATTACCCCTAATATATGAGGTTAGAAGGGGTACATGATGGACAAAATGTATTAAGTGTATCAAATAATCATGCGAGGACCTAGGATGAGATCACCAGATTATGGCCTGCTAAAAACCAATGGAGGAGATCAGAAATAAAGCTCATGTCTGAGGCGGGCATACCCATGCTTAGACATAGTAAAGCAAGTCTGTTGATCAAGTGTATAGTGGATCCAATATGTATGCAAGTACAAATAAAACTGAGAAGTAAATAGTGGATCATTTGATCATAACTGCAAAAGAACATATCAAGGCCATGTCCTAATATCACATATAGAAAATCTGATCAATGTTATGCAAGGATATGTTTGATCACTGATGTCACATAACCGATCCTAAAAGTACCAAGTCATAAAGGTGGAATAAAGGTATTGAACACAACTCGGGTTCCAACATATAGGATGTTGTTGTGATGAACTACAACATATAAGGTGAATGGTGCCACTGGCAGGAAACTGAATAAGCTGACAAGTGAGCAAAAAATGTTGACACAACCCTAGGTACTCACCAACCACAGATGGTACATTTCTACACTATAGGAATGAATGATGTGAAGTCGACCATGTGAGAAATCGTTTTATTACCGGTCATTGATGTATACCATTAAAATCGCGAGAAAACTCACCGATAATGATGATGACAGTCAAGTTACCCTAATACAATCTAACAAGTGCGAATAAATGAGATGAATTCGAACACTTGAGAGAATATACCAATCAAGAGACATTAATGTATTCTCACCATCGATAGCGGAATATTTTTCCATTGATGACTGCAAACCCTAAGGTACTAAAAAAGGACTCAAGATCTTGTTCCCAAATCTATGAGTTGTAGTTAATTATAAAATATTTGCTGGAAGGAAGGATTTAAGGAATCCCACATCAATCCAGTGCAAGTGTAACCTATACGCCAATAATTTGGAAGGACTCACATGAAAAGAGATGAAGTAACCATTTCGATGCACTTTTTCGGCATAGACAAGATGTGGCTAGCGCACGACCGAAACCCTCTGAACAAACCAAAAATGAAAGTTGACACAGAGGTTAGGAATCCACCAATAGGGTCAAAAGAAAACCAAGGATAATGAGTATATAAATGTTTTTTCTTTCACTTATAGAACTTGGAATAAGAAAAAGACAAAGAAAAATCATGAAACTCTTTTGTAGTCAAAACATATGCATCACATAGGATCACAGAGGGGTCAACCCCATAACGAAAAGAACCATGTAAATTCATATTTAACATAACAATTGTAAATTAAATACTCCATTAATGGAAGGGGAGTCTGAATTCTTAAATTAATAAAGGAAATTCATAGATAGAATTGTTATTTTGAAAACTATACATAGGGTATTGCACCAAGAAAGGAAAATTATAACTAATTATGAGCAACAAATGGGTGGGGATAGAAGAGGTTGTAGCCAGGTTTCTACCCCATAACTTATTTAAAATAGATTTGGAGGTTGGGATCTAGGATAAAAAACCATAATATTCATGCTATTGAACCCTAATGGAAATTCCCTAAAAAAAATCTTGATCAAGAATAGACTAAAAAGGAAGCAATCGTCTGTGAAAAAGAGAGGGTGATATCAACAAAAAGCCTAAAACATTAGATGATACTAAAAGAAAAGAAAATAATTTAGCACCTGGTATGTTGTTATGGGTAAATAAAATAGCTCACAGACCAGTTTCCAAAGTCTAAATACACTTCTTGCGGAAATTCCTCCTACACAAGGAAGGGAATAAAAACAAAACATAACTTGCTAGTGTACAATGAAAAGAAATAGGAGGAAACAAATACTTGAGATAACACATATATAAGGTCACCAAAATTATCAAGCAAGAGGAACTGTTACCATTATGCATCTGATACCATTGAGCCATGTCAAGGCGCAACAAATTGAAAGTTTGTCAAGTCAAAACGTAACATGGGTAACTCATCTAGAGAGGAAATGCCTCCATGACAATAGATAGGTGGAGCAGGGTTCGACGCAACAACGAAGCAGGGTTTGGCACAATAGAGGAGTGTTAGATTATTAATCACTCTCTCTGTTCATAATACAACAAAGCACTCTTAGTTGGTGCAATATTTGATAGTTAGCGATATTTGAAAGGTTAGGCCAGTCATAAATATGAATCAACGTGATGCACTATTGAAACTCCGACTTAATCATCTATAAATTCATGTGTATTTAATGAAGTTATTGAGCTCTGTTACACAACAATTTGTCACCGTCCCTGCAATTCCCCATCCCCCACAATTGGAGGGCTCATTCCATGACTTGTGAGCAGTGACATAACTTGAAAACACTTTCATGGCATTCCCTTGAACATGTACTTTCATTGCCCTGAAGACAACTCCTTGTGAAAAACCCTAAAAATGGCCTTTTCTTCATTGGCGTGACTAGACAGTTCAGTACCCACGCCAATGGGGGAAATCCTTCAAAGAGGGCGCGCCAATTGGCGCTCTGTCATAGAGTCGCACTCGCACCAGCCATTTTAAGGAGTGTTTTTTAAAAATAAATGGCGGAAGTTTCGTCCTAACCAATTCCTAAACTGGTATCTATCTTGAGTTGGGAGGTTTGGCTCTGGATCTCCATGTAGAGGAAGTGGTTTGCCACCTCTCATGGAAGCTTCCTTGAAGATAGGGCCAATCCCATGATTATAGGGATCCCAACTCCTCTTCCTCCATCTATAAAAGCTTGCTTATCTCCTTTGCAAGCTAGTCTCCAAGTTCTCAAGAGCCACCAGAGCCTTATGCTGCAAGAGCTTTGATTCATTTCCTTAAGGCCAAATCCAAGCAAGGAGATTATTTTTGAGACATCTGAAGAGAGAGGTTTGTCCCATCCTCGACAGGCTTTTTTGAGACGTGTTCAGCTGGCGACCCTCAGAAGGAGAATTCAACGTCAGAGCTATGGTTGTATTCTTCTTTGATTGATTAATGATAATCGACTATTGGTTATGGTTCCACTCCTGTTGTTGATTATGATGATGAGTTATGTCTTATCTGACTAACATATAGTTGCATATACTGGATTTTACGCTTGCGTTTGTTTTGTTTCTTGCGTGTGCAAGTGTCCGATCACGGAGATCATGAGGATTGTGATCTGCTAGAGCTAAGGAACGGGAGCACTACTTTCTCTACAAGCGACAATGTTGGATTCCAGGTAAGCCTTCATCGCTAGTTAGTTCATTTGCAATTAGGAACCTGCACTATAGCGTGAACGATTTTTGCTAGACCCGGTCTGGGCTAGTAGGGATCGCCTCTGTCCGCAGAGGGGATTTAACTCCACAACAAATTGGCGACTCCGGTAGGGATCGTCTAGCTTGTTGTTGTTCTGCTTTGTAAGCTACAGACGGAGCCTGAAGTTAGCCAGATAGCCTTCGAAACGCTCTTTCTCTGCATTAGTGAAGTAGATCAATGCTGCTTCAGTCAATCTCCAGTTTAGTTTATGAACTGAACAGTTGGAGTATTGTCTTGTCTTTTCGGTTGTTTCTCGACTTTGCTTTCTTGATCAGCTCTTTTGGCTGGCTCTTTTTTGAGTGTTTGGATTTTGGTTCAGCCCCAAAGGATCAGATCTGACCTCTGCTTTTCCGAATTTTCATCCTTTCATGGTTGGCTTGATTGGCGTGGTTTCCACCCTAATAGTCACGCTAATTGGCGCAGGTTGCCAGCTCATCACTCGCACCATCCCTTGTCTAGCGCGGATTACAGCCAGACAGTCGCGCCATCTCCTGTAGGTGATAGGGTTTACCCTTGTTCGAAAGTTTCTTTTGGTCAGTACCTTGCTTCTGGGTTTGTTTTGGATCATGCTTGAAGTGGTGAGTCTGGTCTTGGTTGGGAGAAATTCTTTGTTTCTTCATTTTCAGGCGTTGGCGCTTGTTGTCAGTAAGAAACCCACGCCAATTGGGAATTGGCGCTAGTTGTCAGTGAGCAAGTCACGCCATTTGGCGCTAGTTGTCAATGACAAAGTCAGGCGAATTTCAGGGTGTGTGAAAATTGAGATTTTTTCCCTAAATCCTTCACCAGTGTGTCTTTCCCTTCCGGTATTTTCACTGTATGACCATAGATTACATTTCTCATTGTTTGAAATGTCTTCTTTCCATGATTGTTTGATGTAAAAGGGAATGAATGCCTTGTTTTGATCTCTTGCTTTGGAAGTCCTCTTTGTGTTTGGCCTCGTATGTCTTGTCGCCTTTTGAGGGATTTCATGACAAAGTGTTTGAAACAACGATTGCATTCTTAGTGTTTTTTTACATCTCTTTTGCATTCATTCTTCATTAACGATATTTGCGTTCTTTTAGTTTTCGTCTCATAGTTTTCTTTTCGTTAAAATGCATTAGATCACATTGCATTGATTTTTTTTTTTTTTTGAGATCCATCATTGAACTTAGATTACATTGTTTAATGATCGAAGACTATAAATCGCTTTGAGTGCATTCTCTTTCATTAAAAGCATGCATTAAGTAGATTCCCATTTCATCGAAAAATGCATTGAGTGCATTCTTATCATTTGAAAAGAAAAAAAGGGAAATTGTGCATATTGCATAGTTTTCGAAGAGAGGATTTTGCATAGATTACATTGCATTATTCGCATCGTTGAATGTTTGGAATTACTTTTGGATAGTGAAAGTCATCTAGTTTGGAAAAAGTTTCGTTTTCAGTATTGCTATTTGTTGCATCATTGTTTGAAGCTCTTCCCTTAACTAGATAGCACTCATCGAATTGAAACATTTATTTTCTCATATAGCTGCATATAGGAGATTGTCAAATGACATACGGTAGGGCCTTGAAACCGAAACATAATTGAAGATCAACCTTAAAATTTATTCAATCAACCTAAGGAAGCATTGAAACATTAACGAAATATTTAGAGGCCTAGGCTAGAGACGTGTTCCGGCGTCTTTAAACCTAGTAGTTGTCGTTCGCCTCTCGGATTTAGGCAGCACTAGTACAGACTTGTGCTCCCCGTACCGTCGCGTATATAAAGGGAGACCCCACTAGGTTTCTATCCTTTATCCATAGGAAGCCAACTCTGTCGCCATATACCCGTGATACACCAGACACAACATTCGGGGAGATTGCCTGCACGTACGTTAAGTCCTTGGTTGATTTATCTTTCATTTTGAAACCAAGGTGTATATTGCAGTTCACGGTTATTTGGTACACCCTTTGCATAGTATTCCTGAGTAGCCATTTCGATCTTTTCTGACTCTTTAAATTTGAAAAGGTCATCAAGCGCTTGTCCTTTCACGCTTGTTTCCAGTCTGAAAGTGATAGAGTCACCTTTTTCCTGTTTCTTAACTCTTAAAATATGAAACGGTAGAGTGTCATAAAAATTAACTGCCCACGAAATATTCCTGGTAAAAGTTAGTTTCCTTAGGGTGTTGTTCTCAAGATCATTTCTGATGGTAACATTTCCGGAGTTCACCAACCAAGGAATCCCCTTCGAAGGGAATCCTGGTCCTTTTTCTCCTTTTGGAAATGTTGGCGCTCCTTATATGGCAACGTTGTCCCTTCCTGGGTTAACTGTTGGGTTGCCTGTTTGGTTGTTTTCAACCTCTGTGGTCCCGAATGTCTCAGCTACTGGTCAATCAGTTCCTCCACCTGAGAAAAATCATGTTGATTGCAAGGTGGACCTCTCCCATTCTTCGTCTATTTCTGCGTCCTCATCTTCTACTTTTCCTGGTGAAAGTTTGGATTCGAGTAACCAGGTGGCTAAGAAGAAGAAGAAGAAGACAAAGAAGAAGAAGTCTGATAAGAGAGAGGCTTAGGCTGTAGCTGCTACTTCTAATGCACCTCCTCTTGATAAACCTTCCAACCCTCCATGGAAAGTCAAGTTCCCTTGCATGTTGTGCATAGGAGATCATCTTCTTCGAGATTGCCCTGGCATTCCCAAGGTGCTTGAAGTATGGTCCAACGGTTGCCCGCCATTGCCTTTGGCTTCCGGGAGTCAAGTTGGGGGCACGTCTTCAACTGGTACTGGTAAGGCTCCTAAGAAGTAGGGTAAGATTAACAATCCCTGTAAGTTGTGTGAAGGGCACCATGCCATTCACCTTTTTCCATATATGGATGAACCCAAGAGATTTTTGGACAACTCAACTGTTTCTACACCACGCCTCCTGACTGGTTATAAACAGCTTTCTTCGAGTCCTCCACCAGCTGATTCCATGATTGGTCAAGAGTCATCCTTGGTCGATCCCACTCCCTCGGAAATTCATATTCAGGAATCCATTCCCGACTAACCATTGGTCGTGGGATCAGTTGAGCTGGCCCTGTCTGTGGTGCACCAGGTCTTTTTCGTTGAGGGTGGACCTCACACCCCTCAGGTTCTTCTTGTTTTTTCAGATTCCTCGGACTTGGAGAAAGATTCTCCTGTCCCTATATCTCAAGAAGTTTCTCCTCGGCCTCCCGTGATGGAGGTCCCGAAGGATACACCTCCCGCCTTCGAGATGGAGCTCGTGGAGGATGCTCCTTCTTCTTCCATAACACCAGGGTAAGACCATATTGGTTCGATGGTAGCCCCTCCGAGTAGTTTGGTCACTTCCTTTGATTGGAATAGATTTGCGGGATATCGCCTTCTGTCTTATGTGCCTTTCGAGATAATAGTATAGGCTTTTGGTATGGTTGTACCCAGCACCATTATAGATGAAGGCGCTTCTGTTAGTGTTCTATCCTCAACCACTTGGCAAGCTTTTGGCTCGCCGCTGCTTGCGCCTGTTACACAGAATATGTTGGCATTTAACAGAAGAACGAGTCAACCGTTAGGGATCCTTCCAAGGTTACCTGTTACTTTGGGAGGTAAAACCGCCCATGTGGACATGATGGTTGTTCCAGGCCCCTTGGATTTCAATCTACTCTTGGGGCGTGATTACACCTATGCCATGGGAGCGCTTGTCTCCTCCCTTTTTTGTGTGGTCTGTTTTCCACATGAAGGACAGATATTGACCATTGATCATCTTTCGTTCTTTGGTCCCGATGTGGCAACTGGCCCGCCATCATCCCTTCCTGGTTTTTATCCACCCATTGTATCCACCCCACCGCAGGTCAACTATGTGGCTACATACCCCGTGCCTGTACTCAGTGATGGTGTCGTCGTGCATCATGTGTTGGGGGCATTGGGTCCTGACTTCCAGGATGTTTTCCTTCCATCAGGAGTTGAACTCTTGGAAGCGATGACTTCTTGTTCATTATAACATGGTCGTCGGAGCAGAGTTCGTTTTCCTGTGTCAAGCTCCTTAAAAAATGAAACCGGGTCTGGTCAGAGCATGGTTCTTTTCCTGTGTCAAGTTCCTTAAAAAATGAAACAAGGTTGTCGGAGCATGGTTCTTTTCCTGTGTCAAGCTCCTTAAAAAATGAAACATGGTTGTCGGAGCAGAGTTCCTTGTCTTGTGTCAAGCTCCTTAAAAAATGAAACATTGTCATCAGAGCAGAGTTCGTTTTCCTGTGTCAAGCTCCTTAAAAAATGAAACCGGGTCTGGTCGGAGCATGGTTCTTTTCCTGTGTCAAGCTCCTTAAAAAATGAAACAAGGTTGTTGGAGCATGGTTCTTTTCCTATGTCAAGCTCCTTAAAAAATGAAACATGGTTGTTGGAGCAGAGTTCCTTGTCTTGTGTCAAGCTCCTTAAAAAATGAAACATGGTCATTGGAGCAGAGTTACTTGTCTTGTGTCAAGCTCCTTAAAAAATGAAACCAGGTTCTTGGTGCAGATTCCTTGTCTTGTGTCAAGCTCCTTAAAAAATGAAACAAGCTAGTTGGAGCAGAGTTCCTTGTCTTGTGCCAAGCTCCTAAAACCATGAAACAAGGTGTCCTGAGGATAGTTCTTTTAATGTGTCAACCTCGTTAAAATAATGAAACACGTTCCCGTTCAATTTGAGTCTTTGTTAAGATCTTGTAAAATCCCAGTCGAGTCTTTCTCTTGGTCTCGTAATTTGAACCTTCACTCCATCTACCTTTCATATGGACTGAAGTTTGGGGGGCATGTACCTCGAATTGAGTCACCATGCTGGGGGCATGCTTACTTTTTCAAGCATAGTTTGTTTCCATTTCAAGCTTGTGTAAAAATGAAACTGGTTTCAAGCATAGTTTATCTTTGTTTCAAGTTTGGTTAAAAATGAAACTAACTTCAAGCAGAGTTTTCTTATTTCAAGCTTGTGTAAAAATGAAACCTTTCCTATTTTACATCTTGTGATTGCCATTTTATCAACCTGTTTTTGCTAGATGAGCCTTGGTTCTCTCGTTCCATCGTCCCTATCTGCTCGGCCGATCATATCACTTGGTTGTTTTACCTGTTCCTGAGGAACCGCTGCGATGAGTGGTTTTATTAGCCAACCTCTTGACTTTTATCTTCTTTTGGGTAGTTCCACCATTTTCGGAACCATTGGCTACCCTTTATACCACTCGTTCCTCTAGGAGGAGTCACCTTTCAGCTCTTTTCTGACTCTCTAAAATTGAAAAGATTGCCGAGTCCCTTGTCATTTTGATCTCGTTAAAATGGTCATGAAACGAAATCTACCCAGTATACATTTACCCCTTTTTTGGGCTGGGACAAATTATTTACGAAAAAGGAATACCCTAGCCTATTGCGACTAGGAGGTTTTCTCAAACAAAGTTTTCTACCTTTTCGGATGTGAGAAACTATTTATGAAAAGGGACCTTTGGAGTTTACTTTTCTGCTATCTTTTCAAACTCTCTAAACATGAAAAGACGTTGATTTTTTCCTTTGTCAGACTCGTTAAACCTAAATGACTTCGGAAATTGTCAATCATGACGTTATTCGAGTTTCTCCTTCCTAGGGCTCATTAAATGTACTAGGATGGATTCGTCTGAAGGACGGACTTATATTACAAGCATATGCTATCCTCTTCAAGCTTGTGTAAAAATAAAGAGGTACTCGCCATAAATGGTGGGGAAAAATGGAACCAACATCATTGTCGTGTCGGCAGTATGTCACTCTTGAATATGGCACTTGTCTGCATTCGTGTTGGGTTGGGGAAATCTCATCTCGTTTTCCACTTGCCTCTGTGGGTTTGGGTGATCCCTTTTGACCTCTCATCTGTTCTTTGCCTCGTCATCATGACCTCTAATCTTTTGATGTCAAATAATGCCAAACTCACTATCGTGTCGTTTATATGTTCAAGAGAAGTTGACCTCTGCAAGTACCAACCTTCCTCTGATTCTCATCTGACCATGATTTACAAAGACATTATATTCCTCTGTCTCGAGTCGATGATGTGGGAAACACTATGGCCCACCTTCGATCAAGGTCACTTCCTGTCGACTTCAACTCATTATCTAGGAAGCTGATCTAGAGACTCCCTTCCGGTACCTTGGAGCCTGCATGCCTCAATGGTAGGTTCTTCACGTTCGACATGAGGTTTTCATCATTGGCCTCCGATCGAGTGATTCTATGGGTGTTCGACGCTAGCTCTTTGATTCACATGCCGTATATTGTACCTGTAGTACCTTGAGGGCCATTGTCATTATTGATGGTTCCTCTCGCGTCTGTTAACAGCTTTCATCACTGACTGGTAATCAGACGATGTTCTTGCATGTTCGACTTCATCTCACTCATTCACATGCTTGAACTTGTACTTTGTTCGGGTCGAGATGGAGCGCAAGACCCTGGATTCTGTCTGTTATAATTCAGGCTGCGATTTTGTGGATTATTATGATTATTTACATGACTCGCTGATTGGATGGTTGCGACCATACCTGAGTCTATTTACCGATCCTCACTAGATGGTTGTGTCTATGCCTTGGATCTGGATTATTGTATACTCTGTTATGGATGGCTGCGCCCATACCACATATATATCATGTATTTGAGACATCAATTGTACTTCTCTACGCAGGTTTTCCGACAGTGGTGTTTTCAGTTGGACACGTTCTCGTAAAGCATTTCACCCCTCTCTCTCTCTCTCTCGGGCCTCATGCTTTAGGGGGCATCTGTTACACAGCAATTTGTCACCGTCCCTGCAATTCCCCATCCCGCACAATTGGAGGGCTCATTCCGTGGCTTGTGAGCAGTGACATTACTTGAAAACACTTTCATGGCATTCCCCTGAACATGTACTTTCATTACCTTGAAGACAACTCCTTGTGAAAAACCCTAAAAATGGCCTTTTCTTCATTGGCGCGACTAGACAGTTCACTACCCACGCCAATGGGGGAAATCCTTCAAAGAGGGCGCGCCAATTGGCGCTCTGTCGCAAAGTCGCACTCGCGCCAGCCATTTTAAGGAGTGTTTTTTAAAAATAAATGGCGGAAGTTTCGTCCTAACCAATTCCTAAACTGGTATCTATCTTGAGTTGGGAGGTTTGGCTCCGGATATCCATGTAGAGGAAGGGGTTTGCCACCTCTCATGGAAGCTTCCCTGAGGATAGGCCAATCCCATGATTATAGGGATCCCAACTCCTCTTCCTCCATCTATAAAAGCTTGCTTATCTCCTTTGCAAGCTAGTCTCCAAGTTCTCAAGAGCCATCAGAGCCTTATGCTGCAAGAGCCTTGATTCATTCCCTTAAGGACAAATCCAAGCAAGGAGATTATTGTCGAGAAATCTGAAGAGAGAGGGTTGTCCCATCCCTGATAGGGTTTTTCGAGACGTGTTCCGCTGGCGAACCTGCGAAAGAGAATTCAGCGTCAGAGCTATGGTTGTATTCTTCTTTGATTGATTAATGATAAGCGACTATTGGTTATGGTTCCACTCCTGTTGTTGATTATGATGATGAGTTATGTCTTCTTTGACTAACATATAGTTTCATATACTGGATTTTACGCTTGCGTTTGTTTTGTTTCTTGCGTGTGCAGGTGTCCGATCACGGAGATCATGAGGATTGTGATCTGCCATAGCTAAGGAACGGGAGCACTAATTTCTCTACAAGCGACAGCGTTGGATTCCAGGTAAGCCTTCATCGCTAGTTGGTTTATTTGCAATTATGAACCTACACTAT
The DNA here is from genome assembly GCA_034641835.2 of Pinus albicaulis. Taxonomy (NCBI): domain Eukaryota; kingdom Viridiplantae; phylum Streptophyta; class Pinopsida; order Pinales; family Pinaceae; genus Pinus; species Pinus albicaulis. The sequence continues at coordinate 1,398,052,528 of CM076574.1, read as the reverse complement.
AGCGTGAACGATTGTTTCTAGACCCGGTCTAGGCTAGTAGGGATCGCCTCTGTCCGCAGAGGGGATTTACCTCCACAACAGCTCCTATTTGGAGTCTTCAAGGTTTAAGTCATGGTATCAGAGCTCCATATTCTGTCATGGTAAAATATCATCTTGAATGAGCCTTCAGTTTCTGACATGGTATCAAAGCTCCATATTCTATCATGGTATCAGAGTCGAGCTTTCGGCTTATTGTTAAGGGCTTGGCAATGTGAAGAGCTTTGAGAGAGCTCGTGGTTTGGCAGAGATATAATGTTTTTCGTATTGTGCCTTACAGTTTGAAGAGCAATGTGCATTGAGATGCCTATGCAGTTGTGTTGGCAAGAAGCCACCAATGAAATTTGCCTGTTGTGGTTGTGGCATTGTATGAGGAAGTTTGAAGGAGTCTGATGCTGATTGAAATAGTTGTGTTAGCTGAGTTAGGTGAGAAATGTCATTGTTACGAGGATAAATATTGATGTGCAGGCTCGCAGAGCCTAAAGTGTTTAGTGTTTTCTTCCCATAAATAAGTCTGTGTTGTTGTTTCAAGGCCTTTGGAGCCATTGGAGTAGTGCAACTACTATATGGATGATGGATTGTTGTGGATGTCTGCACTGTGGAGATTACTGAGGAGTCGTTGGGGCATCTTAGGTTTTCCAACTCCATTGAGGTGATGTTGGACTTCAAAAACTGAACAGAGTGTGTGAGTGTGTGTGGGTCAAGCAACGTAGTGCGAAGTTGCCTGGACCAGTGCTGGATCCGCAGGGTGTGAATGGATCCACATTATGGGAATATGAGATTTGAGATCCCTTAGTGGTAGACTCTGATATCGTTGTTTGGGTCATTTCCTGACTAAATTTTTTTAGGAGAAGGCATAGGCCTCATGTCTATTACTGTTTTCCATAGGTGCCTGCATGGTGAGTGAAGAGAGCCACCTCGCTACAAACTTGTGTGATCTCTCGTAAGTGTTTCTGTTGAGGATCACTTGTGGTCCTATAAATTTTTTTATCCACAGAGGTGTGTTTCCTAATAAGGATCCGCCTTTTGTGAAGAAGTGAAGTGTGGAGGAAATTTATTGTAATCTAAACCTGTTGCATCGCAACGGGAAGGGCATTGAGGGTCCTCATTGTGGAAGCGCACGCCTAGAGAATGAGAGGGCGTATGGAATCGGTGAGAGTTTCCAACTTCTTGTGGTGCAGTGTAGTACTACTCTTGAAGTAATTATGCTGAAGTTTTTTTCTGTGAAGGAGAATTTGCAAGTTCGTGTGGATGTTGTGTGTGAGTGAATTTTGTGTGCGTGTGAAGAGGCTTGTACATTGTGTGTGTGTGAAGAGGTGTGGATGTTGTGTGTGTGTGAAGAGTGTGGATTCTCTATGCATGTGAAGCTTTTGTGAAGAGGTGAGTGTTTTTTGAGTGGTTCTGTATACAACAGAACCATAGTCCATCGTGTTTGGTGCTTGGAGATACATCTTCGATGATTTGGCTGCAAGGGTTGTGAGTGGATGTGGTGAGGTCTTGTGCTGAGTGAAATTTGTCTGGAGTCAATTGGATCTTGTTGAGGGAGGCTGAGTGGTAAATAGTTGCTTGAGGTCGATTTTAGTGCTAAGGGTTTGAGTGTTTGAGTGTAGAGAGCATGTTGGTGTGGGAAAACAGCGTAGGCGCTACCAATTTAAATGTTTGTGGAGAAGCGTTGAAGCTTTTTTGGTTATGTACTGTTGTAAGTTTAGCTGAGAATGAGACCAACAAGCAAGTTAACATTAAGTTCGTGATTAAGGGGAGGTGTTATAGTATTAATCACTCACTTTGTTCATACTACAACAAAACACTATTAGTCGACGCAATAATTGATAGTCATCGATGTCGACAAGGTTGGTCAGTCATAAATATGAGTCAGCGAGATTCACTATTGAAACTCCGGCTCAATCATATATAAATTCATGTATTTTTAATGAAGTTATTAAGCTCCTATTTGGAGTCTTCAAGTTTTCTGAGAAGGAGCAGAGCTCCTCTAGCAACGAAAAACAAGAGAAATGTTGAATGAAACCCTGGACGTCTTTTGTTTTTCAGTTAGAAAAACCTAAGCAGATGTAAGGGTTTTCCTTGGATGGAGCTTCTCCCATATGGAGTTTCGAGATCATTCATCACATCCCATCCTGAATAACCGTGGCATATGGAAGGAAAACTCCTTTTTCTAAAGAATTCGAAGAATAAATCACATAGACATATATAACCCAAGCCAATAAAAAAAAAAAAAAAAACTCTATTATGAATGCTCGAATACACCATAAGGATATATACATGAGCCCGATCACAATATGACAAGACTAAGATTTTGTATAAATAAATAAAAAAATTACCATATGAATAAACGTGGCATATGGAAAGACAACTCCTTGTTCTAAAAAATTCAGAGAATAAGTCGCATAGACATATATAACCCAAGACTGTTGGAAATTAATTCCAACTGCCCACATAGCTCAGCAGACGACAGAATTAATTGAGAAGGGAATGAAGAGACAACAGAACGGCGGAGTAATTTCTGATAGCAAGTTGAAGGCAGTGGAAGAGCTCCATCCTATCTGCAGCAACAACCAACATTAACGCAAATCACCAACCAGAAATTAAACAATCAGAAATTTACTGCTAGTTTTGTAAAATCAAAAGGAGGACACGTGGAGCATTAATATTGGACCGCAGTGTTTTTTTGGGCCGTTTGCATTACAAAAATCGGACCTGAATTTTAATAGGGAAAATTATATGGAGAATTCGCGTTACAAAATTGGCTAACGTCAGCACCAAACTTTGTAACGTGAAACGGTTCCATAAATTTTGGTTTTATTATTTTCAAATCCGGCGAGCTCCACGGATAAAGGTTTACATCAAAGTTTTCTTTATTATATTATTTTTTGAGTTTTAAAACACATGCAATGTTTTTTTTAAAGGTTTTAAATACCTTTGGCATTTTATGTTTCAACACATATATAATATGTGCACATTTTAAAATGAGGTCGTGGGCCATAAGCATAGTTTTTTTTTATTATTTTAGTTTTTTTATAAATAACTTTTATTTTTATTACATGTGTTGTGTCACATTGAAAAGTTTTTTTTTATTACACAGCAATATATAAAAGATGAAAGATAGAGTGTAAATTTTAACATGAGTATGCACAGCAGTGCAAAAGTGAAAAAAACACAGCAGAGTGTTTTAGAGACAGAGTGTATTTGTTTTGCACAAACAGTGAGTTGGTTTTATGCACTGTGTTTTGTAGCATTCATAATTTTGTAATCCCTCTCAGTGAGGAAGAAGTGTAATAATTTTTTTTTTGAGTAATTGAATGAAATAGAAGTTTGTTTTCAAAGTATTGAAACTCTGTCTCTTGTCAAAGAATTTTTTTTTATTTTCTCTGTGTCAGAGGGAGGGAGTTTTATTCTCCATTTATTATTATGGAATTTTCAAATATTCCAACATGGTATCAGAGCTAGTCCAGGCTCTTTGAAGATCAAAGAAGCTGAAGGAAAGGAGTTCTTTGTTGCAGCAGCTTCTCCAGCAGTGTGAAGACTCAGCTAAAAATAATTCAAGGTATTTCTCTGTACAGTTTATTGTGTTACTATTGCAGAACAGTCAGTTATTTTAAATACACAGTCAAGTGTTTTTTAATCATAGTGAAGAGTACAGAATGGCTGGAGCTAGCACTGGTATGGGTATGGGAAATATCCACCTCCTACTATTTAATGGAAAAAACTATGACTATTGGTCAATAACTATGAGAGCATTATTTGTCTCCCAAGAATTATGGGAATTTTTTGAGGATGGCTTTAAAGAGCCAGCAAATGAAGAAGAGTTTGAGGATTTAACTCAGGCAGAGAAAGATTTGTTGAAGAGCAATACGAAGAAATACTCCAAATCTCTCTTCTTATTGTATCAAGCAGTGCATGAGAGTGTGTTTCTGAGGATAGCAGCAGCCAAGAGATCCAGAGAAGCATGGGAAACTCTCAAGACAGCCTATCAAGGTATGGAAAAAGTGAAGACAACAAAACTTTAGTTGCTGAGCAGAGACTTTAAGACTTTCTGTATGAAAGAGTCAGATACTATTGAATCATTCTTCACTCATGTGATTGGAATGGTCACACAAATAAGATCTCATGGAGAGACTCTTGAAGATAAGAGGATTGTAGAAAAACTCTTTAGGAGTCTACCCTTAATATTTGATGTAATTTTCACCACCATAGAGGAGACTAAGGATCTCACAAAGTTCACAGTGGATGAGCTACATGCATCACTGATGAATCATGAGCAGAGATTGGATAGGAGTGAAAAATCATCTTTGGAGCATGCCTTTAAGACCCAGATGTATTTCGGAAGAGGAAGAGGGAAAGGAAGAGGAAACAAGAGAGGTAGAGGCAGAAGCCAAAACAGAGGTGGAATGAATAGTCCAGCAAATGCTCAAGTAAGGGGTAGCAATCCAAATCAGCATCAAGGCCAAGGCAGCAGCCAACAGAGTGGTCAGTAGAATGCTCAAGGACAAAGGTATGATAAGTCCAATGTCAATGTCACTATTGTAAGAAATATGGACATTATGCTAATGAATGTAGAAAGAAGAAGCATGATGTGGGAAATAGAACTAGTGCAAATTTCACGAGAGAAAATCTCAGCCAAGATAATTTGTTTTTAGCTTGTAATATGGCTGAAGAAAAGACTGAGGATTTATGGTTTCTAGACTCCGGTTGCAGTAACCATATGACAGGAAACTTAGTAATGTTTTCTATGTTAGATGAGAGTGTGAAGTCACAAGTCACACTAGGTACTGATAGCAAAGTTTCTGTTATGGGAAAAGTTATTGTAAATGTTTTAACAAGGAAAGGTGCAAAGAAATCCATAGCAGATGTTTATTATGTTCGAGGAATGAGGTGTAACCTCTTAAGTATTGGACAGCTTGTCCATAAGGGGCATAATGTTTTCTTTGAGGATGATGTTTGTACCATCATGGACAAACCACCCATCAAACAATGTATTTCTGAAGTGAAGATGACAAGGAACATGATATTCCCTCTCAAAATGAGAGCAGATTTGAAGAATAGTGAAGAGAAAGCAGCAGTGGCACAAGAGACTTTCCAAAGCAAACCAAAAGATGACAATTGGTTGTGGCACTTGAGATTTGGACATCTCAACTTTGGAGGTCTTAATTTGTTGAATATAAAAGGAATGGTAAGAGGTCTACCATTGATAGAGAAGCCGGACAACCTTTGTGAAGGTTGTATCTTGGGGAAACAAAACAGAGAAGTTTTCCTTCTGGGAAAAGCATAAGAGCAAAGGCACCCTTAGAGATTGTCCACTCATATTTGTGCGGACCGATGCAAACTCCATCGCTTGCTAGCAGCCACTACATGTTAACATTCATAGATGATTTTACAAGAAAATTTTGGGTTTATTTTCTGAAGAACAAAATTGAAGTGTTTGAAAGATTTTGCAATTTCAAAGCACTTGTTGAAAACCAAAGTGGGCTGCATATCAAAGTCCTAAGGACTGATAGAGGAGGTGAGTATATCTCTAAATATTTTCTACATTTTTGTAGATAAAATGGTATTCATAAGCAGTTTACAACTAGATATACTCCGCAGCAAAATGGAGTAGCCGAAAGGAAGAATAGAACCATAATGGACATGGCAAGGAGTATGTTAAAGGAAAATAATTTGCCTAATGATTATTGGGCTGAAGCTATACATTGTGCAGCATACATTTTGAATAGGTGCCCTACAAAAGCAGTTATGAACAAAGTGCCGGAAGAGGCATGGAGTGGCACAAAGCAAGGTGTCACACACATGAAGGTTTTCGGATGTGTGGCTTATGCACACATTCCGGATCAGCTAAGAAAGAAGTTGGACAGCAAGGGGGAGAAATGTATTTTCATTGGATACGGTGAGGAATCCAAGGCCTATAGGTTATACAACCCATCAACCAAGAAGTTTATTGTGATCAGAGATATTCAGTTTATTGAAGAGGAAGCTTGGGATGGAAGCATAGAGAAAACAGTGAATGTTAAACACTATTTATCTCATGATGAAAATGATGATGAGTTGGCTAAAATACACCCCCAAACAGCAGCACCAACATAAGAGCAGCAAAGCACACCCTTGAGGAGAAATGAAGGTGCTTCTCCAAGCACACCACAAGGAGGAAATTCAAGTGTTTCTTCAAGCATTTGTACACCTAATGAAAGAGGTAAGAAGTTCAGAAATTTGAAAGAAATATATGAACAAGATATAGCAAATGAAGGTATTAATTCTTTGTTTGTTTTATATTGTCATGTTGATGACCCTATCCACTTTGAAGAAGCTATTAAGGATAAGAAATGGATATAAGCTATGGATGAGGAGATTAATGCCATAGAAAGAAACAGGGCTTGGGATTTGGTTGAACTCCCAAAAGGTAAAGATGTCATTGGAGTTAAATGGGTCTACAAGACCAAAAGTAATGCTGAAGGCAAAATAGAGAGACACAAAGCCAGACTTGTTGTCAAAGGTTATAAACAGAAGCATGGGATAGATTATGAGGAAAATTTCGCACCGGTTACTAGAATGGAAACCGTGAGAGCAGTGTTGTCCATAGCAGTACAAAACAAGTGGAAATTTTACCAAATGGACGTGAAGTCAGCATTCCTAAATGGAGTATTAATGGAAGAGGTTTACATTGAACAACCTCTCGGCTATGAAAAGAAAGGCCAAGAGCACAAAGTGTGCAAGTTGAAGAAAGCTCTTTATGGGTTGAAGCAAGCGCCAAGAGCGTGGTACAGTAGGATAGATTGCTATCTACTGGAAAATGGATTTGAAAAGTGTGAGGGAGAACCCACCCTCTACATCAAAAAAAAATATGGTAAAATGTTGATTGTAGTTTTGTATGTTGATGACGTTATTTTCACAGGTAATGATGATTACCTTATTAAAAATTTTAAAACAGTCATGAAAGAAGAATTTGAAATGACTGACATGGTTTTGTTGAAATACTTCTTAGGAATAGAAGTAGAACAAGATGAAAATGGGATTTTTATCTCACAGGAAAAATATGTTAATGAAGTGCTGGAAGGATTTAATATGTAGGAGAGCAAAGCAGCAATCACTCCCACAGTGATGGGATTAAAACTCAGCATATAGGATAGCAGCAAGGATTTTGATCCTAGCTTGTACAAGAGCATAGTTGGAAGCCTCATGTATTTGACTGCAACTAGGCCGAACATAATGCATGCTATTAGTTTGATTTCCAAATTCATGGAGAAGCCAAAGGATGCACATTGACAGGCAGCAAAGAGAATTCTGAGGTATGTTAAAGGTACTAAAATGTATGGCATTTTATATACTGCTTCAGAATGTTCAAATTTAGTTGGATACACTGACAGTGATTGGTATGGAAGTGTAGATGATCGGAAGAGCACTTCTGGTTATTTTTTTCACATGGGTTCAGGAGCCATTTCATGGGCTTCTAAGAAACAGCCAATTGTGGCATTGTCTACAGCAGAGGCAGAGTATGTGGCAGCTACAACAACAGCATGTCAAGCAGTTTGGATGAGGAGAATGTTGAGAAGTTTATGCCAAGAATAGGTAAAAGGCACAGTGATTTATTGTGACAATAGCTCAGCTATTGCATTGTCAAAGAATTATGTGTTTCACAAAAGAACAAAGCACATTGACACCAAATTTCACTTCATACGTGAATTGATTAACAATGGTGAGATAGTTTTGCAACATTGCAGACCAGAGGGTCAATTTGCAGATATCCTCACAAAGCCACTTGCGTAGAAAAGCTTTGAACATTTCAGGAAATGCCTGGGTATGCAAGAAAACCCAGCAGTTGAAATTAAGGGGGAGTGTTGGAAATTAATTCCAACTGCCCACATAGCTCAGTAGGCGGTAGAATTAATTGAGAAGGGAATGAACAGACAACAGAACGACGGAGTAATTGCTGATAGCAAGTTGAAAGCGGTGGAAGAGCTCCATCCTATCTGCAGCAACAACCAGCATTAACGCAAATCACCAACCAGAAATTAAACAATCAGAAATTTACCGCCAGTTTTGTAAAATCAAAAGGAGGACACGTGGAGCATTAATATTGGACCGCTCTGTTTTGTTGGGTCATTTTCATTACAGAAATCGGACCCGAATTTTAATAGGGCAAATTCTATGGAGAAAGAAAGATTGTAACTTTTAACATGAGTATGCACAGCAGTGCGAAAGTGAAAAAAAACACAGCAGAGTGTTTTAGAGACAGAGTGTATTTGTTTTGCAGAGACAATGAGTTGGTTTTATGCACTACGTTTTGTAGCAGTCATAATTTTGTAATCCCTCTTAGTGAGGAAGAAGTGTAATAATTTTTTTTGAGTTATTGAATGAAAAAAAGTTTGTTTTCAAAGTATTGAAACTTTGTCTCCTGTCAAAGAATTTTTTTTTATTTTCTCCGTGTTAGAGGAAGGGTGTCTTATTCTCCATTCATTATTCTAGAATTTTCAAATATTCCAACAAAGACAATGAATATAAAATTAAACTCAAGAATACATGCATGAGCCCGATCACAATATGACAAGACTAAGCTTTTGTATAAATAAATAAAAAATTACCATATGATATACCAAAACTCTTTGGGGGAGGTATAGTATAATTTTAAGTGAAAAGAAATATAGTGAGATCGTACATAAAAATACTTAATTGAATCGTGAAGGCTAACACTCTTGCAATATATATATAATCGTAATAAGTTTCAGTGTCAAATTGTGTACTCTATATTTTGTTTAGTTTATCTGCAAAACATTCTGAGCACAATCTTCTTGAAATCTCATATTTGAGTTATTCTGTTTCCACAACCTAATTAATACATTTACAGGTCTAGGTATTTTAATTTATTAACGACGCTCGATTGCATGGTAAAAAATGGTTATACTAAGACATGAACACATCTGATGAGTTGAGCTACAACAGATCAATGAGCGTTAAATTTAGTAATGGTTATAATTGGTTGAATGGAATCTCAATAACATAACCAAGTTGCGTGCTTTTATGTGAATTTATTTTTTATGTTTAATATTGGATACTATTTTATCTTTATTTGATTATTGCACTGTAAGTCACTGTCCGCACAGTAATAGCAAACCATTAGTTGTTAAAAGGTTAAAAGAGCAACGAAACACGTTTATGAAAGAAATATGACATTTTAATATAATGTTTGAATTTCTATGTATTAGGGAAAATTTTAAAGATGGAAGCTTATCTTAAAGTTCAGAAATTTTGGCGAATTTTACTAGTCTGCAATATGTAAATTGTAAAAAATTTGATCACATTTTTGTAAAAATATTTAGGTTTCTAATTATTTTATATAGAATTTTGGCGATTTTTAGAGTAAAATAATATTATACTATAAAATTTGAGCAAATCGGTTTTCAAAAAAATGAAATTTGGTGAATTTTTTTTTTTGAAAAACATGAGAAAATAGCACTCTTGTGAATATTAGCCCCTAAAATTTCTATGTAAATTTATTTTGACCTAAGTGATTTGGAAGTTAAAATCATTAAATTTGAGCTAATTAAAAAAACAAACAAACAAACAAAAACAAAAAACTAGATGAGAATAAAACTAAGTTCCATTATGGGTTAAGAGAAAAATAAATTATGAACTACCTTTCTAACTACCTATTTTTAATAATTTTCTGGTCTCCTGCTATGTTATTTAAAAATAAAATAAATAAATAATGATCATGTTTATTAAATTTAACAACTAAAGAAATATTATATTAAAAAAATAAAAAATTAAGTTAATAAAATTAAAAGTTCCCAAAAACAACTTACATCATTAAACATGGTATACTTTGAATTCAAATTTAATTTAATGAACAATAAGTTAATTTAAATTTCAAATTGAATCTATACTTTAAATTCAAATTTAATTTAAACTTCAATTTAAGTTTAAAATGATATTTATTTAGTAAAGAAGGTAAATATGTTATATCAAATATCAAGATTTTTTTGTTTTATTTATAATTAGCGAGATTAATCTATTCGTGTTGAGAATAAGCCATCAATTTTAATTAACGCACAAAATGTCTTCATAAAATATATATTTAGATTATTAATTCCCCAAAAATTTTAATTTAATTTTTAAAATATTTTTTTATTTTATTTTACAATTTAATTTGCAATTTTAAAAATAAAACATAATTAATACAAACTAATTATAAAAGATAAAAAAAAACATGTATTAAACCAAATGTCTCATATCCTAAGCAATGATTATCGACAAGAAATAATTAGCCAATGCAATATCTCCTCACTTCTAATGTAACCAAAGGATAACAAGGATAGCTGCAGAGCAGCAAGTCCCTGCCAAGAGGCAGTGGACGTTTTGAATTTACACTTGTAACTAACTCTATTAATTGAATGGATCACACCAAAATCTCTTTAAAGGGGAATTGCAGGTAAGATGTTAGAGGAGAAATCTGAAGGAATATAAAATGTGTTTTAGTTTTCTTTTATGCAGGCATTTATATCCTATGAAATGTGTTTCACTGATATCTTTGCCTTTGTTTTACTAATCTATCAGACCATATGCCCAATTGATTTATGTTTCTGGTCAATTTGTGAAGAATGTGATATATGATTTCGATAATAAAACCCAGAACTTAAAAAGGCCTAGAATCTAGCCCAATTTGTGGAAAATTTATTCATGAAACTCAGTTATCATTAAAATTTCATTTTCTCATGCATTTGCAGATATTGCCTTAACCCGTGGTCACTCTAAAAAGTGAATCTTAATTTCTATGATGTACAGAGATTGTGTGTCACTAATCTAGAGCAGCTGTTTTTATTTCATGTTGAAAATGTCGATCAATTCCAAGGCATTCCATTGTGTCAACAATCTGTAGACGTTTGATTAAATCGTAATTGGCATCTTCCATTTCGCTCGAAAGTAAATGCTTGATCTGGCCAATAAGCTTTCCAACGCGTTCATAATATGCAGGCACCTGCTTCTAGTGCAGTGCAATTAAAATATAAAATATATAAATGACGAAGATAGAGATAGGGGCAACAAACAGAAAACTAAAAGCAAAGAATCAGCATATGACAAAGCTACAGATAGTCGGCATGAGAGACATTGAAATTATAGCTCATAGAAATCATCATCCCACACGTTTCCGTGATGATTGAAAGTGCGTCAAGGGATGGAAATTTCATCGTTGAATTTGGTGCAAACAGATTCAGAAATCTCAGCCATAACGCTACACTCTGCTATGAAATTTTAACACTACACTTTGTTATGTCGTGAATGGACGATATGGGTTTGATGTTTGTTGTGTTCCATACATCTCCAATTCCTGCAAACACATGGTAGCAGAGTCCATAATTAAAAGCACTCTGAAGACTAGTCATGAGCTGTCATTATAAATACAATTGAAAGACTATGATTCCTGATTGCATCAAACTAAACAATGGATCTTTCACGAAAAAAAATTAATTAGAAAAAAATAAAACATTAATATAATAATTAATATAAAGTTAAAAATAAAAAAATAAAACTTGCCTATGAGCACCGAGGTTGCATGCCGCCCACGTATCCTCTCCACACTAAATATCTGGTCTTTTGAATTAATTCAGTGCAATAAATTAATTCAATGCATAGTCTTGTGTGCACCAAACATGGGACGGTGTTCACTGAATACCAATCTGACGGTTGAAGTTTGTAAACAAGCTAAAAATGAAACAGATGGCAACAGTGCAGAGTTAAAAAGGAATTAATGGCATTGAAGGTAAATAGTAAAAGAAATTCACTGCATTCAATTCAATACAGTTTTCATATCAGAATCTGTAACCGAGAGCTAAGATCTCTATTTGTATGCACGATCACTGAAGGCCCTAACACCTACATGGGCTCATAAGCTTCCCTTCAGGCACAAAAAATTCTCGAAGGCGGAAAAAATGCATAGATACAACGAAAGAAATCGTAAAGCGGGTGGTCACATGGCAGGGAGGGGTGGTTAAATGAGCATCTGAGCTTCAACATTTAGTCACCTCCGCGCTTGCATTTTATTCTGAGGAATTTAGCTCCGGCCTTGGGGTTTTGTGTTGACTAACTTCAAGGGAATGCATGCACGAGATGAGCAGGGGGAATTTCCGTGTCCTTTGAGCTACATTTTCCTTTGAAAGGAAAGAGTCGTGAGATTTCGGAAAAATGAGGACTCAAGGCACTTTTTACCTGGCCGTAGTCAGTAGCAGGTAGCAGGACCAGAGGGGTCCATGACTGCAAGGACAGGGCCGAGGGAAGGATACGGGAACCCAAAGATATCATAGATTTGGATGAATCTGATTCCAAGAAAAGAATTAGCAAGAAGCGAAGAAGAGAAGTGGAAAAGAAGAAAAGAACGGCTACAAAGAAACTATAACTATAAATGTAACTGTAAATGGAAATTTAAATACAAATGGAAGAGGAAGAGATTCTCAAGCAGAGGGCTTCATTCTAAAAAGTGGAAGCTAAGCATCCAGCAGGTGAGGTCGTTGGAGATGAGCTTTGAAACCAAGAGCAAACTCGAACCGGAGCGGAAGATGCAGCTCGCGGCGGAATTAGGTCTCCAGCTGAGACAGGTAGCGAAGGAAGGTGTGGTTCCATAACCATCGGGCGTGCTGGAACATGAAGCAGCTCGAACGGGACTACGATTATCTTAGAAATAAGGTACGCAAGGGAAAAACTAGAAAGCGTGAAGCTGAACTTCTTTATAAATATCCCCTCTGTCCAAAAATTCTATTTATAAACTAGCTTTAACTTACTTTATCATCACAGAAGGAGGTTCTGCGACCCTCACTGAGATTTTATGAGGCTGTGAACTTAATTCTCTGTTGAATTGAATTTGGTGTTTAAATTAATTTCAACTACTATTTTGTGACAAATATTGAAGCACAGAGGAACTTCGACCAGTAAAATAACATGATAGTATCACAAAATTTGTAATATAAAACATTGCCTGGAAAACTGGAATATTACGTGACAACAAGTTAGCAATTTTCACAATTAAAAAGAAAAAAGAAAACCCCCAATATATACCAAAGCCAAAGAATGTGGAATTTAACGACCAAACGAATGCTTTATAGTTATGTGCTTAGTAAGGTTTCTATTGGAAGAATTTTGTTGTTTCGTATTTAAAAACGAGCTCTTAAAGATAATATTGCATATTCATTTTGGCTAGTCATGAACTTGATATAATTCATTTGGAGTCGGTTGAAATTTTTACCTGCAGAGAAGGAATTGTTAGTTGGATCAAGCGAAAAACTGGACCTATCGTATCCGATCTCATCACAACTGAGGATGCAGAAACTCTATTGGACTCGAGAACCACAGTTGTTGTTGGTTTGTTTGACTCTTTAGAGGTAATATTTTACTCTTGAAATGGATTTCAGTCAAACTCTTGAAATAATTCATCTTGATCCAATTTTTGGGGTTATGTTTTAGTCCATGAAGACAGCGTATTGTCGAGCACTGACTGTTCTTATGGCAGTGAAAACCAGGGCCGGTGCGGATGCCCACCTTAGTGGTAGACATGGTACCCTTGGCCACGCACAGTCCCCCTGCAGTCTGCCTACAATGTTGTGTTTTGCTCGGTGGCTCAGGTTCAGGTGCAGAGCTCAGGTACCTTCCCTGACCTACGACATAAATAGACAGAAGGTCTCAGCTGGCTAAGGAGATGGGTCTTTTGAAGTGAAAAGAAGCTTCAGTAATTAGAGTAAGTCGGTACCTAAGTCCCCCATGATACATTCTTGGCTGACATTTGCATGGCTATATAGGTGGCAGTTACAAAGCCACTCACCTGGCAGAGCAAGAGAGCAATCTTTGGTGTATGTAATTAATCGGTAAACATAACATCATAATATAAAATGTCAAGAACTAATGCTAACATTAGTTAGTTAACATTGAAAGTATTTGAATCGATCCACATTTATCCTAAGTATAATGACATCTTGCCTCGATATGAGGCCAAATAAGACCTCTAAAATGGTCATTGGTTGAAACGACGGTTGAACTAAGGTTATTGGATCACGAAAAGAAAAAAAATTTCAAACATAGATTTAAATTGGTTTGTTCAGCCGAAACTAATGCTATGGAATAATTTTCGATTACTATAGTCCCTGCCTAGCCGCAAGCGGCAGGGACTAATAAGGTTATTACAATACAAAAGAGATTTTATTAGGTAGAACAAAAAATACGTGTAATTTTTTTAAGGATCGAATAAACACTCGAGCATCATTTATGATAGTGATACCAAATGAAATTGAAAAGACATAAAATAAATGTAGGGGTAAGACTTTTTATTAGGTAGAGAAACAATATGTGTAGTCTTTTCTAAGGATCGAATGAACACTTGAGCATTATTCACGATAGTGATACCAAATGGAATTGAAAAGGCATAAAATAAATGTAGGGATAAGACTTTCAAACTATTAAAAGAAGACTTGCATTGTATAGCAGGCCAAATCTTTTAAAGTTAACATATAATTGTTTTTTATAAATATATATGAATAGAACATACCATCTCTATCTTCGGCATACAAAAATTCATGGTTCTGGATTAATGCACAAATTGTGTTGTTAATTAATGGATAATTATTATAATAACAAAAAATAACTATTTATAATAATGAATGAAAATTAATTATAATAATCAATTAAAAATTGATGACGATGATGATGATGATGCCATCTTGACTATAGTTGACTATGTCTACAATAGTCAATCATAACAAATTGTTAATTAATTAATAATTAATTAATTTTTATTATTTATTATTTTATTAACTATTTAATTTATTATTAATTTCATTAATTAATAATAATTTATATATTAATATTAATTGGTTAAGTTTATTGATACAAAACTTACCTAAAACATATTAGTAAATGAATATTTAGTGTTTGTTATATGATTAATATTTAATTATCACATCAATATAATATTAACAAATGTAGAAAATGTTATTGAAATATATAAATAACTTTAATAAAAGTTTAATATAATATGAAGGGTACATTACTAATATATTATTTCACACATTTATAATGTCTTACCTATAAATTAATCTATCCATTAAAACATGTTAGTTATGGTTGATTATTGTTCACATGCCCATCTATAATCAAAATGGTTATGATTGACTATTGTAGACATGGTCAACTATAGTCAGGATGACATAATAGTCAATAATAATCAACATGACTACCATGGCAAACCATAGTTACCACAGACATTGTGACATAGTTTTTTTCAATATGGAAATCAAACATGGCCAACCATGGTCTTTCATGTTCAACCATGCTCAACCATGGACAACATTGCTCAAACATGGTCGACCATGGTCAGTTATGGTCAACCATATTCCAACACCACATTGTGACAAAGAATATCTCAATGTGAAAATAAACCATGGTCATCCTTGATTAACCATGGTCCAATGTCGCATTGTAAGAAAGATTGTCTCAATATAAAAATCAATCATGGTCACATTGTGAAAAAGATTCTTTCATGGTCCAATGTCACATTTTGACAACCATGGTCAACCTAGTCAACCATGGTCCAACGTCTCATTGTGACAAACATTGACTTGATATGAAAATAAATCATCATCAACCATGTTCAACCATGGTCCAATATCGCATTATGACAAAGTTTGTCTTAATATGAAAATCAATCATTGTAAACCATAGTAAACCTTGTTTATTTTATGGTTTATAATATTTATCCTAAATTTTATATACCTTGGGCTTCTAATATTAATCCCTTTGGTTAAATATTATTCCCTTGGGTTTATTATTCCCTTGGATTTATAATATAAATCCCTTGGGTTTATTAATCTAAGGGTTCATACTCCTAGGTTATAGTATTATTCATAGGATTTATACTATTAATTCTAGGGTTTAATGTAAATCCCTTGGGGTTATAATCATGGTCAACCATCGTCCAACATCACAATCTTACAAAAATTGTCTCGATATAAAAATAAACCATGGTCAACCATGGTCAATCATGGTTAACCATGGCCCAATTTCCTATTGTGACAAAGATTGTCTCAATACGAAAATCAACCATAGTCAACCTTGGTTGAACATGGTTAACCATTGTATAACATTGCATTGTAGCAAATATTATCTCAAAATTAAAATCAATCATGTTTAACCATGGTCCAATGTCATATTGTGACAAAGGTTACTTCAATATGTAAATAAACCATGGTCAATCGTGGTAAACTATGGTAAATTATGGTCAACCATGGAAAAAATTGGTCAAACATGGTCGACCATGGTTAGTTATGGTCACCAATGGTCCAACATTACATTGTGACAAATATTATCTCAAGATGAAAATGAATCTTGATCAACCATGGTCATCCATGGTCACATGTCACATTGTGAGAAATATTATCTCAATATGAAAATAAATCATGGTCAAACATGGTCAATAACCACGGTTGACCATGGTCAATAACTAATAACCATGTTATTCCCTTTGATTTATAATCATTTCGGTTTTTAATATTAATCCATTTGGTTTAAATTATTAATCGTGAGGTTTATAATATTAATGTTAGGGTTTAATATCTATTTTAGGGTTTAAAATATTTATCTTAGCGTTTATATCCTTTGGGCTTTTAATATTAATCCCTTGGGTTTGTGACAAGTATTTTCTCTATATGGAAATCATTCATGGTCGACCATGGTCTATCATGGTCAACCATGGTTAACATTGCTCGAACATGGTCGACGATGGTCAGTTATCGCCAACCATGGTTCAATAACACATTGTGACAAATATTATCTCAATATGAAAAGTTAACCATGGTTAGCTATGGTCGAACGATGTTATGTGAGAAAGATTGTCTTAATATGAAAATAAATCATAAATAACCATGGTCAATCATGGTCAGCGAGGTTAATAACCATGGTCACTTTGTGACAAATATTGTCTAATGGTCCAATGTCACAGTGTGACAACCATTGTCAACTATGGTCAACCATGATAGTACGTCACATTGTGACAAAGATTATCACAATATGAAAATCAACCATGGTCAACCATTTTCCAACATCTCATTGTGACAAATATTGTCTTTATATGAAAATAAATCATGGCCAACCATGGTCCAATGTCGCATTGTGAAAAATATTGTCTCAATATGAAAATCAACCATGGTAAACCATGGTCAACAATAGGGTTTATAATATTTATCTTAAGGTATATATACCTTGGGTTTATAACATTAATCCATTGAGTTAAATATTATTCCCTTGGGTTTGTAATCCATTGGGTTTTTAATATTAATCCCTTGGGTTTATTATTGCCTTGGGTTCATATTCGCAGGATATAATATTATTCATAGGGTTGATAATGTTAATCATAAGGTTTAATATAAATCCCTTGGGTTTATAGTCAAGGTCAACCATAGTCCAATGTCACATTATGACTAAGATTGTCTTAATATGAGAATTAACCATGGTCAATCATTATCAATCATCGTCAACCATATTTATTTTAGCGCTTATAATATTTATAATAGGATTTATATACCTTGTTTTATAATAGTTATAATATTTATTGAAAATTATAATTATTATTAATTATTAAAAATTATAATTATTATTAATTATTAAAAATTATAATTATAATTATTAATTATTAATAATATAACCATGGCTTATAGTATCAATCGAATTTTTTATAGCATTTTTCCCTTTTCCAACAAAAATTATAATGATTATTAATTATTATAAATATCAAGAATTATAATTATTATTAATTTATATTTAATAATTTTTAATTATAAAAAACATCATTATCTTTATTTTGAGTAATTAATAATTATTAATTACTAATAATTTATTACTATTATTGATGATGATGATGAGGAGGACGATGATGATGATGATGATGATGATGATGATGACGACGATGCCGATGAACGTCCAGTAAGACCAATGTGGTCGATCAAACCTTAAGAAGAAGAAGAATCTAATTGTAATTCTTTAGAATCTTATTTTTGTGCTAAAAAATAAGGGAAAGAAGCACACCAAGATCACTATAGTTGGGCTGACTTAAGAAGTCAAGAATATTGGAAGTGTGACATATGTTAGGCAAATGATAACGGATGTGAGTAAGGGTTGGACAATCTAAAATAAATTTCTTTTCGTCCTCGATTCTCTTAGTACCGCAAAGCTGATAAATTCTTTCATCCCATGGAGTCTTGGGAGTAGACCACCACCCGGTTTCACTTCGAAGCTCATGAGAGTTAGTTATAATCTTAGCGATGTTCGGCTTTTTCTTCGAGGTGGTAAAAATAGAAAGATAATTCTAGTTCTTAAAGGTGGAGTTGATCACCTCAAAATATCTTAGCTTATTTTTACCCTCCACCTCCTTATCTTCTGAAAGCGTTTCCTCAAATTTGGAGGTGTTAATATATTTGGCACTATCCTTTCTTCCAAGGATCATAGCTTTTCTAAACATTGATTTATAGTAATTTTCATTTTTAATAATTAATTATTAATTATTAAAAATATTTTTATTTTTTATTTTTATTAATTAATAATTATTAATAATTAATTAATATTGTGTGCTAAGATTCCAAGAAGTTATGCAATGCGATCGGCTAGGGTTTCGAGTACCAAGTAGGGTTTCACTGAACACGTGAAGCCATTTAGAAGTCTGCAGAGGCAACCTACAGTAGGTTGGAACTTGACAAGGGTTATGGGGACCGTAGACGGGGGGGAGCGATCCCATCCTACAAAAATGTGACAGTAGGAGAAGCAAGTGGAATCTAGGGGAAGCAAGCCGACCCCTATGATAAAGGTGAAAAATCAAGACCGGTTCTTGGCACCAACTGGCAGGCACGAATGCGAGGAAAGTGGCTCCCCTGGGTAGCTAAGAAGTCTAGATTCATGATACCCATGAATAAATCGGAACAATATCAAAGCTATATGAATTACCACACCATAATCTGTAAGTTTATAGGAACATGGCCAGCTGAGAAGGACTTCATAAAATGGATACAAAAAAAGTGGCCACCAAAAGGCCACGTCGAGCTTAAACTGGGCACTAGAGGATTATTTACGGTGATATTCTCAAACTACAAGACAAAGAGAGAATATGTGAAAATGGATCGTATTTCTACCACAACGCAAGCCTATTGATGAGTTATTGGGAGGAATGCTACAACCCATATAGGGAGCATTTCCTGGCGGCACCAGTCTGGGTGTGGCTATTTGCCCTACATATTGATTTTTGGGATCCATAAATACTAGAAGGTATTGGAAACTCCATAGGAAAGTTCGTGAACATAGCTTACTGAACACACAGACGTAATCGTATGCCCGCATCTGTGTATATATGAATATAGCAGATCCTCTCCCTAAAGCGGTGGAACTAGAATACCGTGATGAGGTTTTGCAACAACCATTGGATTATGAACAT
Source organism: Pinus albicaulis (assembly GCA_034641835.2). Lineage (NCBI taxonomy): Eukaryota > Viridiplantae > Streptophyta > Pinopsida > Pinales > Pinaceae > Pinus > Pinus albicaulis. Next base: position 1,398,033,033 of record CM076574.1, on the reverse strand, counting down.
ATTCCATTACGGTGTCATAGATGTCTTGCATATAGCCATCTGTATAAAGCATGCCCTCTAAAATAACCAGATATAGGTGGATCGAAAGGGGGAAAGAGTCCAGAATCTGCAGCGGAGGAGAATGAAGGGTATACAAAGGTCATAAGAACGAAAAGAACATAAAAGGGTCACTAATCTCAAACCCTAATTGACCAAAACAAAACATAAGTAAAAAAAGGTTCAAGACACTGTAAGATGAAGGGAAAACATCGAAAGAGGAGAATAAGATAAAGGAAAGTGACCAAGAAAAATATTAGGAGATGTTGAAGGAGAAGGAAATGGATACGCAAATGGAAATGGAGCAAGAGCATCCCAAAACAATAGCCACACCGAAAAGGAAAGCCCAAGAAGAACCATTTGACAAAGAGGAATAGGAAAAAAAATTAGATAGCTCGACCATGGAGGTGGATGCATCTAAGGAGGAGCCAAGCTTAGAGGAAACATTGTTGAAAAGGTTATTAAATTAATGGAGACACCTTGATGAAACTTTTATAGCAGAGGAGGAGAAGAAGTTATAAAAAGAAATATATGGCCAACAAAAAAACAAAGGCACACGGACCTAGTGGGCCAACAAGGATCTCACCCTCGAGGAAAAGGACGAAAAGAGAAAGGCATTAAAAACGTCAAGCAATTGATACAACTGGTAGGGGAAACACTGATGAAATCAGGTAAGGTAATATCACTATCAACAATATTCCATCATCTAAAAAAGGTTTACTAATGATTGTAATCTCGTGGAATGTGAGAGGCTTAAATAGATGAGGAAAGCATAGGTATCTTTAAGATCGACTGTAAAAGGAGAAACCCCAGATAATTATTCTCCAAGAAATAAAGATATCAAGGGAAAAAATTGAGGCTATCCTCATTCGAAAGAAACCATGATACGAAGCAGTCGCAATAGATGCAAAAGGAAGTGTGGGAGGAATAGCGATCCTTTGGAACCCCGTAAAGGTAATAATCTATATGTGGCTGAGTATGCCCTACATACTATCAGGAATATTTAGACCCATAGGCATAAAATAGTGGGCCATAATCTCGGTGGTTTATGGCTCTCAGACTCTAGAAGAGAAATAGGCCTTCATACAAGCCTTGGGAAAGCTAGGAGAGCTACATGAAAATAAACTATGGCTAATTGGAAGACACTTCAAATTTATTACCTCGCTTGCCTAAAAAACCTGAGGAATTTGAATAGAAGAGCTTGAAATGAAGCTATTCAGAAACATGCAAGTTGAAAATCATATGGTGGAAATACCTACAATCAATGGACTCCATACCTGAAATAACAGGAGGGAAGGGCCGCATTAGGTGGCCTCGTATCTAGATCAATTATTTTCTTTAGAAGAGCTCGTGAGAAAAGATATTTTTTATAGGGCGTTGATCCTACCTTGCTCGAGATCCGACCACTGGTCTATCATATTAGAGGTAGATATCAAATAGGGGCAGCACAATAGGCCCTTCTGATTCGAGTCTTTCTGGCTGTGTAACCTATCATTCCTAGAAAAAGTAAAATAATGGTGGAAATCGAGGTCATAACAGGGGAGAAATGTCATGCAGACCTTCCATCTTAGCTTGAAAGAGTTAAAAAAAAAAATCAAGAAATGGAATAAATAAGAGTTTGGACATATTCAAACAGAAAAGGAACTGCTACAGGTAAGAATGAAGCAAATCCAAGAGAGTATGATAACGCAAGATAGAATGGAAACCTTAGTATTGGAGGAGGGCAAGCAGGCGACATAGATTTATGAAAGAAGGAAGCAGGAGGATATCTTATGGAAGAATAATTCAAGAATTCAATGGCTCCAGAAGGGTAACGGAACACTAGATTCTTCCATAAGGCTATTATTCAACATAGACAACATAATATAATATTTCCTTTGCTGCACCCAGGCGGGAACAGGGTGGTTGAGGATGCAGATATGGAAACCTCATGGCAAATGATTTCCAAAATATTATGTGAGAACCGAACCTTGATAGATTTGAGGAAATTTAACGAATCACCAGGCACATATGGAATTTGGTGCTAATGAGGGCAGTCATGATGAAGGAGGTTGAGGAGATAGTCAAAGGGCTAGCAAAAAACAAGGCACCAAGACTAGATGGATTCAAGTAGGAGTTTTATCAAGAAACCTACCAATCATGGGGAAAAACATTTTGGAAGTGGTAGAAGAATCAAGGAGAACAAGAAATGTACACCCTACTCTCAACTCTACTTTTATAGCATTAATTCCTAAATCTGATCATTCTAAAGAGCCCCAAGGCTTTCGTCCCATATCATTATTTAATGTAATCTATAAAAATAAATTCCACTATTATGGTGAACCGACTGAAGCCCCTTATCCTAGTTCTGGTTTCCCTTGAGAAAAATGATTTTTTAAAGGGGCGCCAAATCTTGGACCGAGTTGTGACTGTCCAAGAAGAAATTGACCGTCTAAGATTAAACTAGACCTTTAGAAATCCTATAATCATCTAAGATATACCTATCTCCTCTGGATCCTCCAAGCTTACGGATTGGATTCTCAATGGATTCAATGGATATCCTATCTGATATCTACTAAGGTTTTCTCCATTCTCCTAAATGGATATCCAACTCACACTTTCAATGCCTCGAGAGGCATAAGGCAAGGTGATCCCATCTCCCCCTTCCTATTTATAATGGCTGTGGAAGGTATGGGGAGGTATATTAAAGTTAAAAATCAAGAAGGGAAATTCAGAGGATTGAGTATGTGGAGCAATAACCTCGCTCTTACACATCATCAATTTGTAGATGAAATTATGATGTTCTGCCAGGAAACCCTGAAAGAGGTGAGGAGTGTAATAAATATATTCTAGGAATTTATACAAGCCTCCGAATGACACATAAATAAGGATAAATGTGATATTTATTTCTTCAACACCACAACCCAAACTCAAGCATTTCTAGCCAGGACTATGGGTTTTCGTATCAGTGTCCTTTCGACGAAATATTTGGGCATACCACTGAGCCTAAACTCTATCAGAGTATTAAAATGGAAGGCCCTTTTAGAACGCATCTAAGGACGCCTACAAAAATGGACATTCTGAGCCCTCAATATGGATAGTCAGGTAATCCTATTGAAATACATACTGTATTCAATCCTCATTTATCATCTTTAAGGTCTCGTAGCCCCTAAATTGGGCTGCAATTAAATGGCTAATATATTCAAAAGCTTATAATGGTAAGGAGTGAAAAAATATAAAAAAATGGGAACTCCTGTCATGGAACTACCTATCTAAGCCTTAGATGGAAGGAGGTCTGGGACTCAAAGCTCCACATACCCTGAACCAGGTGATGGGAGAAAATTTATGGTGGATATGGATTCACGGGGGGACAATTTATGGAAAAAAATATCGGAAAGGAAATACAGAATGCCACAATGCATTGAAGAGAGACTCAGAATTCAAGGAGTTCCAAGAGGATCATCAATCTAGAATTTAGCAGCAGAGAACCAGGATCTGAGATGTGCTCACATTTTTTGGGAAATTAGAAGAGGGGATAAGGCAATATTCTGGGAGGAAGCATGGGAATAGCGAGAGAAGCTCTTCAACCAACATGAACTGGAAGAAATATTCCTATTCACCATCATACAAGCCAATAAGATGGTAAAAAAATACTAGCATTCAAAGACCGTAAATAATTGGAGAGTATGGAAAACAAGAGGACAATGGACTAATGCATCTGAATCACCACAATGGGAAGCATACGAGAAGGAGATAAACTCCCATAATATATCCATATCAGTGGGATCAGACATACTCCAATGAGGATACCAAAATAAAGGGATGTTTACAATTCAAGAAGGATACCAGATTAAGGTTGAGCACCAAATACAACATCTTCCAACCATTTGGAGCAAAATGTGGTCCGAGAACCTCTGGCCAAAGGTGGCCTTATTCTTGTGGCTGGTCAGCCATGGTCGAGCACTCACTTGGGATCAAATACAAAAATGGGGTGTGTAGGGACCCTCAATCTATCATATGTGTGGGGAATAATAACAAATAATTGAACACCTTTTAAACTCGTGCCCTTACAGTCATTAGGCATGGTAGAACCATGAAAATCTCTTTGAGTATTCCGATCGTGACTGAAAAAGTATCCAAACCACTATAGGGAAATAGAGAGAAAGTCTACCAAAACCTGATCCTCAAAAGAGAATGGGGCATCTCCTTGCAGTTCCTTCTCTAGGTGGTATGGAAGGAAAGGAAAAAGAGAATATTTAAGGATGAAAAGAAGGCAGACTTGGAGGTATGGAAGACCATAAATCAAAATATTTGGGAAACTATTCTAGCAAAGAAATGGCACCAGGATGATTGAAAATCATCGGGGCAGGAAATAAGGATCCTTAGTATGCTAAAATTATCCCCACAGATGTTAATACTAAGCTCTTGGAAATCTCAACCCCACCTGTCTCTATCACCTTCGAAATTCATGAATTCACCTGATGAATTCATAAAACTGAATTTCGATGGCGCCTCTAAGGGTAACCCAAGGGAAGTGGGATATGGCAGCATCTTTAGAGACTCCCAGGGGAAGGTGGTCAGAGTGTTCACAACTGATTGTGGAATAAAAAGCAATAATGAGGCTGAATTCAACATGATGAAATAAGACCTGATCATTGCGCAATGAGAAATATTCCAGAAAGTAGTGGTGTAGGGGGATTCCACCTTGGTGATAGAGACAATTAAAAAGCTTCACCAAGGAACCAAGTGGGAAAAGATAAGAAAAATTTGGAGAACAACCAGACTCACCCATGAGATAGGCGAGATGATTTTAGGTATGAACTATATCATCCCAAGGCATATTCTTCGATCATGAAATGCAATGGCTAACTTCTTAGCTAACTAGTAATGCAATAACCTGGGCAAGGAGCTAGACATTCTATGAGACAGAGTGGCACAGGAGGATGGAATGTTAGACGTAATGGAAATATTGAAGAATGATGTAGAAGTGAATTAGAATCATAATCCTCGATCGAGAAGCGAGAGGGAAAGTTGGCTCGCAAGAGAAACACATGGATGATAAGACATCAAAAGGAATGTAGAGGGGGGTAGGCAAACCAAAGCCATAGAACACAATATTTTATGATGATGGTGACAAGTAAGGTGCGGGCTAGTTGGCACACTGTAGGGCCTAGGTTGAGTTGGTGGTATGTAAGGTTTATCATGCAGTGCATGAAACATAGCATGCGTAAAAGGAAAATATGAAGGTGGAAGGATAGGAGGGTGTTCAAGTTGCCGAATTTGCGGGACTGTATGTGCTTCTGGGTCATCGGAGAACCATTGGCTCTACTATGACATTCAGACCATCCTTTTGTTTGTAATGGGGAAGAGGAAGATTGAATCGAGAATCAACAGTAAGTTAAATTGGTTGTTGTTGAATGGGGCAACGTAATGGTATTAGTCTCAATTCTCCTCAGCTTACTACCTTATGGGTTCCTGCATTTCTCACATGGAGTTCATGGACGTCCTCAAATTTCTACAAAGCCTTCTTCCACATCTCTACATACTGCCATTTTCTGCTTGAGGGGGGCAAGGGTGGGAGAGATAGTAGAGGTTCCCTGCTATGTCAATTGGGGAAGGAGGGAATTGGTACATTCTCAACAACTCGGGGAGTCTGTTCGGTACGTCAAGGGAGCTGAGGGATGGTTCGGAGACCATTGGTCTTGGTCAAGAGGGAGTCAAGGGGAAGAGAATCCATAGCCGACGTCCAAAAGATGTTGACGGGGTAGGGTTCCTAAGCTCTTCTCATCTGCATGGGAGGGGAACTAGCAAGGTCCAAGTAGAGGGTCAACTAGGGTCTTCATATCAATGTAGGGAGGTCCAAAGAGTTGGGAGTCGGGTTGCCTTAGTGGTGGAATTATTGTAGAGGCATCGGCCGTTGACATCCTAGCATTGTTCGAGATTCGAGGTGAGCTCATTGTTACCTCGACTCAAGCCTCTGCATTCGGGTTCACAATGGTAAATTTGGAAATTAAAAAGAGGGGACTTGGCATCAATAAGAATATTTCCCCTAATACACTCACTGGAAATGACTATATCACAAGTCCAAGTAATTGGCAATTACCTTCCACCCCAGCTCTGCTAAAGATTTTTCTAGTGTGGGCGCTGAAGGTGGTGCAACATGTCTCAAAGGCAACGAGAATTAAATTGAAGAAAGAGGCAATGGAGGGACATAAAGGCTGAGGCGGCCAAAGTGAATCTGGTAAGGGGAAAAAGAAGGTGAAAAGATCCACAAGTCAACTACCCATGAAGAGAGGAAGAAAAATAGGAGCAAAGAACATGTAGAAGTTGCTACATGCTTACAGTGAATGTTCACCATCAATGGTGAAGGCTACGATTTCCCAATAGGAAACTGAACTAAAGGAGAAGGAAGCAAGGGAATAGATACATGCAGAAGAATGGGAACCATTAGTAGTAGAATCGGGTAATACAAGAGGAAGGTTGACCCTATTTAGACAATTCATCCAAACTTATTGGATAATGAAGAGTTTACTGGCGAAAGCCAGGACTAACAACCATCATCCAAGATTAGTGCCTAATGAGCCGAGGCAGCCACAAAACCAAGAAGAGAATCAAGCCTCGCAGTGATCCAAAAGGAAATATAGTCAGTTAAATTATAGTTGTACGACCAAAATGTCCAGCTCGAACGAGTGGAGAAGCAGCTTCAGAGCATGCAACATCAAGAGATACCAAGATCAAATGCGAAATATCCGACCCTATAGACTCCTCAGATGATTAGCTATCAGGAGGTCTGGATGACAATGAATTTTTTGTCTTTTTGTTTTATTGATGTCGGATATCATTTACACTATCAGTTTTCGATATAGTTTGATAGTAGATAAAATAGCGTTGAAAATGTGGATGGCTATTCTCAAAACATTTCAGTTTTGGATGGAATATGATGCTGACTAGTGGCCAGCAAACTTGGTTTCCTACGGGCAGGTTGAGGTCACCGGGAACATATTTTTTGTAACCTGATTAATAGAGGAGTACTCCCATTTTTACAAAAAATAAAATAATTAATTGATATTGATATTAATATTAATATTAATATTAGTATTAATTAATTAATTAATTATTATTATGACTTATTAATAGTATATAAATATTATAATTATTAATTATTATTATTAATTAATAATTATAATAAACATAGTTAATACGGAGAATACTAAAGTCATGATCATTAAATCCAAAAAGATCACACATGGTAGTTTCGTCTATGATAACCATTGTTTAGAGCATGTTTCTTCTTATAAATATTTGGTTATTGACTTTCCTCAAAAACTCAACTAGAATTATAACATCAAGAAAAGAATTATTGGAGGTTGGAAAGCTTATTATGAGCTTGCAAATAATTGTAAATCAGTTGATATTTTCATTTTGAGTTAAAAAAGGCTCCCCTTTGAGACTCTTTTCACCCCTATTGTCTTATACGGATGTGAAGTTTGGGGTTTCAATGTATCTAGAGAGTCATGGAGAAATATTGGGATGATTCAAAACCAATTCATAACCTATAACCTCAATATCAAGGGAAATATTCCCTATCCTATCCTCTTCATCGAAGTTGTCATGTCACCCATTGAAAGTACAACTATGTTTAGATATCTGATGTATAAGAAGAAGCTTTACAACATGGAATCCAAGAGGATCCCAAAAATTTCTTCTAACTTCAGTCAAAACCCCCACTTGCACCTCAAGTGCAAGTGGCATAAGGATGCTCAGTTTTGGCTCAACCTTTGTGGGATTAAGGAGAATATCATCATGGGAAGCAATGATAGTGTCAAAGATACTAATTTTAAGGACAAGTTGTCAGATGATAAGGAGTTTGAGAGTAAAATGAAGCTAAGATGATACTATAAGGAGGTGGCCAACCCCACCCTTGATAACTAGAATGATCTCTCTGTGTTGACCAACAGTAAGAAAAAAATGAACATCGCTAGGATAAGAACTAATTCTCATGAGCTTCGAAGTGAAACTAGATGGTGGTCTACTCCCAAGACTTTGTGGGATGATAGAATTTGTCATATTTGCGATACTAAGATGGTGTAAGATGAAAAACACTTACTTTTAGACTGCTTGAATCTTACTCACATCTGCTCTCAATTCCATATCATCAGCCACACCTCCAATATTCATGACTTATTGAGCCAACTCAACTAGAGCTTTCTTGGAGTGCTTCTTTCCCTTCTCCTTGATCAGAGAAATAATATTTTGAAGAATCACAATTATGTTTTTTTTTCTTGAGGTCTGGAAGATCACATTGATCTTAGTGGATGTTAATCATCATCATCATCGTCATCATTATTAATTAATTAATTTATTATTATTATTATTATTAAATACATAAATTAAATTATAAATATTTTTATATAAATTTTTATAATTATAATAATTATTATTAGTGTTATTTATTATAATTACAATTATTATTATTATTATTATTATTTTTGTAAGTAAGACTCATTCTATTAAAAAACCATATAGTACAAAATAGAGTTACAATCAAGAGAAATTAGAAGGCACGGAAGTCGGAAATGATAAACTATCAACCTCGATCATGTAAAGCACACAAGAGAGAAACATAGAGGATACTGAAGAGAAATATGGGAACCATAAGAGATGGACACCAGAATTTACCCAGAATGGGGTAAATCCTCAATACGACGTTCTTTCCTTTCTTTTTTGTAACTTTAACCCAACCGTCATGGAGTGGGGGTGCTAAAACCACTTGAAGACTGTTGTTGACTAAAGGTAGAGTCTCCTTATCCAAGTTTTCAGAGGAGGACTCGTGTGCTTGCTTCTAAGCACATGAAGAAACCTTCGACCCCCCAGGATCTGTCGAGCACTTATCCTTCTCCTACTGTGCTACATCCACATCTGCTTCAATCTCATCCTCATCCGAACTAAAGGACTCAATGTCATCCATGGGAGGCAAATCATAGGGTTTCTAACTTTTAGAGTTGGATTTGCGATTTCTTCTCTTCTTTTGGGCAAGGAATATAGTGCAGGAGTTCTGAAGATGCCCTGTTTGATGGCATTGACTACATCAGAAAGCAATATTCTCATAGTCAAGGTACTGTGTCTAGTGGAAATCACTAACTTTGAGATTGATTTGATTGGGTATGTCTTTACTTATGTCAATTTTGGCACAGATTCTACCATAAGTGTAAATTCCCTTCTCCCCCCTAGAATGATCTGTTGCCAAAAAGTGACCCAAAGAGTTTCCAATTCCATGAAAGACTGAAAAGTGCCATAAGTGAGTAGGTATATTTGGAAGCCTGGCCCAAATAGGTAGCTTCATGGTGACTGTCGCAGAAGGGTTGAAATCTGGGAACTAGGGGGTGAGGAATAACCTTGCTTTTCCCCAAAACCATGGACTAGTAGTTAAGGCATTTTGATAATATTCATTGAAAGCAAAAACCACTATAAAGAAACCCTTCGAGTAGAATATAACCTTGCAGTTATTGGTCCATGTGGAGTGAATCCATTGGTAGAGATCTGCGATGCGAGGTCATAATCCATTGAATCTGCAGATAATGGGAGGTTCTACTTAAATTTGAAGTTGGTTTTCAAGTGTTGGGTGGGAGATTTCTACACAAGGCACATCCTCCAATTTATCAACCAGAAAAGGCTTGGGAGCCTCATAGGGTTGAGCAGCTTTCTTGGGAGGCTGTGCATGGACAACATCTTTGTAAGAGAAAGCTTCAGAGGAAGAAGGTTGACCTAGTGCCCCTCCTCCAAGACGAAGGATTAGAACCACAGTAGCATTTTTTCAATATTATAAAATGAGAGCAGAAAAGAATCCTCAAGCTATTTACCTCCATAGAATAATCGCTGAAGGGCAGATGGAATCCCTAGTCTGAGTTCAGGGGCATACGAAAGGTATTTCACCAAATCCGAAGAGAAAACCCATAGAAGCATGGTTTTCATAGAGAGAAGAGGGGGTTGTAATATCTGGGGTTGTTGGGGTCTCCACATCCGAGCTCCCACCGAGCCATCCATCACCCATTATAGCCCTACAAATGGGCAAGAGTGGGGATGTTGGCTTTTGTTTCATCAACTGACCCATAGCTAGATCTTGCTTGCATATCTGCTCTATGAACTGATTTGCAAGTAAAACAAGATCTAGAAGGCAAGGGGTTAAGACCCATGAAAGCTGCGCATTTTTATCCATGATCAAAATGGTGAATGAAGAGAGATCCATTTTCCATGGTTTTGGCAGCTCTGCAGTTCCCTCATTCCTCTCAGCGATAAGCTCCACATATGGGCAAAACCCATGATGTACAAACAAGAGATCAAACAGATCCATGAAAGAAAATGACATATCCTAAAAAATATTAAGGAAACCCCGCAGTGGATTTCCGGATCTTGGCGCCTTTGTATGTGATCTTGAATCGACGAATTGTCCTCGGGCCTGTATTTGGCTGCAGCTGTTGACAAGTCCCGACACATTACCGAGGTAGCAGAATCTCTTGGACATGCCAAGAGTAACATGCATTGCTTGATGCCCGAAAGTGTCTATTTCATGATATTACTCTTTGCAGACGCTGCAAAGGCCATGTCGTCTTCTCCCTCTCCACCTACACTCACCGCTTTTTACCATATGATTATAAATCATCTATTTATTTCTTACTCATTAATTATAATTAATCATTAATTGTAAATTATTATTAGTTATTTTTAATTTATTAATTATTTGTGAATTATTAGTAATTATTTATATTAAATATAAATATTAATAAATGTACTTGATATAAATATTGATAAATGTAGTTCATTCTTACCAACCACATTTATTAGCCGGTTGTGCTAGTTTATTATGATGATTTGTTTTGGTGGTGCAATTTCTAAGTCAATAGTAATAAGTCAATGAACATGGGACAGAACCGTTCGATTTTAAAATGATTTTTTATAATTTTTAAATAAAAATTATTTATTTCAAAGAAAACATATCTATTTATATAATTTTGATTTTCCAAAATTTAATAAATCTAGGAAGAAAATAGATATAATGTAATATTATTTGCCACCAATCCTAAAAGTAGTCAGATTTATCAAATACAGTGAGAAAAGAAACAGAAACAGAAACATGTACAAAATCTCTACGTTTTCTAGAATCGCAACCACGTTGGTGATCATAGAGGGTGATCATAGAATTCTATACAAGAGCATGTTGATGATGAAATAACATAAGCCAATGTTATTGTTTCAAAAGCCACCAAATCCGCTGTTCAGTATTTGTCACCTTTCATGGAAATGGACACTTATGAGACGGAGTTCATCTTTGAGATCATTCCGTTGCCATGGGATTTCGTTGATTTTCTTGTCCAAATTATTCGTCCAGAGTTTCTCCTCCAGTAATCTTTAAACAATTTTTCCTCACAGTAGGGTCGATTGTCCTTCAATTTGCCAAAGGAGGTCGGGTCAAGAATGATTATTTCCACGTTAGCACACGTGGGGTTTGTCAAGTCGACAAACTCAAAGAGTCCAACCACAACTTTTTGACAAAAAAGCGGTCAATGTCTACAACCGCATGTAAGGACTGCCGTCGGATGGAACTGCTGCCAGATGGACGTGATATCATTCATGACATCCCATCCTGAATTTAATGAATAATAATATAATTTAAAGTTAAAATTAAGTTTAAAGTGATATTTATTGAGTAAAGAATGTAAATATGTTATATCAAATATTAAGATTTTGGGTTTTATTTTTAACTAATCGAATAATCTGTAATCTTGCTAAAAATAAGCAATCAATTTTAATTAACATACAAAATATCTTTATAAAATATATATTTAATTATGAATTTCTGAAAACTTTTAATTTAATTTTTAAAATAACTTTTTATATTTTCAAATTATGATTTTTATGATTAAAAAATAAAACACAATTAATACAAACTAATTATAAAACCTAAAATACATATATTAAACAAAATGTCCTATATCCTAAACACAATTATCGACAAGCAATAACTAGTCAGCACGGTATCTTCTCACTTCTAATGTAACCAAAGGATATTAGGTTATTGCAATACAAAAGAGATTTTACTAGGTAGAAAAACAATAGGTGTAATCCTTTTTAAGGATCGATTAAACAATTGAGCATCATTTATGGTAGTGATACCAAATGAAATTGAAAAGACATAAAATAAATGTATGGGTAAGACTTTCACTAGGTAGAGAAACAATACGTGTAGTCCTTTCTAAGGATCAAATGAACACTTGAGCATCATTAACGATATTGATACCAAATGGAATTGAAAAGACAAAATAAATGTAGGAGTAAAACTTTTAAACTATTAAAAAAAGATTCGCATTGTATAGCATGCCAAATATTTTAAAGATAACATATAATTGTTTATATATAAATGAATATAACATACCATCTATCTTCTCGATTCAAAAATTCATGGTTGTGTCAGGGTTAATGCACAAATTATGTTGTTAATTAATTGATAATTAACTATAATAATTAATTAAGAACAATTATTTATAATAATTAATGAAAGTTAATTAAAATAATCAATTAAAAATTAATAATAATAATTAAATAATTAATTATTATAAATTAATTAATAATTAATAATTTATTAATTAATAAATAATCCATTAATGTTTATTATTTATTTATTTATTAAATATTTAATTTATTATTAATTATATTAATCAATAATAATTTATGTATTAATATTGATTGGTTAAGTTTATTGATACAATTCTTATAACATTCTTAGTAGATGATTATTTAGTGTTTGTTATATCATTAATACTTAGTTATGACATTAATATAATATCAACTAATGTAGAAAATATTATTGAAACATTTAAATAGCTTTAATAAAATTTTAATGTAATATGAAGGGAGCATTACTAATATATTATTCCACATACTTATAATGTCTTACTTATAAATTAATTTATCCATTCAAACATGTTAATTATGGTTGACTACTATTGACATGGCCATCTATAGTCAAGATGGTTATGATTGACTATTGTAGACATGGTCAACAATAGTCAACATGACATCATAGTCAATTATAGTTAACATGAATACCATAGTGAACCATAGTTACCATAGACATTGTGACAAAGATTTTCTCAATATGGAAATCAAACATGACCAATGATGCAGGAGCATTAGGCTCAAGAAAATACTTTGTATATAAATAGACATAGGGGGTCTCATGTTTTTTCTTTCTTATGTAATTATTAATTCTTGAGTGATTTTTAAATAAATTTAGTTAGAAATTGTAAATGTTCCCAAGTGATTGGAGAACATGAGAGAAGTTGATTTGTTAGGAATGTGAAGAGTCAGTTTCATTTTGTTTAGGGATTTAGGCTAAATTTAGGATTTGAGGATTCCAAGGTTTTTTCAAGTCATCGAAGGAGCTGAATCGGTTGATTATCAAATTGTATAAAAATAAGCCTTAGAGGCATTAAGCAGATAGACCTGGAGACCCGAAGAGATGTGCAGAGTAGGAGGTTGAAAGGGCCATTGATTTTGAAGATCTGGCCAAACACAAGAATGGTTTTCTAAGTAAATTCATATATATATATATATATATATATATATTATGAAAGAATTTGTTCAGCATTTCATGAATACTATTCGATTTAAATTCCATTTTAGCGCCTTCAAATTATAAGAATCAATTGTATGGGAAATGCATAGTATGAATCTCTGTGTAAAAGGCTAAACTGTAATACTGTATATGATTGGGGGAAATTGGTGCTATGCTATAAATTTTATATCAATTTGGAGATTATGGCGAGAAGAAATCGCACACCCATATGTGAAAATAGATGCATTGACTGCATCGATCACGGAAGGATCGATGTCAAAAAAGGAGAGTCAGAATTAGAGTTTAATCACAATGGATATAGCCGTGAAGAAATGGTGATTGTTCACATTTCAATGGAACCGTGCGAAGAAAGGATAAGCAAGAACTAAGGTGGAGTTAATTATAATAAGATGTTGAAGAGTTGGGCGGAACCCTGAGTCAAAAGGGAACGGGAGCGTGAACAGTAACAACGGTTTTGAAAATTAAAACAAGCAGTATCACGTAGGTCCTAGAGTGGTAAGTGGATTTGAGTTTTGGAATGCGATATAGGTCTTCGCCTCACGTGTGGCGATAAGTGGTTTGGAAAAACCATTTATATCGCGCGATTTTGGAGAATTAAGTCTCGTGCATCTAAATCGTGTGATAGTCATTAGATGTGCACCTAAAGTGTTGTTGTAGCGCGATAAGACCACAACCATATGATGGAGAGGTATGTTAAATGAACTGTGGGACCGAGTGGACCTCAATGTTCGTCGGGTTTTGTATTAAGTCAAAGTCTAGATTTAATAAAGTTTGAATTGCATAAACTGTTTAATGAAGTTTCGAAAGGTATGAAGCGATGTGACCATCGGTATAAAGGTTGATAGAAGGGGTCTAATGGTAAGTTAGAGTCTCGATGAAACATTAAAGGGATGCATGATAGGTTGTCAAAACATTAATATGGTTCAAGTTTAATATGATAAACAAGGAAAATGATTGTTATTGATATGAGCTGGATATGCTGTGGGATCCAATGTTAAAGGCGCAGTGGTTTACGTGTTGAACCAAAATTGAAATTTATGAAATATTAGGGATTAGGACCGAGAGTCCTTATTATATGGTTGGCACCCTTGGTAATTATTTAACCAAGGTATAGATTAAGGAAACATGAGGTCTATGTATACATCTTAAGGAAATGTGGGTCCAACCATTATATTTGGGTGTATAATGCGTGGATTGAAATGTTGATTTCAATTTCGTGAGGAGGGTTTATTATAAGGTATAAACCTCAAGTGTTGAAAAGAAGCTTCCGTATTTAGTTGATTTGCCCAGATTGAGATTATAATCGGTGCATCCACTTTTATGCATGGTGGAGATTGAGGGTTTTAGTCATAAGGGTGTTAAATTAATATCTCAAATCTCAGATTTGAGATATTAAAGCTTCCAGACTTAATTGTTTAAATTGCCAGAAAACAGTGTATTGAAATTGTCCAGATAAGGAAATTGTGTTGGATTGAAAATGGAAGGTGCATTTTTATATGCATAGAGAAATGAAATGTGGGATAGTAGGGTACCTCGTTATCAGGTGGTATCAGAGCTAGAATAGCTCTTTGAAGGTTCAAAGTCTCTATTAATTGCATGTATGAAAATAAATCAGCTTTGAAACTGATAAAGATTGCATCATACAGAGATGCAGTGCATGTGATGAGAGGATGAAGGAGGATCAAATTTTTAAATCTGATATGCAACAGATACATATTTGTAGTAAATAGGATCTGCAGAAAGGTATGAAGAACAAGATCATGCAGGGATCTTGCAGGTAAAATAATTTTACATCTAATTTGGAATTGTAATTGTAGAATTGTGGTTGTAGAAAGTGCAGACTGAGTTTTGATGATGATGGCAGTGAATCTGATATTCAGCTAAAGGCTGGATAGGGAGAACAATTGCAGTGTTCCCAAGAGAAGGTGAGTTGATGAGCAGTGTTTAACTCTGGTTTGAAGAATTGTTTGCAGAATTTAGATTGCAGGCAATTGAGGAAATCTTAGCAAAGGCAGATCATAGCTTTGAGAGCAGTGATGAAAGAGTCCAACGAAGGATTCTAAAGTGAAGAAGAAAGTGTGGCAAAACCTGAATAATTCCCAACAGAGGTTGGATGAAAGAATAACAGGTGTGTTCTTGAAAATTTGCAGAGTGAAGCCTAGAGAGAGCAGAAGAGAATGCTCAGAAATTTCCAGCAGATAGGGGACTAGTACTTGCAAAAATCCCAGATTCGGAGGAAAGGATTAGTGAGGTAAGTGGTAGCAAGAGAACTTGTTGTTGCAGAGGCTTGGTGCAGCTGATAAGTGAAGAACTCATGATGGAGAAAAGGATTACTACTGATAGTCATAGCAAAGATTGCAGAGGTTTTGAGAGAGGCCACAATAGAAGAGAGAAAGAATATGCCAAGACAAATGGCATGAGGAGGAAATTGACTGATGCAAAATATTGGAAAGAGGTAGCTGAGATCAGAGAACAGTTTAATAAACTAGTAATGATGATGGAGGAAAGCCAGAGAGTTGTTTGGCTCATGAAGAAGAAAGTAAAGTGGCATGGGCTACAGATGAAGAAAGAGCAGATGATACATTCTCAGCAGAAAGAGAAATTACTTAGGATGATTGAGTATTTGGAGAAGGACTTGAAGACTGAAACTTCATCTGATGATTTTTGTATGTTTGCAGGAAAAACATATGGATAAGGACAAACTGCTGATGTTGTCACTAAGGAAGAGAATGGGACAGCTAGATATTTTGAAAATGCCCATACACAGTTGGGGAATAGTTTTGTTTTCCAACATATTGGAAACAGAGGAGATTTAACTTATGATGGTGGCTAGAATTTGGAAATTGAGTGGTCAATTGGATAGCTTGAAGAGACTAAAGAGAGGACCATTGAATAATTTCCAAAATGTATAGAAGACTTGGAACAGCAAGAGGATTTGATGATCAAATCATCAAATGAGACCATGGAGTCTTATGGTTTTAAAGCTGACAAGATTTGTGTGAATTCAGGTATTGAAGAAAACAGTTCATATGATGAAACTGTAATAAGTGAAGCTGAATGTTGCCAAGTAACATATGATGATGATTATCTTTCAGAGGAAGATCAAGTTGAATTACTGCAGTAGAAGGAATTCATAAATTCCCTGTTTAATGAAAGAGATTGTTTCAATGGGGACATGACAATTATGTCTGATGATGATAAATTTTTTATTAATAATGATATTGATAAATTGATTTTATTGAATGGCCAAGTGAAAAGTGATGGACAGATAACTGAAATTATTGTAGATATGAGAAATCAGAATCCTATTCTAATGGAGGATGAAGAAGTAGTGACAACAAGAAATTTGACTTGTGAAGATAGTAAAGATTGCACAGAGAGTTTCTCAGATGAGATGACAAATTTATGGCATGAGTTAAGTGTTCTGGAGTAGAGGATAGAAACACAGAGAAAAGGTGTTCAGATTGTAAAGACAGAGATGAATGAGAATGAGAAGGTTCATTTTTATGAACTAGATCAAGGAGACATCCTTGAAGAGGATGATGTAGAGGAGAGACTAGCTGACAGTCTCGAGAATTATTTAAGGGATTGGAATCAGCATACTGATGTGCTGATAGAGGAGGAAGGAATTTCAGGACAACATACTGAAATGCTGGCAGAGAAAGGAAAGGCACTGAGGCCTTATGATTTTTGTTTTAACAATTGTTTTGTGAATGCAAATTCTGTTGATACTGAAGAAAATTTGACACCATTGGGCAGTCAATTAAAAGAGGAGGAGAATTCCATGGAAGACTTTAATCCACAGAATGAAGAAGTTGGATTACTGGAGATTATGCTGAATAACCAGGATTCAATGTAGGAAGGAGGACCTCAATTTCGAAATTGGGGATTGTAGAACGTGAAGATACAAAGGAATGGAGACAATGGAGATTTTCTCAGTCTTGGAAAGGACTTAGGACTGCAGAAAGAAGAATTGGTGATTGGTTCATCAATTGAGACAATTGGGTCTTGTGATTCTAAAATTGACAAGTTGGTTGTGTTGACAGGTGATACAGAAGACAATCCATCATTTCGAATTTTCTTGAGAGAAGAAGAACTGTTGCAGAAAGAAGATGAGATAGTCATGTCTCATATGCAGAAACTTGTTACTATTGATGACAGAGAAGAATTGGCTTATCTAATGGGCCAAGAGTAGACTGTAGGGCAGATTTTTAGAACTGCTACAGTAATAGAGAATCAGAATTTTACTCTGATAGAAGATGAGGACACAGTACCTAAAGAACTTGAATTGATTTCCAGAATCAGTCAAGAGGATGGAAGACAATTACTGAAGATTGTCAAGAAAGAAGAAGAAGAATATGCTGAACCAAGTTTGCAGCATATTGATGAAATGCTTGAAAATAGATGGCTGAATTGTTTGCTAAAAACATTTAGAGAAGAGAATGAATTGGTAGAGTAGTAGATTGAAGGGTTTCCAAAAGAGGAGGAAGAGACATAAGGATTTTGTAATTTTGGTGTTTTCTTTTATGATTGCAGGTACTGATGGAAGGACTAGGGGATTTTTGGTCCAGGAGAAGAGAATAGATGATGAGAGAGACTGGAAATTTAAATACCAGTCCAAGAAATTGCTGAAGTCAGAGAGTGAAGAAATTGTCATGGATGACAATCAGGAAGAGTTTTACTGTTGCAGAGAAAAAGAGGGTATGGATGGTTGGGTGGCAGCAATGGCTCAGCAATTAAGAGCTAGGGTAGTAGTAAGGACTGAACAAACTAAAGCTAAAGTTAAAGCTGGGGCTAAAGCTACAGCAAAGGTGGTAGTGAGAGTTCAGCAAATAAGAACTCGGCAAGCAGAAGCGGAGGTAAGAATTTAGCAATCAAGAGGAAGCAGTATCCAGCAATCAGAAAACATATTAGATAAATAAATTGAACTGTTAAGAACATTTATGGAGGAGGTGTCTCAAAAAAGGACAAGAACAAGAAAAAAAAGGAGCAACAATAGCAGAAGAAAGACAGAAAGAGAATGTAAAAGTGCAGCTAGTGGAGCAAGACAGACTAAGATATGGAAGCCTGGTGAAGTGCAGAAGAAGAGTATTGTAGAAAATGATCAACTACAGAACAAAGTGTGGGATCCAAGAAGACAAGGATGAAAGCACATGATCAGGAGATTATGAATCATTTTAACCTAGGGAGTCTGATGCAGGAGCATTAGGCTTAAGAAAATACTTTGTATATAAATAGACATAGGGGGTCTCATGTTTTTTCTTTCTTATGTAATTATTAATTCTTGAGTTGTTTTTAAATAAATTTAGTGAGAAACTATAAATGTTCCCAAGTGATTGGAGAACATGAGAGAAGTTGATTTGTTAGGAATGTGAAGATTAGTTTTAGTTTTTTTAGGAATTTAGGCTGAATTTAGGATTTGAGGATTCCAAGGGTTTTGTCGAGTCATCGAAGGAGATGAATCAGTTGATTATCAAATTGTATAAAAATAAGCCTCAGAGGCATTAAGCAGACATACCTAGAGACCCGAAGAGCTGTGCAGAGTAGGAGGTTGAAAGGGCCATTGATTTTGAAGATCTGGCCGAAGACAGGAATGGTGTTCTAAGTAAATTCATATATATATATATATATATATATATATATATATATATATATATATATATATATATGTATATATATATGTATATATATATATATATATTATGAAAGAATTTGTTCAGCATTTCATGAATACTATTCGATTTAAATTCTGTGTTAGTGCCTTCGAATTATAAGAAGAAATTGTATGGGAAATGCGTAGTATGAATCTCTATGTAAAAGGCTAAATTGTAATACTATATATGATTGGGGGAAATTGGTGCTATGCTATCAATTTTATATCAATTTTGATATTAGGGCGAGAATAAATCCCACACCCATATGTGAAAATAGATGCATTGATTTCATCAATCACGGAAGGATCGATGTCAAAAAAGGAGAGTCAAAATTAGAGTTTAATTACAATGGATATAGCCATGAATAAATGGTGATTGTTCACATTCCAATGGAACCGTGAAAAGAAAGGATAAGTAAGAACAAAGGTGAAGTTTAATTATAATAAGACGTTGAAGAGTTGGGCGGAACCATGATTCAAAAGGGAACCAAGAGCCTGAATAGTAACGACGGTTTTGAAAATTAAAACAAGCAGTCTCCCGTAGGTCTTAGAGTGGTAAGCAGATTTGAGTTTTGGAATGCGATATAGGTCTTCGCTTGATGCGTGGCGATAAGTGGTTTGGAAAAACCATTTATATCACGCGATTTTGGAGAATTAAGTCTCGTGCATCTAAATCGCGCGATAGTTGTCAGATGTGTGCCTAAAGTGTTGTTGTAGCATGAAAAGACTGCAACTGTCCTATGGAGAGGTATGTTAAATGAACTGTGGGACCGAGCGGACCTCAATGTTCGTCGAGTTTTGTATTAAGTCAAAGTCGAGATTTAATAAATTTTGAATTGCATCAACTATTTAATGAAGTTCTGGAAGGTATGAAGCGATGTGACCATCAGTATAAAGGTTGATAGAAGGGGCCAAATGGTATGTTAGAGTCTCAACAAAATATTGAAAGGATGTAGGATAGGTTGTCAGAACATTAATATGGTTCAAGTATAGTATGATAAACAAGGTCGATGATTGTTATTGATATGAGTTGGATATGTTGTGGGACCCAATGTTAAAGGCATAGTGGTTTATGTGTCGAACCAAAATCGAAATTTATGAAATATTAGGCGGTAGGACCGAGAGTCCTTATTATATGGTTGGCACCCTTGGTAATTATTTATCCAAGGTATGGATTAAGGAAACATGAGGTCTATGTATACATCTTAAGGAAATGTGGGTCCAACCACTATATTTGGGTGTATAATGCATGGATTGAAATTTTGATTTCAATTTCATGAGGAGGGTTTATTATAAGGTATAAACCTCAAGTGTTGAAAAGAAGCTTCCGTATTTAGTTGATTTGCCCAGATTGAGATTATAATTGGTGCGTCCACTTTTATGCATGGTGGAGATTGAGGGTTTTAATCATAAGGGTGTTAAATTAATATCTCAAATCTTAGATTTGAGATATTAAAGCTTCCAGACTTAATTGTTTAAATTTCCAGAAAACAGAGTATTGAAATTGTCCAGATAAGGAAATTGTGTTGGATTGAAAATGGGAGGTGCATTTTTATATGCACAGAGAAATGAAATGTGGGATAGCAAGGTACCCCGTTATCAACCAACCATGGTCTATCATGGTCAACCGTGGTCAACCATGAACAACATTGGTCAAACATGGTCGACCATGGTTAGTTATGGTCAACCATGGTCCAACACCACATTGTGACAAAGAATATCTCAATATGAAAATCAACCATGGTCAACCATAGTTAACCATTGTTCAATGTCACATTATGGGAAAGATGATCTCAATATGAAAATCAATCATGGTCAGCCATGATCACATTGTGACAAAGATTGTTTCATGGTCCAACGTCACATTGTGACAACCATGGTCGAATGTCGCATTGTGACAAATATTGTCTCAATATGAAAATCAACCATGGTCCAACCATGGTCAACTATGGTCCAAGGTTGCATTGTGACAAAGATTTTCTTAAAATGAAAATCAACCATTGTAAACCATAGTCAACCATGTTCATTTTAGGGTTTATAATATTTATCCTAAGATTTATATACCTTGGGTTTATAATATTAATCCCTTCGGTTTAATATTATTCCCTTGGGTTTATAATCCCTTTGGTTTTTACTATTAATCCCTTAGATTTATTATTCCCTTGGATTTATAATATAAATCCCTTGGGTTTACTAATGTAAGGGTTCATACTCCTTAGGGTATAATATTATTCAAGGGATTCATAATATTAATCCTAGGGTTTAATATAAATCCCTTGGGGTTATAATCATGGTCACCATCGTCCAATGTCACATCGTGACAACGATTGTCTCAATATAAAAATCAACCATGGGCAACCATTGTCAACCATGGTCAATCATGTTTAACCATGGTCCAATGTCATATTGTGACAAATATTTTCTCCATATGAAAATAAATCATGGTCAACAATGTTTAATCATGGTCAACCTTGGTCAACCATGGTTAACAATGGTCCAACGTCGCATTGTAACAAAGATTGTATCAATGTTAAAATCAATCATGGTCAACCATGGTCCAATGCCATATTGTGACAAAGATTGTTTCAATATGTAAATCAACCATGGTCAATCGCGGCCAAGCATGGTAAATTGTGGTCAAACATGGTTAACCAGGGTTAGTTATGGTCAACAATGGTCCAACACCACATTGTGACAAATATTATATCAATATGAAAATGAACCATTTTCAAATGGCACATTGTGAGAAAGATTGTCTCAATAAGAAAATTATTCATGGCCGACCATGGTCAATAACCAGGGTTGGCCATGGTAAATAACCAATAACCATGTTATTCCCTTTGATTTCTATTCATTTGGGTTTAATATTAATCCCTTTGGTTTATAATAATAATCCTGGGGTTTATAATATTAATGTTAGGTTTTAATGTTTATTTTAGGGTTATAAATATTTATCTTAGGGTTTATATCCTTTGGATTTATAATATCAATCCCTTGATTTTGTGACAAATATTTTCTCAATATAGAAATCATTCAGGGTCAACAATGGTCTATCATGGTCGATCATGGTTAACATTTGTCAAAAATGGTTAACCATGGTAAATTATTGTCAACCATGGTTCAATAATATATTGTGACAAATATTATCTCAATATAAAATCAACCATGGTTAATCATGGTCAACCATGGTCCAACGTTGTTATGTGAGAAAGATTGTCTCAATATGTAACTCAATCATAAATAACCATGGTTGATCATGGTCAACTAGGTCAATAACCATGGTCACTTTGTGACAAAGATTATATCATGGTCCAACATCGCATTGTGACAACCATTTTCAACTATGGTCAACCATGGTCCAATGTCACATTGTGACAAAGATTTTCTTCATATGAAAATCAATCATGGTCAACCATGGTAAAGCATTGTCCAATTTCGTATTGTGACAAATATTGCCTCAATATGAAAATCAACCATGTTCAACCATGTTTAATTTAGGATTTATAATATTTATCTTAACGTTTATATACATTAGGTTTATAATATTAATTTCTTGAGTTAAATATTATTCCCTTGAGTTTATAATCCCTTGGGTCTTTAGTATTAATCCCTTGGGTTTATAATATCAATCACTTGGGTTTATTAATATAAGGGTTTGTATTCCTAGGAAATAATATTATTCATAGGGTTTATAACATTAATCCTAGGGTTTAATATCAATCCCTTGGGTGTATAATCTTGATCAACCATTTTCCAATGTCACATTATGACTAAGATTGTCTTAATATGAAAATTAACCATGGTCAATCATTATAAATCATCGTCAACCATATTTATCATAATATTTATACATATTTTTTTTATAATAGTTATAATTTTTAATAATTAATTACTAAAAAAATATAATTATTATAAGCTATAATTATTAAAACTAAAATTATTGTAATTATTATTAATTATTGAAAATTAAATTCTGATGATTAATAATATGACCATTGTTTAAAGTATCAATCCATTTCGTTTATAATAGTTTTCCCTTTGCCAACAAAAATATTAATAATTATTAATTATTAGTAATTATCAACAATTATAATTATAATTAATTTATATTTAATCATTTTTATTTATTAAAAAACATTATTATTTTATTTTTATAATTAATAGTTATTAATTACTAATAATTTACTACTATTATTGATTATGATAATGATTAACATCCACTAAGACCAATGTGGTCAATCAGACCTTAAGAAGAAGAAGAATCTAATTGTAATTCCATAGAATCTTATTTTTGTGCTAAAAAAGAAGGGAAATAAGCACAACAAGATCACTATAGTTGGGCTGACTTAACAAGTCAAGAATATGGGAAGTGTGATAGATGTTAGGGAAATGAGAACGGATGTGAGTAAGGGTCGGAAAATCTAAAAGAAAGTGTTTTTCATCCTCCACCCTCTTAGTATCACAAAGCTGACAAATTCTATCGTCCCATGGAGTCTTAAGAGTAGACCACCCCTCGGTTTCACTTCGAAGCTCATGAGAATTAGTTCTAATATTATCGATGTTCATCTTTTTCTTCAAGCTGGTTAAAACAGAAAGGTAATTTTGATTCTCAATGGTGGGGTTGATCGCCTCCTTATAATATCTTAACTTCCTTTTATCCTCGAGCTCCTTATCCTCCCAAAAATTTTCCTTAAATTTGGAGGTGATAGTATCTTTGACACTATCCTTGCTTCCTAAGATCATAGTTTTTATATACCTTGGTTTATAGTAATTATAATTTTTAATAATTAATTAATATTAATATTAATTAATTATTATTAAAAGTGCGATGAGAGCGACTGCGTTAGGGTTTTGCGCCTTTGATCTCAAACGAAACCCTAGCGACTGCAGCAACCCGACTGCTCTGCACCAGTACTGACGGCGCTGACCATCTCTGGCAACTTCGTCCTGGTCCTAGGAATGGAGGTCGAAACGGGGGGGGGAGGAAAACCCCCCCCCTGCAAATGAAGCCGGTCCAGAGATTCGAATGGAAGACAAATTTGACAACGGCACAGAGGCTGAAAAAGCCCAGAAATCGTCTTCGGAAGTAAGGACGGAGACACAACAAGCCACATCATCCACTTGCAAGCCCATAGCTTCAGAACGGCCTAAAATTGATCTGCCAAGTCATCGAATAAACGCCAGAATACAGTACATGAGGGATCATGCCCTCATAGGAAAATTTGTCGGGTTTTGGCCCACGGAGAAGGCCCTCCAGGGCTGGATTGCCTCCAAATGGAAGCCCAAAGGAGAAGTCTCCTTGCAGCTTGGAGCAAAAGGGTTCTTCACCACCACTTTCAATTGTTTGGAAGACAGAAACAGAGTCATGGATGGGGGACCATATTTTTTCAATTCGGCAGGGCTGTATTTGAGAAACTGGGTAGAGAGATTCAACCCAGATCGAGAAAACTTCAACTGGGCGCCTGTCTGGATCAGACTCTACTCACTGCCGCTTGAATACTGGGACGAGGAAACCCTAAGGGCGATAGGATCTGGATTAGGAGAGTTCATAAAAATCGCTGAAGAAACCAAGCTCAGAAGGTATACTTCCTATGCTCGCATATGTGTTCAAATGCACTTGGACAGCGCCCTCCCAGATGCGGTAAGTATCTTTCACGATGACTTTGAGTGGATTCAGCCATTGGATTATGAATATGTGCCATTCAGATGCAGACGATGTCATGCCCATGGGCATCTCTACAGAGACTGTCCTCTCACGATCCAAGCTCGCAAAGCTGAATCAGAGGGGAAAGCAGAGGCAGATGGATTCACCAAAGTAGCTTCCAGGAAAAGACATAGCAAGAAATCCACTCCAGGGAAGAAACCCACCACCTTTGCCTCCACTCCTTCCACCAGTAATAGTTTTGAGGTGCTTGCCCAAACTGAACCCTCGAATGTTCATACCCCTGTCATCCCCAGTCCTGCCGGCCCCTTCGTTCCCCTTCCAAATCAACCCAACCCCGCACCACCTCCGCCCATCCCACCCTCTTCGACCTCTGCTGAAAAACCTAACCTCACTCTTACCCTCAATCAGAAACAGGTCACCTGGGACCCTAACCTCCCCTTTTCAGAGGTCTCAGCTCCCCTTGTCAATCTGGAGGCCACAGATCTACACCATCTCGACCAGACTATTCAAATGGACGAAGACAGTGAAGGTTTTGTCATAAGCGAGCTAGATCTCACAGGTATAGAAGAAGCTTGTGAACGAAAAGAATATGATAAGATCAACCAACGGCAGATTTATACTATAGAGGCGCTTTTGGACAAAGTCCATCAGAACAAGAAATTGGGGGTCCAGTCTGGCAGTCGTTGGGACAGTTTGAAGGTGATAAAAGAATCCAAGAAAAGGGGGAGAACTCCTGACTGGCAGCGCACCATGGCCCTGGGGAAAATATTAGTCGATTCGGGACAATATCCCAAGCTCACTAGGTTCTTCAAACCTCTCCCAACTAGTTCTCAATGAATTTGATCTCCTGGAATGTACGAGGACTTAATGGTCCCGGCAAATATAGAATGATAAAGAACTTGATACAGAAGGAAAAACCCCACTTGCTCTTCCTTCAAGAAACTAAATGTAACAGTCAAACGCTGAGCTCCATCTTGGCTAAAGCTTGGCCGGGATGTCGATCTGCAGCAGTGGATGCCTTAGGATATTCGGGAGGATTGGAAATTGCTTGGAACCCTTAAGCCTTGCAGGTTAGTGACCTTCATGCCTCTCACAATCTTATCCAGGCCACCTTCCACCCTATAGGCACCAATATTCATGGACATCTGTCCAATGTTTACTTCCCCCAAGACATGGCAAGCAAGGTTGCGCTCTTAAATACACTTGCGTATCTCAACTCCAACAGGACTCATCCTCTTTGGATTCTGGGCGGAGATTTCAACATGATCACAAAGCTTGCTGAAAAATCTGGAGGGAGGGCCAGACTTGATCAGGACAGTGCCTATTTCAAGGACTTCATCAACAGCAACTGGCTCATAGATATTCCTTTTTGCAACGGCCTGTACACCTGGAACAACCGCAGGATAGGCAGGCAACAGATAGCTTCCAAGTTGGACAGATTCCTTCTATCGGATAATGCTATCCATGTGGGCGGAGATTTTACCGGGTCTATTCTCCCTATCATGGGCTCTGACCACTGGCCCATCATGCTTCATTGGCAAAATATGGGTCTCCATACCAAACGGCCTTTCAGGTTTGAAGCTTTTTGGCTAACGCATCCCTCCTTTACTGACATGGTACACTCTGCCTGGAAAAGATTCACCCCTCCCACTGGATCAAAAATGTACCAATTTCAGCAAAAGCTCAAGTGGGTCAAGGAGCAAATCAAAGATTGGAACCACAACATATTTGGTAACATCTTCATGGAAAAGCGAGCCCTAGAACAACAAATGAAGGATGTCCAGCAGGAGATTATCAACTCAGGCAGGTCTGAACCTCTAGCCACCAAAGAGCTTGAACTTCAACGAAAATTGGAAGACAGATATAAACAGGAGGAAATCCTCTGGAGACAAAAGTCCAGAGTTCGTTGGTTAAAAGAAGGAGAGCGCAACACCAAGTTCTTCCACAACACGACCATCCAACGAAGAATGCAGAACAGAATTGGCCACATCATGAACCAACAAGGGGAAAGGATGGAGAGTCATGAGGATATGGAAAAAGAGCTTGTCAACTACTTCAAGGACCTCCAGAAGGAGCCACAAGCCAATAGACAGCCTGCTATAAATCAGATCACACGGCTCATTCCAAAACTTATCACAGATGACCATAATCAAATGCTGCTACGCCCAATATCCCAGCAAGAAGTAGACATAGCCATGGCTCAACTCAAGGACGGCAAAGCCCCTGGACCGGACGGATTCACTGCCAACTTTTTTCACCACTTTTGGGCACTCATCCGAGAAGAAGTTTGGCACTTGGTAGAAGAATCTCGAACTATGCACTGGATCCTGCCCTCCCTCAACACTACCTTTGTAGCGCTGGTACCAAAAGAGGAGCAGCCCAGCAGACCTGACAAATTTAGGCCCATCGCCCTTTGCAATGTAATATACAAAGTCATCACCAAGGTCATCGCCAACAGACTCAAACCTCTTCTTCCTCTCCTCATTTCTCCGGAGCAGACAGGTTATGTTGAAGGGCGACAAATTCTGGACGGCATCATTCTCACACACGAAATCATACACTCACTCAAAGTCTGCAAAAAGCCATGTATGTTGCTCAAAATCGATCTTTCAAAGGCCTTTGACAAGCTGAACTGGAATTATATTCAGCAAACTCTAAGCGCTTATGGATTTGATAACATGTGGATTCGTTGGATCATGAACCTCATTTCCTCTTCCACTCTTTCCATTCTTCTCAATGGCACACCATCTCACCCCTTTCGCCCCTCTAAAGGCATCCGACAAGGGGACCCTCTCTCCCCCTTTCTCTTCGTCCTAATGGCCGAAGGGCTAGGCAGACTCATCCATGAGGCAGTCAATCTTGGACATTTGCGTGGTCTTTCCCTTCATAATGCCCCCACCACCACCCATCAACAATTTGTTGATGACAATATGCTCTTTGGCCACCCTTCAGTACAAGAAGCCCGGTCCTACAAAGATATCCTCAATCTGTTCTCTAAAGCCTCTGGATTAACAATCAATGACTCCAAGTCTCAGGTCTTTTTCTTCCACACTCCCATTCCAGCTCAAGTTAACATTGCTCGCATTCTTGGTTTTTCTATGGCCACCCTCCCTGACAAATATCTTGGAGCCCCTCTTACGGACTCAGCCATCAAGCATTCCTCCTGGAACCAGCTACTTGAGAAATTGGAATCACGCCTCTCTTCTTGGACCTATCGCGCCCTCAACATGGCCAGCCGTCTAACTCTCATCAAAGCCACCTTGCAATCTATGCCTCTCTACCTTTTTTCTGTTCTAGCAGCCCCGAAGTGGGTTCTCAAACAGATCAAAGCTCTGCAAAGATGCTTTCTCTGGGGCTCCTCTGGACAAAATCGGAAATGGGCCCTAGTGAATTGGGGCACTGTTTGCACCCCCAAAGCAGATGGAGGTCTTGGTTTGAGAGACCCAACGCACAGTAATGAAGTTATGGCTGCCCGAGTCTGGTGGAGATGGATGTCCAACCCCCAAACTCCTTGGGCCAAACTCTGGACAGCGAAGTATGAAAACAACAGAGCAACTGCTGATTTGGTTCGTTTAACCCCCATCAACTCGGGTTCTCTAATCTGGAACGCGGCAAAGCAACATCATGCGCTTATTCAGCAGCACAGCTTTTGGGAGGTGCGCAATGGCCAATCGGCGAGATTCTGGACAGACGCATGGCAACAGGAATCTGCCCTCCTGGAAAAATTCCCTCTCACCAACCTTGGGGATCCCAGAATTGTTTTAGACAGGAAAATCAATGAACATTGGATGGAGAATGATAGCAATGGATACAGGATCTGGAAACCTTCTCATCTCATTATTGCTCAAGCCCAGAATACAGTGAGAGAAGACCTCGATCAAGAGCTACAAAGAAGACAAATCAGAAGCTCCCCTGACCCTGACATTCTCAGATGGGGTCACACCACTAAAGGCATGTTCACCACCAAAGAGGCCTATGCCCTGATGCACCCTCCCCCTCTTCCCCGGGACCCTCTTTGGCAGATGATTTGGAATCCTCAAACCTGGCCCAAAATCTCCACTTTCCTTTGGCTTCTAAGTCATAAACGCATACTCACCTGGGATAATCTTATCAAAAGAGGCTTCATAGGGCCATCCCGCTGCCCAAACTGTGCTCTTAATACTGAAACCATCCCTCATCTCATGCTGTTTTGCCCGCTTGCCAACTCCTTATGGAACAAATGTAGAATCTGTTGTCAAAAACGCATACCCTCCTGTGATATTACCTCCCTTTTACGAAATTGGCCCAAACGTCCCTATGCCTCAGGCCTCCTCAACACGCTTTGGCATCTCCTCCCGGGTCTGATCCTTTGGACCTTATGGAAAGAACGTAATAAGCGTATCTTCAAAAACCAAACTAGCTCCATAGATACCTTATGGCACACCTTCATGGGCAATCTCCAGGAATCCTTGGACCTCCACTCTTGGAAAGAAGAGGATCTCCCTAAGCAGCAGCAAGAAGTCCTCATCTGGAAAAATTGGAATCTTAATCTAGGGGTTACTCAGAAGACCCGAAACAAAGTGGCATCAAATGCGCCTTTAAACTGGACTCCTCCTCCCCGAGGGCTTTTCAAATTAAATTTTGATGGTGCCTCCAAGGGGAACCCTAGGCAAGCAGGTTTTGGAGGCATTATTAGAAACTCCAATGGCGAAACACAGCTTCTCTACTTTGGATCGATCGGCTGGGACACCAACAATTCAGCGGAGCTTGAAGGTCTCTGGCAAGGCCTTAGACTGACTCTTCAACACAACTTTTTCCCTACCATTATTGAAGGGGATTCTCAAATTCTTATTCATATTGCCAATCAGCTTCTTTGGGGAGCCGACCCCAATAAAGTCACTCAGAGTTGGCGTTTGGCAGCTCGTATATGTAAGATAAGTGACTGGCTCCATGACAACAGAGCCATCTCCTTCACTCACGTCAAAAGGGAAGGAAACAAGGTGGCTGATCTTCTGGCTAATTATGGCACTGAGAACAATAGTTTCCTCACTCACGGGGATCTCACTATCATCCATGATGCTGATACACAACAAAATTGCTCCTCCTTGGTGCACAAGGATTGCTCCCCGCCGGATGCGGCTGCAGAAGGGAGTTAATGAGCCTTGGGCTCGCGCGCAGCCTCCAACGCTGCCCACACGCCGTGCCCACATGGCCCATGGCACTACACTTGCTGGCGTTATTAATACGCCTCAATCTGAACAGAGAGGTAGTTATTGCACCATCGCTCCCGGGTATATGGTGATGGTTTTGTGGAACGTTTGCGATATGGAGGGAGAGCAGAACGATGAGGGCCATGGCGGACCTCTGAACCCTCTTGACGCTGTTTGTTCGCTCGGGTGTGCCAATTCCAGCTGCAAGACGCAGACTGGACGCCGCTGCAGCATTTTCGCCTGTCTGGAGATCGTCCCGGGCGTTCATTTCTCCAACAGCCTCTTCTGCGGTGCTTCGGCCTCAATTGGAGCTACAGCAGTGCTCACTGCAGGTAATTTGGCTCCCTCTGGTCCCAATTTGCATTCCTCGGACAATTTCTCCACTAGCAATTGTATCTCTGGTTATAGTGCTTCTTCGTCTGGTTGGCATAACCCTGGAAGCCTCCTCACTATTCCTCAAGTTCCGCACCCTCTCCTTGGCAGTCCTCGCACGCGCCACCTTTCGTTAGCTATGCCACGCCTCAGGCAGCGCATGCACTGCAGAAGGGGCACGAGTCGAGGTCTGGCTCACGAAAATCCTCCTTCTCCGCTATCTGAACTCAGCTCGTCCTCTGAGGATGACGCTCACACGCCCCCGCCTGCCTCTCGCGGTGGTGGAGGCAGAGGCAGAGGCAGAGGACGACGTGCTGTGAATTTTGTTCATGCAGGCAGAGGTCGAGGTCGTGTTCGTGCTAGGAGTTCTGGTGATTTCCCTTGTCAGCCCCCTCCCGCCTCTGGGCCTCCTGGTCTTGGCCGTCCTCCTGAAGCTCTTGCTCATTCCAGTCAGCCTCCCTCCGACTACCCTGCCCCTCCCAGTCAGCCCATTCCACGGGATAGTCGCATTCGGGGCGCCACTATCAGACAAACTACTCAGAATGCAGAGCTCCGATTCCACTGCACCTCCTTCAACTCCATCATCACCGCCTTCATCTCTGTTTCTCTCCGTGAGGAAATCTCGCCTTGCTCCGCCCCCTCCCCCCCCATTGACCATCGCCCCTCTCCCCCACCTCTCACGGAGCTGCGTTCTGGAGCTGACAACAAAGATTTGCAGACTGACAACCATGCAGGAAAGGAGGACAGTAGCGAGGAGAATGAATATGCATGCAGGATTGAAGAGGAACCAATGTCTTCTGAGCACGAGGGCTAAATCCCCTGGCTCTTTCACTTCTGGTTTTTTTGAGTTTTGCTGTTTCAATTGCTCCACTGATGAGCAGTATGATGTTTCTAGCTTTAACATTGCTGTTTACATTTTATGTATAATCCTCTGGCCGGTTTCCCTTCTAAGGGCGGCCCAGCACATTCTGCTTAATGGGTTGGTTTCCCACTCTGGGCGACCCAAAACAATCAAGAACAGTGATGATAATCAGTCCCAGCTTGCTGGCTCACACAGCAGCAGCGAGGGTAGTTTTGTAACAGTACTTTTATAAATTAATAGATTAGTCTTATTTAGAAAAAAAAAAAATTATTATTAAAAGCTATTAATAGTCTAGAATTATTATAATTATTAATTAATAGTATTAATTAATTAATAATAATAATTAATAATTATAATAGTTAATAACATGAAGACTAAATTCATGATCATTAAATCAAAAATATTACCCATGGTAGTTTCGTCTATGATAAATATTGTCTAGAGTAGGTTTCTTCTTATAAGTATTTGGGTATTGACTTTCCTCATCAGCTCAAATGGAATTATAACATCAAGAAAAACATTATTGGAGCATGGAAAGCTTATTACAAGCTTGAAAACAATTGTAAGTCGGTCGATATTTGCATTTGAATTAAAAAAATGTTCCTCTTTGAGACTCTCGTCATCCCTGTTGTCTTATACATATGTGAGGTTTACGGTTGTTGTTTATCTAGAGAGTCGCAGAGAAAGATTCACATGATTCAAAAGAAATTCATAACCTATAACCTCAAGATGAAGGGAAATATTCCATATCCTATCCTCTTGATCGAAGTTGGCACGTCCCCCATTGAAAGTATGGCTATGTTTAGATATCTGATGTATAACCACATCACTTCCTCTTAGAGTGCCCCGTGTACAACGACATTAGAGCTCAATTTCATAAACTTTGTTGCAATATTGACCTTCGTAGCCTTTTAAGATGTCAAAATTATAGTTAGCTCGGGAGGCTTCTCTCGAAGATTTTTGAGCATAGGAATAAAATCTTAAATCAAACTAAATAACTATTTTCTTTAGGTCCGATAGACCAAAGATTGGTCTCAGTGGATGTTAACCACCACCGTCATCATCATCATAATAAGAAGCTTTACAACATGGAAACCAAGAGGCTCCCAAAAATTGCTTCTAACTTTAGTCAAAACCCCCACTTGCGACTCAAGCTTGGGTGGCATAAGCATGTCGAGTCTTGGCTCAAGATTTGGGGGATTAAGGAGAAGATCATCATGGGAAGAAATGATAGTGTCAAAGATACTATTACTTTCAATTTTAAGGACAAGTTTTGGGATAAGGAGTTGGAGGGTAAAAGGAAGCTAAGCTACTATAAGGATGTGATCAACCCAACCCTTCATAACCAGAATTATCTCTCTGTATTTACCATCACAAACAAGAAAATGAACATTAGTAGGATACGAACTAATTATCATGAGCTTCGAACTGAAACTGGATGGTGGTCTACTCCCAAGACTCCGTGGGATGATAGAATCTGTCATATTTGCGATACTAAGATGGAGGAAGATGAAAACACTTCCTTTTAGAGTGCCTCACTCTTACTCACATCCGCTCTCAATTCCCTATCATCACCCACACCTCCAATCTTCTTGACTTATTAATCCAACCCAACTAGAAAAATCTTGGAGCGCTTCTTTCCCTTCTCATTGATCACATAAACAAGAACTTGAAGAATCATAATTAAACTTTTTTTTTCGTGAGGCTTCATAAACAACATTTTGGTCTTAATGGACATTAATCATCATCATTATTAATTAATTAATTATTATTATTATTAAATATATAATTTAAATTAAATGTAATTTTATATAAATATTTATAATTATAATAATAATTATTAGTATTATTTGTTATAATTAATTATTATTCTTTTAATTAATAATTATTAATTGTAAGTTATTATTTGTTAATTTGAATTTATTAATTATTATTTTTTAATTAGTAATTATTTATATTAAATATAAATATTAATAAATGTAGTTGATATAAATATTGATAAATTTGGTTCACTTTTATAATCATATGTATTAACGTGATTGTGTTAGTTTATTATGATGATTTATTTTGGTGGTAGAGTTTCTAAATAATAATAATGAGTCACCACAACAATTCCATTTTAAAATATTTTTTATAATTTGTAAATACTATATATATATATAATTTTCAAAATTTAATAAATCCAGAAAGAAAATCGATATAATGCAATATTATTTCTCACCAATACTAAATCTAGTCAGATTTATCAAATAGAGTGAGAAAAGAAACGGAAACATGTACAAAATCTCTTATCGCGGAAGCTACGTTTTCTAGAATCGCAACCACGTTGGTAATCATAGAATTATATAGAGAGAGCATGCTGATGATGAAATAACATAAGCCAATGTTATTGTTTCAAAAGCCACCAAATCCGCTGTTGAGTATTGGTCGCCTTTTTGTGGAAATCGACACGTATGAAACAGAGTTCATCTTTGAGATCATTATGTTGCCATGGGATTTACTTGATTTTCTTGTCCAAATTGTTCGTCCAGAATTTCGCCTCAAGTAATCTTCAAATATTT
This sequence comes from Pinus albicaulis, assembly GCA_034641835.2. Classification (NCBI taxonomy): domain Eukaryota; kingdom Viridiplantae; phylum Streptophyta; class Pinopsida; order Pinales; family Pinaceae; genus Pinus; species Pinus albicaulis. The sequence goes on along the minus strand of CM076574.1, from coordinate 1,397,999,083 downwards.
TTTCGTCTCAGTAGGGTCGACTGTCATGCAGAGCACAGGGTAAACAAGTTATGATAATGGAGAGCATGATGATCGAGTCAACTTTTCATTTTGCAAAGGAGGTCGGGTCAAGGATGAGTATTTCCACGTTAGCACACGTGGGGTTTGTCTGGTCGATAAACTCAAAGAGTCGAACCACAACTTTTTGACAAAAAGGTGGTCAATGTCTACAACCTACGTAAGTGCGTTCTAGTCTACAACCGGATGTAAGGATTGTCGTCGATGGAGTTGCTGCCAGATGGAGGTGATGTCGTTCATGACATCCCATCCTGAATAACGGCGGCATATGGCGGGACAACTCAACCGAAGACAATGAAAAAAATGTAAACTCTAATATCGATGTCGGAATACACCATAAGGATCAATGCATGAGCCCAATCACAGTATGGCAAGACCACACTTTGGTATAAATAAAAAAACAAATTACCATGTGATATACCAAAACCCTTCGTTGGAGGTTTAGTATAATTTAAGTGAAAAGAAATATAGTGAGATCGTACATAAAAAAATGCTTGGTTGAATCGTGAAGGTTAACACTCTTACAATATATATAACCGTAATAAGTTTCAGTGCCAAACTATGTTCTCTCTATTTTTTTTATCTGCAAAACATTCTGAAAACAATCTTCTCGAAATCTCATATTTAAGTTATTCTATTTCCCAACCTAATTAATACATTTACAGGTGTAGATATTTTAATTTATTAACGAGGCTGCATTGAATAGTTAAAAATGGATATGCTAAGACATGAACACATCTAACGAGTTGAGCTGCAGCAGATCGATGAGTCTCAAATTTAGTAATGGCTATAATTGTTTGAATGGAATTTCAATCAACGTAAGCAAGCTGCGTGCTTATATGTGAATTATTATTATTGTTTTTTTTTAAATTTGATACTATTTTTTCTTTATTTGATTATTTCATTGTAAGTGACTGTCCCCACAGTATACTATTTTTTCTTTATTTGATTATTGCACTGTAAGTGATTGTCCCCACAGTAATAGCAAACCATTAGTTGTGTTAAAAAGGTTAAAAGAGTAACGAAGCACACTTTATACAAGAAACATGACATCTTATATCATTGTCTTGTTCAAACCAGTTTTGATATGATGCTTGAATTTCTATGCACATCCTAAGTACATGTATTTTGATATAAGTGGTTCGGAAGTTAAAATTATTAAATTTTGAATTAGTTAAAGAAAAAACATTAATAGTATTTTTGGGAAAAAGTGATAAAAACGAATATTAGCTAAATGACTCTCCAGGTAAGATACCTGGAGAATGTACAAAAACTCACACAATCTATTGCTCCAATCAAGAGAACAACCTATTACATATAGGCTTTCTCACAATCAGGTAGTTTGAACCACTCCCTGAATATTAGGATCTGAGATCTAAAATTAGAGTCTCAATCCTATCCTAACTATATCTTTCTCTATTAATTCTAACACTTCCCCTTAATGGAGAAAGGGTACTTAAAAAAAAAATATAACATATGCTTGCTGGTCTAGTCTCACCTAGGCTTACAATGGTAAAAGACATAAAAAACTTGGTAACAGAGTTTTCATCTTAGTCTTCTTTGCTTGAGAGTCCATGCTTGTTCATTTTTTGTTGAGGCTTCATCTTCACTTTGTTTGCTATGAGATAGTGATGTATCTTCGCCTCATTTCTTCCCCTGTGAAGGAAAACTTGAATTCTTGTTCTTGTCCTTCTCAGAATTATGGCAGGGTGGATAGGAAAATTTTCCTTCTCACTATTTCCAGTGTCAATCATCTGAACATCAGCGATGATATCTTCACCATTGATTACTACAATTTCTGTGTTAATTTCATAAAACATGGTGTTTCAAGCCATGCTTCAAGAAACTTCAATTCTTCTTCAAAATTCGTTGTTGTTTCTTGCCTACCAATATCTGCACAAAAAACAATGTTAGATTTATAAAGATGACCACAATTACTTTCATCTTCCTGCTCCTTTAGGAGAGCTTTCATTTCACCATCTCTCCCTACATCCCTTTCTGTTGACATAATTATGCCTTCATCCAGTTCTGTTGCTACAAGCATGTTCTACATTTGATCTGTATGTGAAGATAGGCCTTCCTTCTCACTAAACAGTAATTCATCAATAATATGTTTTTCAATTATCAAATTGATCCACTCACAATGAGATATATAAGTCTCATCAAACTTAATTTCTGTATCAGAAAAACTTTCAGGTTCTACAGTAATGGATGTGTTTTCATCATTACAATTTTCAATTACAGATACACATTCATCACCCATTATTGCATCTTTAGTTTCACAATCAAATATGGGATCATTATCAAGAGCAATATCTTCAGCATCATTGCCCTCATTCAAACAGTATGTCATCTCTAAAACATCCCATAAATACGAAGAATCTCTCCATATTCATATATTATGATGAGTATGATGTTGTCATCTACTGCAGATGTTATAAGACTTAATACTATTGTATCTCCACTATCATTAATAACATCTTTAACATAATCCAGTAAATTTACCTTCCATAGTATTGTTTTCATTTCATTTCCCAACTTTCATATTTCATACCTGAAAAAGATGGTAAATCTGGCATTAACCATTTAATAATCTCACCAAATTCCAAATCTGCACCTTGATCACCAGCTGGTCCATCACCGTCAACCTGAAACAAATCACAAAATTCTGCAACACAATATTTTGCACTTCTCTGTTGATGCTTTCTCCTGAATTTTCTTTAAGACTCTTTCAATTTACTTTGAATACCCATTTTCTACTTCTATTTTCTCCCTTGCAAGAACACCTCGACCAGGAATAGTTTCTTGCCCACTGCACTTTTCTTGGGGCATTCAAGTTGAAGTATTGGCATATAAATTCACCGATATCAAAAGGTTTCTCAACAAAATTCAACCTCTCTAAAGAGTTGAAGCGCCTAAACAATCCTGGAACACCAACCAAACTCGTTGTGCCGCTCCGTCCATTAATTCACGCATCCACACTCCAAACAAAATTGTTGCCACTGTGCAGATCCAAAGGCACACCTAGCTACTTTCACGCAACTCCAACCTAATCCACGACCTTCCTCAAATGGATTATTAAAAAAAATGACACTCTGCGCACGATGGAGATTTCTGAATTGCCCAAATGGCGGCTGGGAGGGAAACCTGATGTATCCACAATATCCATGCCAGGCAGCTTGCAGCCGATCTAAAACAGGCGCAGGCATCTTGCAGCAGATCTCGATGTGTCCACAGGTTCCATGTCTAGATGGCACCCACGATCCACCTGACTGTTTATCACGATGGCCACAACAGCCACAACAACCACAAATCTACAGTCTCTGCAGGGCCAATTGAACTTAGTGTTGCAGCAAGTACAGCTGCTTTGCTGAAGCATGCGAGGAACCCTCCTAATTCTCCCTGAATTCCTCAGTGGCCATGCTTCAGATTTGCAATCACGCTCCTTGCCACTGTTGCAATGCCTGCACATGCGACCTTCAACTCAGTCATAGCAGATCTGACCACTAGGCAATCGGTCAAACTCCTTGACCACAACAAGCATTCACAGGGCCATTGATCGACCCAGATCTGTCGCTTTCCTTTGGTCAACGCCCTGCCTCCTCAGAGCCTTGCCTCCCCAGATTTTTGCGCGACCACCAAAACTCGTCCTCCCATGGGAAGGCACTGCCACCAAGCTTCCATTGTGCTCGGATCACAACAGTCACAGTCAGCCTCCCTACTCAACGCAGGTCTAACCTTCTCGGCTTCGACACAGGATCCAGCCTCTAATTTCACGCTACAAATCTGAATCTTCACACTACACACTTCTCCCTCAAGTAGATAGGGAGCCACCACGCAGCTATGACAGACTCCTTCCTTAAAAAAAATGTACTAAGTGTTTTCCATGCAGCTTCCAAGCACACGCAGCCTTGATCAGCCTCCTTCTCCTCGACGTAGGTTCAGCTGGCAGCTTTAGCAGTCAAGCTACATTCAATCACATGCAACAACCAGCCCACCCAGCACACAACTTCCAAGCATACGCAGCGTTGATCTACCTCCTTCTCCTTGACGCAGGTTTAGCTGGCAGCTTTAGCGGTCAAGCTACCTTCAACTTCCCAACGAGATGTACCATCCCTCAACTCAATGTACATGCCTCTCTTTCTTGCAGCTCTAATACCATGATTAAAAACATATTTACATTAGCTAAATGACTCTCCAGGTAAGATACCTCGACAGTGTACAAACACTCACACAATCTCTTGCTTCAATCAAGAGAACAACCTAGAACATATAGGCTTTCTCACAATCAGGTGGTTTGAACCACTCCCTGAATATTAGGATATGAGATCTAAAATTAGAGTCTCAATCCTATCCTAACTATATCTTTCTCCATTAATTCTAACAAAAAGTAGATGGGTAAGACTAAGTTCCATTATGTGTTAACATAAAAATAAGTTATGAACCACTATTTTTACTACTTATTTGTAGCAATGTTCTTGTCCCATGCTACGTTATAGACAATTATATATATATATATATATATATATATATATATATATATATATATATATATATATATATATATATATATATATATATATATATATATATATATATATATATATATATATATATTAAAATTGAGAATAAAGATAGTATTATAACCTATTAAAAAAAAATTAAAAATTAGAAAATTTCTAAAAACAACTTAAAACATTAAACATGCTATACATTTAATTCAAATTTAATTTAATAAATAATAAACTAATTTAAAGTTCAAGTTAATTTTATAGTTAAATTCAAACTTAACTTAATTTAAACTTCAACTTAAGTTTAAAGTGATATTTATTTAGTAAAGAATGTAAATATGTTTTATCAAATATTAATATTTTTGGTTTTATTTTCAATTAATCAGATTAATGAGTAATCATGTTAAGAATAAGCAATCAATTTGAATTAACCTACAAAATGTCTTCCTAAAATAAATATTTAGATTATGAATTCCCCGAAACTTTTAACTTAATTTTTAAAATAATCTTTTATATTTTTAAATTTAATTTATAATTTTCATGATTAAAAAATGAGACATAATTAATATAAACTAATTATAAAATCTAAAAAAATATATTAAACATAATGTCCCATATTTTAAGTAACAATTATTGATAAGCAATAATTATCCAACCCAATAGCTCCTCACTTCTAATGGAACCAAATGATAATAAGGTTATTGCAATACAAAAGAGATTTTACTAGGTAGAAAAACAATAGGTGTAATCTTTTTAAGGATTGAATAAACACGTGAGCATCATTAATGATAGTGATACCAAATGCAATTGAAAAGACATAAAATAAATGTAGGGGTAAGACTTGCATGGTATATCATGCAAAATCTTTTAAAGATAACATATAATTTAAAAAAAAAAATAGATATGAATATAACATACCATCTATCTTCTGGATACAAAAATTTATGGTTGTCATGCACAGATTGTGTTGTTAATTAATTAATAATTAACTATAATAATGAACTAAGAATAATAAAGACTAATTATATATAATAATCAATAAAAAATGATTATAATAATTAATTAAAAAGTAATGATAATAATTAAGTAATTAACTATTATAAATTAATTAATGAATTAATTATTAATTATTAATTGATAATTAATTAATAATTAATAAATAATTCATTAACCTTTATTATTTATTACTATTATTAATTTCATTAATTAATAATAATTTATCTATTAATATTAATTAGTTATGTTTATTGATAGATACTTATTAATAAACTATTAGTAAATGAATATTTAGTGTTTGTTATATCATTAATATTCAATTATTATATTAATATAATATCAATATATGTAGAAAATATTATTGGAACATTTAAATAGCTTTAATAAAAATTAGTAGATGAATATTTATTGTTTTTTATATCATTAATATATAATTACGATATTAATATAATATAGATAAATGTTTTTCGGATTATTCACATTATTAATATTTGGTTGATGTTTCGAACCAACTAATATTTTACCCTTTGGTCTATGCAACGCCCCTGCCACATTTCAGAGGGCCATTCTCATCATCTTTTCAGATATAATAAATAAAGGGCTCGAAGTATATATGGATGATTTCACACCTTATGGAGATGATTTTGAGCCAGCATTAGAAACATCTGAAAAGGTGTTGCAAAGGTGTATTGACACCAGACTCTGCTTAAGCCATGAGAAGTGCCACGTGATTATGACCGAGGGACTCATCTTAGGTCATTATGTCTCAGCAGCTAGAATACAAGTAGATCCAGCTAAAATTCAGATACTTTTGTTAATACCTACTCCTACCACACAAAAAGAGGTACGTAGCTTTCTCAGATTTTATGGTTATTATAGAAGATTTATAGAGAATTATTCTCAAATAGCTACACCTCTATACACACTAACAGGGAATGTTGATTTTAATTGGACAGATAAATGTGACCATGCTTTTGAGGATCTGAAAAAGCTTCTATCAACAGCCCCAGTGCTAAGGGGCCCAAATTGAGATTTTCCATTCCAAATTTCATCTGATGCCTCAGACACGGCTATTGGAGCAGTCCTTGGGCAGGAAGAATATTAAAAACCATATGCAATTTATTATATTAGCAAGAATCTATCTCCTACTGAATTAAACTATACTGTGATTGAGAAAGAACTTTTAGCTGTAATACATGTTGTAAATAAATTTAGACATTATATAACTGTGTATCCTATAGTTTTATATACAAATCACTCTGCAATAAATTTTTTAGCAAATAAACCTATTACAAATGGTAGAGTAATAATATGGTTGATTCTATTGCAGGAATTTGACATCACAATAAAGGATCAACCACGAAAAGAGAATCCTGTAGCTTATTTTCTCTCATGAATGCCAAAACCAACAGATGTAGTAGCAGTCGAAGATCAATTCCTAGATGAAAATTTGTTTGTTGTTACTGCCAGAACCCCATGGTATGTTGATGTTGCAAATTATTTAGCAGTAGGTAAATTACCTAAGCATATAATGCCCAATGAACGAAAATAGATAGTGCAGCGTAGTACCTGATTCTCTTGGATTGGGGGTTACCTATTTCATACCAGAGCAGCTATGCACATCAGAAGATGCGTCCGAGAAGACGAAATATTTGACTTCCTGAATGCATGCCACGATGGGCCATGTGGCGGACATTTCGCAGATCACAGTACCGGTCACAAGGTTTTAAAAACAGGCTATTACTAGCCTACAATTTTTAAAGATGCTAAAAATTTTGTACAAGCCTGTGATAGTTGCCAAAGTGCAGGACGCCCTGGACATTCCGATGAAATTCCTTTGAACCCACAGTTAGTAATCGAGTCGTTTAAGCATTGGGCACTTGATTTTTTTGGTCCTATTAACCCACCATCAAATCAAAAAACATATATACTAGTTGCAACAGAGTATGTTACTAAATGGGTTGAAGCAGAGGCACTTCCAAGAGCTACAGAGGACTCTGTAATACAGTTCCTTTTCCAAATATTTATGCGATATGGCCTCCCAAGGGACGTAATTATAGATGGAGGACCGTAATATGTAGTTAATAAAATCACTGTAACATTAAGAAACTAACACATTCAGCACAAAATCACGACCCCATACCACCCATAGGAAAATGGCCAGGTAGAGAGCACGAATAAGGTGATAGAATCTATAATAACAAAAACAGTTGCATCACACCAATGTGATTGGGCTTTAATATTGTCGGAAGCCTTGTGGGCGTACTGAACAACATGGAGAAATACCACTGGGTATTCACCATATCAATTAGTATTTGGAAAAGAACCCATATTTCCAATAGAATTTGAAATTCAAACATTAAGAACAGACCAGGAGGTGGGTTGAGATTTAAATGAAGCCTAGGTTAGCAGATTACAACAAATCAACGATTTAGATGAAATTAGGTTCTCTGCCCTCCAGCAAACTGCATTAATTCAACAGCAAAGAGAAAAATGGCACGATTCCCTCATTAAAAAGAAAATCTGCCACGAAGGAGATTGGGCACTCCTATATGACTCCAGGTTTCAGAATTTCCTCGGAAAACTCCAGACACGATGGCTTGGAACTTATGAGATACAGAAAATGCATGACAATGGCACCATTACATTAACTACCATTGATGGATTTGGACACTCTTTCAAAGAAAATGGTCATCGACTATGAATTTACCATAAATCGCTTAATCAAGAATCCTTTTACCAACAATTATGGGGAGATTCTACAATGCAGATTCTTGTCGAGGAAGATAATTCCAACTCAGCACTTATTCACTGATTAATTCCTTTATTTATGTAACTTGTACATAAGTTTTTCTTTTTAATTTTTCCTGTATAAACTGTTTTTTTGTACAGATGTTATTTTCGTGTTGTTCCTCTTAAAGGAACAACAATATTGTGTGGTTTTATTTTTTGTGTTGTTCCTCTTAAGGAACATCGCGTCTACGTGTTCATATTTTTGATGTTCCTTCCAAAAGGAACATCATTTCCCCTAATTGTTTTTGTTGTTCCTTTCAGAAGGAACATCATTTCCGCTGAATGTTTTTGCTGTTCCTTCCAAAAGGAAAAAAATTTCCGCTAATTGTTTTTGCAGTTCCTTTCAGAAGAGACAACATTGTTGGTGAATGTTTTTGCTGTCCATTCCAAAAGGCACAACATTTTTTCCGACGGCTTTCGTTGTTCCTTTCAAAAGGAACAACAATTCCGATGATTGTTTTTGTTGTTCCTTTCAAAAGGAACAACATTTTTTCCGATTGTTTTTGCTGTTCCTTTCAAAAGGAACAACATTTTTCTTTTCCGATTATTTTTTTGTTGCTTTCAAAAGGAAAAACATTTCCACGGATTTTTTTCGTTGTTCCTATTAAGGAACAATAGTTGTTCCATTCAAGGAACAACACTTTTTGAGTGCATTTTTCTTTCTTAGAAAAATATTTTGAGAATTTTTTGAGAATTTTTCATGATCCTGTTAAGGAAAATATACAAATTCATGCAAGGACACAAAAATTAGAGGTTACTGGAATCAACATATCAAAGAGAAATTGTAATCTTTAAAAAATTTATTTGTATTGATAAGAAAAAAGGAAATGACCCAACTATCTATATCACTTTACTGTCTTTATTTTCACTAAAACTAATTTGATTGATTATTTTTATCATGTTGGTTCTTCCCTAATTCTCATAATTCTCTTTGAATTTTATTATTGAATAAAAATAAGCGCATACTTTCCTCTATTGAGATTTTCAGACTTATTCTACCATCCCTACTCTTAAGGAGTGTTGAGCCATCCTTTATACATCAATAGGCAAGTGATATATAAAAGAAAAGAAAAGGAAAAATACATCTATACAACAATTCTTTGATATGTCAAATGGAAGATAGGCGGTCTCATTACGAGCCAGCCTACCATGATCATAAGGAAGCAATGAAGTGTCTTCCCCATCATGGCCACCACACCAGGGATATGATCCAATGGGAAACTCAGAAAAATAAACAGTCCTTCGAACAGGAGGTCTCATCACGAGCCGGCCTCCCTACCTTTCACTCCTTCCCGGTGAGTGGCATTGTGATTAATCCGGTTCCCAAACCAGCACAATGGTCTCCATCATGACATCATAAAGCATTTTCTTAGGTATATATGAAGGATTATGGTTCCAAGGCTGAAAAAGGAACTTTGTCAAGGTTATGGACACCTGTGGGCAACAGAGCTCTGCTGATGGTATTGGAGTCATATTTTTCACAACTCAATAGCAATTATAAACCATTTTCTTATATCTTTATCTTATATACAAATGAGATTATGATCCTAAACCCCTTTGATTGAACCTTTATATATGAAATATTGTTTATCAATCAATCATAATGGTTTAAGTGAATATTGACCGCATAAGCACTTTTATTTATGTCTGGTATCCTTTCCCTTATTTTCGAATCATTACATAGCATTTCATATCTATTCATGATTTCATAATATGCCTCAATTTCAGTAATTTGATAATTTTTGGATCATATCATAAGCATGTATGCCTTTCTATAATGTACAACTACCTGCGGTATGTTTCTCCTCCATTTGACGGTCGAGGGCGACCTATCATATTTTAGAGGGGTGCGGGTGATGCCTGCATATGACTCAATTCTCTATGATCATCAATTCCCAGAAATAGCAAGCTTAACGATATTTCTTTTGATTTGCACGGGGAGTTGTTCCATTGCCATTTCTATGTATTATTGTGAAGAACTAACAGTGTGCAGGATTTAGACGAAATGGGAGGATGAGCCATATGTAGTGAACCTCTATTACTAACAGTTTCCAACGCTGCATGAGAAATTTTGGAGAGAGCAGGGTGGATTACATACCTTACTTGACTACAACAGCCCCATGAAACTGCGACTATCGATTTTTTGCAGAACTTGCAGGAGAGTTATTCCATGGTAAGAGGTAGCCAAATAACAGTGACAGAGGTAGTAATTGCCGAGGTATCTGGTGTACCAGTGTTTGGACCCATATGGACCCGTAAAAAAGTAAAACTTCAAGAGGCCATGAGCATCTTTCGGGATGAAGGACAGACCCTGATCATCAAAGGAAAAGGAGTCCAACCAGAAACTCTAGGATAACCATGGACAGAACTGGCTAGAGTAGTGCAAAGCTACATACATGTGACGGAAGAAAGGATGTGGTAAGACCACGCCACCTTAAATTATTAACAGTACTAAAACAGAAATGCGATGTGAATTTTCCTGCATTTTTAAATTTTTTACTACATGACGCTGCTCAGAGCATAAGGAAATCCCATCATACAGGGATGGTAATAAGCCACCACTGTCTAATTCGATTAATAGTTAGTTACAGTATTACCCAACAAAAGACTAGCTAGGAACAATTGGTATTCTCAATTGATAGAGGAACAACCTTACCTGCCCCAAAACGAAAAAGAGTCACCAGCACAGCAAACAAACCTCTGAAACGTAGACAGTCGTCCAGATTAAGAAGAAGCAGGGGAATGGTGGGAAGCCTTCAGGGTAGCAGCAACCAACCCATGGAATTACCTAGTTCTGAAGAAGAGCAACCCCTGTAACTTGAAGGAGGATAAGATCAGGAAGAAGAGCAACCCTCGCAACTTGAAGGAGGAGAAGATCGGGAATAAGAAGAAAATAACCATACCAGTGGAGAAGATCAGGAAGAAGAATAAAATAACCATACCAGTGGAGAAGAGCAGGAAGAAGAAGAAAGTAACGATACCAGTGAAGAAGAAAGGGAGGAATCAGAACCTCTCGTAACCTCCAGTGCAAGGCCACCGCAGAATCCATTAGAGGAGGATGAATTGGCCCAAATTTTGGCCAATATGAGTGAACATATACAACCCCATAGTCTGTTCAATCTCAATATTGAGATAGAACAATTGTCGGAACATCTCATCATCAACAAGGACACGTTTGATGAAATGCATGTTAAGGAGGCAGAAGAAGAAACCCCTCAGAAAATGACAGAACCAACTAGGGTTACTTCCCTTTAGGTACCTAGCCTGGAGAATGTGATTACTGAAAGCATAGAAGTAAGCCTGGGTGAGGGCACGACCATTGGAGAACAAACCCTAGCGGAGCAACCAAGTACAAAAAAAGGAAAAATTGTTCCTTCCAAGAAGAAGAAGAAGACAAATGAATTTGAGAAGCTACGGAGGGAGCGGAAAAAGCTCCAAAAATTAGTAAAACAACTCAGGCAGAGGATTAGGGTGCTAAAAAGGGGGAAAGCCTCTAAAATATCCCTGAAAAAGAAGAATGCATCCATCCAAACGGAACCCCATAATACAAGGGCCATTGAGACTCAAACCGAGCCCATATTCATTCACGATAACAAGGAACAATAGGCAATTTTTATGGACGCAGTTGCCCAAAATGAAAATGTACAAGTATGTAATAAAGATGTTCATACCGAGGCACTGTCCTCTAGCAGTATGGCCAACAAAGAGACACAGACTGTAGGAACTCGATATTGTAATAAGAAAAACTAGGTAGATCTTTAACTCAAAAATTTTCTGATAAAAGACCCTAGTATAGCAAAACTCCAAGAGGATCTGGCACAGGCTCAAAGGGCTAGAGAAAAGCTCGAAGAAGAGATTTTTCCCAAAAAGAAATACCAATAGTTACAGCAGGAATTAAAGGACATCAATGCATCAGAGGCAGAAGCTTTCGACAGAAGTCGAAAGGTAGAAGAGAAAGCTGAAGAGGTAAGGAATAGATTAAAAATGGTCAAGAATCAAATGGATACTCTGTTCTTTATACACAGATGTTCTAGCATGTAGGTGCCCGGCCAAAAATTATGCTTTTTTTTTATTAAAAATATATTTGCAGTTAAAAATTAAGGCTGTTAAGACAGGAAAACCTATAGAATTAGAAACTGTAGATGATTTTATAAGATGATGCAAACTTTATCAAGTAAAAGTGCAACGTGTACTCTGTGAATTTTATTTGCACAAATTTATGTTGGCTGTGGAAATGGAGACAAATCCCAGTCCTTTTGTGGGTGATATCCAATATCAAGCATTCATTTCATTTGTTGTTAACCAGTTAAAATGACTCAAGGCCTATAACACTTTTCAGAGCCAAGAAAATGGGTTAGACCTTTGGGTTAGGGGTGAACCGAGACACCCATTACAATTCTGGGCTAGGCAGAAAAGATTAATGACAAACGAGGGTGTGATCCAAACATTGGGAACCATGCACAAAGAAATCATCCTAGATGGGGCAGAATATTTTCTATCCATCAGATACTAGGCCCCAGTAGTAGCTAAACTCCGATGGAAGATTTACAATTGGAATATTCAAGACAGAGAGCCATTCAATTACAAAAATTTTGAGTTAGCTGCGAACTGCGTGGTTATCTATAGTAACCTCATCTTGAGGGAAAGCCCGTATTGGCTAGGTTTTAGATATCACAGCCCTATTATCTGGTATTCTGTAGCAGACTATAAGGCCAAATATGAATTACCTGAATGGAAAACAGGGCATGTTTTTGAATTTTTAGCTGCAAATCATGGTTTTAGACCACTTAATGAAAAACCCTCTCCAGCCTATTCTCTAACTGCTTTACATTAAATTATGGTTTTCATGAGGACATGAAAAAGGGTAAGCAGGGGGGGGTGTTGAGCATTCGAAAAGGTCTGCATTTGCCATGTATTTCTTTATCTTTTTCCTTTAATCATGAATCCTTATGTTCTAGAATGATAATATATTGAAGAATTACAACAGAATTGAGGAGATTAGTGCTTATTGCGAAATTAACTAAAGATTGCCTTTTCTTCTATATAGGAACTAAATGAAGTGGGAAGCCACCATTCGAAAGGAAAAGATAAGGTAGATATAACTGTTGTCTCTTCAACAAAAGGTCGTAGCCAAACAAGAAGACCAAGATCGGAGCGCACAGTCAAAGTAAAGAAAGGAACATCATGGCACCAACGCAAGAAGACAAAACGATAGCCAGAGAAGGAAGATAGAGCGAATCCCTCCTGAGGGATCGCTGCTCAAAGTTATCTATACTTCTTGTTTCCTTCATTGGTTGTCATAAAAGAATAGCGCTTGTAGAAATGAAAGGGGAGAGACATCTTATGATTATTTAGATTTCCTTTTCTAATTTTAGAATTTTTCATCGACTCTAATTAATTAAAACAGAGTATGATTGCTTGTACACTATACTACATATGATTAATACATAAATTCAATTGTTGTTCCATTATTTGATACTGGAGTAATTCGGCGGTGCTTCACTAGCGACTAAGGGCCTGGCCCTGGTGGATCAACTTGCTATTTGTACCTTTAATTTCCAATTTCAGTCGTGTGATGGTTTGCATTAGTTTTCATTTCCTTTAAACTGCATTGCTTCATAGTTACCTTAGTTTATAGCTTACTGTTTAATGATTTATGAAATTGGTGTGTTACATCAGTGAATCACGTTTCTGTCCCTTTCCACATAACAAGAGTATTTATTATTTTATAATTTGTATTGTTATGCTTTGCAGATACAAAGTTTCGCTATTCAGGATTGTTGTTCATTTCCATTAATAGTTTGTTGTTCATTTCCATTCATAGATTGTTGTTCATTACCATTAGGAAGAGTTTGTTGTTTATTTCCAGTAAATAGATTTGCTGTTAATTAGCTTTACTGTTTATTCCTTTTTGCAAGAGTTTGGTTTTTCTTTGGAGTGTTATTACAAAAAGCTTGTATATTGTATTTTCACTAGCAGTGTTATTGATTTAACATAGTTACCACTTCAATTTAATTGCTTTAGTGTGGAATGAAATATCATCAACTGTAAAGGACATTGGTTATTACTTCCTATGTTCTCAGATTGATTACTTTGTTCATATTTTATTTCATTTACATCAGTTGACAAAGGAAAGAGTTATTACTACGGCATCCTTGACTGATGATTGTTGAGTGATTATTTGAACTACAGAACATTGAGTTTCAGATTGTTGTAATAAGATTTCATTTTCAAGAATCCAGTCGCTTTTGTATTTAAGACACTATACTGCACATTGAAGAACTTTACTCTTAGATTAAATTTCTGCCTCAGACTGAGTACACTCTTGAGATAAAAAGTTGTACCTGGATTGATAATTAATGTAGGATAAACAGGAGTTAAAAATACACCTTTTATACCTCAACACATGGGAACCATAAGAAACGAACACAAGAATTTACCCAGAATGGGATAAATCCTCAATACGACATTCTTTCCTTTATTTTTTGTAACTTTAACCCAACCGTCATGGAGCGGGGGGGCTAAAACCACTTGAAGACTGTTTTTGAATAAAGGTAGAGTCTCCTTATTCAATTCGTCAGAGGAGGACTCATGTGCTTGCTTCTAAGCACACGAAGAAACATTGGACCCCCAGAATCTGCAAGGGCTTATCCTTCTCCTGCTGTGCTACATCCCAATTTGTTTCAATCTCATCCTCATCCAAAATAAAGGACTCAATGTCATCCATGGGAGGCGAATCATAGGGTCTCTAACTTTTAGAGTTGGATTTGCGATTTCTTCTCTTCTTTTGGGCAAGGAATATAGTGCAGGAGTTCTGAAGATGCCCTGTTTTATGGCATTGGCGACATCAAAAAGAAATATTCTCATAGTCCAGGTACTGTGTCTAGTGGAAATCACTAACTTTGACATTGATTTGATTGGGTATGTCTTTAATTATGTCAATTTTGGCACAGATTCTACCATAAGTGTAAATTCCCTTCTCCCTCCTAGAATGATATGTTGCCAGAAAGTGACCCAAAGAGTTTCCAACTCATTGAAAGACTGAAAAGTGCCATAAGTGAGTAGGTAGATTTGGAAGCCTGGACGAAATAGGTAGCTTCATGGTGACTATCGCAGAAGGGTCGAAATCTGGGAACCACGGGGTGAGGAATAACCTTGGAATAACTTTTCTTTTCCCCAAAACCCTGGACTAGCAGTTAAGGCATTTTGATAATCTTCATTGAAAGAAAAAACCACTATAAAGAAACCCTTCAAGTAGAAGATAACCTTGCAGTTATTGGTCCATGTGGAGTGAATCCATTTGTAGAGATCTATGGTGCGAGGTCATAATCCATTGAATCTACAGATAATGGGAGATTCTACATAAATTTGAAGTTGGTTTTCAAGTGTTGGGTGGGAGATTTATACACAAGGCACATCCTCCAATTTATCAACCAGAAAAGGCTTGGGAGCCTCATAGGGTTGAGCAGCTTTCTTGGGAGGTTGTGCATGGACAACATCTTTATAAGAGAAATCTTGAGAGGAAGAAGGTTGACCTACTGCCCCTCCTCCAAGACGAAGGATTAGAACCACAGTAGCATATTTTTCAATATTATAAAATGAGAGCAGAAAATAATCCTCAAGATGTGGAAAGGAATTGAAAAACTGAAACGAGAACTGGAGTAGAGAGTTGCTCTTCTCAAGATTACGAAATATTAAATATATTACACTAGAAACATCAACAATAAATAACTGGAGTTAAAATTGAATAAATTGGACTGATTGAAACTAAACTAGGACACTTGGGTTGACAGATTCGACACCTAGCAGGTGGTTGAGATTACGTTTTTTAACACTCCCCTTTAATTTTAGCCACATAAAAATTTAATTCAGATACCTGCTAGTCTATGTCTCAGCAAGGCTTACAAAAAAAATTGACTTCAACTAGATTTGGTTTTCTTCTTCTTTTCTTCCAAATTCTGTAGCCTCTAAATTGTTTCATATTTTTCGCTTTGTTGTATCCTTGAGAACTCTGTTTCTTCATTTATTGTTGCAGGTCTTCTATTTTTCCAGGCTGTCTAAGCATGTTTTGACATCTTCAAGAAATGTGGGGTGCTGCCACATATTGTCTTATGTAGTGCACTTTTCATCATTAATCTGCTACAACATAGGATTATAATAATATCTTATCTCTTCAAAACTCCAATACCTGAAAATTTCATTGACATGTTCGTCATGCCTGTCATCTTCATCATTCATATCTACATATTTTGTGTAGATCTCATCCAAACATAGTGTTGCAATCCATGTTTCAATAAACTTTATCTCTTCTTCATAATCAATCTGTGTACTTGCACACTGAAAAACATTGTTAGAAATAAAAACATTTTCTGAACGACATTGGTTCTGGTCTTTTTTCTCTTCAATGAGAGCTTTCTCTTGTTGTTTTTCCTTTTTTTCTTTTGTCTCTATCTCTATTCCTGCATTCCCTTTGCATACTTCTTTCTTTACTTCTGTCTCTATTTCTTCCTTCTGCTCTGTAATGAGAGCTTTCTGTTGTTGCGCTTCCTTTACTGCATATTCCTCTGTCTCTGTCTTTGTCTTTGTCTCTGCCTTTATCTCTGTCTTTGTTTCATCACTAGCCTGTGCTGCTACAAATAGGTTGTCTTCCACTAACTGAAGTGGGATTATCTCACCAAATAGCATCATGTCGATATCATATTTTTGTTGCATCATCTGAAACCAATCATCATTAGCCAAAAATTCATTATCAAATTTTACATCAGCCTGTTGTGGCCAGCAACAATCCCCCTTCTTATTTAGTATTAGTAATAATACTAAATAAGTGGGGACCCTTAGTAAAAAAAAAACCAAAAAATTAATTAGTGTTTGTTTCCTTTCTCAAATAAAACTTACTATCATAACTTAGGGAAATTCCTTTGAAAATCTTTAACATAAACCTAAGTTTATGATAGATCGAAGTATAATCCTTCTTTGAACAGAAATACCGCATCCATCGCAAAAAGTGGATATCATTTATCAAAGCATAATCTTTTAAAATTGCGACTCCGCGATATTGCGATAGCGCCATCCCAAAAAACTAGACATTAAAATATCTATCGCAAACCGCATATCGCAAAATTTTTTTTTAATAAGTTACATTTTGTGAAATTTGTGATTTCACGATTTTGCGATATTGCGATTTCGCGATGATATTAGACTGCAATTTGTGGATTTTGCAATTTGCGATGATTGCGATTTGCGATGATTGCGATCCGCGATATTGTGATTTTGCGACATTGCACAGCAAATCGCAGATCGCATTATCGCAGATTCTTCTAGCGCGGTGTCCAAAGTAAATATTTTCATAAATAAATATCCGTTATGCGCTTTGATATCAAAATTAATGAATGGATTGTTAATCATTGATGGAAAGGATTTTGTTTTGATTGAAAGGTTGTTTCACGTTTTTATCTGCCTTCAGCATTTAAAACTATCCCGTCACCTTTCTCATCTCATTACTCTCACTTAATTCGTAACACCGCAGGCGTGAAGGAGCAGAAGACTATACAAAGCATTCACAGAGCATTATGGGTAAGAAAGAGAAAGTTCCAAGTGCTGAAAACAAAGAGATGGCTTCCCTGTATGCGGATACTGCTTGCAATAAGGATGCTGGTATCACTACCTGGGAGGGCATTCATAATCTGCTCGAGGAAGAGAATCCCAGGGTAATGGAAGTCGCGGCTACTGCTGGATCAAGTAATTCCTCTGAAGCATCTCTTACGGAATTGGCTTGTTCATTCCTTCACAGAATAGCAACAAGACCGAGAATTCTTCTGTATACGGATATGTTAAAATGGGTGCTGGATAACACCGATATTTCAGACAGACAATTTAGAACTCCAGGACAAGAACTCATCGGGTCATTCACTACAAAATATTTTAAGGCTTATGTATCACTTACCGGAAGCTCAGGCAACCTACAACAAACAATTTATGGAGAAATTCGCCAGAGAAAATGCCAATTTGGCAGAATGCACCAAGGAATGGACCAAGAGAGAGGAACCATTAAAGAAAAACAAACACGGTATGTACAGTACTCGTTCACTCACCTCTCCATATTGTTTTGCTGCTGCTATGTTATGCAGGCTTTTTGGAAAGCCTGACATAAATATGGTCTTGCCTGAATGGCTCCCATTGTTGAATGTTGTTGTTAACGCTACAATTGTAGATTGGGCCAAAATCTTGTCTAATAATTTAGCCACTGTCATTTTCAGTTACCGGTCCAAACGGACTATTTCCCAGAGGATTTATCCTCCTTTTTATCTATCTACCTATGTTATGGATTCAATTTGTTTTGTTTCTAAATTCCCTTTGATGGGTTGGCAATGGACAATTTATGATCCCTTGCCTATTCATGTCTATCACAAAGAGTTGTGGGAATCAAAGTTTGTTCCTCATTTCTACAAAATTTTCCATGGCATAATGCTGCCTCTATACAGAATATTGTATAATAAGGATGCTCCAAGGTTATCCCCAGAAGCAGAAGTCGACATCCTCCCTGTCGCAAGATGTTTCGGAGAAGATTTGTTTACTTATGTGAGGGTTTTTGGAAGCTTTTCTTCCCCCCATGTGTTATCCCTGTATGTTCCGGATAAACTTGTAGCTCGGAAGATTGCTTATCAAGCCTGTGGTGAAGGAGGTTTGACAAAGGAATTAAAGGAAAAGAAGAAGGGCATTTGGCCACAATTTCCCGTAGCCTGTGGAGCATTTTCATTGTTTGATGTTGGTCACGCATTCAAAGAGGTAAGCAATATTACATGCTTACAACTGTTCAAGTTTTCGAGAAGGTTATTTGATCCAATGGATGTTGTTAAAAATTTCACCATTGCAATCAAAGTAAGAGTGTTTGTTGGAGAAGAAGATCCTTTTGATGATATGTTTCAAACAAAATGTTCATTTAAAGAAGTTTTGCATTTAGCTCAAACACAGTTATCCCCAGAAGATTTTCAGGAATTTAAAGTTTACAGAGAGAGAAGACTAACTATTGTCCCTTTGGAAAATTTACGCTTGGAACCCACAAGGGAACCTACTCCTAGTGTCAGTCTTAGTGGCAGCTCGAATACAGAAAAGTCTAAGTCGAAGTCTGACAAAGAGACTTTTGAGCATTCTAAAAATATTGATAATGATGAAATCTCAATGAAGGATACAGCTCAATCTAAAGAGCTTTCACAAAAACAGACTTTTTCCACTCCACAGTTGAATCTTCCATCTCTCAATGTATAGCAACTGACAGTCAGGACTGAATTGGACAAAGAATGGGAAACTTTTAATCAATTGCTTAATGTAGAAGAACAGAATATATAGACCCTTGTACAGACAACAAAAGTTTTGAGCACGGGAATAGGTGGCATCATCACAGAAACTGAGCATATACCTATCACTCCCTCTTCTGAAATTGTACTCAATATAGAGGACATTCCTCCTCTAGACATATTCTACGGCCCGTAGTATAAAGCAGTAGTGAGGAAGCAGAGAAAAAAGAGAAAGTTAGAGAGCTCAATCTCTACTGAAGCAGAACAATTGGATGTCTTATGGAAGGATCCTACTACGGATTCGACTGACAATCTTGCCAAACTATCTCAGATTACAGGAGCTTATGCTTTAGCAACTATTGATAAATAATCTGAGGTAAAGCTATTATTAAATGAAAAAGAAGATCGGATACAAGCTCTGCAACAACAATTGCAAAAAGCTTGTGCTAACAGTGAAGCACAAATAAAACTTGAAGAGTTACAGCAAGAGCTTCAAAAGATGCAAATTGATTATCAGAAAAGTTTGGCAGATAAAGAGAAACAAATACATATTATCCAAGAAAAGCACAAAGACGATCCTAAGCTTCCAGAGTTTATTACAGAGTCTGTTTCCTTGAACAAACAACTACTGCAGCAGCATGACATATTATGCCAGAAAATCTTGCAATACAACTCTTTTTGTCAAGAAAGTGATAAAATCACTAATCATGTCGTAGAATTACGACATGATTATGATTTAACTAATGAAAGAGTTACTAATTATATGGCAGGGCAAAAGACAGAGGAAGGAAGAAGAGCAGAAGCACCGATCATCAAAGATAGTCATAAAGAACTGCTTTTCAACAATTGGGATGTACAGCTTAGAGAAGCAGAAAAAGCAGCAGAGGAAGCAGCTACAGCAGCAGGAAATATTACTGATTGTGTGAATGAAAATTTGCACAAAGTTAATTTGATTTCAGAGATTACTCTGGGACACCTTCCGCAAGCACATAAATTACAAACAGAATGGAGGCAAAAGGCTGATGAAAAGGCAAAGTCAATTCAAGAATTGACAAGATTAAACTGGGATTCTTACTGGACATATCTAGTAAAACCCCACAGTCAATGCAGTGCGCTTAATTTCATCATTAATTCTGCTGAGAAAATGGCTCCTACACTTGCCAATTCTGTCTTTTCAGGGTAGTTGAAATCTGAAGTCGGTCAACCGCCTCTTCTCAAAGAAATGCTCGATGCTTGCAAGATCAAAGATCAAATTCATAAGTAGATAGATGATAGTCTTTATTTTTAGATTTAGTTTTAGTTTTACTATATTTTTGCATAGGAAAAGGACGGTCATTTAAACCGAATCCTAAATTTTTGTAATAAACCATTTTTAGATTTTAGTTATTAGTATTTAAACCCTTCTCATGCATTTAGAGAAGGGTCTTGAAATTTGTCAAAAACTTATCGTCAGAACATGCACTTCTGCACCCTTAGAGGAGGTTTTGATGAATGAATGGAATGTGATTTATTGATATCTGTGTCTAATATCTGTTACTGATGTTGCATTTCTGTACTCTTGATAGATGTTGGATTAAGAAAGAGATAAATCATTATTGCTTCTAGCTCATGAGTATAACCAGTTATAAATGGTATTTCTATCTCTTAACTGTTTTTGTTTCTGTGATAAAAGCAATATTTATGCTTAGTTGTTTATATGTTAATGTTTGAATATCTGAGTTATCATTTGGTATTTTTGTATGGTGATAATGATTTATTTGTACTTGATATATAAATAGCTTAATATGCAATATGTTTTCCACAACTTTTTCATCTAACTTTTTATGTGAAATAGTTTATCTTTATTGAATTCTTTTCTCATAATAATTGAATGATCTTTATTATCAATTGTTATTTGAAATCCTTTTAGATCGCATATATTGAAAGATTACATCCCGGGTTAGTTTAGAATTATATATTTCTTATAATACAATTTGCATATGAATAGATTAGAAATAGATTAAAATCATTTTACTTAGGAATTTTAGAAAAGAAATATCAAATCTCAAACACACACACACACATATTGGGAAACTAGTCCCATTATCCCCAGTCGGACCCACTACACCAAACGGATAAGGAACTGCTAACCAAGGTCTGGACCGGGTGGGTATCACCCTTGTTGTCGACCCGATTTTCGTGGCTTCAACATATTTGGTGCTAGAAGGAGGGCTTGAACCTATGAATGGAAAGTGAATCTAAATCTAAAAACCATTCTGAGAGTAAATCACCCTCACCATCTTCCCCGACTTCTCCATCTTACTCAGAAATTTTAAATTTAGAACCAGAAGTCGAAAGAAGAACAGACACTGCCACAAACCCCGACTTTTCAGAAGAATCTGCTATTGAACCTCGTGAAGTCGAATCTTTGATTCATAAACTTCAGCGATTTTCAATATCACCTCAAAGATCTGATAAATATCAAGGCAGTGTGACTTCGCAATATTATCCTGCTCATCCTCTCACTAGATCACAGAGTGAAAAGCCTAGCATTCAGCTAGCTGAGTTACCTTTACCTACAAGAAAAAGAGCTAGGAAATCACCCAAAGAGTCTGACAGTGAGACTCTTTCATCATCATCATCCATCTCAAACACTTCATCGCGAAGTCAACCACCCACTCCTCCACTTCAGATTACTGTCCATCAGTCCACTCAATCTTCCACATCTCCTTCTCAAAACATAATATCTTCATCTTCACAGTCACAAATATCATCATCTACACTTTCACATGTTAGTAGTTCAGTGATGGCCCAAATGCCATGGAATACTCCAGGGGTAGTCTTAATGCCTGCACCCTTGAGTCAAATACCGGCCCATCCTAAAAAATGGCTGCCTAAGTTTAATCCTGAAGCAGGCATGCTAGCAGAAGAACATATCAATAACTTTATGTTATCCATAAATCTCAATGGAGTTGTTAATGAAGATGTTGTTTTCCAACTTTTTCCTTATACCCTACAAGGAGCAGCTGGATCATGGTATTTTTCATTACCATCTGGATCTATTACTAGTTGGGATATCTTTCAAGATCAATTTTTGAATAAATTTGGTGATGACAGATCTACAGCAACATTGATCAATGATTTTTCTAATCTTAGAGCTGATTCAAAAGAACTTGTCAAGGATTTCAATTCTCATTTCAATAAATTGTTAAACAAAATTCCTACTGCTTCCAAACCAAGCGAAGAAGTGCGAAGTGAATGGTACATTTCTGCTTTGCCATCAAACATAGCAATCTTTGTTGATAGGGCTAATAAAACAACTTTAGCAGACAATATGAAAGAAGCAATAGCAGTAGAGAAACGAATCATTGCTCTAGAAAAGAAAAATGCAATAGAAGAACGAAAATCCAAGAAGGTCACTTTTAAGGACGATCCCAAGAAAAAACAACCAAAAGATCCATTTGATTTAGAAGGATTGCAGAAAGTTTTGAAAACCATGTCCAAAGAAATGGTTGATATCAAGAAACAAGTAGCAGAAACCTCTTCTAAAAAGTCTTTCAAGCCTTTTAGAAGGAATCCTTCAACTGATCAAAAGCCACCAAATGCTATTGCAAATGCTGAATCGGAAGAAGAAGAAGAAGAGACTACTGATGAAGAAGAGGTGGTAGAAGTACAAGGCATGTGAGATTTCATCCTCCCAGATGAGGAATACCAAGAAGCATCCCCGGTTAGCACTAGAAATAGAAATCAACTTGATCCTCCTCAAACTACTCCTAAACCAAAGAGTGCAAGCTCGTTGGCTAAGGATAAAGTCACACCCAAGAAAACAACATCCAAAGCAATTCAAACTAGCCCAGTCCAAATTGATTCATCAATTCCATCAAGAACATTGATTGTTCCGGATGAAATGGAATACAACATTCTAGAAGATATGAAGAAGACTAGGGCAAACATCACTTTTTATGAATTGAGCAAGTTAAAACATCATCAAAAAGTACTTTTGAAAGAATTACATGCTGTACCAGAAAAACCTTTACCTGATCCTGTAATTTCTCAAGCTTCTAATGATATGGGAAGACCTCCAACTAATTCAATCTGTAAAGTTGATCTTGAAAATATCGCTTTAATTGGAGGAAGGTCGAGATCTCATACTCCTCCATTTCTTCTTACTTACGAAGTTTTTAATAAAAATTTGCATAACTGTTTAGTGGATTCTGGAGCTTCATCTAATATTCTACCAAAATTAGTATGTGAAAAATTGAATGTTCAACCACAAAAATCTGTTGTGCGCATAGTGCAGTTAGATCGATCGCAAGTTGAAGTGATTGGCGAATTAAACTAGGTTACCATAAGGCTGTCATCAAATCCAAAGGTATGTCAATTCATTGATATTTTAGTTGCAGATATTCCATAATTTTATGGCTTAATTCTTAGCAGAGATTGGTCAGAAAAAATTCATGGATACTTTGCAACCGATTGGTCGCACATGTGGCTTCCTTATAATGGTAAACCAAATCAGATAAAGGTTGAGCGAGAAAAACATCAGAAATACATAGTAACAGAATTGGAAGGAGAGAATGAACCAGTTGCATACAGCAGTAATATCATTGGAAATTACTCAGTTGATTCTTTTTTAGGAAATTTCAATGCTCATACTTCACCTTATTTAGAACATTCTGTTTTATCTCAAATAGAAAATTTTTCTCAAACAGACAGTTCTAAATGTATTAATTATGTAGATACTCTTGCAAATAAATCTCTATTTTGGAAATTATTTTTTTATGGTTCTAAGTCTAATGAAGGATCAGGAGCAGGATGTGTGTTGGTTAGTCTAGAGGGAAACAAGATTATGCTAACCTGCCGACTTGAGTTTGAATGTACCAATAATACTGCATAATACGAGGCTTTAGTCCAAGGGTTATATAAAGCAATCGGATTGGATATCAAATATCTGCAAGTTTTTGGAGATTCAGAAATTGTAATTAAACAGGTACGCAATACTATACATTGTTTATCAGGTCATTTAAAACATTATCAATCTTTAGTTCAAGATCTGACTGAACATTTTATAACATTCAATATTTCACCAATTCCTAGAATCTAGAATGCTAGTGCAGACCTATTAGCCAATGTAGCCTCTAAGCTTATTCCTGCAGAATACTTTAGTCCTGATCGATTTTCAATTGAATTAATTCTTAGACCTTCGATTCCTGATAATGTTACCAATTGGAGGATTTTCAATGACGATCCTGATATTGTAAGCTTCCTCACATCTAAAGGATCTTATACCAATCAAATAATCGATGAAGACCAGCATGACAAGCAATTACAACATGATAGCACTAATAATGCTATTCCAAAGTCAATAGTCAAGTTAGAAGACCTTTATGATTTGAAAGACCGATTTAAAAGATCTACCAATTCAAAATTACAAAGTTCAACGTTGAATTATGAATTAGTAAATCTAGGAACTGATACCAAACCACAGAATATCAACCTAGGCCTTGGTCTAACTCCCGAAGAAAAATCAACATATGTGTGTCTTTTGAAACAATATAAAAGTGTCTTTGCTTGGAACTACGATGAACTCAAAACTTATGACACTTATATCATCCAACATACTATCCCAATGATGAACGATGAGAAACCTGTACAAAAAAAGCTGAGGAAAATCCATCCCAATCTAGAAAATCAAATCAAATCTGAACTCAATAAGTTATTGAAAGCCAAAATTATTTTTCCTGTTTGACATTCTAAATGGGTTTCCAATATGGTTCCTGTTAGAAAGAAAAACGAAGATATTAGAATTTGCATTGACTTTCGAAATCTTAATAAAGCCTGCCAAAAAGATAATTTTCCTTTGCCTCCCATGGAGCAAATATTACAGGAAATTTCAGGGTCAGAATTAATGTCTTTCTTAGATGGTTTCTCTGGCTACAACCAAGTGTTAGTTCATCCAGATGATCAATTGAAAACTACATTTAGAACCAAATGGGGCACTTATGCATATCAAAAGATGCCTTTTGGTCTGATCAACGCTGGTGCCACATTTCAAAGAGCCATGGACATTGCTTTCAAGGGATTAGTTAACAAATCAATGGTAATTTACTTGGATGATATAACTGTATATTACAAAAAACGAAGCAATCATCTTAGAGATTTGAAGCAGATCTTCCAACGTTGCCAAAAGTATGGAATTTCACTTAACCCGAAAAAATCCTTTTTCGCATTAAGTGAAGGAAAACTTCTTGGATTCATAGTGTCAAAATCTGGAATTCACATTGATCTTGATAGAATCAAGGAGATTTCTGAAATATCCTTACCTCACAACAAGAAAGCTATGCAATCTTTCCTCGACCAAATTAATTTTGTAAAGAGACTTGTACCAGACTTTTCAAGAATTGTATCTCCTTTACAAACAATGATTAAAAAGAATTCAAACTTCAAGTGGGGCCAAGATGAATATGAGGCATTCAATCTGATTAAACAAGAAATCATTAACGCTCCTTCTTTAGCAACTCCAAATTTTTCCGATCCTTTTATTTTGTACACATTTTCCTCTGATAAATCTTACGTTGCGATTCTCACTCAAGCAAATCAAGACAAAGCATAAGCCCCAATTGCTTTCTTCAGTTCAAATTTACAGGGAGCTGAGTTGAATTACTCAGATGTGGAGAAACAAGCTTACACTATATTCAAAGAAATTAAATATTTCAGACCCTTTTTGCTTAAAACCCATACAAAAATCATTGTACCGTTTCTAGCGGTAAGAAATCTTTTAGTCCAAAAAGATGTGGGTGAGAAAAGAGCTAATTGGATTACTGCCTTACAAGAATATGATGTTGAGATCAAACCAGCAAATATCATTAGAGGTCAAGGCTTTTGCAAAAGACTAGCTGGAGCATCACAGATTTCCGAGAGATCATCTGAAGAGATACAAACGTATGAGGTAAGCGTAAACGATGTTGAATCATTATATGCTGATATCACTTTTTATCTGAAGAATGGATATGCTCCTCCAAATCTTGATCATACCAAGAAAAGAGCCTTGAGGTTGAAGGCTAAACAATATCAGCTTGTAAACGATGTTCTTTTTAAAATGAATTACGATTCTATTCTTCTTAGATGTTTGGAGAAATTTGAAGCTGATAAAGTCTTGCGGGAACTTCACGATGGGCCAGCAGGGGGACATTATGCTGGAGATGCTACTGCACATAAAATTCTTCGCGCAGGCTATTAATGGCCCACTTTATTCAAATATTCCCATAGCTATGTAAGAAGATGCCAAGTTTGTCAAACCGCAGCTGGAAGACAAAAAAAACCATCATTGCCATTACAACCAGTAAACATTGAACAACTTTTTGATCAATGGGGATTGGACATAATAGGTGAGATCGTTCCTCACTCTTCTAAGCAACATAGGTATATCATTACTGCAACTGATTATTTTACGAAATGGGTAGAAGCAGTCCCTCTCAAGACTACCAATGCTGAGCATATCATGGAATTCATAGATCATTTCATAATCACCAGGTTTGGTTTACCTTCTGCTTTAGTATTTGACAATGCATCATATTTTTCTGGTAATGCTATGACTGAATTTTCACTCAAGAGAGGTTTTAAACTTAAATACTCTGCCAACTATTATCCACAGGGAAATGGGTTAGCTGAATCCACAAATAAAAACTTAAACAGAATCATTAAGCGAACCATTAATAAAAATCATAAAAATTGGCATAAGTCTTTAATATATGCTTTATGGGCAGATCGAATAACACAGAAGGCTTCTATTGGTACTTCTCCCTTTAATTTAGTTTATGGGAAAGAAGTAGTTCTTCCAACTCATTTAGCAATTCCTTCTTTGGCCTTAGTTCAATATATTGATGAAGTACCAACTTCTTCCTTACAACTAAAACAAATGGAAATAATTAAGTTAGAATAACAACGAGAAAAAGCCAAAATAACTCATGCTCATCATCAAGCATTAGTAAAATCTTCTTTTGATTCAAACATGATAACCAGAAAAGACTTTCGGGTTGGAGATATTGTTTTAAAATGGGACAAGGCTCATGAAGAAAAAGGAAAACATATGAAATTTCAACGAATGTGGCTTGGTCCTTTTCAAATTGCAGAAATCATAGGTTTGTCTACTTTTTTGTTACAGGATTTAACAGGAAAAAGAGAATGTTTACCTGTTAATGGACAAATTCTCAAAAAATATTTTCCATAGGAGATCATTTTTCTATTTTGTATATTAGTTTTCTTTATTGTCAAAATAAAACGAGTTGTTAATGGTTACGTTTGGAATTTACAAAGAAGATATAAATTCTCTGTTTAGATTTTGTTTCTTCATTTTTATAAATAGAATTCTTGTCAGAATATTGATCATTATTATTCAAAGATATAGTTAAAAACTTTAATCTTGAAATGATACTAGTTTCAACTTTGAAGAATTTGATGAAAGGCAACTTTTAGTGAAAGATTGTTTTATATCAGTTCAATAAAAGGTATCAATAGCAAAACAAAGTTTCTCTATAGAAAAGTTCCTTCCAAAAAACTCTACTATTTTCGTCCAGAGCTATCTTAAGGAAACAATGATATCCTCCTCGCTTAGAAAATTACAATGTTCAAAGAATTATCCAATGATACACTTTTAACTTAAAGAGTAAGAGGTCTCATCACGAGCCGACTTATCATGATCATAGATATTATATCTTGCTGACTTTGCCAATATTGCATACCATAACAGGGCAATGACTCAAGATTGTTGCAATCAAAAGACAAGGGGTCTCATCACGAGCCAGCTTGTTCAGCAAAGTTATAAATCAAGTGAATGGCATTGTCATGAGTTGACTACCAAACTAAGACATTGTTCTTTAAGAATAAAAAGAAAAAGCAAAAACAACAAGTGTGAATATGGATTTCTCTTTGAAAATTTTATATTTCTCTAAGTAGGATACAGGATCATTGCTGGGTAACAGGTAACCCTGTCGAGGCTATAAATGCTTGCTGGCAGCAGTGGCTCTACCTACGGAAAATGAGCATATTTAAAGCTGATTTATAGAGAAGCCTTTGTTTTTATCTTTTTAAACCAAGTAATGACTGATGTAGATACAAGGACTAGCTTGAGGAAGTAAATAATGAAAAGTTGAATATAGAAGAAATGAAATATCATCTATAGATTCAAGCATAATGTACTTTGTCTTTTTATAATAAAGCTTGATTTTCTAGAAAAATTTCTGTTTTGAAAAGTTTAGAAAATTCAAAAGAAAAGCAGAGATAATTGGTTCTTCCAAGTGAGTCGCCAATGTTGTGGCCAGCAACAACCCCTCTTCTTATTTAGTATTAGTAATAATACTAAATAAGTGGGGACCCTTAGTAAAAAAAAATCCAAAAAATTAATTAGTGTTTGTTTCATTTTTCAAATAAAACTTACTATCATAACTTAGGGAAATTCCTTTGAAAATCTTTAACATAAACCTAAGTTTATGATAGATCGAAGTATAATCCTTCTTTGAATAGAAATACCGCATCCATCGCAAAAAGTGGATATCATTTATCAAAGCATAATATTTTAAAATTGCGATTCCACGATATTGCGATAGCGTGATCCCAAAAAACTAGACATTAAAATATCTATTGCAAACCGCATATCGCAAAAAAGTTGTTTAATAAGTTACATTTTGTGAAATTGCGATTTCACAATTTTACGATATTGCGATTTCGCGACGATATTAGACTGCAATTTGTGGATTTTGCGATTTGCGATGATTGCGATCCGCGATATTGCGATTTTGTGACAATGCACAGAAAATCGCAGATCGCATTATCGCAGATTCTTCTAGCGCGGTGTCCAAAGTAAATCTTTTCATAAATAAATATCCGTTATGCGCTTTGATGTCAAAATTAATGAATGGATTGCTAATCATTGATGGAAAGGATTTTGTTTTGATTGAAAGGTTGTTTCACGTTTTTATCCGCCTTCAACATTTAAAACTATCCCGTCACCTTTCTCATCTCATTACTCTCACTTAATTCATAACACCGCAGGCGCGAAGGAGCAGAAGAATATACAAAGCATTCACAGAGCATTATGGGTAAGAAAGAGAAAGTTCCAATTGCTGAAAACAAAGAGATGGCTTCCCTATATGCGGATACTGCTTGCAATAAGGACACCGGTATCACTACCTGAGAGGGCATGCATAATCTGCTCAAGGAAGAGAATCCCATGGTAATGGAAGTCGTGGCTACTGCTGGATCAAGTAATTCCTCTGAAGCGTCTCTTACGGAATTGGCTTGTTCATTCCTTCACAGAATAGCAGCAAGATCGAAAATTCTTCCGTATACGGATATGATAAAATGGGTGTTGGATAACACTGATATTTCGGACAGAAAATTTAGAACTCCAGGACAAGAACTCATCGGGTCATTCACTACAGAAGATATAAGGCTTATGTATCACTTACCGGAACCTCAGGCAACCTACAACAAACATTTTATGGAGAAATTCGCCAGAGAAAATGCAAATTTGGCGGAATGCACCAAGGAATGGACCAAGAGAGAGGAACCATTGAAGAAAAACAAACACGGTATGTACAGTACTGGTTCACTCACCTCTCCATATTGTTTTGCTGCTACTATGTTATGCAGGCATTTTGGAAAGCCTGACATAAATATGGTCTTGCCTGAATGGCTCCCTTTGTTGAATGCTGCTGTTAATGCTACAATTGTAGACTGGGCCAAAATCTTGTCTGATAATTTAGCCACTGCCATTTTCAGTTACCGGTCCAAACAGACTATTTCCCAGAGGATTTATCCTCCTTTTTATCTATCTGCCTATGTTATGAATTCAATTTGTTTTGTTTCTAAATTCCCTTTGATGGGTTGGCAATGGAAAATTCATGATCCCTTGCCTATTCATGTCTATCACAAAGAGTTGTGGGAATCAAAGTTTGTTCCTCATTTCTACAAAATTTTCCACGGCATAATGCTGCCTCTATACAGAATATTGTATAATAAGGACCCCGGAAGCAGAAGTCGACATCCTCTCTGTCGCAAGATGGTTTGGAGAAGAGTTGTTTACTTATGTGAGGGTTTTTGGAAGCTCTGCTTTCCCCCATGTGTTACCCCTGTATGTTCCGGATAAAATTGTAGCTCGGGAGATTGCTTATCAAATCTGCGGTGAAGGAGGTTTGAAAAAGGAATTAAAGGAAAAGAAGAAGGGAATTTGGACACAATTTCCCGTAGCCTGTGGAGCATTTTCATTGTTTGATGTTGGTCACGCATTCAAAGAGGTAAGAAATATTACATGCTTACAACTGTTCAAGTTTTCGAGAAGGTTATTTGATCCAGTGGATGTTGTTAAAAATTTCACCACTGCAATCAAAGTAAGAGAATTTGTTGGAGAAGAAGATCGTTTTGATGATATGTTTCAAACAAAATGTTCATTTAAAGAAGTTTTGCATTTAGCTCAAACACAGTTATCCCCAGAAGATTTTCAGGAATTTAAAGTTTATAGAGAGAGAAGACTAACTACTGTCCCTTTGGAAAATTTACGCTTGGAACCCGCAAGGGAACCTACTCCTATTGTCAGTCTTAGTGGCAGCTCAAATACAGAAAAGTCTAAGTCGAAGTTTGACAAAGAGACTTCTGAGCATTCTAAAAAGATTGATAATGATGAAAGCTCAATGAAGGATACAACTCAATCTAAATAGCTTTCAAAACAACAGAATTTTTCCACTCCACAGTTGAATCTTCCATCTCTCAATGTACAACAACCGACAGTCAGGACTGAATTGGAAAAGGAATAGGAAACTTTTAATCAATTGCTTAATGTAGAAGAACAGAATATACAGACCCCTGTACATACAACAAAATTTTTGAGCATGGGAATGGGTGGCATCACCACAGAAACTGAGCATATACCTATCACTCCCTCTTCTGAAATTGTTCTCAATATAGAGGGCATTCCTCATCTAGACGTATTCTACAGCCCGCAGTATAAAGCAGTAGTGAGGAAGCAGAGAAAAAAGAGAAATTTAGAGAGCTCAATCTCTATTGAAGCAGAACAATTGGATGTCTTATGGAAGGATCCTACTACGGATCCGACTGACAATCTTGCCAAAATATCTCAGATTACAGGAGCTTATGCTTCAGCAACTATTGATAAAGCATCTGTCAAGGTAAAGCTATTATTAAATGAAAAAAAAGATCAGATACAAGCTCTGCAACAACAATTGCAAAAAGCCTGTGCTAACAGTGAAGCACAAATAAAACTTGAAGAGTTACAGCAAGAGCTTCAGAAGATGCAAATTGATTATCAGAAAAGTTTGGCAGATAAAGAGAAACAAATACAGATTATCCAAGAAAAGCACAAAGACGATCCTAAGCTTCCAGAGTTTATTATAGAGTCTGTTTCCTTGAACAAACAACTACTGCAGCAGCAAGACATATTATGCCAGAAAATCTCGCAATACAACTCTTTTTGTCAAGAAAGTGATAAAATCACTAATCATGTCGTAAAATTACGACATGATTATGATTTAACTAATGAAAGAGTTACTAATTATATGGCATGGCAAAAGACAAAGGAAGGAAGAAGAGCAGGAGCACCGATCATCAAAGATAGTCATAAAGAACTGCTTTTCAACGATTGGGATGTACAGCTCAGAGAAGCAGAAAAAGCAGCAGAGGAAGCAGCTACAGCAGCAGGAAATATTACTGATTTTGTGAATGAAAATTTGCACAAAGTTAATTTGATTTCAGAGATTACTCTGAGACACCTTCCACAAGCACAAAAATTACAAACAGAATGGAGGCAAAAGGCTGATGAAAAGGAAAAGTCAATTCAAGAACTGACAAGATTAAACTGGGATTCTTACTGGACATATCTAGTAAAACCCCACAGTCAACGTAGTGCGCTTAATTGCATCATTAATTCTGCTGAGAAAATGGCTCCTACACTTGCCGATTCTATCTTTTCAGGGCAGTTGAAATCTGAAGTCGGTCAACCGCCTCTTCTCAAAGCAATTCTGGATGCTTGCAAGATCAAAGATCAAATTCATAAGTAGATAGCTGATAGTCTTTATTTTTAGATTTAGTTTTAGTTTTACTATATTTTTTCCTAGGAAAAGGACGGTCATTTAAACCGAATCCTAAATTTTTGTAATAAACTATTTTTAGATTTTAGTTATTAGTATTTAAACCCTTCTCATGCATTTAGAGAAGGGTCCTGAAATTTGTCAAAAACTTATCCTCAGAACATGCACTTCTGCACCCTCACAGGAGGTTTTGATGAATGAATGGAACGCGATTTATTGATATCTGTGTCTAATATCTGTTACTGATGTTGCATTTCTGTACTCTTGATAGATGTTGGATTAAGAAAGAGATAAATCATTATTACTTCTAGCTCATGAGTAGAACCAGTTATAAATGGTATTTCTATCTCTTAACTGTTTATGTTTCTGTGATAAAAGCAATATTTATGCTTAGTTGTTTATATGTTAATGTTTGAATATTTGAGTTATCATTTGGCATTTTTGTACGGTGATAATTATTTATTTGTACTTTATATATGAATAGCTTAATATGTGATATGTTTTCCACAACGGTTTCATCTAACTTTTTATGTGAAATAGTTTATCTTTATTGAATTCTTTTCTCATAATAATTGAATGATATTTATTATCAATTGTTATCTAAAATCCTTTTAGATCGCATATATTGAAAGATTACATCCCGGGTTAGTTTAGAATTAGATATTTCTTAGAATACATTTTGCATATGAATAGATTAGAAATAGATTAAAAGCATTTTACTTAGGAATTTTAGAAAATAAATATCAAATCTCAAACACACACACACATATTGGGAAACTAGTCCCATTATCCCCAGTTGGACCCACTACACCAAACAGAAAAGGAACTGCTAACCAAGGTCCGGACCAGGTGGGTATCCCCTTGTTGTCGACCTGATTTTCAGGGCTTCAACACAGCCATATCAATCATTGGATTTACCATTTCATCAGCAAGCTCTATTGCTGGTTTCATTAAAAATTCGTCAGCAATCTCTGTTGCTGGAATATTTAGATCTTCGTCAGCATGTTATGTTGCTGGATTCTCTTCATCCACTTGTTGATGTGCACAATGGGGTTCACGAGCATCTTCATGCTGCTTCTGTTCTTCATATGCACTTTCTTCGCAGACATCAACCACCTGTGACTGCGCACAGTGGGATTCAACAAACTCTTCATTTCGCTGTAGATCTGCTGCTACAGATCCACCTTCATCTTCATCTTTATCTTCAAAGCTCCCCTTTGATTCAATGCTCCACCTTCTACCAAAAAATCTCTCAAGGGTATCCCATTACTCCTTAGTTGTCTTGGCATCTGAAATCAAGGGAAGTATACTTTCATCGACTGATTATTTTATGCATCTTAATGCATAGGCATATTTTTGCCTTCTTATTTCCAGATCTAAAAAGATCTCGAACATCTTCTATTTTTCCTTTAGCCTCTTGTCTTTTCCCATGACCTCGTTGCTTGGCTTCCACAAACAAACGAATCTACATATGCAGCAAATGCCTTGTTTCTAAAAATTTTCTTCCTCAAAAAATATTTTTCTACAGATCCACTTTTACAAGGCTCTCAGAATGCTCTTTTTTTAAATCTGCATTGAAAAAAAAAAAAATCTCCTTTCAATATTTCGCTTTCACTTTCTTAAGGCTTTCACACTCTCAATTCAAAGTTTTTTTTTAAAAAAACTCAAAAAATATCCTTTTCTCAACAAATCTCCTTTAAAAACTTAAATACATATTTTTTTTTTTAAATTGTAGCCCTCCTTTAAATCTCCTTTTCAAGCCCCTTTTTCCTTCTATAAAACACATTCAGAATTTTTTTTTTAAACTAGAACGGTTATGTTTTATTGATAAAAAGCCAGGTTGGGCAAAGCCTAATCAACCATTACATTCTTCAGATTGACTTAATCATAGTGTTCCACTTAGGGGATAATTGCCGTGGTCGGTGTTTCTGCATTTATGCTGATCATGCCATTTTGTAGCGTGCATCCTATATTTGCCAATTTGTCCGCTTCCTTCTTTAATCCTCTGAGAATGTGGAAGATTTGCACTGAGGGAAAATCCTTCAACATTCTGTTCACTCTTGTTAGCTGTTTGTTTAGCACTGGGTCATTAAACCCTTTACTGCTTACTATTGCTTTTATCAACATTTCTGAGTCTCCAAAAACTAAGATTTCGCTTAGAATTTCTTTTCCGGCCATTTGGAAAGCTTTCAATAGACTGCGAATTTTTGCTTGATTGTTGGTTTTCAGTCCAAGACTCCAACTGAAATCTTCTTTGTTCCCATTCGGAAAGAAGATCTCCCCTCCCGCTCCTGACCTCCCTAGGTTACCTTTTGAGGCTCCATCAAAAAATATTGTGCACTTGCCCTAGGATTTCCACCACTATTGCAATCTGTCCTCTGGATCTATGATCTTCCATCTTTCCTTGTGGATTGGTCGTGTGATTGCTGGAAGTCTGGCCTTACAAGTGTAAGCATCCAGCCACATCCTTTCTTCGATTCGGAGTGAGTTGTCATCTTTGAATGAAGAGTGATTCAAGGTTTCTAAGAGGAGGTTCTTTGCCTACTCAACCACTTTTTCTGTTGGAAATTCTGTGTTGTTGAAAATGATTTCATTCTTGGCTAGCCAGAGCTTCCAGCAGACATACTTAGGGACAACTATCCACACCCGGTGCCACATAGATTTGCTAACTATTTTGTGAGGGTAGCTAGCTTTCCAAGAGGAGAACATGATGTCAATCGAGCTTTGAGATGGAAGACAAACATTCAGTCCATTTAGGAATATGGAAGAAACCTCCTTCGCAAACTCGCAATCTATAAATAGATGATCTGAAGTTTCTAGTGCACTTTTGCAGAGGGCGCATCGGTGTGGACCTGCTATATTTATTTTGCACAGATTTTCCCCAGTCAGAATTTTTTTGTGGAACAAAGTCCAAAAGAAGAAATTAATTTTAGGGATGCTGAAGCTATCCCAGATCTGTTTTCACACGGACTTCGGATGAGTCGAATCCTTTTTACTTTGCATCTAGAGATACCCTTGACTTGTTGTATACACCCCCGTCTTACCCCAGCCCCAGGAGTCTTCTTCTTCTATGTGCACCGGAGCAAAGTCAGAAATGGCGTCTTTAAGAGCATCTAACTGAGATTTTAAATGCGCTGGGATTCTAGGAAAAATCCAGTGCTGCCAGTTCCTGTTGCTATCCCAACTCGATATGTCCTCTACTTTCCTGATTCCTTTCGGATGTAACCAGGCTCTTAACTCGAAGATTTCGTTAACTTCTGCTAGAGGGGAATGACCCATGACGCTGTCTCTCCATAGCATTGTGTTTTTACCATTTCCAGGTATTCTGTACAGGTAGGATCTGAAGAATTCTATGCCTCTGCTACACAACTTCCAAGCCTGCGTTCCTTTGGGGTTTTCTTCCACTGTAAAGAATTTTATTGACTGATTTTTGAGGTATTTGAGCTTGAAAATCTGACTGACTGGGTGATTTGGATCAGCATAAAGCTGCCATAGTAATTTACAGCCCATTGCTAAGTTTGCATGCAGGGGATCTCGGATTTGCAATCCTCCTTCTGCGAGTGGTCGTTTCACTGTATCCCAAATTATCAGGTGGAATCTGTTATTGTTTCTGCGTCCACCATTTCACAGAAAGTTGCGCATGAGTCTGGAGATTTGATCGGAGATTGGTTTTGGAGCCAGCATTAGAGAAGCCTGGTAAGTGGGCAGAGCCGTGAGAAATGATTTAAGGAGCATAAGTTTGCCTCCGGTAGTGAGCGAAAAGCCTCCCCACGTAGCAATTTTCTTCTTAAATTTCGATATTACTTCCTCCCATAGCTGATTTCTGTTAGAGCCCAGTGTTATTGGGAGACCCAGGTATTTAATTTTATCCGAATCAACATACCCTATAAAGCCCATATCATTTTCTATTTTCTCAGTTATGTGATGCTCTGAGTTCCAACCATACATAGTGCTTTTCCTCTCGCTTATAAGAGCTCTCGGGATGCTGCAAAATTTCTGGAGGATGATTTTGAAAGAATTTGCTATTCTTGGAGAGGCTCCCCCGAGAAAAAGTGAATCATTTTCAAATAGCGCATGATTCACTAGATCAATTCCTTTCTTAATTCTAATCCCAGGTATGCTGCTATCTTTTTTTCCAAAGTCAACTTTCTACTCAAGGAATCTGCCATCAGTATGTAGAGAAATGGGGATAGAGGATAGCCTTGACTCAATCCCCTGGTGGCTAAAAATAAATTAGCAGGTCTTCCATTTACCATGGGGGCAATCCATATCTTCTCTAAACAAGATTTGATGAGGTTGATGAAGTCCTAGCTTAACCCAAAGGAAGAAAGAACCCTGTACAAGAAAGAGTGATTAACTCTATCAAAAGCATTGCACATATCCAGTTTGATAAGCATACCTTGTTCTTTGCGAGAGTGGCTGGAATGCAGAGCTTCCTAGACTTGGATGATGTTGTCCAGTATATGTCTTCCTTTCACAAACCCCCCTTGTGCTGGAGAAATTAGTTTTTGAAGGAGAGGTTTGATTCTATTTTCCAGAAGTTTAGCCACAATCTTGTAGGAAGCATTGAAAAGCGAAATCGGCATGTATCTTTTGAAAGATCCTGGGTTTGCTTCCTTGGGGATTAAGGCGAGAAAGGTGGAATTTATACCACCTCCGACCTTTTCCTTCCTCATGAATCCATGTATCATTCTAAGAAGATCTGGTTTGATTAGCTCTCAGCATATTCTGTAGAAATGGATTGAGAATCCATCAAGTCAAGGGGCTTTGTCTGGCTCCATAGACCAAACAATTTTTGATATTTCTTCTTCCATGATTGGACTCAAGAGTAAGTCATTATCCTTTGGACTGACTAAATTCGGGATATTTGTGAGGAAGTCTGTTATATCCTCCTTGCTCCCGTCCCTTTCAGCACTAAGGAGGTTTTGGAAGTGCTTCTCAGCAGCTTCCTTTATTTGATCAAATCCTTTTCACATCTGTCCACTAGATGTGGTGATTTGTGCAATATGATTTCACGAAAGCCGAGCCCTGTACTGTCTGTGGAAGTATGTAGTGTTTCTATCCCCAGCTTTGAGCCACAAGCTGCAAGACTTTAAGCGCCAATATTCTTCTTCAATTCTAAAGGAGCTATATGTGTTCCTTTGAGAAAATTTTTTTTTATCTAATTCCATGGTGGAGATTTCTTTCTTTTCCATTTCAAATTGGAGTTTTGCCAACTGATGGACTACTTCTTTCCTCTGACTAGTGGGGGATTTTAAAGCCTTCTTTATCAGTTCTTTTAGAGCCTTCATTGCATTTTTCATTTTTTGTTCCCACACAAAGCTTGGGGAGCCTGTTACATATTTTCCCC
The DNA here is from genome assembly GCA_034641835.2 of Pinus albicaulis. Lineage (NCBI taxonomy): Eukaryota > Viridiplantae > Streptophyta > Pinopsida > Pinales > Pinaceae > Pinus > Pinus albicaulis. The sequence goes on along the minus strand of CM076574.1, from coordinate 1,397,961,003 downwards.
AGGCTGATAGGACTGTTTCGAAAAACCCTTCTCTTTCAGCCGAGAGAGGGCTAAAGCGGAAGGGAAGAGGACCTAAGTCTTCTTCTTCCTTCAGGAAAAAAAGGATAGGTTTGTGGTCCGAGGTAAGTTTTGGAAGAATATTGGTGGAAATAATTCTTTTGTCCATCATGATGGAGCTGTTGGTGAGGAATCTGTCCAGCCTTGCTGAAATATGATTTTCCCCTGTTCTATTGTTGGTTTAAGTGTATTCTCCTTTCACTGGCTTGAAATCTACTAAATCCCACTGGAGTATGAGATTTTCCACTGTGGAGAGGAGAGGATCCCTTGTGAAGGTCCCCCCTCTCTTCTCTTTGGGATCCATAATAATGTTCAGATCTCCTCCTATGACTATATTTATAGGATTGAGGAGTTCTAAATAGTCCGAGAGTGTCTTCCAGCATTCTTTCTTTTCAACATAATGCACGGGAACATACATATTGAACAGAGCTAAGCTGAAGTTGCTTGTTGTATGGCGCAGTTAGGTATAGATCCAATGTTGAGTCTCATAGGATCTTTCTAGAGAGAAGGTGTTTTTAGACTAGAATGTGCCTATTCCTCCAGCCAAACCTCTAGCACTAACTACCTTTCCTGAATCAAATTTCCATTTTGTGTTGCTTGTGTTTAGAAGGATCTCCCCTTCTATTTTTGTCTCTTGGAGCATTAGTATGTCTGTGGATTCCATTTTCAATAAATATTTAATAGCCTCTGCCTTAGTGGGATTTCCCAAACCCCTGCAGTTCCAAGAGACCAGCTGCATCATTTACAACTTGTTGGAGTGGGTCCACCTCCCTTAGGAAGCCTTGGTCTGGTGTTCCTCCCGAGGTTCATCTCAATGGTGGCTTGAATTCCAAGGGTTTTTTGTCTTTCTGATTCTTCTTCCCTGGTTTCCTTATTTGATTTCCTTCTAGCTCTCTTTGATGGCCTCTCGAAGGTCTCTTCGTCCGAAGAGCCCACATTTTCTACGTTCTTTTTCTTTTTTTTTTAATTATGTCTGCATATGAAGGGGAAGAAGTGTTGCCTGGGATCAGGCTTGAAGTATTACTTGGTTTTGGAGAGTCGATGTTGTTCTGCTGGGGGAGACCATCCCGATCTGCCTCTGGAAGATCAGAAGATGTTTTGAGAGATTCAAAAGAATTTTTGTCCTCCTCGATGGTGATGGTTTCCTTGCTTCCTACGTTTTGAATGTTTACACTGTCTTTCCCTGATTTGTTCCCTATCTCTTTGCCTTTGTTTTTATTGCTCTGTCTGTTGTTTACTATTTTCTTTACTTGTTTCCATTGTTCTCTTTTTTCTTTCTCTGTTGCATCCTCATTTTTCTTCTTGCAGTATCTTGCGAAGTGCCCGTATTCGTGACAGTGTCAGCATTTTAAGATGAGGTGTTCGTAGTCAAGCTCTTGGATATGTGTCCAATCTACAACCGAAAGTTTGATGGCCTCAGGTAAACTGACTTCCAGGTCGACCTCTACACATATCCGGGCGTAGGAGAATTGGTCCTTCCTCGGCGCTTGATCTATGTATCTGCCTAGAGCATTACCAATGGATTGCAGCGATCTCTGGGACCAGCAGTGAAGGGGGAGGTGTGGAAGACGCACCCATACAGGCACTGCCATGGGCACGTCCTATGCCGGATCAAAATTTGGTGACCATTTATTCAGATAAAGCCCTTGAGGGCCCATAAAATATGGCCCGTTTCTGAAGATCAGGCTCTATCTTTCGCATTATCAAAAAAAAATACAAATAACCCTTTACCAACGAAATGGATTTTTATTCCTTCTGAGACCAGAGGTATCCAGTTCTGTTTAACCCAATCTTCTAATGCTTTCGGGGATGGCCATAACCTTGTGAACTGACCGATGAGGCCTCTTTCGGCTAGGTTCAGTGATGTTCTGCAAGTTTCTTCCATAGGTAGAGTCACCGTGGGGATGTTTTCCAATTTTTTGATGAAATTTTGGTGTGATTTGGAGATTGATCGTTTCCCAGCAGCTGCAATAAGGGATATGAATGCTTCGAGCTCAAGAGACGGGGGATGAGGGGCCTCAGGGCCACCTCCGAGATCCATAGCGGTGAAAACCGCGCGAAGTAACCAACCGGGTGCAGTAAGGGTTACTACAAGGTGGCCATGCGTGCACTCAAAGATCACTGATTTGCAAACAATAATATGTGCATTTATCGGCTCATAGGCCAAGAGGGGCTGATCCTAATTGAAAGAAGACAAAGAATCCAGAAGAGGCCCAAGGCGCCGCACAACATAGCCAGAGCGTCGCGCTAGAAAAACACCCTCAGCCTCTATGCGCCGCATAGCCTCAATGTGCCGCGCAAGAAGAAACACCCTCAGTCTCAGTGCGCCGCGCAGCCCAGAGTGTCGCGACACCCTGCCAACGCGTCGCGTAGGGGAAAAACACAACAAACCACTATGGTCCTTGTTTCCAGTGAGAAGAAGCTCTTTGAAGCGTTGAAAGGGGTCCTGCTCCAAGACTAAGGATCGACGGAGCCCTCCGAAGAAACGACCAGAGGGGCAAGGCAGGTCAGCGGCCTCGAGCGAGAAGGAGAACCAGCTGCAGCTACGGCGGCTAGGTCAAGCTATCAAAACACATTCAGAATTTAAGTTTTAAAAAAAAACTTTAAAAAAAACTCCTAAAATCCTTTACGAGCCTTTAAAATATTCTTTCTTCAAAAAAGGTTTTCCTCCTTTTTTGTATCACCAATAAAACAAAAAAAACACGATAACTTTTTCAAAATTCTTCGTTGACTTTCATGCATTGTACATTCATGATCTTTCGGCTGTCATATTAAAAATGTTTTTTTTAAAGAATTTTTTTTTTTAAATCGTGGAGCATTTCTCAAAAATCTTTCTTCGAACCATGCACATGCATTATGATGCATGTTTAACATACAATGCATGGTTTTTATTTTTAAAACGTCAAATTTACCTTAAGGCATATGCTCCACAGCTTCACGCATATAAAAATTCTTTGAGCTTCACGCATATAAAAAAAATTCTTTGACTAGCGCAGTCCCGACTTAAATAGTCGCGACTATTTTAAAACAACACAAGGCATAAAACTGGCGCGGGTATGGCGTGTATTCTCTCGCCAATCCTTTGTTTTGGTGCGTTGGCGCGATTATGGCCTTCACAGTCATGCCAACCAACTTCTCCTCTCTTCTGCTCCTCCGTGGCTTTGTTGCTGCTCTCCAGGGAGGCTTATGCAAGCTCGCTCTGATACTATGAAAGGAATTGAAAAACTGAAATGGGAATTGGAGCAGAGAGTTGATCTTCTCAAGATTACGAAATGGTTAAATAGATTACATTAGAAACATCAACAATAAATAACTGGAGTTAAACTCGACTAAACTAGACTGACTAAAACTAAACTGGGACACTTGGATTGACGGATTCGACACCTAGTAGGTGGTTTAGATTACGTTTTTTAACAGTTGTTTACCTCCATAGAGAAATCGCTCAAGGGCAGATGGAATCCCTAGTCTGAGTTCAAGGGCATATGAAAGGTATTTCACCAAATCCGAAGAGAAAACCCATAGAAGCATGGTTTTCATAGAGAGAAGAGGGGGTTTTAATAATCTGGGGTTGTTGGGGTCTCCACATCCGGGCTCCCACCAAGCCATCCATCGCCCATTATAGCCTTGCAAATGGGCAAGAGTGGGGATGTTGGCTTTTGTTTCATCAACTGACCCATAACTAGATCTCGCTTGCCTATTTGCTCTACGAACCGATCTGCAAGTAGAAAAAGATCCAGAAGGAAAGGGGTTAAGACCCATGAAAGCTTTGCATATCTATCCATGATCAAAATGGCGAACGAAGAGAGATCCATTTTCCACGTTTTTGGCAGCTCTGTAGTCCCCTCATTCCTATCAGCGATAAGCTCCACATATGGGCAAAACCCATGATGTACACACAAGTGATCAAACAGATCCATGAAAGAAAATGATGGATCCTAAAAATTATTAAGGAAACCGCTGCAACGGATTTCTGGATCTTGGCGCCTTTGTTTGTCATCTTGAATCGACGAATCGTCCTCGGGCCTGTATTTGGCTGTAGCCATTGACAAGTCCCGACACATTACAGAGGTAGCGAAATCCCTTTGACAAGCCAAGAGCAACACGCATTGCTTGATGCTCGGAAGTGTCTATTTCATGACATTACTCTTTGCAGAAGCTGCAAAGGCCATTTTGTCTTCTCCCTCTCCACCTACCCTCACCGTGTTTTACCATATGATTATAAATCATCTATTTATTTCTTAATTATTAATTATAATTAATCATTAATTGTAAATAATTATTAATTATTTTTAATTTATTAATTATTTATATTAAATATAAATATTAATAAATGTACTTGATATAAATATTGATAAATGTGGCTCACTCTTACCAACCACATTTATTAGCTGGTTGTGCTAGTTTATTATGATGATTTGTTTTGGTGATGCGATTTCTAAGTCAATGGTAATAAGTCAACATTAGTCAATAGTAATAAGTCAATGAACATGGAACATAACCGTTCGATTTTAAAATGATTTTTATAATTTTTAAATAAAAATTATTTATTTCAAAGAAAACATATTTATTTATATAATTTTGATTTTTCAAAATTTAATAAATTTAGGAAGAAAGTAGATATAATGCAATATTATTTTCCACCAATCCTAAATCTAGTCAGATTTATCTTTTAAATAAAAATTATTTATTTCAAAGAAAACATATTTATTTATATAATTTTGATTTTTCAAAATTTAATAAATTTAGGAAGAAAATAGATATAATGCAATATTATTTTCCACCAATCCTAATTCTAGTCAGATTTATCAAATACAGTAAGAAAAGAAACAGAAACATGTACAAAGTCTCTGTTGGAAATTTGAAGTTTCCAGAATTAACAATGGAGAATAAACTCCCTCTCTAACACAGAGAAAATATAAAAGAAAATTGCACTCTCAGTAACAGAATTTTAACTCTATAACACAAATTTTATTCCATAAAATTGTTTACAAGTTCTTCCTCTATCACAGAGGGATTTACAACTGCTGGACTGTTACAAAACACAGTTCCAGAAACTCTTCTCTGTCTTAAAAAAAAACTTTGCTGTGAATTTCCAATTCACTGTCTCTGTCTATTAAAAAATAAAGAGCTCTCTGTTTTTACAAAAAAAATACACTCTGCTGTGTATATTTTAATTCTGCACTGTCTCTGTCTTTTTCAACAATTGCACTGCTGTGCGTATAAAAAAAATGCTCTATCTGTGTGTAAAAAAAAATTACAATACATCTCTGTTGTATATTTATATACAAAATATCTAAAAACAATAAATGTCATTTGTTGACATTATATTCACAAAATATCACCGCTAAAAATTTCATTAAATGGCATTAAAGATTTTGTCAGCACCACATTAAAAAAAATTAATGACAAATACGAATTCTTTGGCGGCGGTGAATTTTTATTTTTTATGGTGGTGGCGGAACGAATGGTCATTCGAGTGCATGTGGCGGGAACATGTCTGGGTATTTTGATTGCGGGGGTCGAACGGCCGTACAAACCAAATACGGTGACCCCAGTAATAAATCTCGACCGCACATCTTGAGTCAACGCCCAGCCCAGTGCAGTCAAGCTATCGGGGGGGGGTGACGATTTGTTAACGGAATCGTGTTGTTCACACTTGCTTCACGTTGATCTGCGCATACCTGCTCCTGGTTTAACTCCACGCCTGATCGACTATGTTTGCCGCGCTCCGCCTGCAACTCGATCGGCAGTTGGAATTACATTCCAACACTCCCCCTTAATTTCAACTGCTGGGTTTTCTTGCATACCCAAACATTTCCTGAAATGTTCAAAGCTTTTCTGCGCAAGTGGCTTTGTGAGGATATCTGCAAACTGATCCTCCGTTCTACAATGCTGCAAAACGATTTCTCCATTGGTAACCAATTCACGTATGAAGTGAAACTTGGTGTCAATGTGTTTTGTCCTCTTATGAAAAACGGAATTTTTAGACAATGCAATAGCTGAACTATTGTCACAAAATATCACTGTCCCTTTTACCTGTTCTTGACATAAGCTTCTCAACATTTTTCTCATCCAAACTGCTTGACACGGCTAGCAGCTGCTTTGTGTTTGCCACATACTACAACCTGTTTGTAGACATGCTACAATGAAATTTTACATTTCTTAGAAGCCCATGAAATGGCTCCTGAACCCATGTGAAAAACATAACCGGAAGTGCTCTTCTGATCATCAACACTTCCAGCCCAATCACTGTCTGTGTATCCAACTAAATCTGAACATTCTGAAGTAGTATAAAAAATACCAAACCTTTTAGTACCTTTAACATACCTCAAAATCCTTTTTGCTGCTTGCCAATGTGTATCTTTTGGCTTTTCCATGAACCTGGAAATCAAGCTAACAGCATGCATTATGTCTGGCCTAGTTGCAGTTAAATACATAAGGCTGCCAACTATGCTCTTGAATAAACTAGGATCAAAATCCTTGCTGCTGTCCTCTCTGCTGAGTTTTAATCCCATCACTGTGGGAGTGATTGCTGCTTTGCATTCCTGCATGTTAAATATTTCAAGTACCTCATTAACATACTTTGCCTGTGAGATAAAAATCCCACTTTCATCTTGCTCTACTTCTATTCCCAAGAAGTATCTCAACAAACCCATGTCAGTCATTTCAAATTCTTCCTTCATGACTGTTTTGAAATGTTCAATAAGGCAATTATCATTACCTGTAAAAATAACATCATCAACATACAAGACTACAATCAATATTTTACCATCTTGTTATTTGATGTAGAGGGTGGGTTCTCCCTCACACTTCTCAAAACCATTTTCCAGTAGATATGAATCTATCCTACTGTACCATGCTCTTGGCGCTTGCTTCAGCCCATAAAGAGCTTTCTTCAGTTTGCATACCTTGTGCTCTTGGCCTTTCTTCTCATAGCCGAGAGGTTGATCAATATAAACCTCTTCCATTAACACTCCATTCAGAAATGCTGACTTCACGTCCATTTGGTAAACTTTCCATTTGTTTTGTGCTGCTATAGACAACACTGCTCTCACGGTTTCCATTCTGGCAACCGGTGCGAAAGTTTCCTCATAATCTATCCCATGCTTTTGTTTGTAGCCTTTGACAACAAGCCTTGCCTTATGTCTCTCTATCTTGCCTTCAGCATTACTCTTGGTCTTGTAGACCCATTTAACACCTATGACATCTTTACCTTTTGGGAGTTCAACCAAATCCCAAGTTTTGTTCCTCTCTATGGCATTAATCTCCTCATCCATAGCTTCTATCCATTTCTCATCCTTGATGGCTTCTTCGAAATGAACAGGATCATCAACATGACAATATAAAGCAAACAAAGAGTTGATACCTTCATTAGCTATATCTTGTTCATAAATCTCTTTCAAACTTCTGAATTTCTTACCTCTTTCAGTAGGTGTACAAGTACTTGAAGAAGCACTTGAATTTCCTCCTTGTGGTGTGCTTGGAGAATCACTTTCATTTCTCCTCAAAGGTGTACTTTGCTGCCCTCTTGTTGGTGTTGCTGTTTGGGGATGTATTTCAGCCACCTCATCATCATTGTCATCATGAGATAAACAGTGTTTAACATTCACTATTTTCTCTATGCTTCCATCCCAAGCTTCCTCTTCAATAAACTGAACGTCCCTGCTCACAAGAAACTTTTTGCTGGATGGGTTATATAACCTGTAGGCCTTGGATTCCTCACTATATCCAATGAAAATACATTTCTCCCCCTTGCTATCCAACTTCTTTCTTAGCTGATCCGGAATGTGTGCATAAGCTACACATCCAAAAACCTTCATGTGTGTGACACCCTGCCTTGTGCCACTCCATGCCTCTTCTGGCACTTTGTTCATGATTGCTTTTGTAGGGCACCTGTTCAAGATGTACGCTGCACTATGTACAGCTTCAGCCCAATAATCATTCGGCAAATGCTTTGCCTTTAACATACTCCTCGCCATGTCCATTATGGTTCGGTTCTTCCTTTCGGCCACTCCATTTTGCTGCGGAGTATATCTAGTTGTAAACTGCTTATGTATTCCATTTTCCCTACAAAAACGTAGGAAATCTTTAGATATATACTCACCTCCTCTATCAGTCCTTAAGACCTTGATATGCAGCCCACTCTGATTCTCAACAAGTGCTTTGAAATTGCGGAATTTTTCAAACACTTCGCTTTTCTTTTTCAAAAAGTAAACCCAAGTTTTTCTTGTAAAATCATCTATGAATGTTAAGACATAGTGGCTGCTAGCAAGTGATGGAGTTTGCATCGGTCCACACACATCTGAGTGGACAATATCTAAGGGTGCTTTTGCCCTTATGCTTTTCCCGGAAGGAAAACTTTCTCTGTGTTGTTTCCCAAGAATACAACCTTCACAAAGGCTGTCCGGTTTCTCTATCAATGGTAAACCACTTACCATTCCTTTTCTGTCCAACAAATTAAGACCTCCAAAGTTGAGATGACCAAATCTCAAGTGCCATAACCAATTATCATCCTTTGGTTCGCTTTGAAAAGTCTCCTGTGCAAGTGCTACTTTCTCTTCACCATTCTTCAAATCTGCTGTCATTCTAAGAGGGAACATCCTGTTCCTTGTCATCTTCACTTCAGCAATACACTATTTTCCAGGTGGTTTATCCATGATGGTACAAACATCATTATCAAAGAAAACATTGTACCCCTTATGGACAAGCTGTCCAATACTTAAGAGGTTACACTTCATTCCTGGAACATAATAAACATATGCTATGGTTTTCTTTGCACCTAATCTTGTTAAAACATTTACATCTCCTTTTCCCATAACAGAAACTTTGCTATCAGTTCCTAGTGTGACTTGTGACTGCACACTTTCATCTAACATAGAAAACATTGCTAAGTTTCCTGTCATATGGTTACTACAACCGGAGTCTAGAAACCATAAATCCTCATTCTTTTCTTCAACCATATTACAAGCTAAAAACAAATTGTTTTGGCTGCTATTTTCTTTTGTGAAATTTGCACTAGTTCCACTTCTCATATCTTGTTTCTTCTTTCTACATTCATTAGCATAATGACCATATTTCTTACAATTGTAACATTGAACATTGGATTTATCATACCTTTGTCCTTGATCATTCTGCTGTCCACTTTGCTGGCTGCCTTGGCCGTGATGCTGATTTGGATTGCTGCCCCTTCCTTGAGCATTTGCTGGACTGTTCCTTCCACCTCTATTTTGGCTTCTGCCTCTTCCTCTCTTGTTTCCTCTGCCTTGCCCTCTTCCTCTTCCGAAAGACATCTGGGCCTTAAAGGCTTGCTCAAGAGATGAGTTTTCAGTCCTACTCAATCTCTGTTCATGGGTAATTAGTGATGCATGTAGCTCATCAACTGAAAACTTTGTGAGATCTTTAGTCTCCTCTATGGTGGTGACAATCACATCAAATCTTGAGGGTAGACTCCTCAAGAGTTTTTCAACAATCCTCTTATCTTCAAGAGTTTCTCCATGTGATCTAATTTGTGTGACCATGCCAATCACATGAGTGAAGAATGAGTCAATAGTGTCTGACTCTTTCATGCAGAGAGTCTCAAAGTCTCTCCTCAGCAACTGAAGTTTTGCTGTCTTCACTTTCTCCATTCCCTGATAAGTTGTCTTGAGAGTTTCCCATGCTTCACTGGATTTCTTGGCTGCTGCTATCCTTGGAAACACACTCTCATGCATTGCTTGATACAAGAAGAAAAGAGCCTTGGCATCTTTCTTCTTATTGTTCTTCAGTGACTCCCTTTCTGCCTGAGTTAAAAGAAGAAACTCTACTTCATTTGCTGGCTCTTCAAAGCCATCCTCAACTAATTCCCATAATTCTTGTGAGGTAAATAAAGCCCTCATAGTTATTGACCAGTAATCATAATTCTTTCCATTGAATTGTGGGAGATGGACACTTCCCAAACTCATACCTGTGTTGGAGCCTGCCATTCTGCACTTCTAACTATGATAAAAACACTTGACTATGTGTTTTAATTAGCAACCTGTTCTGCAACAGTGACACAAAATTGTATAGATAAATACCTTCGAATTCTTCTTGTCTGAACCTTCACGCTGCTGGAGAGGCTTCTGCAATTTAGAACTCCTTTTCTTCAGCTTATTTGACCTTCAAATAGCCTGAATTGGCTCTGATACCATGTTGGAAATTTGAAGTTTCCAGAATTAACAATGGAGAATAAACTCCCTCTCTAACATCGAGAAAATATAAAAGAAAATTGCACTCTCAGTAACAGAATTTTAACTCTATAACACAAATTTTATTCCATAAAATTGTTTACAAGTTCTTCCTCTATCACAGAGGGATTTACAACTACTGGACTGTTACAAAACACAGTTCCAGAAACTCTTCTTTGTCTTTAAAAAAAACTTTGCTGTGAATTTCCAATTCACTGTCTCTGTCTATTAAAAAATAAAGAGCTCTCTGTTTTTACAAAAAAAATACACTCTGTTGTGTATATTTTAATTCTGCACTGTCTCTGTCTTTTTCAACAATTGCACTGCTGTGCGTATAAAAAAAATGCTCTATCTGTGTGTAAAAAAAAATTACAATACATCTCTGTTGTATATTTATATACAAAATATCTAAAAACAATAAATGTCATTTGTTGACATTATATTCACAAAATATCACCGCTAAAAATTTCATTAAATGGCATTAAAGATTTTGTCAGCACCATTAAAAAAAATTAATGACAAATACGAATTGCTGGCAGCGGTGAATTTTTATTTTTTTATGGTGGTGGCGGAACGGTGGTGCGCTGAGCGCATGTGGCGGAGCCACCACAGCCTTGGTGATTGCGGGGGGTCGAGACAGCCCGTACAAACCAAATGGGGTGACCCCCCTAATAAATCTCAGCCGCACATCTTGGGTCAACGCCCAACTGGCTGGTCAACTGCGGGGGGTCCGCAATTTGTTAACCGTCGTGCTGTTCCTGCCCTCGCACTCCGTTGATCTGCGCATACCTGCTCCTGGTTTAACTCCACGCCTGATCGACTATGTTTGCCGCGCTCCGCCTGCAACTCGATCGGCAGTTGGAATTACATTCCAACAGTCTCTACGTTTTCTAGAATCGCAACCACGTTGGTGATCATCGAATTCTATACAGAGAGCATGTTGATGATGAAATAACATAAGCCAATGTTATTGTGTCAAAAGCCACCAAATCCGCTGTTCAGTATTGGTCGCCTTTTTGTGAAAATCGACACGTATGAAACAGAGTTCATCTTTGAGATCATTATGTTGCCATGGGATTTACTTGATTTTCTTGTCCAAATTATTCGTCCAGAGTTTCCCCTCAAATAATCTTCAAATATTTTTTCCTCACAGTAGGGTCGACTGTCCTGCAGAACACAATGTAAACCACAGATGATAATGGAGAGCATGATGATCAAGTCAAACCTTCAATTTGCCAAAGGATGTCGGGTCAACAATGATTATTTCTACTTCAGCACACGTGGGGTATGTCTAGTCGACAAACTCAAAGAGTCCAACCACAACCTTTTGACAAAAAAACGGTCAATGTCTACAACCTACGTAACTGCGCTCTAGTCTACAACCGGATGTAAGGACTGCCGTGAGATGGAGCTGCTGCCAGATGGAGGTGATATCGTTCATGCCATCCCGTCCTGAGTAACCGCGACATATGCCGGGAGAACTCCTTGCTCTACAGAATTCGGAGAATAAGTTGCATAGACGTATATAAGCGAAGACAATGAAAAATTTAAACTCTATTATCGATGTCGGAATACACCATAAGGATCAATGCATGAGCCAGATCACAATACGACAAGACCACACTTTTGTATAAATAAAAAAAAACAAATTACCAAATGATATACCAAAACTCTTTGTTGGAGGTATAGTATAATTTTAAGTGAAAAGAAATATAGTGAGAATCGTGAAGGATAACACTCTTGCAATATATATAACCGTAACAAGTTTCAGTGTCAAACTATGCACTCTCTATTTTTTTTATCTGCAAAACATTATGAAAACAATCTTCTCGAAATCTCATATTTGAGTTGTTCTGTTTCACAACCTAATTAATACATTTACAGGTCTGCATATTTTAATTTATTAACGAGGCCGCATTGAACAGTTAAAAATTGTTATGCTAAGACATGAACACATCTAACGAGTTGAGCTGCAGCAGATCAATGAGTCTCAAATTTATTAATGGCTATAATTGTTTGAATGGAATTTCAATCAACGTAAGCAAGCTGCGTGCTTATATGTGAATTTTTTTTTATTTCTTTATTTTAATTAGATACTATTTTTCCTTTATTTGATTATTGCATTGTAAGTGACTGTCCCCACAGTAATAGCAAACCATTAGTTGTCTTAAAAAGGCTAGAAGAGTAACGAAGCACACTTTATGCAAGAAACATGACATCTTATACTATTGACTTGTTTAAACGAGTTTTGATATGATGTTTCAATTTCTATACACATTTTAAGTATATTTATTTTGAAATAAGTGGTTTGGAAGTTAAAATTATTAAATTTTGAATTAGTTAAAGGAAAAAAATTAATAGTATTTTTGGGAAAAAGTAGATGGGTAAGACTAAGTTCCATGGAAAAATAAATTATGAACCACTCTTTTTTATTACTTATTTGTAGCTATATTTTTGTCCCATGCTATTTTATATACAATTAAAAAAAAACTATATTTATTAAAATCAAGAGTAAAAGTAGTATTATAACATAATAATAATAAATTAAGTTAAAAAAATTGAAAACTCCTAAAAACAACTTACAACATTAAACATGCTATACTTTGAGTTCAAATTTAATTTAATGAATAATAAGCTAATTTAAAATTCAAAATAAGTTTATATTTTAAATTCAAACTTAACTTAATTAAACTTCAAATTAAGTTTAAAGTGATATTTATTTAGTAAAGAATGTAAATATGTTTTATCAAATATTAGGATTTTTGGTTTTTTTTTTAATTAATCAGATTAATCAGTAATGTGTTAAGAATAAGCAATCAATTTGAATTAACATTCAAAATGTCTTCATAAAATGAATATTTAGATTATAAATTCCCAAAAACTTTTAACTTAATTTTTAAAATAAATTTTTATATTTTAAAATTTAATTTATAATTTTCTTGATAAAAAAATAAGACATGATAAACTAATTATAAAATCTAAAAAAATATATTAAACAAAATGTCCCATATTCTAGGTAACAATTATTGACCAGCAATAATTATCCAACCCAATAGCTCCTCACTTCTAATGTAACCAAATGATAATAAGGTTATTGCAATACAAAAGAGATTTTACTAGGTAGAAAAAAAATAGGTGTAATCTTTTCGAGGATTAAATAAACACGTGAGCATCATTAATGATAGTGATACCAAATGCAATTTAAAAGACATAAAATAAATGTAGGGGTAAGACTTTCACTAGGTAGAGAAACAATAGGTGTAATCTTTTCTAAGTATCAAATGAACACTTGAGCATCATTGAAGATAGTGATACCAAATGGAATTGAAAAGAAATAAAAGAAATGTAGGGTAAAACTTTCAAAATATTAAAAGAAGACTTGCATGGTATATCATGCCAAATCTTTTGAAGATAACATATAATTGTTTTTTTTTAAAATATATATGAATACAACATACCATCTTCTGGATACAAAATTTATGGTTGTGTCGATTAATGCACATATTGTGTTGTTAATTAATTAATAATTAACTATAATAATTAATTAAGAATAATAAAGATTAATTATGTATAATAATCAATAAAAATTAATTAATAATTAATTATAATAATTAAGTAATTAATTATTATAAATTAATTAATAAATTGATAATTAATTAATAATTAATAAATAATTCGTTAACCTTTATTATTTATTAATTTATTAACTATTTAATTTATTATTAATTGCATTAATTAATAATAATTTATCTATTAATATTAATTGGTTAATTTTATTGATAAATACTTACTTATAAATTATTAGTAGATGAATATTTCTTCTTTGTTCATTAATATTTAATTATGATATTAATATAATATTAATAAATGTAGAAAATATTATTGAAACATTTAAGTAGCTTTAATAAAAAATAGTTGATGAATATTTAGTGTTTTTTATATCATTAATATTTAATTATGATATTAATATAATATAGATAAATGTCTTTTGGATTAATCACATTATTAGGATTTGGTCGACATTTCAAACCAACTAATGTGGTACATCTTCACCTTGTCCTAAGGATGAATCACATTAGTTGGTTCGAAACGTCGACCAAATCCAAATAATATGATTAATTTGAAAGACATTTATCCAATTTATGGATCACAAAATTCTTGGATCTAACACTAATATAATATTAATAATTGTCGAAAATATTATTGAAACATTTAAATAGTTTTAATACAAGTTTAATATAATAGGAAGGGTACATTACTAATATACTATTCCACACATTTATAATGTCTTACCTAGAAATTTCTTTATCCACTAAAACATGTTAATTATCGTTGACTATTGGTGACATGGCCCTCTATAGTCAACATGGTTATGATTAACTATTGGTGACATGGGCATCTATAGTCAACATGGTTATGATTGACTATTGTAGACATGGTCTAATATAGTGAACATGACATCATAGTCAATAATAGTCAACATGACTACCATGGTGAACCATAGTTACCAAGGACATCGTGACACAAATTTTCTCAATTTGGAAATAAAAAATGGACAACCATGGTCTATCATGGTTAACCATGGTCAACCATGGACAACATTGGTTAAACATGTTGATGATGTTTAGTTATGGTCAACATTGGTCCAACACCATATTGTGAAAAAGAATATCTCAATATGAAAATCAACCATGGTCAACCATGGTTAACCATGGTCCAACGTCGCATTGTGAGAAATATTATCTGAATATGAAAATCAATCATTTTCAACCATGATCACATTGTGACAAAGACTGTTTCATGGTTCAACATCACATTGTGACAATTGTTGTAACATAATTTGGTACACCGAAAATTAAAAATTTTCGGTGAAAATTTGTCAATATCTTACTAAGCTAAAAATGCTCAGAGATATATTTATTATGCTTTTGAATGGTTTATTCCTTTTATATATTAATTTTGATTTAAAATATATTATTTTTATAAATATATATATATATATATATATGGAAATATTTCTTTTAAATTAAAATTATATTATAAATTAATTAAATTTTAAGCCTAAGTCAAACCAAGCATTTGAATTTTATGAAGAACAGTCTCCATTGTATTTTGGACCCCCCAGGGTCATTCGAACCTTAAACTACTGGGGGTCTGAAATCTTGTTTTGCCCAAAAAAAATTTCAAATACGTGGCAGAAGGTGAAGCAGTTTGCACCCCTTAGTTACGAAACTGCTTATCAGCAAGGGTCCCCTCCGAATTTCCGCTCATTGTTTTCAACGACAGTGCGGGTAACTTGTTTCAATTGTGGAGGATTTTGAGTCAGTCTGGTAACTTATCACTATCTAATGGATAACCTCTCTACTACATAATTTATCCCTAACCTTGCATCCATTGCGAGAGGGGAAGGCCTGCTCACTAAACCCAAATTTGATAGAACTTCCTTGAAATCCCAAATTCCTCCCAATATCAATCACGAGCATAACGAATTCATCGATATTCAATACAATCTGACATCATCTAGCATGACAACATTCACTGCATTAGATACAGAGATTCACTTTGTCAAAAATATCTCTGAAAATAAATTCCACAGACAATTTACCTTCTTCGTGCAGATGCTACAATGCCTAAAACAAAAGCCATTGAAAGACAATATCATCAGCATATGCTCTACCTTCGAAGTCATGGTGGCACACTTGTGGCAGGCAAGAACCAAGGCGGTATTAGGACCCCACACAGATACCCACTGTGTTATTTGCACTGGACATATGCTCCAAGGTAAACCTACCTCTACCTAAATGGTTTATGGGTAACAGTGTGGTAACGACTTCTGCAACTGCATCAGTGAGGTAAGTGAAGGAGAATCAGCTCTCCTATTGCATTTGAAGAGATCTAGAAGGCCATAACTTCAATTTCGGATGACTATATTCAATTTTCCATAGACTGGTTCGAGGTCCACAGAGGCATCCCTGCTGCCATTAATTGAAACTTTTTCTTTTCTGCTTGGTAGAAGCTTCCATTCTATGAATTTGATTTGGGGTGGATAAGATAGTCTATGCAAGTATCATAGTCAGCGACATAGATGAATTTGTTCGACTCATTCCCAATGGCTCTGAGAAAGAAAGGGTCAATTGCAATGGTGGTTTAATCCAAGAAATGACACATATTTCCAACGGTCAAGATCCTAGAAATTGTGTCTCTATTTTGCATGTCAACAACTTGAATTCGAACCAAGGTAACATGAACATAGGTGGAAATCATTGTAACAGTTGGGCAAGTGGCAAATGCATTTCCATATTTTAAGGGCAGTTGTGCTCATAGCAGTAGGTGGCAAGGATGAGTCAACAAGAAGATTCAAAAGCCTTCTAAATCTCTTAGTTTAAGAAAAAATATTCGTCTCCTTCCAGATGTTAGCAACACATTTCCTTGTAATCTAAATTAATATAGAAAGTTCATAGGTGGAATAAGCTCGTAGAGTTTTTAGCTAATAATTGTTAGGAAGTTGTTAATTTGTATTAAGTAGGTAGGCCTCTAAGCCTTTTGATATCTGATAGGAATTTATAAATAGTTAGGAGGTTCCAGATTTCAAGGCAAGTCCATCCAGGACTGTTTTCAATTTAATTATTTTTGTTAGTTTGATTAACTTCTTTTTTTTGTTTTTTTTTTTCTAAAATATAGCAACATCTAGCTTATTGTAATTCCTATATATTTGTTCATTTGTAATAATACGATTGTGTGATTTTGATGCGAAGACTCCACACTTTGTAATAACTTCTCTTATTATATTTCTAATGAAAGCCTTTCGGCTCTAGTTTATGACAGAATTTGTGTTTCTTGTATGTTTTTCTAGTATTTTCATATTCTATTTCTACACATATTTAGAGTTTCATATAAGAGCTGGGTAAGAATAGACTAGGTTTCAATCTCTCAGAAATCCCCTACAGATTTATAATTGTTTAAAGAGATTAGTATATCAGACTGTCTTTCTGATCTAGCTCCTCTTTGAAACGACTAATTGTTTGTCCTTATATCTTCTCTTGAATATGTTTTGCTGGGTTGTAGAGATATTCTACATGCATCCAAATTTCCCTAATTATTAAGTAGTCAGGTTGAATTCTTGATTATTAGGACTCTTCTTACATTCTTCTATCATAATTCTTAAAAAGATAAGTCGTTCTATCAGGCTGGAAGATGACACGTTCAGAAGGGACCCTGTGAGAGAGGTATTTGATAATGATTAGGAATTGACATTCATCGCCAACCACCCCCAATTAAAACCATAAATTTGGCTATTGTGCTTCAAAGGTTGTTGTATGGTGACAATGAACTGCGTTAAACAAAGCCTCGTAATTATTGAGGGAGTCGCCTCTAGTTCAAGGGCCAGCTTGAACCTAAAGACTGGTTGAGTTGGATTCATGGCATAGTTTTTTTTCAGCCAAGGACTACCTACGGGAAACATGTACAACATTTGGCACCGTTGTTGGGGAGAAAAATGACGAAGAAATTTTTCCTGGATCATGATAACCACCATATCTATTCCTTGCTGGTGAACAAGGAATAAAAATTTGTATTGGTTCCATTATTTTCACCTGGCGACTCCACTTTTTAGGATGGTGATTCCACTAGATTACAGATCGCACTCTTTCCAGAGTTTAGCTGCCTTTACTGCTATGCAAGGTTCGTTGATACTTGAAATCAGCAGTGTATGTATCTCCCTCTTAGCCATGGTAAAAAATCTAGTGTGTCAGTAGAGGATGTAGCTCTTAAAGTACACCTATGAGTATAAGTTTTCCATGGGAGTTTAGAAACATATTGTATATATTCTTCATATTTTCAGCTACTGGCAACATGATTTGTCAATAAATCCACTCCGCACTTGGTTACATTGGAAAGCAGATTTCACCTAACAGTGTAAAGCTTCCAGTTCAATTAGATAGAGGTGTGGGGATTGAATAAATATTCAAAGTTACAATATGTAGTAGATCAGCGTGTTCATTGTTTAATGAATGGTGTGATTTGAAGAGTATATGATAGATTAGATTATATTTTCAGTCTATAATTTTTCAGTTTTCAGTATGAAAGAGTATCCAGATTAGTGCTAGCATATGGTTTGATTTCATAGTTGCATGTTGCAGTCTGCACAAGCAGGCTATTCAAATGACATGATTGGTCCATGAAAATTGGTTATGGAAGATGATGGTTGATGATCAGGTTTACAGTATGACTCCATGCCCAATACTAAAAGGCAATTGATATTCTTGTTCTCTGCACCCCATAGGGGGAAGTAGTCCCCATTAGAGCCGATGTTGTAATATATTTTGACACACCAAAAATTCTTAATTTTCGGTGAAAAACTGTCAATTTCTTACTAAGCTAAAAATGCTGAGAGATATGTTTATTATGATTTTGAATGGTTTATTCCTTTTATATATTAATTCTCATTTAAAATATATTATTTTTATCAAAATATAATTTTATATTTATGGAAATATTTGTTTTAAATTAAAATTATATTATAAATTAATTAAATTTTAAGCCTACGTCAAACCAAGCATTTGAAATTTATAAAGAACGGTCTCCATTTTGTTTCGGACCCCCTAGGGTAATTTGAACCTTAAATTGATGGGGGGTCCGAAATCTTGTTTTTCCCAAAACAACTTGCAAATACGTGGTAGAAGGTGAAGCAATTCGCACATCTCAGCTACGAAATTACTTATCAACAAGGGCCCCCTCCAAATTTCTGCTCATGGTTTTCAATGACAGCGCAAGTAACATGTTTCAATTGTGGAGGATTTTGTGTTGGTCTGGTAACTTATCAATGTCTAATGGATGACCTGTCTACTACATAATTTATCCTTAACCTTCCATCCATTGTGAGAGGGGAAGGCCTACTCACCGAACCCAAATTTCATAGAACTTCCCTAAAATACCATATTCCTCTTCATATCAATCAAAATCATAACGAATTCATCGATATTCAATACAATATGACATCATCTAGCATGACAACATTCACTACATCAGATACATAGATTCACTCTGTCAAAAATATCTCAGAAAATCAATCCCACAGACTACTTACCTTCTCCATGCAGATGTTGCAACGCCTAAAACAAAAGGCATTGAAAGACAATATCATCAGCGAATGCTCTACCTTCGAAGTCATGGTGGCACACTTGTGGCAGGCAAGAACCAAGGCAGTATTCTAGGACCCCACATAGAAATCCACTCTGTTATTTGCAGTGGACATACGCTCCAAGGTAAGCCTACCTCTACCTAAAGGGTTTGTGGGTAACGATGTGGTCACAGCTTCTACAACTGCATCAGTGCAGGAAGTGAAGGACAATTCTCTCACCTATTGTATTTGTAGAGATCCGGAAGGTCATAGCTTCCATGTCAGATGGATATATTTGATCTTCCATAGACTGGTTCGAGGTCCACAGAGGCATCCCTACCGCCATTAATGGCAACTTTTTCTTGTCTGCTTGGTGGAAGCTTCCATTCTATGAATTTGATTTAGGGTGGGAAAGGCAGTCTATGTATGTCTTATAGTCAGCGGTATGGCTGAATTTGAGGGTCAATTTCAATGGTAATTTTATCCAAGAAATGGTGCATATTTCCAACGGCCAAGATCCTGGAAATTGTGTCTCTCTTTTGCATGTCAACAACTTTAATTCAAACTAGGGTAACATGCTTATCCTTTAAACCTCTAGTAGAGCTTGAAATGTGGCATAGGTGGCAATCATTGTAATATTTGGGCAAGTGGAAAATTCATTTTCATATTTTGAGGGCAGTTATGCATGTAGAAGAAGGTGGCAAGGATGAGTCAGAAAGTAGATTCGAAAACCTTCCAAATCTCTTAGTTTAAGAAAAAAACTTCTTCTCCTTCCGGATGTCGGCAACACATTTCCTTGTAATCTAAATCAATCTAGAAAGTTCACAGGTGGAATAAGCTCATAGAGTTTTTAGATAATAAGTGTTAGGAAGTTGTTAATTTGTATTAAGTAGCTAGGCCTGCAAGCATTTTGATATCTATTAGGAATTTAGAAACAGTTAGGAGGTTGCATATTTCAAGGATAGTCCATCTAGGACTGTTTTCAATTTAATTATTTTAGATAGCTTGATTAATTTTTTGTTTTTTTTTTTTCCCCTAAAACCTAGCAACAACTAGCTTATTGTAATTTATATATATTTGATCATTTGTAATAATACGAGTGTGAGCTTTTTATTCCAAGACTCTACACTTTGTAATAACTTCTCTTATTAGATTTCTAATGAAAGCATGGGCTCCAGCTTATGATAGAATTTTTGTTTCTTATATTTTTTTTCCAGTATTTTCATATTATATTTATGTACATGTTCGCAGTTTTATATAAGAGTTGTGTAACAATTGATTGGGTTTCAATCTCTCTGAAATCCCCTATAGATTTATAATTGTTTAAAGAGATTAGTATGTCTGATCTAGCTCCTCTTTAAAACTGGTTATTGTTTGTCCTTATATCTTCTCTTGAATATGTTTTGTTGGGCTGTAGAAATTTTCTACACGCATCCAAATTTCCCTAATTATTAAGTAGTCATGTTGACTACTTGATTATTAGGAATATTCTTACATTCTTCTATCATAATTCTTAGAAAGCTAAGTCGTTCTGTTAGGCTAGAAGCTGACACATTCAGAAGGGACCCTGTGAGAGAGGTATCTAATAATGATTAGGGATGGTCATTAATAACCAACCAGCCCCAATTAAAACGATAAATCTGGCCATTGTGCTTCAAAGGCTGTTGTTCGGTGACAGTGGACAACATTAAACAAGGCCTCGTAATTATTGAGGGAGCCTCCTCTGGTTCAAGGGCCAGCTTGAACCTAAAGACTCGTTGAGCTGGTTTATTGTCGTAGTTTTTTGCAGCTAAGGAATGCCTATGGGAAACATGTATAACAACAAACATGGTCCAATGTTGCATTGTGATAAATATTGTATCAATCTAAAATTAAACCATGTTCAAGCATCTCATTGTGAAAAACATTGTCTTGATATGAAAATCAATCATCGTCAACCATGATCAACCATGGTCCAAGGTTGTATTGTGACAAATATTGTCTTAATATGAAAATCAACCATTGTAAACCATAGTCAACCATGTTATTTTAGGTTTTATAATATTTATCCTAAGGGTTATATATATTGGGTTTATAATATTAATCCCTTGGGTTTATTTTTCCTCTGGATTTATTTACTAAATCCATTGGGTTCTTTAATCTAAGGGTTCACACTCCTAGGGTATAATATTATTCACAGGATTTATAATATATATATATATATATATATATATATATATATATATATATATTGGTAGTTTAGACTAATCCTAATCACCCACGGGTTTTGAACCGGTGACCTTGCAGACGGAGTGCCTTAACAGTGCTCTACACCACGTGCGCCATAGGGTTTATAATATTAATCCTAGGGTTGAATATAAATTCCTTGGGGTTATAATCATGGTCAACCATCGTCCAACGTCATAGTATGACAAACATTGTCTCAATATAAAAATAAACCATGGTCAACCATTGTCAACCATGGTCAAGCATGTTTAATAATAATCTGTGTCATATTATGAAAAATATTGTCTCAATATGAAAATAAACCATGTTCAACCTTGGTCGACCATGGTTAATCATGGTCCAACGTCGTATTCTAATAAATATTGTATCAATATTAAAATCAATCATGGTCAACCATGGTAAACTTTGGCCAACCATGAAAAACATTAGTCAAACATGATCGACCAGGGTTAGTTATGGCCAGCAATGGTCCAACACCACATTGTGACAAATATTATCTCAATATGAAAATGAACCATGGTCAGATGACGCATTGTGGGAAATATTGTCTCAATATGAAAATTAATCATGGTCAACCATAGTCAATAACCAATAACCATGTTATTCCCTTTTATCTATAATCATTTGGGTTTTTAATATTAAATCCTTGGGTTTATAATATTAATCCTAAGGTTTATAATATTAATGGTAGGGTTTAATTTTTATTTTAGGGTTTAAAATATTTATCTTAGGGTTTATATCCTTTGGTTTTATGATATTAATCCCTTGAGTTTGTGAAAAATATTTTCTCAATATGGAAATCATTCATGGTCAACCATGGTCTATCATGGTCGACCATGGTTAACATTGGTCAAACATGGTCGACCATGGTCAGTTATGATCAACCATGGTTCAATAACACATTGTGACAAAAATTATCTCAATATGAAAATCAACCAATGCCATCCATGGTCCAACGTCGCTATGTGAGAAATATTGTCTCAATAAGAAAATGAATCATAAATAACCATGGTCAATCATGGTCAACCAATTCAATAACAATGGTCACTTTGTGACAAAGATTGTCTCTTGGACCAATGTCGCATTCTGAGAACCATTGTCAACTATGGTCAGCCATGGCCCAATATCACATTGTGACAAAGATTGCCATAATATGAAAATCAACCATGGTTAACCAGTGTCCAACGTCTCATTTTGACAAAGATTGTCTTCATATGAAAATAAAACATGGTCAACCATGGTAAAGCATGGTCCAACACCACATTGTGACAAAGATTGTCTCAATATGAAAATCAACCATGGTAAAACATGGTCAACCATGTTTAATTTATAGTTTATAATATTTATCTTAAGGTCTATATACCATGGGTTTATAATATGAATCCCTTGAGCTAAATATTATTCCCTTGGATTTATAGTCCCTTGGGTTTATTATTTCCTTGGGTTTATAATATCAATCACCTCGATCTATTAATATAAAGGTTTGTATTCCTACGGTATAATATTATTCATAGGCTTTACAATATTTATCCTAGGGTTTAAAATAAATCCCTTGGGTTTATAATCATGGTGAACCATTGTCCAATGTCACGTTATGACTAAGATTGTCTCAATATGAAAATTAACCATGGTCAATCATTATAAATCATCATCAACCATATTTATTTTAGCATTTATAATATTTATCATAAGATTTATATACATTTTTTTATAATAGTTATAATTTTTAATAATAAGATATAATTATTAAAATTATTCATCCTCCACCCTCTTAGTATTGCAAAGTTCGCAAATTCTATCGTCTCTTGGAGTCTTGGGAGTAGACCACATCCCGATTTCACTTCGAAGCTCATGAGAGTTAGTTCTAATCTTAGTGATGTTCATATTTTTCTTTGAGCTAGTCAAAACGGAAAGATAATTTTGGTTCTCAAGGGTGGGGTTCATCAGCTCCTTATAATATCTTAGCTTCCTTTTACCCTCCAACTACTTATCCTCCCAAAGGTTTTCCTTAAATTTGGAGGTGATAGTATCTTTGACATTATCATTGCTTCCGAGGATCATAGTTTTTATATACCTTGGTTTATAATAATTCTAATTTTTAATAATGAATATTAATGATTAAAAATATCTCTATTTTTATTTTTAGTAATTAATAATTAATTAATATTAATATTAATTAATTAAATTATTATTATTATTATTATTATAACTTGTTAATGGTATATAGTTATTATAATTATTAATTATTATAATAATAATTATAGTTAATACCGACAAGACTAAAGTCATGATCATTAAATCCAAAAGGATCACCCATGGAAGTTTCATCTATGATAACTATTGTCTAGAGTAGGTTTCTTCTTATAAATATTTGGGTATTGACTTTTCTCAGTCGCTCAAGTGGAATTATAGCATCGAGAAAAGAATTATTGGAGCTTGGAAATCTTATTATGAGTTTGAAAATAATAATAAGCTAGTCAATATTTTCATTTGGAGTAAAACAGGTTCGGTTTTTAGACTCTCGTCACCCGTGTTGTCTTATATGGATGTGAAGTTTGGGGATTTTCTTTATGTAGAGAGTCAAGGAGAAAGATTGAGATGATTCAAAAGAAATTCATAACATATAACCTCAAGATGAAGGGAAATATTCCTTATCCTATCCTCTTGATCGAAGCTGGCATGTCACCCATTGAAATTATGGCTATGTTTAGATATCTATGTATAAGAAGAAACTTTACAACATGGAATCCAAGAGGCTCCCAAAAATTGCTTCTAACTTTAGTCAAAACCCCCATCTACGCCTCAATTGTGGTTGGCATAAGGATGCTCATTCTTGGCTCAACCTCGGGGGAGTAAAGAGGAGATCATCATGGGAAGAAAGGATAGTGTCAGAGATACTATTGCCTCCAATTTTAAGGACAACTTGTGGGATGATAAGGAGTTGGAGGGTAAATGGAAGCTAAGATACTATATGGATGTGATCAACCCAACCCTTGATAACCATAATTATCTCTCTGTGTTGACCATGAGTAAGAAGAAAATGAACATCATTAAGACAAGAACTAATTCTCATGAGCTTTGAAGTGAAACTGGACAGTGGTCTACTCCCAAGACTCCCTCGAACGATAGAATAAATGAGATTTGTGGTGGAAGATGAAAACCACTTCCTTTTAGACTTCCCGACTCTTACTCACATCCGCTCTCAATTCCCTATCATCAGCCACACCTGTAATCTTCTTGACTTATTAAGCCAACCCAACTAGAGTGATCTTAGAGCATTTCTTTCCCTTCTCATTGATCACAGAAACAAGATTTTGAAGAATCACAATTAGACTCTCTTTTTTTCGTGACACCTCGTAGTCCACATTTTTATTTTAGTGGACATTAATCATCATCATCATCATCATTAACTAATTAATTTATTATTATTAATAATAAATATAATTAATCATTAATTGTTAATTTGAATTTATTAATTATTTGTTAATTATTATTTATTATTAGTAATTATTTATATTAAATATAAATATAAATAAATATAGTTGATATAAATATTGATAATTGTGGTTCACTTTTATCAACCACATGTATTAATTAATTATTTCTTAATTATTAATTATATTAATCATTAATTGTAAATTATTATTTTTTAAGTTGAAGTTATTAATTATTTGTTAATTTCAATTTACTAATTATTATCTATTATTAGTAATTATTTATATTAAATATAAACATTAATAAATGTAGTTGATATAAATATTGATAATTGTGGTTCACTTGTATCTAAACGTCTGGAAAATGGGAAAGCTAAAGACGTTGAAGGTTACCAGGCGAAAATCTTAAAAATTGGAGGTCCTGTCCTCATCCCCCACATCCACAAGTTTTTCAGCCAAGCGGTCAAGCAAGGGTTCCCTAAACCTTGGACTTAGAGCCTCATTATCCCTATTTTTAAAAGTGGGGATACAAATAACCCCTCTAATTATCGGACAATTATGATCAGCCCTCTCTTAGCCAAGTTATATGGTATTATTTTAGAAAAGAAGTTGAGCATTTGGCTTGAAAGTGAAGGTAAGCGGGCTAAAGGCCAAGCGGGTTTTAGAGGGTAGCACTCAACAACGGACTACCTCGTTACGCTTCGGATCATTGTGGAGGAATGCTACAATGATAAATCCAATCTCTTATGTTGCTTTGTGGACTTTAGAAAGGCTTTCGATACGCTTCCTAGAAACAACTTATGGAATAGATTAGAAGAGCTAAATGTTCCTTTCGAGCTAAGAGCAGCCACTATAAGGTTATACGAGAATGTAATTGCCAAGTTAAAGAGCAATGAGCGGTGGTCGAAAGATATTAAGTGTAATATCGGAGTTAAACAAGGTCGCCCCCTCTCCCCTACCCTATTTGGCATTTACATTGACAAGCTAAAAGGTTGTTTAGAGGAAGCAGGATGTGTTGGCATGATCTTAGTTGGGATAGTCATCATCCTCCTTCTCTATGCTGACGATATTGTTCTTCTCACAAGGTGCCCATCTGATCTTGATAAAAAACTTAGAATTCTTAAGGCTTTCTTCTCGACCATGGGTATGTCTGTTAACACTGACAAAACAAAAGTTATGATTATCAAATCCAAGAAGGACACTTATGCTAATTTTATGTATGAAAATAGTAACTTGGAGGAAGTGTCTTCTTACAAGTACCTACGAATTGATATTCATCACATGCTCAACTGGAACTATAGCATTTAGAAAAGGATAAATGGGGGTGGAAAGCTTATTTTGGTCTTGAAAATAATTGTAAAACGACAAACCTTGTAATGTGGGATAGAAAGAAGTTCCTCTTTGAAACTTTAGTCACTCCTGTTATCTTATATGGATGTGAGGTTTGGGGTTGCAGCATCTCTAGAGAATCTTAGAGAAAGATTGAGCAAATCTAGAAGCGTTTTATAACTTATAACCTTAAAATTAAAAGCAATACACCCTATCCTATTCTCCTTATAGAAGTGGGTCTTTCCCTTATTGAAAGCCTAGCTATGACTAGGCTTCTGTTGTACAAGCACAAGCTCAATAGCATAGGAGACCATAGACTTCCTAAGATAGCTTTAAATTCCAGCCAAAACCACCTAAGGCTTAAACGAGGTTGGTATAAAGACACCAGGGCCTGGTTAAACCATTGGGAGATCGACGAGAATGTTTTATTGCAAAGCATTAATAACATTAAAAAAATTGTTACTTCTAAGTTCAAAGAAAAAATGTGGTGTGAGAAAGATCTAGCAACTAAAAGAAAATTAAGATATTATAAGGAGGACATCAACCCCACCCTAGAAGATCAAAAGTATCTCTCTGTTTTAACTAGCTCAAAGAAGAAAATTAATATAGCCAAGATTAGAATGAACTCTCATGAGCTCCAAAGTGAAACAGGTCGTTGGACAGTTCCTAAAACACCATGGATGGAAAGGATCTGCCATCTCTATGAGAATATGAACATCGAGGATGAAAATCACTTCCTCTTAGAGTGCCCCGAGTACAACCATATTAGAGCTCAATTTCATAATCTTTGTTACAATAGTGACCTTCCTAGCCTTTTAAGATGTCAAAATTATAGTGAGCTCGGGAGGCTTCTCTCAAAGCTTTTTGAGCATAGGAATAAAATCTTAAATCAAACTAAATAACTCTTTTCTTTAGGTCCGATAGACCAAAAATTGGTACTAAGTAGACGTTAGCCATCATCATCATCATCACTAGTTTATTATAATGATTTGTTTTGATAATGGAGTTTCTAAATCAATAGTAATAAGTCAATAATCATGGGACACAACAATTCCATTTAAAAAAAATAGATATATAATTTTGATTTTTCAAAATTTAATAAATTTAGGAAGAAAATAGATATAATGCAATATTATTTCCCACCAATCCTAAATCTAGTCATATTTATCAAATACACTGAGAAAAGAAACAGAAAGCTACGTTTTCTAACATCGCCACCACGTTGGTTATCATAGAATTCTATACATAGAGCATGTTGATCCTGAAATAACATAAGCCAATGTTATTGTTTCAAAAGCCACCAAATCCGCTCTGCAGTATTTGTCGCCTTTTGTGGAAATGGACACGTATGACACGGAGTTCATCTTTGAGATCATTACGTTGCCATGGGATTTCTTCGATTTTCCTGTCCAAATTATTAGTCCAAAGTTTCTCCTCCAGTAATCATTAAACATTTTTTCGTAGGGTCGACTGTCATGCAGAGCACAGGGTAAACAAGATATGATAATGGAGAGCATGATGATCGAGTCAAACCTTCATTTTGCCAAAGGAGGTCGGGTCAAGAATGAGTATTTCCACGTTAGCACACGTGGGGTTTACCTAGTAGACAAACTCAAAGAGTCCAACCACAACTTTTTGACAAAAAAGCGGTCAATGTCTACAACCTACGTAAGTGCGTTCTAGTCAAATCAAGCTAAAGCACAATATTGTGGTTCCTCCCCTTCATAATTGAATGTGGCACTAGGCAGTCGGCCTTCTCCCCACGGGAGCCTCGTTTGGGTAGTAGGGTACTCTCGCTGAAACCAACGGTCCAGTTGGAGATTTAGAAAGATATCAGACAAAAGCCGAAATAATGTGCCACATAAATTGTATATGCTTACTGAGCATTTAGAATCGATATAGTTCGCAGCTACCCATTTATTTGTTAAATGAGTATTGTCAGGTAAAATTCATAGAAATTAACGTCTAGAGGTTTGCTGTATCCCATTACTAGAATTATCGTCTGTTGACATATTGCGTCAATAGGGTTGACTTTGTTTTCCTTATGACTTTTACGTCTGGTTTCCTATGGTTTAATAAACAAGTTAAAATAATGTTTAGGTAACAAACAGTTAGATTATACATTCAGCATACGGCTTAGTTATTACGGGACACGAACATAGTGCTTAATTACCGTTGAACATGACGATTGGAAATCGTCGGACTTATTTTTTTTAAAGAAATGTTTGTGATTTTTTTTTTTTTTTTTTTTGGAGTTTTTGGCGGATACCTGGTAGGACAGAATTTGGCTTAAAAAAATTGTGATTTAATCTTAATTTGTGTTGTTTAAATTGTATTTTTGAAATATATGGATTTAATGATCTCAAAAACTTATGGGGCATTTGGATTGTGAAGAGTTCATTGATAAAAATTGTGATTTATTTATAGATCATCCTATGTTGTTAACAATAAGTCATATGTATGATGTATATCGGAAAGTTGCAGACAAATTTGGACTGGTACAATATATAAACCAGGTTTTTTTCTTACTGAAAAAAAAAACTTGTGATTTCAATGAATCTCTATCGGATTCTAGACAAATTTGATTTGAAAATAAACAAGAAAGCTTTTCAAAAAGTTTGCACTTAAAAACTAAATGTTTTTTGAATATATATCCAATTATTTGGTGATTTTTTTGTTATTTAAAAAATAATGTATATTAAGTTGGTTTACATTTATTTTGATTTCAAATTTATAACATTTATTTATGAGGATGTAAATATTTTTTAAATACATTTTTAAGTGAATGTGTATTTCTTTAAAAAAATAGGCTACATTTTTCCATCCATTTGAAATCATCATAGTGTCAAACTACCATGAGGGAAACTAGATTAGTTGACTCATAATGTATTAACAATAGTTAAAATATAGAGTCTATAGTTGATGACAACTATATATACTTCTAACAATAAGCCATAGAAAAACAAAAACTTATAACAAAACATGAGTCAATCTCAAGAATCTAATGAAGTCACGAGAGCAAGGTGATTTGTACTAGAACAAAGAGGGGCAAAAGGCTTTCATTTTCATTGGAGGTGGCTTTCCACATGACCCAAACATGCATCCACACTAGCCAAACAAGCACATTGATGACATTCTACCCGATGTATCTCATTTAAGGAAACTATGATGTTGTTATAATCATGATATTTCTCTTTCAGTACTTTTCCTAAAAGAGTTGTCAACTTCCAATCTCAGGAAACCAAGTTCATATATTGCTTCCTTCTTCCACTAGCATGCCCAAGGTTAGGAAGCTAGTTAGAAACTTCCCCCATGACCGCAGTATCATAATATCTTTGAAAATTGTTGATAGTGTTAGATTCTAGCCGAATGGTATCATTATGAATGTTTGAATGGTGTGGTTGATTGAAACACTGATACAATGTCTTGAGCTTGGGATTGAGCCCTCAGATGACCCTGCTAACCTTTTCCTCGCTAACCCTTTGCTTGCACATGCATTATTGAGGCATAGTGTCTCCAAAAGAAATGCACATGAAAATATTAAAAGGAGAAATCAACTATGGGAAAAGGGAAAAAGAAATATCTAACCTATGATCAACAACAAACAGAGAGAGATTGCATAAACGAGACAACCCTAGGTTCTAGGAGAGAGAAGTCCCTTGAAGTGACAACACAACATACAACCACCAAGCAATATTAACCCCCCCCCGCATCTGTAAATATCATAGAAGCAGCCCCAGAGCTCTGAAAAAAGAATACAAGGAAAAAAAAACAAAAAACTCATGAGACTTAACACTAAAAGAGACAACATAAATATAAAGGAAAAGTAGAATCCTAAGACCACTATACCTCTTATCCCAATCAAACATAATATCTAGTGCAACATGAAAGGAGTCTATTCCACCTGAGAATGGAATTAACTCTGCAGAAGTCCACAAAAATCCATTGCTCTGACATGCATCGGAACCCAGACTAGCCGCTGACCCAACTACCACCTCCAGATTCATGCTACAATGCCTTTTGTTTTAGGGGTTAGAAAAATTTGTAGGAAATGCTAGGCCTTTACCACCCTAAAGTTGGATACATGTGGCCTAGGCACAAAAGAAGGCTAGAGGTTATGCTATCCAAAGTGAAAACATCCTCTTAACATGAGGCTCTTGATGATAATTTTCCAAGGAAATATTCCCACTTGCTACAGGGGAGAAACTCAAACCAACATAAATTCCCATTGATCTCTGATTGATTTGTAGGATGAGCAAAAGAAAATAAGTGTTCCATAAAATAACAAGGGATAATTATTTTGATTGATCTTTATCCAAGATCTTTTCTTTGATTTATGTTGAAAAAATTGCATGAAAAAGCATGTAAGAAACATATGTGCAAACACTTAAAGAAGGACCAAAATAAAGGATATCGTAAAGACTATGCACACAAAAGTTTCATAATGGAGTTCATCCACTGTGGAGTACGTCTCTGTGCCCTGTTTCAATAGTGGCGAGTTCTCTTCATTCATCTCAACAAAAATGAAAATGATTATATAACAAGATGCATCATTATACCTCCATTCATGGGAGTGACTTGAAGTTCCACTCCTTAAAATGAAACAATCACAACATTAGCAGGTTCATATCATCCTTCTGATACGTTTGGTTGTGAACATGACCCAATTTTCAAAGGTGAATTGTTGTCTTTAACTTCATGCCCAAAAATTAATGAAGAATATGATTTTTTTCCATGACCCCTCAGATCCGCTACTTAGATCCAAAATATGATTTCACCATTTCAATCCTTTCGAAATTCTAAGTAAAATGAGTATAAAATCAGTTATATTATTCCACAACCATCCCTGGAACCCCCAAGGAATCTTATAGATTACTTACCAACATAAAAAATTAATATTTGGAAATATTCTCTCCTTGAAAATCATGTCGCAAGGTTGCTCCTCTTGGTTGCCAGCATGTCATTGTTCCACACTGTCACGGTTGCATAACCCGCACACTGTTCCATCTAGCCTCTTCTTGGTATTATACTTCGTGGCCTTCTTTCTCTCCCCATCGAATGTAATAACAAGGTTTATATAGTCCATAGTGGGCGGAATTAACAAAGCCAACCCATTGGACCATTGGTTGGTGTAGCACTATCAAAGAATTCGGTCGACAGGAAGGTTGCGGGTTCCAATCCCCACCATATCATTATATATATATATATAACCAATGTTCTTCTATAAAAAAAATCCACCATGTACTAATTTAAAATGGAATCTTAGGCCATTATAATTTTTTCGTCGATTGTTTGTGTTGTAATTGGTTATATATATTTCAGACCATTTGAATTGACCATCGGTTATAAATATGATATTGCAACTTTCGATGGTTTAACAATTGGATATAACCATGTGCCTCTATGAATTATTTTTAATATATTTGTTGCTGGATGAAACTGTTGCAAAATATTTGTTTAATATTTAGCCATTCGTCGATATTTTTATATATCAAGTCAGCCAATTGGGGGCCAATTTCACCACGTGTTGGTTGTTTCATGGCACCATCTAATTGGGCCATGTGGCCCCATGGGATTGGGCCGCCACTTGTCCTCTAAATTTGGTAGATTCCGCTAGTTTGTTTGGTTCTACAAAATGTAGCAGTGTTTCTACATTATCTGGCAGTCTGCTAAATTTAGCCCCCAAGCTGCCAAATTTGATTGGACTTCCAAAGTTGTAGACATTCCAAAGTTGTCTCTGTTATGCGGGGAAATCCTCTATGCGGAGAGAGACGATCCCTCTAGCCCTAGAGTGGGTCTAGAAACAAAGAGAAATGCTAGAGTGTTGATTCCTAATTATTGAATGAAAAGCGGACATGGTAGATTGACCTACTTGGAGTCCAACACTGTTGTCGTTGCTATAGTGGTGGTGGCCTCTCACTCCTTTGTTGGCAAGTCACAATCTTTTCGCAGCCATGCTCGGATACCTGCACATAGAAAAAAAACAAGAAGAACATACAACATAATAATTTCAATCATAACTATTAGCGAGTCAAAGAGGGCTAAGCATATTGCATTAAACATCTAATATAATACAAAATGGGAACCAAGCAATAGTCACGTGTATGTATTGATAGAAGGAATAGTTACAACCAATGATTTGACGTCGTAGTCTCCTCTAGCGGGGTTCAGTTGGAGTGGGACTCAGATGCTCGTTAGGGAATTCAGACGGGATAAAGGCATGGACTCAAGCTCTTTTGAAAGACATGGAATCAAGCTCTATCAACATAATTCCTTCTTATTCTATCTCTTGAGTATTCTGATATAATATTTTTAATTCTCCAAGTTCAACTCTTCAGCTGTTCAGCTATTCAGCTATTCAACTAGTTTTTGCAAAGAGAGAAAGCTTCTTTCTATAGAGGAAAAGGAGGAGGTTAGGATACCTAAAAATGTGGGAAGGAGGCCTATCCTTTAGGGAGTTCCCATAAGAGGTAGAAACCATAAACTAAAGGAGGGAGTTCATGGTTTTTTAGTTCAACCACTCCCAATGACTCATCCTCGAGGTGGTTGGAGTGGAATCTCCACCTCTATTTTTAAAAAACATTCCATAAACATCTTGGCGCATGTGGAAAACTGAGACAAATCGCTATCTGGCACGGGGCTTAGTGTTAATCTTCCTCTTCGGCACGAGGGAATAACTGACTACCCACGCCAATGCAAAAACAAGGGTTTTTGAGTCTTTGCTCAGGGATTGTCAACAGAAGGAATATTACTCTCATGTAAAGGGATATAATGATGGTCTTTGCAAGGCATAACACTGCTTATTGATCACAGAAATGACCCTCCAATGGGCAAGATGGGGATTATAGGGACAGTGACAAAATGTTGTGTAACAGTCTCGCTACAACTAATTCATGTCCTTTAGTCAAATTTGACCATAACATTTTTTTGGTGTAACTTTCATATACAGAGTCAAATTAAGGCGTCGTTTGCACTGTTGGAAATCCTACGATGAGATCTTCGTTCTAGTCCCAGTTTTGATGTGATCTAGGGACTTCAATTTTTAGGCCATCAGGGATCCATTTAGATCATCCCTCCCCACTGAATTACGTTTGGTCCTCGAAAAGTATAAATAGGTACTATAATCTAATCTACTCTGATCTGCATAAAATTGGTCTCCGACATGTCACCTTTCATTTCCTTCACTTTTCCACTTCTTTACTGGAATTGATGAAGTCAACACTTGTATCCATATGCCAATTTGGAGCTACCAATGCATGTACAACTTGTAAGATTCCAAGAAATACCATATTTGCTAAGAGTTTATAGAACACTCTTGGTCAAGTTTTAAAATAAAGCCCATACCCTTTACTATCCAACTAAAGGCCAAAATATTACTATCTTGCATACTCAAGCAATGTTATACACTTCATCAGTTTTACAATTTTTTAAAAAGAAACATGTGATATACAATAGTTCCAATTCTCAACTACTTAAAAAGGATACCAATATTATACCTAACCAGGTTAAGGAAAATTTTTCTTGTAGTTGGATTCCATGTTTAACTACTTCATTGGTTGGTTCCTTTATAGGTGCTTTCATATGCTCCCTAACATTATTTTGGAATAGCTCTAGATGGAGCTTCCAACATGTGGCTCTCTGATGTCCATCCTAAATGCAATGGTTGCATTTGTTTTTATTCCTCTAGGCTTTCCTGACCTTCTTTTTCCCCTAATGTAGAGAGGTATCCTTATGTCGTGTCTCCTTCTTAGTCTACATAACCTTCCCCAAATGTTTTTCTTTAATGTAAGTCTAGTGAGGCGATGATCAGGAATTACAATAATTGGAATGGTGTGATGTAGCTTCAACCTGCATTAATTCATACTCCCTTTATTATGTGTCTTTGGAGTTTCTTTCAAATACACCAAGATAATAATCATAATGAGAACATAAAACTAAAGAATCTCTCACATTGTTTACCTCAGTTTTTTATTCTAGAGTGGGCGCTTACGACTTCGCTAAGCCTTCACTACACTTCAACTTTACCAAGGCCTCTTCTAGGACTTGTAATTAAAGTTGCAATATCTTCTTCTCCTCATTTTCCTCTTGTAGTAGTCTCCTCAATTCAACATTCTCTATTTGAATGCACTAGTGATGACGATTTGAATGATGAGAAGGATATGAAGAAGAAGAACATTCATTTGAAGATGGACATGGAGGTTCAAGAGGTTCAAATCCATTTCCCTGAATTACCAAAGCATGATCCTTCGCTTTCTAGTTCTTCTTCTTTTCCTTATTTTCTATTCTCTTCTCATAATATGCAAATAATTTATCTACCACGTGTTCCATCCTGTAGAAATCTTGACAGAAAGATTTGTCATTCTCCATTTTCCTTCTTCGTATTGCATGTTTAATATTTGGTTATCATTCACACTGAAAATTCACATCAACAAGAATACCACTTTGATACCAAATTTGATTCAGTCTGCCTCTAATAATGTATTTATCCAAGATATTTTCTTCGATTTATGTTAATAAAATTTTATGAGAATGCAGGTAAAAAACATATGTGCAGACACTTAAAGAATAAGAAACATCAAGGATATCATAAATACTATGCACATAAAAGTTTGATAACATATTTCATCCCATGTGGGAAACACCTCTAAGCCTTGTTTCAATAGTGGGGAGGTCTCTTCACTCATCTTAGCAAAAATGAAAATGAGTACATGGAAAAATACAACATTATACCTCCATTCCTGGGAGTGACTTGAAATTCCACTGCTCAAAGCACAATAATCATCACACCAACATGTCCATCTCATCCTTCTAAGACTTTTTAATGTAAACATGACCCACTTATCAAAGGTGCCTTGTTGTCTCAAACTTCGTTCCCAAACATTAATGAAGAATAAGATTTTCCTCCATGACCCTTGATATTTTTTGCTTAAATCCAAAATTTGACTGCACCATTGAAATCCTTTCGAAACTATGATTAAATGAGTATAAACACAACTATACTCTACCACTGTCATTCCTGGACACCATAGGGAATCTTCAATATTCCTCAGCAACATCAAAAAATAATATTTTATGAATGTTCGTCTTTGAATATTCTCTCCTCTAAAATCATGCCACAGGGTTTCACCACCTAGTTCATGGCAAGTCAGGGTTCCATATTGTTGCATTTCCATGACCCACACAATATTTCATCTATCTTAAACTTGGTGTTCCTTTTTGTGGCCTCTATTCACTCCCCCTCAAATCGAATAATAAGTTTTATATAGTCCTTGATGGGTGGACTTAACAAAGCCAACCGATTGGGAAATTGGTTGGCACACTATTGTAAAAGCATTGGGTAAGTAGGTAGGTCATAGCTTCTATCCCTCGCCAACCCTATATATATATATATATATATATATATATATATATATATATATATATATATATATATATATAGATATAGATATATATATAGATATAGATATACATATAACCAATGTTTTTCTCTAAAACAAATCCATTGCGTATTAATTTAAAATAGATTGTTGGTCCATAAAATGCCAAATGTTTGTTTGTATTGTAATTGGTTATATATATTTATGACCATTTGAATTTACTATTGATTATAAATACGATATGCCAATTGTCGACGATTTAACCATTGGATATAACTGTGTGTTGTTGTGTATTATTTCTAATACATTTGGTGTTGAATGACACCATTGCAAACTATTTGTTTAATATTTATCCATTCAATGATATTTTTAGATGTCAAGTTCACTGGTTGGGGGAAAATTTGGCCACGTATTGGATTCTAAGTGGAACCGTCTAATTGGGCCATGTGGCCCTATAGGATTATGCCACCACTTTGCCTCTAAATTTTTAGAATTTTGCTAGATTTGGCAGTTCTACCAAATGTAGTGGTGCCACTACATTTATGTGGTGGTCTACTAGATTAATCCCCCAAGCCGCCAAATTTGGTCGGATTGCCATAGTTAGTAACGCTCAAAATTTTTCTAGCTACAACTAAATCTCATCCTTTAGTCAAGTTTTACCAGAATTTTGATTGGGCATACCTTTCAAACACAAAGTTGGATTGAGGCACCATTTGCACCATTGAAAAGCTTGTAATGAGATATTTGATATAGTCCTAGTTTCATTGCAATATAAATACTTTTATTTTTGGGCCATTAGGGATCCACTTGGGTCACACATTGGGAGTTACCTTCCTAGCCTAATATGGTATCAGAGTATGTCCCTTCCTAACTTGATCAATTTTGTGAAGGTCACTATTTTTGTGGCTTCAATTTGGGAACCCTCACCAAAATTGTACCCTTCCTTGGATGTGAATTCTACTTGTTGGAGTTGCAATACCTTCTATGTTTTTCATTTTACATACTTAACACACCTAACTAACCTTTTGTTGAATTTTATCGCAGCTCTAAAACACACTCCCTGCAAGCCTAAATATTTTGACTGTTATGCACATTTCTCTACTTGAACTTGGAACTACTATAGTAAATATTTTCTTTGTTTATGCATCAGGCCCCGGTTGGACTCCTCCAACACCTATCAAACTTCTTATAATATGACATTCCACCATGATTTTTGTTGGAAACAATTTTACTACTGAGAGTGGGGGTGAATAAAATTTAAGGCTAATTTTAATGTTTTATGCGAGTTTATATTCAACATTAAGAACTATCATTCCCTATGTTAGTAACCATCAAAAAATAATAACAACCACCATGTGTACCAACACAAGCACACATTATGAGAAGAACACATGAGACATATAGGTTTAACGTGGAAATCATTTCAGGAGAAAAGCCACCAAGGCTTGTTTGTTATTGTATGTGAAAATAAGCTCCTACCCTATTAAATCAATTTTTTCGTGAGCCACCACTCATATGAAGAACCAACTACCTTTGGTTGATTACTACCACCCAACAGTAGGAAGAAACAACTCCCTTCTTTTGTAGACACCTGATCAGCTTACCTGAAGCACTAACCTCACAAATTTTTTGCAAGGACCAACTAATAGGTCCTTGGATCTATGCAAGAACCAACTTGCAAGAGGAAATAAACCCCAATATCTAATCAGAAATCCACTATATGGAAGCACCAACTCTCTCAATTGTAGGCTCCAACCCACACTTAGTAAGGAAAATAATTCTCTTTGTATTTGGTAACCACTCCGTCTGATTCTAGCTCTTTGTTCTCCTCTGCAACCTTCTCTTTTTTCGGCCCATGCAAAACTCTCTATCCACACTGCAATATCTTACTGTTATCGAGCCTCATTCATAGGCACACAGAATATCTCAATATTTAACATTCAATAACATATTCTAAACCTTTCCTTCTGCACATGCACACTCTGGATCTCCATTTCTACACCGAAACCCTCTATGCCTATCTCTGCAACAACCTTTACAACTCTCGGCCTTCATTGTCATTTCATTTTATTGTGGATAAGGGAAATTGGAAAAGGATTTAGAAAGGAAAATAGGCATTTATTGGAATTTATTTATGAAATTCAAGGAAAATAGGAGAAAAGGAAGGTGAAAGGTTACATATTTGCATAAGAGGGAAATTGAAGAAAAAATAGAA
Source organism: Pinus albicaulis (assembly GCA_034641835.2). Classification (NCBI taxonomy): domain Eukaryota; kingdom Viridiplantae; phylum Streptophyta; class Pinopsida; order Pinales; family Pinaceae; genus Pinus; species Pinus albicaulis. Next base: position 1,397,923,042 of record CM076574.1, on the reverse strand, counting down.
TAAAATGAAGAAAATAGAGGCCTCAATGATAAAAAGGCTTCTGAGTATCATTCATGCTTTTTGATCAATGTTAGATTTTTTTTAAGTTCAGGTTTGTAGCTCTCTCTCTCTCTCTCTCTCTCTCTCTCTCTCTCTCTCTCACTTAAATAATTCTTAGAGCACTCTAGGATTGGAGAAAGGAAGGCAAAGAAAGGACAAGAAATCAAAGGAAATAAAATATCAAACAAGGAAGAGTTGGATCAAGTAGATACAATGGGATTAATTGCATGTATCTTGCTGCATGTATGGTTTCCTTGCTATTTTGGCATGCATGATATGTGCATGTGTGTATTTGGTTTTCTTGTTTCAACTGGAAAGGGTTTTGCGAGGTGAGATAGTGGTTTTCAACCTTTCCTTTAAATTTCTAGATAGCCATGGCATGATGGGTTTATTTTACTTAATTGAGCTTCAGATTGTTGTATGTTTTGGAGCTAGGTGAGGTGGTCTCAGGAAAATCCCAATTTCCTATAAATCCCTTGACCAATAATGGTGGGATACACGGTAAATACTAAGGGTGGAGACGAAAAAATTCCTCAAGGTATTGGTGAAGAAATCTGGAGGCATCCAATCTTATTAGGGCCTAGTGATCCCTTGACTAATTTTGGTGAGATTGCGGTAAATCCTGGTAGTGTATGCTTATTATTCATCCTAGGATTCCCTTGACCAATAATGGTGAGATTGTGATAAAGCCTTTTTGTATAGTTGAGGGTTTCATGCCTAGAAATCCCTTGACCGATAATAGCAAGATATGCAATAAATCCTGAGGAATCCCTGGTTTTTTTTGTTGTAACTTGTGAGTACGACATTTGTGCTTGGAATATGGCACGAGTGTGATTGGATGAATGAAATATTTTGTTCAACCCAATCTATTGTCGAGGGGTACGTGGAAGTACCTAAATTGTTTGGATTTTGCATATGTTAATAATATCTCTTTTCCACTTGTATTTTATGAGGAAATGCAATTTTTATTATGTGGATTTAAAGGTTATTCTATTATTGCTATTATTTCAGTTATATGTTGGTTATAAGCATGGTTTTATGACAGATTCTAGTTATGGCTCTTATCATGTTTTTATTTGTAAATGAATGGTTATTGAATGCATGTACTAATATATGTTACTGCAGTTATTATTAGATGGAATTAGACCTTCTTGATGATTTCTAGATAAGTATCATATCACTATATTCATATATACATTCATGACATGTAGATTATATGTTCACAATGTGTTTTATGGAATGTCTCTCATGGTTAAACTTGTTTATACAATGTCCTTGATCAAGTTTTTTCTTTGTGTCATTTATTGTTTTAGAAATTTTCATCAAGTTTTGGGAAGTGGTCTAGAGACTAGCCCTGAAAAAGTGGCTCATATCTCACGGGAACATGCACAAAATTGAGAGAAAAAGCCTGAAGTTTCTACCTTGCAAGTTTATGCATGCCACTAGAGGGTTATAGTCGAATTTCTGCAGTGTTGTGCCAACATCTTGGAGTTGAGGTCACTGCTTTTTTTTTTAACTTGGCGTTTGATCATCTGGAAGGGCGTTTTAGCTCTTGCGAGTCCTGTAACACCTTAGGGAAGTCAGTAAAGTTTTGGTATGTCGATTCCACTTCCTTAACTGCATCTAGGAGGTTGATTCATATCATAGTAGCTCTTCCTCTCATGTTTACATTGGAAGGTCAGTGAAAATTTATATATATTGGAGGGGTGGTTACACAAATATCTATATGCATTATTTCTTGGATAGAGATTAGCGAATTATGTGTAGCTATTTAGTATTAGTTTGTTGGCCTTGTATTTCGACTTGTTGTTGTTGTATATGAAAAACGTCTTCAAATTACATGCTATCATAAGAGTTTTGTTGATAGAGAATAGTTATCATTAACTTATCGTAGAGAATGAATCTGAAGAGAAGAGTTATGCATACAATAATCATTAGGCCACACTCGAATGGATTAAGTGTAATCCCATTTTTTTTACTCTAGCAAAATTAGATGCAAAATTGTTTATGAAGATATCATCATTGTTTCTAGAAATCAATAATGTTTTAATAGATTTTTGTGTGACAAAATCCTAATTGTGTTCATATTGAAGGAATGGATTGATTAATTTCTTTTTTATACTTGAAGGTTTGTAGTAGCAGAAGGACTTTTGTTGATTTATCTATGCTTGTAGCACTTTATATCTACTTTTGTTGTAGAAGATACTATACAATAATTTGGACAAAGGTTCTATTACTTGAGTTCAATATGTTTTTGATCATTCAGCAATTGGCTTTATGATGTTTTGCAGTATGATGCACTAAGTGTTGGAAATGTTCTCACTATTGAGGGTGGAGTGGGGTGAATCAGTAATGAAAAGATATATATCTATACTATTAAAATTGTTTTTTGACTTATTGATTCACAATCACACATTACACCATTAGTATATTAACTCATATAATGCATTAACAAATTGAGTAAATAAAAAATCTAAATAAAATTATCATCACATGAAAGCCACAAAATAATCAAAACAATCACATGCACAATGGACACAGGGATCTCTGGTGGGAAACTCCCTTTCGCTCAAAAACCATCCTTTTCTGCTACTAATTCTTTGCTAAGAAATTTATTAATCAAACAGATAATTTTACATCATCATAGTTGGCTATGTCCAACAAGAAAGTCTCTCATATTAAATCTACTTTATGAACACCCATCCATTCGAAGCCTCAACCCCCAACAATCCTTACCTAACACCCATTGGACTATATGAATTCTTCTTACTTAACTAACTCAGTCCTAACCACCATCAGAAAGGAACACCCATCCCTTCTTCACCAAGCTATCCCGAACTATTGATCATCTAGGGCCTCATTTCATAATGTTTCAAACTAGACTCATTGGAAAAACAACAACAACCTTTGCATTAAAATAATCAATACATGGGCCACTTGCACTACAATATATGCAACTCAACTTCATTCAATTCATCAACATCATCTCATCAAAACAATTCTCAAGCATTTACCCAAACAATCAAACAATTCAAGTATTAACAATCAACCAATAGCAACACCTCTACACATCCAACACATTCAACATATAGACTCAAAAAACTGAAGCAAATAATTATAAAATTTTCACATAAAGTCTACAACAACAAATAATCCTGGAAAACACAAATATTACTGACATGACCATCAAAATATTTTGTGATATAACAATATTTGATCCATGTGATCCATACATGTTGCATAACCTCTGCAATAGACTCTGCAAACTATGTCTTTGGCTATAGATCAAACTCTTCCTCTAAAATTAGTGAGAACTGGCCTCTCCATGCACCTCATTATTTTTTTATCTCAATATATTATTCTACGTTTTCACAACTCTATAAATTAAAATTATGTATCACTATCTTCTGTAGGAGGTCTCCCTATGTTATCTACACAAATCTTTGCTCTTTTCACTTGCACAATGGTCGATATGCTCCTCGTTTTAAAAAATTTGTGAAACTATTTATACTACTCACTCCATTAGGTAATCCACACTTCAAAATTCATTTAGAGATGTTGATTTACTCAATCAGAATATTTTATGAAAATTCCCGAACAGGAAATATCATAAAAACAATTAAATCATCCGATATGTGTAAGGAATGTAGGAAATATTATCTTACCGACACAACCACTCGTTGAACATTTCTGATTATCGACTATAGTCACATGGAAAATCCTTTTTCCCAATGACTGGAGCTCTTAGTCGCATGGACAAGCCTACAAGGGAGTTACTGGGATAGAGGATCATGGAAAAAAAAAATCCTTCAACTTAGAACTACCTCCAACTTCGTGCTCGGAATATCTAGCATCTGTAAAGATTTTCCAAGCCATGCCATGCCTCAAAACCATCTTTTCAACCTCTTGTTGAGCTTACACATGATGTATTCACCATAAGTGCAAGAACCAACTCGTGAGTATGGAAACTGTATCAAGTGGAATCAACTATGAAGCTCAACTATAGAGGGGAACTTGATACATCATGACAACCTCTTTAACACCTTTAGACATCATTAGGATTCCAATCCATAACTTAGGAGCATAAAATGCCTCTCAAGTTCAACACCACAAACATCATATGCATGGAGACCTAGTTGAACAACCAACCATCAAAACTAACTCCATCAAGCAATAAATCATAGGCATATAACCTTGAACACAAGCCCAGGTTGACATCAATGCCAAACATCAATCACTGCAACACTACACTACCATGTTGACATCAATGCCAACCATCACCTCATCACAACATCAATGCCAACAATCTCCCCCTTTGGAATTGACGTCAACCCAAGTTGAACCAGCCAAACAACCTTATAGAGAGATAAATCCCTCATTTTCTCCACCTTTGAAATTAATGGAAAAGGGACAAACTCAACAAAGCCAAAATGCGATGAATGAAGGAACCACTTCCCCTGTCAGTCTCAACATCATGCCAATGAAAATTTGATGCAAACTAATGAAAAAATTCCAATACAAGCTCCCCTTGGTCATATAAAGGGGCTGCAAAAACATCTCTTAGTCTATTAAACATGCTACTTATGTTGCTTGTAGTGCATCTTTGTTATATGCAAGAAGGTTTCTCCTTATATAACAATGCTTTGACCAGCTTGGGCCAGTGATTAACAATGAGATATAGGGAATTATGCATGGATGAATAAATTATAATAGAAGTATTTATAATGCCTCTAACTAGCTGAAATATGACTTCTCTCTCATGTATGAAGGACAAATACATGACCCAACCATGACTCATAGAAGGATCTGATAATATATGGCTACCCAAGGACTCTAAGAGATCATATAAGAATAAAATACATGACACCAAGTAGCCTAAACATGGCTATAATGCTTCTAACCTCTCATCACATGCACATCAACACACTTTTGACATGACCCATGGATCTCTCTTTTGACTCTTGTTCGTAACCTAAATTTAATTTTATATGAATAAAAATAATTACATGGATTAATAGGAACAATTCATGGCTATGGAATTGTGAGTATATAGCTATGATAAGAAACTGTGAACAAATACAACTCTCATAAATTTCTTCTAGGCACCAAGACCATCATTGTACAATGTGATCCATGAGGTACCGATTTCACATATATGTATCTTCATTTCAACCTTTCGACAAGACTTCTAATGGAGAGCAATTGTATGCATGCCATAAATCAATGAATGACATTAATAAACTTGAAATATTTTAACCATAGCCCAAATTAGTAGCAAAAAATATCTAAGAGGCCATGGAAGTGCATTTCCATTCGTAAGAACTCTTGGCAGCAGTAATTTAATGTTCCAAATTGGGAACTTCTCATGAATCCGGAAAATTATATTCCATTTTTTCAAAAAAATTAACAATCAACAACTGAAATATTCCAGATATTTATTGTAGGGGCATTTACCGGGTATGTCACCTTTACAAGAAAGGATGAGACCCAGAGGCTAGCTGGCCCACTAGAAGACTATGTCTATAGAACTATGTCAAGAGCTAATATTTCCAAGAGGGGATCTGATGTCAACTCTTGGATCCATTTGATCTGATAATATAAAACAAAATTTCAAGAGGATATCAGAAGCAAATCAGGCTAGGTGGGTTAAACAATTCTCCCACACCTAGTTGCCTTGAAAACTGCCGAAATAAGGGATTGCAACAATATGGAAACTGTATAACGGTCTTGAACTGATTAATAAGCTTAAAAATAGATGAAATAGATAAAAATACATGTCTTGAACTACAGAAATGATTTATACAACGTTTTATGAACCAAGGGTTGGGGAAAAGTGAGGATTTAGGCCCTAAAACGAGTATAATCATAGATCTGCGTAAAAATAAGGTGGAAACGTGGTTGGATCTGATAGCTAGGGTTATTAGGGACTCCCATGTCGAATTTCAGAAGAAAAAAAAGGTGTTGCTATGTTAACTAGTTCCTCCTTCCGGACTAGTCAAGAAAAACACCCAATCCCCATGACTTGGAATATGCAGAATTTACTGAAGCTCAGGAAGTGTGATTTTATGAAGCTATTAGTTTTAATATGACTCAATAATAATAAAATAATCTTTGGTTCATAGCTTAAGCAAAATATGTAAGAAAAATAGAGATTTTGCATGAAATAACCCTCAAGATTGAGGTGCTGCAACATAGGAAAAAGACTGCAAACTATATCGGCGTTATTTTTTAGGGGTTTCATCTGATGTAATTGAAAACTCATATATATTACATATCTATGGCTGAAACATCAGATCCATGCCAGATCTGGTAACTACTCAGCCTCCTCTACAAGATCCCCTTGGGATTTCATCAAAATAATGCATGAATAAGTGTAGATCTGAATTATAAGCTACAGGAATGCAGAATACATAGAATTTATGAATATGACTTTATTATAACAGATACAATATCTGAAATAGCTTAGAATAGTAGCTACATCAAATATTTACAAAGTGAGAGGCAAGCCTCAATCACTATAGATCTTCTATTGCAAAAAATTGAACTAACAATAAAACCCAAGTGCAGAAACGTAGTTCTTCAGATGGATTGCACAATAGCTATAAGAAAGTGAATAAAATGCTATATGATACAGATTTTAATACAAAATTAGAGAGAGATCCTCTTTCGGGTGGTCACAAGACACCCTCCCTGAGAGAAAACCCCTCCAAAGCAGCTAGATCTCTACAGATCTAGACTACCACTTGCTGCAACTCAAGTAGCTACAAAATCCTTAACAGGACCAGAACTGCTAATAGATGGATCTTGGCCAAAATTCCAGATAGTGGCTCATTTTAGTACATTCTCCTCCATGAGCTACTCAAGGAAGGAGAGAGGATTCCTAAACAGGAAATCCTCTTCCCTTAGGCGAAATAGCCTAGAGAGCTAGATTTGCTCAGGCAACCTCTATTTTGAAAATACTTAAACAACCCTTTCTTGAGCCCTCTCCTCCTTTTTATAACTTGAAGGGGTGGACAAACCCTAAACCACTTCAATGGACTTAACCCCCTTCACATTGGATCCGTCTTCTAAAACTGCGCTAGTTCTCCAAGGTGGTCCAATTTCTGTTCACACACAAGTGGATTTTGTTACAAAAGGCCCATATTTATCCCTTTTCACATTGGGCATGTATTTATACTTTGATTCAAGGAGTTTTTCATGTCCTCCTTTACATTTTTTTCCTCAATCATGAAATTCAAAAATAAACAGGGCAAAATTAATGTTCCAATAGCTGAAGCTAATTTAGGAACATTACAGTCTCCCCCTCCCAAATGTTGCTTGTCCTCAAGAAACTACAAGGAAGACCTAGAATTATCCTTCCCATTTTTTGGCCTCATCAATGGATCCCACCATGGCTGAAAATGGTAAGCAATAAATCTACCCTCCAATGACCTTCTCCAAGTGCAAGATAACAAGTGTACATCATGAGAAATGGGAGGTACAAGTGGTGATCTTCTTGTTGCTCCATGGTCTCATCAGGTAGGAGTGATGAAGAGCATGGGGAAAATTTTTCCCAATGAGTGTTTCCCACACCCATGCTATCATCCAAGTAAAAGGAGCCATTCTTGATAGCTCATAGAAACAATTATTAATCCCCATGATGTGCGTTGAGTAGGGTCTACAAGGCTGGAAATGAGGGATGAATATACCCAACTCACATTGTCCCTCTTCCCATTGTTGATGGATGTGGAGCTGTGGATCCCGGGCTGCAAAAATGTGGTCACCATGACGCCAAAATGAATTTGAAACTTCATGACCTCATTCACTAATTTCAATGAGCCTCCTTGCCCACCCTCTTAGGTATATAGTGAAAAATTTACCTTCACCACATGTGCTCCAAAAGACATGAGGACTAAGTGCCATATGATGTGCTGAATGGTGACAATAGTCCCTCCCTTAAGACCAGTGTTGTCCATCATCTTGCTGCCTCAAGTCATGACACCATAAGTGGCCATCCCACCACTTTCTTGCTGAAATAAGCTTCTTCAAAGCTTGGAAATGATAGAGGAAAATAAGTGTTGGTTGAATGGAGATCAAGCAAAACATTTCTTTCTCTAATTCCTCCCATGTGAGAGGCTCATCTTCATGATACAAACTCAATACATGACCCTTTGTAGAAGATGATACAGTGTACCATGCAGCAGCTACAAAAAGTTCCCTCCTCTTCTTGAAATTCAATTGAATATGGGAGAGTGCATTCCCAATGGATACATTCATCCAATGTATCAATCCTCCTCTCCCACATATGCTCCTCATAAAAATAGAAATATCAGCAACATAGGGAGCAAGAATAGAGTTCATGTTGGCTGCCATATGTAACAAATGTGAAGGGAAATTATCCCTCATATGAAACCAACGCAGTTTGGACCTCAACTGCAATAGAGACTGTTGAAAAATGTGGTCTTCCAACCACTTGCATGTTGCCCCAATCTCTTCATAAGCTTGGAGGAAGTGTATGATGGATGGGGCGATGTAAGTATGTCCTCCAAAATAGGATTCTTCCCCAAGTCCTTCTAGGGATTAGTTATCAACATTGGTCATGGCCTCAAGTAGACCACACAACCTCAAATAAGAATGCTCCTCCTTGGAGCAACATCTTGCACATATGTGGTTAAGGGATGCATGTATACAGGAGATAAATCAAAATAATCAACAACCTTACCACAAGTTTTTCTCATGCAATGGGAGAAGCTCATAAATGAGCCTCCTTCATTCTCAAAGACAAGAGAGAATACCATAATAACTCTTCCCAAGATTCATGTGCATGTATAGCTCCCATGCCAAATGTAGATGTGGGAAAGCTGCTATCCTTCCCCTGCTTTTCCTGCCACAACGCAAAAACTGAAATGAGAGAGGGTGTGGATGATGTTGAGAGACTACTTCTCTCCTCCTTGAGCCTACCCAAGACTCTCAACACTGCATCAAGACCTCCCAAGGTCTCCACTTCTCTGAAATCCATGGGCAATGCCTCACCATGTGAAGCATTCACCTCTTATTGTTGATCAAGTGGCCTCCTGGGTGCAATGTCTCCAGGAAATGAGACATCATCTAGTGGTGACTAAATACATGAATGGATAAAACCCTCCATGCTTCCACTATGCAATCTAATCACCTCTTTAGGTGCATCAACCTTCTGCAATAGATTGGAATGAGATTGGCCCTCTTCCACATCTTATCTCGGTATCCTCATGCTTTTGCACCTACTCGATCTCAAGGGCTTGTGAAATGCAGCCCCTTTGATACCTCCAAGGGAAGATCTTATTCCTCCCTTACTGCTCTTGCAAAGCATAGTGCAATTCTGTTGTTCTAGATCAACAACAAATAGAAATGTAGATCTCTCCATGAACTGGGTTGAAATGAAAACAGATGAATCTTTGACCACACCTTGTTGAAATGTAGAAGAAAAAAATTCTTCTGCAACTGTGTAGTCTTCCTCCATTGAACATGAAGGCCGCTCCTCCAAGGTTGTGCCAGCGTTGGTACAAGTCTCTAGCCCCTCAATCTCCTTGAGATTTTCTTGAATATCCTTCAAGGTCTGGAAAAAGAGTGAGGGAATCCATTTTTCTGTCATTCCTTCTTCTTCTCCTCTTTCTCTCAGCAAGAAAATGGGGATGTGACAACATTGTAAATCAAATTGTGTGGCTGAATGCTCACACACATCATAAGAAGTACTGCGTACTCCTCCATCTTCCTGAAATTCTCTAGGAATTTCATTGTAGCTTCTTCTGCTTTGAAACCCTCTTGGAGTTTCACTGCATCCTTCTTCTTCCATTGGTTGAACCTCCTTCAAAAGGCCCTTCTCTAATCTAAAAATTGATGAGAGTAATCTCATCCTCTTCATCAATCTTATCTCTGCTTCTACTCTTAGTTCACTGATAGCTTGATCTCACAAGTTGTGCCAGAGGTCATGCTCTGATACCACTGTAATGTTCCAAATTGGGAACTGCTCATGAATCTGAAAAATTATATTCCATTTTTAAAAAAATTTAAAAATAAACAACTAAAATATTCTAGAGATTTACTGTAGGGGCATTTATCGGGTATGTCACCTTTACAGGAAAGGATGAGACCCAGAGGCTAGCTGGCCCACTAGTAGACTCTGTCTATAGAACTATGTCAATAGATAATATTTACAAGAGGGGATATGATATTAACTCTTGTATCCCTTATATATGATAATATAAAACCAAATTCCAAGAGGATATTAGAAGCAAATCAAACTAGGTGGGTTAAACAGTTCTCTCACACCTAGTTGCCTTGAAAACTGCCGAAATAAGGGACTGCAGCAATCTGGAAACTGTATAACGGTATTGCACTGATGAATAAGATTAAAAATAGATGAAATAGACATAAATACATGTCTTGAACTACAAAAATGATTTATAAAGCGTTTTATGAACCAAGGGTTGGGGAAAAGGGAGGATTTAGGCCCTAAAACGAGTATAATCAGAGATTTGCGTAAAAATAAGGTGGGAAAGTGGTTGGAATAATAGCTAGGGTTATGAGGGACTACCATGTCGAATTTCAGAAGAAAAAAAATACAATTTTTGCTATGTTAAACAGCTCCTCCTTCCCGACTAGTCAAGAAAAACACCTAATCCCCATGACTTGGCATATGCAGAATTTACTGAAACTAAGGCAGCGTGATTTTCCAGAAGATATTAATTTTAATATGAATCAATCATCATAAAATCAGCTTGGGTTCATAGCTTAAGAAAAATATGTAAGAAAAACAAATATTTACATGAAATAACCCTCAAAATTGAGGTGATGCAACATAGGAAGACTGCAGACTATATCAATGTTATTTTTCAGGGGTTTCAGCTGATGTAAGTGAAAACTCAGATATATGACAGATCTATGGCTGAAACATCAATTCCATACTAGCTCTGGTAACTACTCAGCCTCCTCTACAGGATCCCCTTGGGATTTCATCAAAATAATGGATGAATAAGTGTAGATCTGAATTATAAGCTACAGGACTGAAGAATACACAGAATTTATGAAGATGAATTTATTATAACAGAGATCAGATCTAAAATAGCTTAGAATAGTAGCTACATCAAATATTTACAAAGTGAGAGGCAAGCCTCAATCACTATAGATCTTCTATTGCACAAAATTGAAATAACAATAAAACCGAAGTGCAGAAACATAGTTCTTGAGAGGGACTACACAGTAGCTATAAGAAAATGAAGCAAATGATATATGATACAGATCTGAATACAAAATGAGAGTGAGATCCTCTTCCGGGTGGTCACAAGACACCCTCCCTGAGAGAAATCCCCTCCAAAACAACTAGATCTCTGCAGATCTAGACTACCACTTGCTGCAACTCAAGCAACTACAAAATCCTCAACAGGACCAGTGCTGCTAATAGATGGAGCTTAGAGAAAATTCCGGATAGTGGCTCATTTCAATACATTCTCCTCCATGAGCTACTCAAGGAAGGAGGGAGGATTCCTAAACATGAAATACTCTTCCCTTAGGCTAAACAGCCTAGAGAGCTAGAGTTGCTCAGGCAACCTCTATTTCAAAAATACTTCAACAAACCTATCTTAAGCCCTCTTCTCCTTTTTATAACTTGAAGGGGTGCACAAACCCTAAACCACTTCAATGGACTTAACCCCTTTCACATTGCATCCCTCTTCTAAAACTGCGCTGGTTCTCCAAGGTGATCCAATTTCTGTTCACACACAAGTCGATTTTGTTACATAAGGCCCAAATTTATCCATTTTCACATTGGGCATGTGTTTATTCTTTGATTCAAGAAGTTTTTCATGTTCTCCATTACATTTTATTCCTCAATCATGAAATGGAAAAATAAACAAGGTAAAATTAATGTTCCAATTAGCTGAAGCTAATTTAGGAAAATTAAAGTAAAGTAACATTTAGGTCCTTCTCCATAATGAATACCATATCATATCATCGTTTTCACAAGCCTCATGCTCAACCACTCCAAGAATAAAGAAACAAATAAGGCAACTCATTGGTAGGTAAGTCAATAAGAAACAACATAACCTCATTCTAACAGCAACAATGTTAATAATAACAACAAATGCAACTCATGCTCTATTTGACCAAAAAATCAATAGCAACTAGCAGAAGCATGTGAACTGGTATGAAGATAAAGAGGGGACATAACATAAAAGTGCAGCAACATAACAACTGTTGGTGTCCGGATATGAACAGAATTCAAACCTTTCTCCACATAAATTATCAACTTAAGGGCGTTAGTTATTTCAAGACTAACGACAAAGTATATGTAGATACAAGTACATGACCTGCTGTAGATCATGGGTTTAATCTATAACACAAATACCATTGTAACAGTAATAAATAAACTGTAGAAATAAAAAGCATCCACAAAAATTAACGTGATGGTAACAACAACTAAATAATCACACAAAACACAGTACTGAAAGAAAAGAAAGTAGAATGCAGCACCTGATCACAAGAGTGGGCCCAACCCTTGGATCAGGCTGCGAAAACTCAAGGATTACAGGAGAAACAACGAACTTTTGTATAATCAATTAATAATAGAAATATTAATTACAAAAATTTGTGTATCCGTAAAAGTCTCCCAATTCATAGCCCGTAGGTTCCTTTATACCATAGTACTAAAACCCCCAATTCCTCCCAACGACTCCAGTGTTACAAAAATACATATTGTTACAACGGCAACCGGATTGGCTAGCAAAAAACCGTGAGAAAGCCAAATATACCGCTGATACATCCATGGTTGTCACGTTGTAGCAGCAAATAAGGGAGATGCTGGAAATGATGGGTTGTGCCTTGCATTGCGGCCACGACGCGCCTGTTGTAGCCAAATACAAAGAAATATAGGATTTAATACGTAAAAAGGTAAAACCTCCATGAGAAGTACGTCATTAATCAAATATCCCATAAAATATAGGATTAAGGGTTTTACCTCATGATTTTAAGATAAAAAATGGCATAAAGAGATAGAAAGGTAGGGTAAAAATGAGAGAAGAAAGTATACAAATCCGATGCCCAACATCTCCCCCCAACCATTCTATCTGCATGTCCTCATGCAGCTCATCGTCTCCTCAGATTTGGATTGGACTGACTGTGATCAGCACGAAGCTATGTAAGGTCATATTCTACAACCATCTCTGTGCCTGGTGGCTTATATCCTTCTGTCAAAACAACGTCTTTCCATAGTCGGGTTCAACATTATAAGCAGGAGTATACTATTCAGCTGGCAGCCATAAAAGGGGAAATCGAAATCTTAATCCCATCCATATAACCCCATAGGTATGAATACATGCCACATAACGCGGCATTATTTCTAAGGCACGTGAAAAATTAGGTGCCCTAACTGGTTCTCTTCCCCTGACGGCTGAAGAAGACAACATCCATATTTTCTGACAACTATCTAGGGTTTCCTGGCAAAATGTCATAATCTGGCCGACACACAGGTCAACACACCACTTCTGAGTTGCCGTCATGTGTTCCTTACGACCCTCAATCTGTAGAAAGGTATAATGCTTATTGTAAATATTCGCAGACTGACCATGCTCTCTTCTCACCATTAATGGCTTTCCTGCTTGATTTTATTCAAATGTATCCCATGCCTTTCTCCATTTAATCTGATTGATGGTATAGGAGGTGAAAGCCCTTCAATGGATGTCCCCCATGAATGGAATGGGTTGAAAGGACTGATCATGCTTTAAATAATACCAATGCATGTAGAGCTCACACATTAAGTGTTGTCCTATAACATCATGAATTTTTAAAATACGGAGAAATTGAATGGGGTCCTCAATTTCATACCAAATCTCCTTATATATACTTTCAGGACAAAAGAAAAGGAATTATTCATGAAGGAATAAGGCATAGCTATGTGCTGGAGGGCTGCAGGCCATTACATGCTGTGCTAGGGAGAACATCTTCTCCTTATCTGTCTTTAGCAACTAAACTTGTTCTTCCAACTCTTCTATCCTAGCCTTCTGTTTGGCCTGCTTCAGTCGAGCCTTGTATGACTGATCTATGTACCCTGTAACGACTCCAGCAGCATATTCTCGAACCCTAGCTGTTTCTTTCTTGTGGTCGCTTGCTGCAGACTCCCATTTTTGAATTTCAGTGGCCAATACAAATTCTCAACCTTCAAACAATTCTTCGTTTGGGCCGGTCTGTGTAGCCGCAGTGGAGACTTCAATATTTAGCTTTATTACCCTCCATTTGTAGATTTTTACCTTTCTTTTTAAATGTGAAACTTGCTTCTTCAGACTCTAAACTTCTCTTTTCATTCTCATGGTTTCACTAAATTTCATCTGGTACCTCTTTTTGAGAGGTAAGCTTATTTTCTCGCACTGTTTGACCCATTCCTATTTAACAATGAATTTAGGTTCTGGACCTACAACAGGCTCAGAAGGCGGTGGAATGCTGCCGACATCTTCTCCAGATTATTTCGTCAAACACTCTTGGTCGAGCCCCCGACCCACAGGTCCTTCTTCTTCTACATTTCTTCTGGAAACTTTTGTTGCTTGGCCGGCAAATTCATTGACCCCTTTGTGTTCCAATATTTCTACAGGAACTATATCTTCCCGAGGAACCTCCAATTGCTCCAGTTCAGTAGTGTCTGGGCCAACCTTGGTCGTGTCAACAAATTTTAATACTGGGGGAACAACGACTTCTTCCACTAACCGTTTGGGAGAGCGAAATCCCCTCGCCCCTCTTGGCATCAAGGACTGGAATAGAGAATAGGGAACAGACCCCTCATCATCATTCCCGGGTTGGCAGGACATCATGCATTACTACCTCAACCAAATTCGATGTTGGTTCTTGTGTAACAGCATTGATTCTGTGGCTCAATTCCCTTCTTTCCTCCTGCCCTTTTCTTATCACTTCTTCTTCATGGGTCAATACTAGTTCTTGTGGAATAGTATCGACCCCCTGACTCATTCCTACTTTAGCCTTTTTTTCCCTAGGAATCACCTTCGTTTTCACACTTGGTACCGATTCTTAAGGTCCAACATCGATTCTATGGGTTGAATCCTCCTGTTCTAGCCAAATTGGGGGTGGTTCTTGTGTAGCACCCCCAACTATATCAACATCCATTTTTATCTGATTAGGTGATGTTGTTTCTTGCGAAACATCATTACTTTCCATTTCTCTGTCCACAATTCCATCCCTTTGTTCTTCATTGGTAAAGGTTTCCGATTGTATCACAATATCAATTTCCTGCATAATGTCCATAATCCCTTCCTCTGTGGCTTCCTCGAGTGAAGCTGGTTCTTATGTGGCAACCTCATTTGTGTCGTTAATCAGCTCTTCCATTCTTATTTCCTCTTCCATGTATTTTTCCAGTGAGGCTAGTTCTTGCGTGAAAGCCTCATCTGCGTTGCCGATTACTTCCTCCATACTCATTTCTTCAGGTTCCTCCTGATCAATCATCATCTCCTCTTCCTCAGGTTCTTCCTGATCAATCTCTGTTTCCATTTCCTTGGGTTCCTCTTGATCAATTTCCTCTGAAGGTTCTTCTTCCACCTGACCAGCCGAAGAGGCTGGCTCTTCTTCTCTAGGAGCAATCATAGCTGCTACTGCTTCTTCTGAGGATCTGCGAAGTTCCACCCAAGAAACCTGCAGCCTGCCTATTGCACGCATGACCAATAATCGCACTAGTCCATGGTTAGAAAGTACCACCATCATTCGGCGGGAGTGCCGAGTATACTGTGCCATATGCTGTAGTTGTTTCAATAGAAAAAATGGCATGTTTAGGGCATGCACCTGATTGTGTGGAAATCAGAGGTGCATTAGAATTTTAAAGTGATAGTTGAACAGAGTTGAGGCCTGACCCTCTCAGGTAATGTATTTGATTACGAAACCTGCAACTTCGTTCCAATGATATGGTACAGTTATGCACTTGTATCGCTTGCCCAATTGAACTACACTTTCTCCTTCCTGCAAAAACAATTCAGGAAACTCCGGGAGAGAAACCTTCCTAGCAGACCATTGCTTCCCCTGTTGTATCAGCCCGCTAACCTATGCAATTACTTCCTATGTAATAAAAACTTCCAGAACTCCAACCCACGAATGATTCTCCTCTAAATTGAGTACGAATTCCATTGTGATACCTTCATTGAATCCATGCAATTTGTCAAAGTAGACATCCCATCCTACGTCGACAAAAATTTGCCAAACCTCTGGATTGCTACGAACTGAAACTGTGTTGGGTGTGGAGCCTGATTATCTTATTTACTTTGTATCAAAAAATTGGACCCCTGTACCTTAAATGGGGCGGTAACGCCGCTCGAAATTAATTTCTGCCGTGGGGGATCCAGGGGGGGTGGTAGTGACTTTATGGAGCCCCCCTCTGGCGGGGGGTTTCGGGGGCAGTGCCCCCGAAGCTAAAAACAGATGTAAAATTGCCTTGTAAAAGTATAGTAGTTTCTAGTCAATCTGGGCTGTTCATTAGGCGGATGATCTGATGGTAGAAGTTATGTTTTTTTTAGGGGTTTTTGCCCTAGAAGGCAACCCCTCTCTTTGTATGAGGTTATTGTATTGTGACTATGTATTACATGTGTATTCTCTGAGCAAGAAATTGATAGGGAGACTTTGAGAGAGAACAGAGGATATTGCAGAAGATCTGTTGTAGGTTTTGTCTCTTCATTTTGCTGGATAATAGAAAGGAAGGACTGGATGTTCAGGGTGGACGTAGCCCAAACTGGGTGGACCACGTATATCTGTGTGTCTCTGGTTTTATATGTTTTGTGTGCTTGTATTTTCCGCATATTTTATATGTTTCATTTCTTCGTAATATATAATTTTCTAACAACTGGTATTAGAGCCGAAGGTATATTTGGCTAATAAACTCACTGGAAAGAAGGCTTCCTAGTTCGAGTGAGAGCAATCGCGGAAGATGGTAAGTTTAGGGTCGAGAAATTTAACGGCCAAAACTCTCCGCTGTGGAAGATGCAGATGGAAGATTATCTGTATCATAAAGATTTGTACCTACCATTGAGCGGAAAAAAGAAGAAGCCAGCAGCCATGACAGATGAAGAATGGAACATTCTTGATAGAAAGGCACTCGGAACAGTACGGTTGTGCCTTGCGGCATTAGTCACCTTTAATATTTCAAAGGAAACAACAACAGAGGGTTTGATGCAGATGGCGAAACTATATGAAAAACCCTCAGCCTCAAAAAAAGGTATTTCTTATGAAATTATTATTTAATATGAAGATGTCAGAACATGGATCTGTTGCAGACCATTTAAATGATTTTAATACAGTTACCAATCAGTTAAGTTCTGTAGGGGTAAACTTTGATGATGAAGTTAGAGCTATGTTATTCTTGTGCTCATTTCCAGAGAGTTGGAATGGTTTAGTAATGGCCATTAGTAACTCTGTCTCTGGATCTAGTACTTTAAAGTTTGATGATGTTGTTGGTGCTATCCTTAGCGAGGAAATGCGACGGAAAAGCTCCGGTGAGACATCGGGTAACGCTTTGAGTGCAGAGTCTAGGGGAACGAGAATGGAAAGATGAAAGAGCTTAGGATATTGCAGTAAATCAAGAAAAGGCAGATCCAAGTCTAGATTGGGGATAGTGTACTAGAAATGTGGAAAGAAAGGACACCTAAAGAAAGACTGTAGATCTCGCAAGGGAAAAGAAGGAGATGTGCAACAAGAAAAAAATCATGAAGCAAATGTGACAGGTGATGTGTTACAAGATGCTTTGATTCTTTCTTTCGAAAATGTTACTGATTCCTAGGTAGTAGATCCAGGGGCCTCACTCCATGCCACACCTGATAAGAAATATTTCCATGACTATGTTCAAGGATATTTTGGACAAGTCTGTTTGGGTGATGATAAACCCTATAAATTTTTTGGAATGGGTAAGGTTCTTGTAAAACAGTAGAATGGAAACCAATGGCTATTAAAGGAGGTAAGGCATGTTCCAGATATAAATAAAAATCTGATTTCAACATAGCAGTTAGGCGGTGAAGGTTGTGTGAAAATTTTCATAGATAAAGCTTGGAAGGTCACCAAAGAAGCCCTGATAATAGAAAAAGGCGAAAAGGTTGGTACATTGTATTTATGCGATGGTATTTCTAACTGTGTTAATGCTTTAACTTCCAAAGGAGCAGATGCAGCATTATGGCATCATAGGCTCGGACACATGAGTGAGAAGGGGATGAAGATTATTCACTCAAGAGATTTGTTGCCAGGTTTGAAGAATGTTGATTTGGATTTCTGTGAAAATTGCATTTATGGAAAAAAAAAGAAAGTCAGATTTCTTAGAGTTGGGAAAGAAAAGAAGAGCAAAAAATTGGAGCTTGTGCATACAGATTTATGGGGACCTGCTGAGGTATAATATCTCGGTGGCTCTCACTATTATGTTACGTTTATTGATGATGTAACTAGAAAAACATGGATTTATTGTATTCAAAATAAATCTGATGTATTTACACTTTCAAGAAATGGAAAGCTTTGGTTGAGATTGAGACAGGAAAGAAGTTGAAGTTTCTCAGATCAGACAATGGAGGTGAATATTGCAGTAAGGAGTTTGATAGGTACTGTTTAGAGCATGGAATTCATAGAGAGAAGACAGTTTCAAGAACACCACAATAAAATGGTGTGTTAGAAAGGATGAACAGAACAATCATGGAGCATGCAAGATGCATGAGATTGCATGCAGGATTGCCTTTACAATTTTGGGCAGATGTTGTAGATACTGTTGTTTATCTAATAAACATATGGCCTGCAAGTTCCTTGGATGGTGGTATTCCAGAGGAAGCATGGACATGTAAAAAGGTAAACTAATCTTTTTTAAAGCCTTTTTGTTGTGAGGCCTTTGTCCATATTAATAAAGAAAATAGAACAAAGCTTGAGGCAAAATCAAAGAAATGTACCTTTATTGGATATGGTGTTAATGATTTTGGTTATCGCTTATATGACTATGAAAATAACAAAATCATTAGGATCAGAGATGTAATATTCAACGAAAAGGTCTTGTATAAGAATTAGTTGCAGGAAAAGAAACAGGAAAAATAAAGCAAGGAATAGACGGTTCTTGATGAGATAACTGAAAAAGTAAAGGTGCCTGAAAATAATAATAATCAACAACCACAACAACAACAACCATCTCAACAGCAACAGGCACCTCAAACACCTGAAAGTGGTGTTAGAATATCTACCAGGATAGGTAGACCCCTTGAACGATACTCTCCTTCATTATATTACTTATTGTTGACTGCTTCTGGTGAACCTGAATGTTATGAAGAAGCAATGCAGGTTGAAAGCAGGAAGAAGTGGGAGCTAGCCATGGAAGAAGAGATGGACTCCTTAATGCATAATCAGACTTGGGACTTAGTCAGGTTTCCTGCAAGTAAAACTACATTGCAAAATAAATGGGTTTACAGGCTGAAGGAAGAAGATGGAGGAAAACAAAGGTACAAAGCTAGACTTGTGGTGAAGGGGTTTGCACAGAAGAAAGGTATTGATTTTGATGAAATATTTTCTCCTGATGTTAAGATAACTTTAATTAGAACTATTTTAAGTCTTGTAGCAGCGGAAGATTTACATCTTGAATAGTTAGATGTAAAGACAATATTTCTCCATGGAGATTTGGATGAAGAGATATACATGCAGCAACCAGAAGGATATCAGGTCAAAGGGAAAGAAAAATTGGTGTGCAAGTTAAATAAGAGCTTGTATGGCTTAAAACAGGCTCTAAGGCAGTGGTATATAAAATTTGACAAGTTTATGTCTGAACAAGGTTATACTAGATGTCACTCTGGTCATTGTGTTTATCTGAAAAATAAAACTGATGGTAGCTATATTATATTGTTATTGTATGTAGATGACATGCTTGTTGCAGGGTCTAACATGCAGGAAATAAATGTGCTCAAACAAAAATTGGAAAATTAATTTGCAAGGAAGGATTTGGGAGCTGCAAAACATGTAGGTTTTAACCCTGAATAGAAATTATCTACACACGAATCTTATAACAAAAAATAAACACTAGTGAGAGCATAAAACATAAAACATATAAAAACAAAGATTTTCCCCTGGATCCCAAATCGCGACGACCAGCTTGATTTTTCATTATATTCCTTTTAGTGTTACAACACATATATATACATGCCGAAGCATACATAAACCCCAATCCATTAACCCTATATTAGAACATAACCGTAGTTCCCTTGACCGGATCTACAAAATACCAGGGGTCGAAAACCATCGTACCCCAAAACCATGTGCAAACTCATGCACAAAACATGGGTGGGTCTGCATATGAGTGGGACCGCATACCAAAAAAAATTTCACTGGGGCGTTGCCGTCCCCCCTGTGACCCCCCTGCTGCGCCCGGCGCAACGTACAGCGCGTGGGACTAGTCGTGGAAAGAATATAACACATACCCAACAAAACAGATCCTTGGTATGAGAATAACCAAAGATAGGAGAAATCGAAAAATTAACACTGTCTCAGAATGAGTACATACAAAAGGTGTTGAAAAGATTTAATATGCATAATGCAAAACCAGTTAGTACACATTTTGCTAGCCATTTCAAAATTAGTAAGGAGATGTGTCCAAAGACCCAAGAAGACATGGATTATATGTCTAAAGTTCCATATGCATCAACAGTTGGAAGATTAATGTATGCAATGGTCTGCACAAGGCCTAATATTGCACATGAAGTGGGAGTTGTAAGCAGGTACATGAATAATACAGGAAAAGAACATTGGATGGTAGTAAAATGGATTCTCAGATATTTGAGAGGTACCACAAATCAAGCATTATGCTTTGTGTTAGTCATCAATATTTTTCACCTGTTGTTGATGACTAGATTCCTAGCTGAGTTTTCTAGAAGCTAATCTCCATATGTCAATTTGTCATCTAGAAAACCCCCAAACAAATTTTTGCTTTCCTAGCCCTTCTTGTCAGCCTATGATCAGAGCAATCTTCAATTTTCAAAGTCATGTCTTGTTTTAGAAAAATATCCCTGTCTATAGCTGTCTTGGTCTTGCTGGTCTACTATCATTTTCCCCTTGGTTCTCATGAAACTCACTGTCCAATATTTGACAAAGTGTCTCCCTTCCTATCCTTGATCTTCTTGTCAAACACAATCAGAGTCAATGAAAGTTGCCCCTAAGTTCGGTAGTGGCGCTTTAGAGAATCCCTTCCTCGACAAAAATAGCCTGAGACACAATTCTTTGTTCAATACCAACCAGCCTGAATTAGTGCTTAGTCTGCAAAAAAAAAACCTTGATATACCACTAGGTTGCGCCACTAAGAGGTCTTTTTGTCTCAGTTCGGAAGAAATTCTACAAATATCTAATACAGAAAGAGATGATCATGTGCACAGTCCAAAAGAATATGCTTAAGATTGGGCAAAATATCCATAAGACACTAAAGGAGATTTCAAAGGTTCAAAGTCATATTTCTTGTATCTCTGCAGGGTGCAAATTGGATGACAAACAATAGCTAGACAAGAGCACGGAGACAAGTCTAAATAAGTCTGTCATGTTGAAGAAATTTGCCATCAGCAGTCAGAGAGCTGCAATGAAAACAAAGCAGGAATATATTGTTTCAAAAGCCAAACTGATATAAGATTGATCTGCAGTGTTTCAGTGTGTCTTTCAGAGGTAATGTTGAATATGTTTTCCCAAGGATATCATCATAGTACATAAGAAGACAGTTGCTTCTTATGCTGCCTCAAGCCCGGGATAAGAACACTAGTCAAAGAGCAAATCCAATGTACCTCTGCAAACACAGTAAAAAAAGGTTAGTAAGTGATGACTAGCAAGAAAATAATCTACAAATACATGTCATATGGTTTCTGGTTTAAAAGGTTCAAAAAAGATATTTAAGAAAGGATACATATCTCAAAATATGCCTCATATAGTAGATTGTCAAAATTTCACTTTATTACCTATTCCGATATACCAAGCAGAGACATGTGTGGAAAAGAAAGATGACATAGTTTGGGAAATAGATGAAATGTCATGACTGTGAAACCTCCTCCAATAGAGAGCAGATGGTTAGGTGACATGCTAAAAACCTCCTCTAATATAAGAGCAGATGGTTTAGGAACAGAGATGTAACCTCATTTAAAGAAGCAGAGGGTCAGGATGTTTTAAGTTATCTTAGAGCTATTGTAGGCCACCTCCTTCCAAGGGATAAGACAAAAAATGCATCAGTAGGTTTGGATTATGTTTAAGAAATTTTTCAATTGGAAAGTCAAAGTTGAAAATCAGTGGGAAAAATTGAAAGTTTATAAGTTGAATATTGGTATTAAATCATAAGCAAAGCAATGATATTATAGTATTGAAGAAACCTCTTATTCCTGTCTATAAATACCTCCATCAGTAGATAATAAGAGAAGGCCTCATGATACGTCTAAAGGGCCATTGAAAAGAGCTGCAACAATAGTTTTTGTGATGATTTCCCTTATTGACTAAATCAAGAAAAAAATCACACCTACTCCTTGAAATGATCTATTCAAATTGCAGAAGGTGTAGTTATGCCATGCATGAAAAACATGGTTCAAGGTGGTTTCCCCGTAATGAACAAGCAAGAGCAGTGGGTTTTTGATGGTTGGATTTCATCTTGGTAGTGTTATGAGCTCAATTTTTTAACCCATTATAATGGCACAGACAGGATTCTTTGGTCCTTTCATTATCTTCGGAATCTGTGGTTTCCGTTGGTTTTTAGTATGGCTAACAGCAATATCTAGAAGTCCTCAAAATCATCCTCAAAAACCTGGGTCAGAGCTTCTGTACATTCTAGATGGAGATGAGAATTCCATAAAAGTTGGCACACATAAGCCCTTTGCAGAGTTTTGATAAATATTGACTGGAGAGAATTTTATAGCTCTTGTTGTCAGGTCTATTTCACTGAAAAATACAAACTGAAGATGAAGTTGATCCAGATGATTGTTTTAGAGCAAGAGTTAGTAAAAACTATGAAAGCATTGCTCTAGAACAAGAATTTTCATAACCAGATCCAAATGATAGAGAAATGCATGATGGTGTTGACAAGTTGAAATAAGGATAAAAATGATAATCTCCTTGGTGAAAAATCAGAGGATATGCCTATGAAAGGACCCTCATCACTTCAAAAGCAATGGGTTTTTCACTATACTTCAAAGGTTGTAATGGAAAATGTTATTAACCCATTTTCCTCATAAACATAAGGCCTCAAGAAATTATCATGGCATGAATTCATTCAGGATAGAGTAGAAAATCAAGATATATTGTTAAAAAGTCTCCTTACTTCATGAAGAAATCAACTTACCCTATGATTGATTGAAAGGCTGCAAGGTTGTCTTGATAATGGACTCCTCTATAAACAACAATCCAAGTCTGAAAGTTTCAGCACTCTTTTCATTCCATAGGAGATAGAGTTTTTAGAAGACACATGAAAGTTACCAAACATAGGCCTCCTTCATAATTAATTAGAGGGCCCACCATTGTTTAAGGTTGAAGAAACATTCCATTCAATATGACAAAGGTTGCAAAAGATAAAGGTTAAGGAGTGCCCAGGCAGTTTGTTTCAAAATGTGTTTCTAACCAAACAAAGATGAAATTGACAAAATTGAGAGAGGGTTTTGTCCCTCATTGGCTCAAGAAGAAAAAACACTTTCAGTTTCTACACAGGTATCATGATTTGTGAGAAATGTAAAAAATACAGTTGTCACGGGATAATTTCTGCACTAGGATTCACCATTTTGACCAATGTTGGGACAGTCAATTTTTGAACAAGAAAATGGATACCAAATGAAAAAACGCAGGCATATTTGGAAATTATACTTCCATATATTTTCAACGAGCCATCTCGGGCCCAATTCTAACACCGGGAAGGCATCCAAAAGTGGTCTGCAAACAGCACTATGCATTTCTGCACCAGGATTCACCATTTTTTACCAGTGTTGGGAAAATAAATTTTTGAACAAACAATTGGACACCAAATGAAAAAACTCAAGTATATTTGGAAATTCAACTTCCATATCTTTCCAACGAGCCATCTCGGGCCCAATTCCGACACCAGGAAGGCCTCCAAAATAGGTTGCAAAAGTGCGCGGCGCGTTTGAAAAATTGCGTGACGCACCTGTAGGTTTTCACAGTGTATTTTGACACACAGCGCGACGTGCCTATGTGATTGCATGGCATGCCTGTGCAACACCCAGTGATTAAAAGGCTGCAATGGTGATTTTGTTCTGGATCTGACAAAGAAGAATTGCAGCAAGAAAATTCAAGTAAAACATCATGTGAATATTGTTGAAATAACAACAGCAAGTTTTAATTCTTATATTTTGCAGCAAATTCCAGGCCTTTCTCATTAATTTCCATAGTATGTTTGGGGTGTCATTCAAAGAGCCAATACAAGTATTGATGTTGCAGTCCATACTCCACCACAAAATTAAGTGCATTCTTCAGATGCAGCAGGGTTATTGACTTCTGGAACAACATGGGCTATTGCTCTAGCTATTGGGGTTCCATTAGGAGGAGAATGGCTGATGGAAGCCTTGGTGTCTGAGAGCCTTTCTAGCATCCTTCCAGATCTCATATATCGGTCTTCTCAACATGGCAAAGTATTAAACAGATTCTGGTCTGAGGTTGAAGGTTACAAGGGGTTACAAAGATCATTATGGAGAACAGTGTAAAGTCTGTAATGAAAGGGACAACTAGATATCTGCAGTCAGCTATGGATCTTTGTCTTCATATTGTGAGGAGAGGTCATGGATCAGTTTGGAACTTATGTGCTACTCTCGAAAGAAGGCCTTACCTTAAAAAAATTGAATGTATAGTCTCGAAAAGCATTTCTTGTTTATGCTCTTATTCACTATGATGATGAAGTAGTTGGTGAGTTGCTACATGTATGAACAGAGTTTGATTTGGAATATCAATGTCAGAACTTAGGGAAACCTAAGAGATAAAAAACCAACTTTATTCTGATCAAAGGGCCATTGAATGTTTCTTTTCACATGAAAACCATAGAAGAACTTAAAGGGTTTGAGTAAAAGCAGAGGATGAGGTCCTATTGACACTCCTGAAATGGAACATGAAAAGGAGCTAGGTTTCAAAATATTTCAAAGGATTCTCTTTGTCACATAATTATTTTCATAAGATAAAAGGGTATTTATGAGTTTCAAAGAAGTATAGTTTTGAAAGTAGTCTCTAAAAGAAAAACATCAGTTTGATTAGAAGGTCTTGATCAGTTTGAAGGAGCATTTGAAAAAAGTGTTTTAAACCAGTCCCTTTGTTGTTTAAACCATAAAGAAAGCAGTGATTAAAACATGGACAGTCATCATTTCAAATTGAAGGTGTGCTATACATAAAACAATGGTGTTGAAAGCAATTTGTTTAAAATATTAGAGAAGAAGAAGTGGTTAGAAGATGAAGATTTTTGTCAGTTGAAAAGAGTCTTTTAAAACATGGTTTTCAAAAGTACCATGATCATATTAAAAAGAGAGAGACAGTGATTAAAGGATAAGGCTCTGTAGAAAATTGAAGGAAGTCTTTTGTGTTATGAAGAAGTAAAGGTTTTCCAGTCTCCAAAATCAAACAAAACAGAGTGTGTGCAGAGGGTTTTTAAATCAATTTGAAGGATTCTTTGAAAACAATGATTTCAAAGAGTGCCTTTTCCATCAAAACCACAAAGAAGCAGTCATCTCACAAAGGCAAGATGGAAATTGGGAGAAGGAGTTCTATGAATTGAAGGGGGTTTTTTTTCACCTTTAAGAACAGAGATTTCAAAAGGGGAAGTGTTTGAGGAAAAGGGTTTTTTGTACCAAAACAAAGGGAGACTTCGTTTCAAAAAACCACAAACATATTTTGTTAAAAACCTTTGTTCAAAACACAGTGATGAAAAGTAATTTTTTTTTCATTTTGACAAATACTTATTTACTAATATCAAAGAAATAAATTGATTTTCAAGGAGTAAAATGTGTCTTGATTGAATATTTTTTCCAATGATCATTTCAAAAGTTGGTCTTGGTAAGTCAGTGAAGAGTATCAGAAGCAACTGGCACTACAAAAAGCCAAATTAGTTTGCCCGAAGGAATTTGAAGGATGCACAAGAAAAACTCAAAATTGGCCACAGAGGGCGCCCAGTGAGAAAAAAGGAGAAAGACACCTCTAGACTTGAAATTTTGGCCCGATCTTCTAGACATTTTTCTAAAAAGCCTTGAGAGACTTGCTCACCAAAATTGAGCAAAGTTTGACATGTTCTTGTTTTTCGACATTTTTGGGCCTAATTGCATAAAATCATGGGCGCTGCCATTTTGGTTTGGAGCACCCTCAACTTTAGAGAGTGGTACCATTGGATGTATCAAATTCAGGGGCATCTACTCAGAAAATTTTACAGCATTTGAAGTTTTTGTGGTTCCCCAAAGATGCATAAAACACTCACTTTTTCGACACTCTGCCCACATATTAGCAAGGCCTATTTTTTGGGTTTTTTCACTCAGTTCAGTATTTGATAAAATTTTGGGGATCATATTGGGAAAATTAAAGTTTTCCCAGAAAGTAGACATCCAGAGCTTTCCAACGAGCCATCACAGGCCTCGTTTCGACATCGGGAAGGCCTCCAAACTTTGTCGGCAAGATAGAGGACTTTCTGCTGATATATTTCTTAAGTATTTTTGTGAAAAATGTACCTTTCTAAAGTGACTTTTCCTCGTGTGCGTTTAGCTATTTTTGGGCATGATTAGTTATGAAAAGTCAATATATTTTCTTTTTTTATCATTTTTGAGATATTTTATTAGATATTTTGTGCCTTGGGATTTACAAAGCCTCAAGGACAAAATCAGATATTTTTGATGGGCCAATGAGATTGAAAGTTGCACTAGGAGGTTTTCCCTCATCTTGGCCTATATATTCCATGAGAATTCATTGTAAACAAGGCTGAATTTGATGAATATAAGCAACACATGGCTATACAAGCTTGGAAGAAACACGTGTCTCATGCTTTTGGATAGTTTCTTGGATGTTTTTGGATGATGAAAGAGGATTGTTGTTAGATTACATGACTTGGTAGAATGGTATAGTGTCTCTCTCTATGTTTTGTTTCTTAGTTTTCATTCATAATTCCATGTTCTTTCTTGCTATAAGACAGTAGAGAATAAATTTGAGACATGCCCTTGGAGGCACCTCAAATTTCCTATTTCCTTATAGCTTTTATGTTTTCTTCATTCTTAGTCATATTAAAGAATCCTTGATTTCTCTTTGATAACTGAAGAATATTGTTTGCTTGTTTCATTTATGGTTTTATGCATGCTAAGTATGATTCACAGTATGCCCTGCTTACTCATGGCTAGACATAGCTCCACCTATGAAACCTCTCTTTGATTGGTTATATTGTCGTTTGTTGAACCAAGGAGGTCTTGTACTGATCTTTCCCTTTGCCTAAAACTATGCAATCTGTTTTCAAAGTGCCCAATAGCTTGAAATACTGTGTTTAGGCATTCCTTCATAGTGATTTGAGTTGTTTTTTTGTCTTAAATGTATTTTCCCAAAGTCTGATAGCCATTTCCTAAAGTTAGAGAGTCATATATCTCTATACATGGCTTGAATGTTTATTTCTATGCATTGATCAATTTGTAGTTACATTTCTCATGATTAATGGTTAGCCCTACCATGTTTATGTCATATATTAAAATATTTATGCTTGAAATCCTTTGTTATTCACAAATTTAATGTCCATCTCACTCCATTTTACCCAAAGATCCATTCTACCTCGAATCAAATCGGCCCTTCAACAACCTTGTATCACCATCTGAAAGCTTTCTTGACCTCTTTGACCCCATATCCCAATTGATCCAACATCTTTTTACCTATCTTAATATTTTATCAGTTCATCCCTCACAACCTAAAAACCAAAACTAAAAACCTACTTCATAACTAGCCTAATATCAAGAACACAATAAGCAAACACACAGATATCCCTTACACAAATAGAGAGAGCCCTCTGTCAGTCCAGGAAGGCTAGGCCCTTGGTCTCCAAAGACTGGTTTGATGTTACATTGTCATTTGGCTTGCCAATCAGCCAAATCACTGGACACTAACATAATGGCGATCACGGTGGGACCTTCTGAGTTAGTGACAGTCTAAGTACTCCTTAGTAACTCTCGAAGTCTCATTCAAACTTATAAAAACTTAAGTATTGTCCAAGAGTAGAAACTAGTTCCTTCACCATCTTAGAAAAATGATGAGTCAGTTATAGGAAACTTTTCCAAACCTCAAGGCTAATTAAAACTTAGAAAACCCCAAAACATCCTTAGATTGGGTTTTGTCAATATTGGCGGTGGACCATACACATATACCTTCAAAACAACTAAAAATCCACCTGGAGACTCCACTAGCCTCTAGTAGGCCTTACTATTTTGCTAAAATTTAGAATACTATCCAATCAACTTATCCCACTGCTCCCTAACATAATGGCGATCGTAGTGGGACTTTTCTGAGTTCATTTTAATCTGAATACCTTTCAATACTAACGGAAAGCCCCTTTTTGAACTGAAACACATTATACTATTGAGCCACCTCATCGCCACACTAACATAATGGCGATCACGGTGGGACTCTAAGTGATAAACAAACTTAGATTCCCTAAAGATTCCAGTAGCCTTAAGAATACTATCTGATTGACTTATCCCACCGCTCACTAACATAATGGTGATCATGGTGGGACTCTGAGTGATAAACAAACTTAGATTCCCTAAACTTTCCAGCAGCCTTAAGAATACTATCTGATTGACTTATCCCACTGCTCACTAACATAATGGTGATCAGGGTGGGACCTTTCAAGTTAGTGACAATCTAAGTACTCCTTAGTAACTCCTGAAGTCTCATTCAAATTTAGAAAACTTAAGTGTTGTTTGAAGAGTAGAATCTAGCTCTTTCACCATCTTAGCAATGTGATGATTCAGTTATAGGAAACTCTTCCAAACCTCATAGGCTACACAAAAACTCAGAAAACCCCAAAACATTCCCAGATTTGCTTTTCCCTTGTTATTGGTGGTGGACCATAGCTACATCTTTACAAAAACAACCAAGTTCAACCTGGCGACTCCACTAGCCTCCAGTAGACCTAAAAAACTCCATAAAAAAAAAAAAACCAAAAAATTTCATAAACCATACCTTTCTGTTGACTCATCCTCTCAAAAACTTAAAATTCATGGTGCAAACTCTGTGATCAGTGACAAACTAAGTATAACTTAGCGATTCAAAAACCTTCACCTAAACATAGGAGATAAATAGAAATAAAATTTCAAATAGAACCATTGGCTTGTCCAAAAAGCCTAGCAAGCTGTTGACACCATGTGATAACTCTTCCTTGCAAGTCTTCACCTCAAATTTTGCTAGATTTTTTTTTCCCGAAAACAAATTTGATAGTATTAGTGGTGGAACATAGATCTCAAATAAATCCGCTTGGTGACTCCACAACTCTCAATAGACCTAAATACTCCACTGGAGGAAGAACCTAAAACATGACCAGTCATCGTAGAAAGAAAAAGCACTCAGGCCTTAGTTGGATTCAAGAAATTATTGTATTTATCTATAACTATGTTCTATCCTACTTTAAGCTTGATCAAGAATACACCAATGAGATCTACATTGATCATTGTAAAGATCTCAAACCTCGAAAATCTAAGCCTCAAATTTCAGACTATGAGCAGGCTTATACACCTGTGCTTACGCCAGATTCACCTATGGAAAACCTAGCAAAACATGAGCCTCATGCTACCTTTCCCACTCTGGCTGAAACCTCAAACATTCATAAATCTCTTTTTACACTACCTATATCCACAAAGGTCCCAGAAAGATACAAGCCTCTAGTTTTACCTCCCATCTCCTGAGCCCTCCCTGCAAATCTTCAAAATAAATTACCCAGATTTGATGGAGAAAGCTCCAAAGTCACCGCTGAAGAGCACGTACAAAATCTTGAGGATTTTCTTGACCTTTATGAAATAGAAGAAGATGATGTGCATATTATAATGTTTTCCTATCATTACAAGGAAAAATTAAGAGTTGGTTTAAAGACCTTCTAGCTGCAAGCATTACCAATTTTCATCAGTTCACTCAAATCTTCCTAGATAGGAGGGTGGTAATGAGTAATAAAGTTCTCATCATAAAGGAATACAATCAGTTAAAAAGACAACCAGGGGATACAATACAAAACTTTTCAGCCAGGTTCAATAAAGTATACCATGCAATGGCTACTAACATAAAGCCACCCCTCGGATGTGCTCTCTTGCACTACCAGGTTCTTTTGACCCAAAGATGGTTTTCTGGATAAGAAATAAAGATCCTTTGACCCTAGAAGAAATGAAAAGGATAGAAGTTGTTGTAGAATTCAACATACTAAATAGGGAGGCACAGCTAAGAATAATAGAGAAAGACAAAGAAAATCAAGAGAGAATAATATCTTTAGAGGAAAAGTTGAAAAAATTGGTATATGATTTCAGCAAACTAGAGCATCTACTTGACAAGAAAAGATAAAGACACAAAGTTAAGGTTAACACTGCTTATTCAAACCAACCTACACTTCTTCCTCAGGATGAACACACTCAACTATTACAAGACAAGAGTTATGAACAAAATGCGCCTAATGAGAAAGTTGCAAATAAAAATGTAGAGGAATGCTCTAAAGAGAATATCAGCCATTTTGAAATCACAGATTATGAAATGGAAGAAGAATCAAACCTTTAGGTTCTCTACCCTTATGCTTTAAATCATTCTAGACTCTGAAAGAAAATTTGCATCCTAAAGATCTTTTAGCAGTTATTCAGGAAAACCCTGCTCAAGTTAACTCTTACCTAAATCAAGGAAAGTTGATTGAAGAGGAATTCAAATATGAGATAGAAGATAAATAAAAACTTGTAGAATCTTTACCTTTATGCTGGGAGTCATTTGAGTTCATAAAAGAAAATTGGCCTCCTAAGAATACATCAGAGGAAACTCATGAATCCCATTTTTATTATCCCAAACATCAAGAAGAGTTGAGGGAGGATGAATTCAGATCCGAAATAGGAGATAAATCAAAACCTGTAGGATCTCTACCTTTATGTTAGGATTCATTTGAGCTCATAAAAGCAAATTGGCCTCCTAAAAATCTATCAGAAACAACTCATGAATTACATGCTAACTATCCTCAACATCACAAAGCATTGGTTGAAGATGAAAACAATCAAGAAATAAAAGAGAACCCACAAGATCTCCCTAAAGGCACAAGTGATGATTCATCATCTTTCATAAGTGAAGCCCAAAAAGACACTCATTCTCTAGATCAGCTTTCCCAAGAGAAAGAAAATTATCGTAGCTATATCCAAAGAGAAATGAAAATGCCTCGCTTTTTAACTGAAGAGGAAATAGATCAACTCATAAACATACAGTCAACCTCTCCTGATTTTTCTCCTGATCTTAACTATCACATAGCAGTAAATATATTTAAAGATCAATTCAAAGAAAAAAAATATGATATTCTAATATGTATGGTTGGTGACATTAATTTTAATGATGATTTTCCAAGGTTTGATCAATATGTTGATAAAGATGATGATTTCCAAACAGAAGCTAAATTTGCAGAATACTTAGTTTTTGATTTTTGGGAGGAAGCTCAGTTTCATAAACTTGAGGAAGGTAACCAAACAAAACATATCAGCTATGACAGTGATGAGAAAAGCTCAAAAAATTTGGAAGCAAATGAAGGCTTGAAAATTGATGATCACAAGAAAGTTGCTGCTCTTCTTTCTTAGGAAGATTTGTTTCCAAAGAGTATCACTACCCATCAAAGTGATGACCTTCACACAGTTTTCAGCCCGCCCTATCAAAACACATCAGCTTGGCAAGAGGACTACACTGCAATATATGATAAGTCTCACAGTTCAAGTAATCATGAGGGAGAGGAAGAGTTTCTTTCCCAAGAAAGTCCCAAGCATAGCTAAGTAGAACTAAGAGTAGTCCTGAATGAAGCCTATATAGCAAATCCTCTAGATCAGGTATTATTCCAAGATCCATTTGTTGTTTCCCTTGAGAAATCTGAAGGAGTAGTGGGTTCTATCATGAACAGTTTTCTACCAAGAAAAAATTAAGCACTACTGTTCTAAAACAAGCCAAATAGAAGTGGCCTTTTCATTACTTCAGTATCATGAAAGAATTAAACCAGAGTCACCCATGTAATCATCTACTTGACTGGTTACATTGGAAAAGAGATTTCACCAAATAAATGTCTATTGTGTATAGATTAGATTAGGATAGATAGACAACAGTGGAAAATAAGCTCAGCCTTGTGAGCATCTTTTCAGTTCTAGATTATTTGAAGAAAAATTGAAAAAGAAGAAAATACAAAAACAGTAAAAAGAAGAAAAAGAGGGCAGTTTCTAAAAGAAATGGTACAGCCCCATACCCAAAAATAGTCATGCTGAAAGCGAGCAAGTCTAAATGCCGCTACTAGTGCTCAAAAGTCTTGTTCAGTTATCTAGCCTAATCATAGCTTAACATGTTTTAAATTTATTTGCTGATAATTTAGTGAGAGAAGAGATAGTAAAATTGTGTAAGCTTGACTTGTAAAAGAAAATAGATTAGGAAAAGATACTGGTTCCACGTGCTCAAAACAGAACCAAAGAGGAAAACAGGGATGAAAAACAAACTGTGTATCATAGCCCTGATTTTTCTAGATTTCATTTTCATGCAAAATAATATTTGTGTGCAACTTGTCTTTCATGCCACGGGTACATGAAAAATCAGACTGTCTAATCCTGATTTGGTCATTTTTCAATTTCATGTTCTAGAATACTGAATAAAATCCTGTCAAATAGCTTAATCTTGACAGCCGATCTAGCATAGGTAGAGAAATAAAGGAGTTCACCAGTTTAATCTAAACTCCTGGAAGATATAAGTGTAGCCTTAGATAGTTTATATTCTAAAAAATATCATGTCAAAAGGTTGCTAGTCAAAATGCACCTAAAGAAGAAAAATGTTAGGAAATATAGTTGGGTAGGTAGAGATGTTTTTGAGGCTAATCATGGTGTCAATTTTAAAAAATGGCGTCAAGAAAGAATGAAATTTGCGCCAATGGATAAGGCACTGGTCTTCATAAGCCAAAGATCTGCAATTCTGGACACCTCCTGAAAAGGAGCTTCCCTCCCCAAATGGAGCCACTGTTAGTCATCAGTATTTTTCACCTGTTGTTGATGACGAGATTCCTAGCTGAGTTTTCTAGAAGTTGATCTCCATATGTCAATTTGTCATCTAGAAAACCCCCAAACAAATTTTTTCTTTCCTAACCCTTCTTGTCAGCCTATGATCAGAGCAATCTTCAGTTTTCAAAGTCATGTCTTGTTTCAGCAAAATATCCCTGTCTATAGCTGTCTTAGTCTTACTGGTCTATTATCATTTTCCCCTTGGTTCTCATGAAACTCACTGTCCAATATTTGACAGAGTGTCTCCCTTCCTATTCTTGATCTTCTTGTCAAACACAATCAGAGTTAATGAAAGTTGCCCCTACGTTAGGTAGTGGCACTTTAGAGAATCCCTTCGTCGACAAAAATAGCCTGAGCCAGAATTCTTTGTTCAATACCAACCAGCCTGAATTAGCACTTAATATGCAAAAAAAAAACCTTGATATACCCCTAGGTCACACCACTAAGAGGTCTTTTTGTCTCAATTCAGAAGAAATTCTATAAAGATCTAATACAGAAAGAGATGAGCATGTGCACAGTCTAAAAGAATATCTTTAAGATTGGGAAAAATCTCCATAAGACACTAAAGGAGCTTTCAAAGGTTAAAAGTCATATTTTTTGCATCTCTGCAGTGTGAAAATTGGATGAAAAATAGTAGCCAGACAAGAGCAGGGAGACAAGTCCAAATAATTCTCTCATGTTGAAGAAATTTTCCATCAGCAGGTAGAGAGCTGCAATGAAAAGAAAGCAAGAATACCTTGTTTCGAAAGCCAAACTAATATAAGATTGATCTGCAGTGTTTCAGCGTGTCTTTCAGAGGTAATGCTGCATAATTTTTCCCGAGGAAATCATCATAGTACATAAGAGGATAGCTGCTTCTTATGCTGCCTCAAGCCTGGGATAAGAACACTAGTCAAAGAGAAAATCCAATGTACCTCTGCAAACATAGTAAAAAAATGTTAGTAAGTGATGACTAGAAAGAAAATAATCTACAAATACATGTCATATGGTTTTTGGTTTAAAAGTTTCATAAAGATATTTGACAAAGGATACATATCTCAAAATATGCCTCATATAGCAGATTGTCAAAATTTCACTTTATTACCTATTCTGATATACCAAGCAGAGACATGTGTGGCAAAGAAAGACGACATAGTTTGGGAAATAGATGAAATGTCAAGACTATGAAACCTCCTCCAATAGAGAGCAGATGGTTGGGTGACATGCTAAAAATCTCCTCCAATATAAGAGCATATGGTTTAGAAACAGAGATGTAACCTCATTTAAAGAAGTAGAGGGTCAGGATGTTTTAAGTGATCTCAGAGCTATTGTGGGCCACCTCCTTCCAAGGGATAAGACAAAAAATGCATCAGTAGGTTCGGATTATGTTTAAGAAAGTTTTCAATTGGAAAGTCAAAGTTGAAAATCAGTGGGAACAATTGAAAGTTTATAAGCTGAATTCTAGTATTACATCATAATCAAAGCAATGATATTATAGTATTGAAGAAACCTCTTATTCCTGTCTATAAATACCTCCATCAGTAGATAATAAGAGAAGGCCTCATGATACGTCTAAAGGGTCATTGAAAAGAGCTGCAATAGTAGTTTTTGTGATTATTTCCCTTATTGACTAAATCAAGAAAAAAAGCACAGCGACTCCTTGAAATGATCTATTCAAATTGCAGAAGCTGTAGTTATGCCATGCATGAAAAACATGGTTCAAGGTGGTTTCCCCGTAATGAACAAGCAAGAGTAGTGGGTTTTTGATGGCGGGATTTCATCTTGGCAGTGCTATGAGCTCAACTTTTTCACCCATTATAATGGCATAGACAGGAGTCTTTGGTCCTTTCATTATCTTTAGAATCTATGGTTTCCTTTGGTTTTTAGTATGGCTAACAAAAATATCTAGAAGTCCTCAAAATCATCCTCTAAAACTTGGGTCAGAGCTTATGTACATTCTAGATGGAGATGAGAATTCCATAAAAGTTGGCACACATAAGCCCTTTGCAGAGTTTTGATAAATATTGACTGGAGAGAATTTTACAGCTCTTGCTGTCAGGTCTATTTCACTGAAAAATACAAACTAAAGATGAAGCTGATCCAGATGATTGTTCTAGAGCAAGAGTTAATAAAAAATATGCAAGCATTGATCTGGAACAAGAATTTTCAGAACCAGATCTAGATGATAGAGAAATGCATGATGGTGTTGACAAGCTGCAATAAGGATAAAAATGATAATATCCTTGGTGAAAAATCAGAGGATATGCCTATGAAAGGACCCTCATCACTTCAAAAGCAATCGGTTTTTAATTATACTTCAAAGGCTGTAATGGAAAATGTTATTAACCCCTTTTCATCATAAACATAAGGCCTTAGTAAAGTATCATGGCATGACTTCATTCAAGATACAGTAGAAAATCAAGACAGATTGTTAAAAAGCCTCCTTAATTCATGAAGCAATGGATTTACCCTATGATTGATTGAAAGGCTGCAAGGTTGTCTTGATAATGGACTCCTCTATAAACAACAATCCAAGTCTAAAAGTTTCAACACTCTTTTCATTCCATACAAGATAGAGTTTTTAGAAGACACATGACAGTTATCAAACATAGGCCTCCTTCATAAATAAGTAAAGGTCCCACCATTTTTCAAGGTTGAAGAAACATTCCATTCAATATGACAAAGTTTTCAAAAGACAGAGGTTAAGGAGCGCCCAGGAATTTTGTTTCAAAATGTGTTTCTAACCAAACAGAGATGAAATTGACAAAAGTGAGAGAGGGTTTTGTCCCTCATTGGCTCAAGAAGAAAAACATCCTTCAGTTTCTACAGAGGTATCATGGTTTGTGAGAAATGTAAAAAATACAGCTGTCACGGGAGAATTTCTGCACCAAGATTCACCATTTCGACCAATGCTGGGACAGTCAAATTTTGAACAAGAAAATGGATACCAAATGAAAAAACTCAGGCATATTTGCAAATTATACTTCCATATTTGGCAATTAGACTTCCATAGCTTTCCAACGAGCCATCTTGGGCCCAATTCCGACACCGGGAAGACCTCCAAAATGGGCTTCAAAAGTGCGTGGCGCATTTGAAAAATTGCGCAGTGCACCTGTGTGATTGCGTGGCGCGCCTGTGCAACACTAAGTGATTAAAAGGTTGGAATGGTGATTTTGTTCTGGATCTGACAGAGAAGAATTGCACCAAGAAAACTCAAGTAAAACATCATGTGAAGATTGTTGAAATAGCATCAGGAAGTTTTAATTCTTTGCCAAATTGTTGAGGAGGTAAATCCCCTCTACGGACAGAGGTGATCCCTACTAGCCCAGCAGGGGTCTAGCAACAATCACGAAATGTTACAACGCAAGTTCCTAGTTACGAATGAAAAGACCAAAGATGTAGACCTACCTGGAATCCAATGCTACGATCTGAAGAAGAAAGCGTTCCCGTTCCTCAGCCTCGGCAGATCACGATCCTCCACGATCTCCGCGGATGGACACCTGCACATGCAAGAAACAAACAGATACAAGCATAAAATCCAGCATACGCAACTAAATATCAGTCAGAAAGGATACTACTCATATTGACATAATCGAAAACAGAGAGGAACCAAAATCGTAATCATTCATTAAGTAACAATTGAAAGAGATTACAACCAAAGTTCTGACGTCGTGGTCTCCTTCGGATGGGTCTCCAGTCGTTCACATCTCGCAAAGCTCGCCAGGGAAAGGGAAAACCTCTCTAGAGTCTCTCGATGATAGTCTCCTTACTTGAGTCGGCCTTAAGGGAAGAAAGAGGGCTCTTACAACACAAAGGCTCTTGGGAATTTGGAGATTCAAAGCTTAGGCCCTTCAAGACTTTCAGCCCTTCAGCCCCTTCATCAATGGATGAAGGCTATATTTATAGAGGAGAGGAGGAGGTTGGGATCCCTACAATAGTGGAAGGGAGGCCTTATCCCTTGGGAGGTTCCCCATAATGTGGAAACAAGAGGCCAAAGGAGGAAGGCCGTGGTTATTCAGGCGAAACCACTCCTGATGACTCATCCGTGAAGTTGTTGTAATCGAAAATTCACCTCTTGTTTTAAAAAAATTTCCAAAAGTAGAGTGGCGCGGGTGCTTAACTGGGACAGAGCGCCAATTTGTGTGGGCTCATTGTTAATTTTCCCCCATTGGCGCGGGTACATAACGAGATACCAGCGCCAAGGCAAAAACAGGTATTTTTAGGGGTCTGCTCAGGAAATGATCAACAGAAGGAATGTTGTCCTCATGGAAAGGGATGAAATGATGGTATTTGCAAGGCATGACACTGCTTATTCGTCACAGAAACGACCCTCCAATGGGCAAGATGGGAATTGCAGGGACGGTGACAAATTACTGTGTAATAGATGCCCCCTAAAGCATGAGGCCTGAGAGAGAGAGGGGTGAAATGCTTTACGAGAACATGTTCAACTAAAGGCCTGCCGTCAGAAAACCTGCGCAGAAAAATACAACTGATATCTCAAGTACATGATGTATATGTGGTATGGGCGCAGCCATCCAAAACAGAGTTCACTATAATCCAGATCCAGGGTATGGGCACAGCCATCTAGCGAGGACCAAATAAATAGACTCAGGTATGGTCGCAGCCATCCAATCAGCGAGTCATATACATAATGATAATAATCCATAATCACAGCCTGGATTACAACAGACACAATCCAGGGTCTTGCGCTCCATCTCGACCCAAACAAAGTACAAGTTCAAGCATGCGAATATGTGAGCTGAAGTCAAACATGCAAGAACATCGTCTGATTACCAGCCAATGATGAAAGTTATTAATGGACGTGAGAGGAACCACCAATAATGACAATGGCCCTCAAGGTACTACAGGTACAATCTACGGCGTGTGAATCAATGAGCTGGTGTCGAACACCCGTAGAATCATTCGATCGGAGGCCAATGATGAAAACCCCTCATCAAATGCGACGAACCTGGCATTGAGGCATGCAGGCTCCAAGGTACCATAAAGGAGTCTCTAGATCAACTTCTTGGATAATGAGCTGAAGTCGACAGGAAGTGACCTTGATCGAAGGTGGGCCATAATGTTTCCCACATCATCGACACGAGACAGAGGAACATGATGTTTTGTTGTGAATCAAGATCGTATAAGAATCAGAGGAAGGTCGATATTTGCAGAGGTCAACTTCTCTTGAACATATTGACGGCACAACAGTGGATTCGGTAGTATTTGACATCAAAAGATCAGAGGTCATAGTGATGAGGCAAAGAGCAGATGAGAGGTCAAAAGGGATTATCCAAACCCACAGAGGCAAGCGAAAAGCGAGATGAGATGTCCCCAACCCGACACGAATGCAGACAAGTGCCATGTTCAAGAGCGACATACTACCGACACGACAATGATGCTGGTTCCATTTTTCCCCCACCATCTCGGTGAGTACCTCTTTATTTTTACACAAGCTTGAAGAGGATACCATATGCTTGTCATATAAGTCCGCCCTTCGGGCGAATCCATCCTAGTACATTTAACGAGCCCTAGGAAGGAGAAACTCGGAGAACATCATTTCGACTGGATCCGATGTCATCATGGTTTAACGAGTCTGACAAAGGGAAAACTCGGCATCTTTTCATGTTTAGAGAGTTTGAAAAAAAAAACATAAAAGTAAACTCCATAGGTCCCTTTTCGTAAATAGTTCCTCAGATCTGAAAAGGTAGAAAACAATATCCGAGAAAACCTCCTAGTCACGATAGGCTAGGGTATTCCTTTTTCGTAATCAATCCCACCTCCAAAAAGGCAACGATATTGCAGATGTCGTTCTCAGCCCACTTTAACGAGATCAAAAAACGACATACCTCGGTAATATTTTCATGTTTTTTAAGAGTCGAGAGAAAAGAGTTGAAAGGTGACTCCTCCTGGAGGAACGAGTGGTATAAAGGGAAGCAACTGGTTCCGGTAATGGTGGAACTGCTCAGAACAAGTAAAGGTTGAGAGGCTGGCTAACAAGACCACTCATCGCAGCGGTTCCTCAGGAACGGTTAAAACAACCAAGTGAAAGCATATGATCGACCAAGCAGATAGTGACGATGGAGTGAGAAAACCATGGCTCATCTGGAAAAAACAGGCTGATAAAATGACAATCACAAGGGGTAAAATGGGAAAGGTTTCATTTTTACACAAGCTTGAAATCAGGAAACTTTGCTTGAAGTTGGTTTCATTTTTACACAAGCTTGAAACAAAGATAAACTATGCTTAAGACCGGTTTCATTTTTACACAAGATTGAAACGGAAACAAACTATGCTTGAAAAAGTAAGCATGCCCCCAGCATGGTGACTCAATTCGAGGTACATGCCCCCCAAGCTTCAGTACATATGAAAGGAAGATGGAGTGAAGGTTCAAATTACGAGATCAAAAGAAAGACTCAACTGGGATTTTACGAGATCGGATCAAAGACTCAAATTGAACAAGAACGCGTTTCATTATTTTAACGAGGTTGACACATTAAAAGAACTATCCTCAGGACACCTTGTTTCATGGTTTAAGGAGCTTGGCACAAGACAAGGAACTTTGCTCGAACAACCTTGGTTTCATTTTTTAAGGAGCTTGACACAAGAGAAGGAATCATGCTCAGACAACCTGGTTTCATTTTTTAAGGAGCTTGACACAGGAAAAGAACCATGCTCCGACAACCTGGTTTCATTTTTTAAGGAGCTTGACACAGGAAAAGAACCATGCTCCGACCAGACCTCATCATAATGAACAAGAAGTCATCTCTTCCAAAATTTCTACTCCTGATGGAAGGAAAACATCTCGGAAATCAGGACCCAATGCCCCCAGCACCTGATGCACGACGGCATCATCACTGAGCACAGGAACGGGGTAGGTAGCCACATAGTTGACCTGCGGTGGGGCAGATACAACGGGTGGATAAAAACCAGGAAGGGATGATGGCGAGCCAGCTGCCATATCAGGACCAAAGAACGAAAGCTGATCAATGGTCACGATTCGTCCTTCATGTGGAAAGCAGACCACACGAAAGAGGGAGGAGACAAGCGCTCCCATGGCATAGGTGTAATCGCGTCCCAAGAGAATATTGAAATCCAAGGGGCCTGGAACAACCATCACGTCCATATGGACGGTTTTACCTCCCAAAGTAACAGGTAACCTTGGAAGGATCTCTAACGGTTGACTCGTTCTTCTGTTAAAAGTCAAAAGATTCTGTGTAACAGGCGCAAGTGGTGGCGAACTGAAAGCTTTCCAGGTAGTTGAGGATAGAATACTAACAGAGGTGCCTTCGTCTATAATGGTGCTAGGTACGACCAGACCAAGAGCCTGTACTGTGATCTCGAAAGGCACATAAGACGGAAGGCGGTATCCTACAAATCGACTCCAATCGAAGGAAGCGACCAAACTACTTGGAGGGGCTACCATCGAACCGAGATGGTCTTCCCCTGGTGTTACGGAAGAAGAAGGAGCATCCTCCACGACCTCCATCTCGAAGGCGGGAGGAGTATCCCCTGGAACCTCCATCATAGGAGGTAGAGGAGTAGCTTCTTGAGATACAGGGACTGGAGAATATTTCTCCAAGTTTGAAGAATCTGAAGAAACAAGAAGAACCTAAGGGGTACGAGATCCAATCTCGAAGGAAAAGACCTGGTGCACCGTAGACGGGTCCATCTCAACCGATCCCACGACCAATGGATGGTTGGGAACGGATTCTTGAATTTGAATTTCCGAGGGAGCGGGATCGACCAAGGATGACTCTTGACCAATCGTAGGATCAACTGGTGGAGGACTCAAAGAAAGCCAATTATAACCAGCTGGAAGGCATGGTGTAGAACCGGTTAAGTTGTCCAAAACACACTTGGCTTCATCCATATACGGACAAAGGTGAATGGCATGGTGCCCTTCACACAAATTACAGGGATTGGTAATCTTACCCTGCTTCTTAGGAGCCTTACCAGCACCAGTTGAAGACGTGCCCCCAACTTGACTCCCGGAAGCCAAAGAAAATGGTGGGCGACTGTTGGACCATACTTCAAGCACCTTCGAAATGCCAGGGCAGTCTCGAAGAAGATGATCTCCCGTGCACAACATGCAAGGGAACTTGATTTTCTGTGGAGGGTTGGAAGGTTTATCAAGAGGAGACTTCTCGAAAGCAGTAGCTGCAGCCTTAGCCTCTCGCTTATCAGACTTCTTCTTCTTTGTCTTCTTCTTCTTCTTCTTAGCCACCTAGTTACTCGAATCTAGACTTTCACCAAGCGAAGTAGAAGAGGAGGATGCAGAAACAGGCGAAGAAGGGGAGAGGTCCACCTTGGAATCAACAAGATGTTCTTCAGGTGGAGGAACTGATTGAACAATAGTCGAGACATTCGGGACCACAGAGGTTGAAAACAACCAAACAGGCAACCCAACAGTTAACCCAGGAAGGGACAACGTTGCCATATAAGGAGCACCAACATTTCCAAAGGGAGGAAACGGACCAGGATCTCCATCGGAGGAGATTCCTTGGTTGGTGAAATCTGGAGAATTTGCCATCAGAAACGATCTTCAGAACAACACCCTAAGGAAACTAACTTTAACCAGGAATAATTCGTGGGCAGTTAATTTTTAAAACATTGAAACAAAATTCCATTGTTTCATCTTTTAAGAGTTGAGAAACAGGAAAAAGGTGACTCTATCACTTTCAGGTTGGAAACAAGCATGAAAGGACAAGCGCTTGATGACCTTTTCAAATTTAAAGAGTCAGAAAAGATCGAAATGACTACTCAGGAATACTAGGCAAAAGGGTGTACCAAATAACCGTGAACTGCAATATACACCTTGGTTTCAAAATGAAAGAGAAATCAACCAAGGACTTTCTGTACATGCAGGCAATCTCCCCGAATGCTGTGTTCGGTGTATCACGGGTATAGGGCGGCAGACTCGGCTTCCTACGGATAAAGGATTGAAACCTAGTGGGGTCTCCCTTTATATACTCAATGGTACGGGGAGCACAAATCCGTACTAGCGCTGTCTAAAGCCAAGAGGCAAACGACAACTACTAGGTTTAACGACGCCGAAACACGTCTCTAGCCTAGACCTATAAATATTTCGTTAATGTTTCAATGC
Source organism: Pinus albicaulis (assembly GCA_034641835.2). Classification (NCBI taxonomy): domain Eukaryota; kingdom Viridiplantae; phylum Streptophyta; class Pinopsida; order Pinales; family Pinaceae; genus Pinus; species Pinus albicaulis. The sequence continues at coordinate 1,397,880,706 of CM076574.1, read as the reverse complement.
CTCCTTAGGTAAATTGAGTAAATTTTAAGGTTGATATTCAATTATGTCTTGGTTTCAAGGCCCTACCATATGTCATATGACAATCTCCTATGTGTAGCTACATGAGAAAAGAAAACTTTTCAATTCGATGAATGTTATCTAGTTAAGGGAAGAGCTTCAAACAATGATGCAACAAACAGCAAAACTGAAAATGAAACTTTTCCAAACTAGTTGACTTTCACTATCCAAAAGTATTTTCAAACATTCAACGATGCGAATAATGCAATGTAATCTATGCAAAATCCTTTTTTTTTTCCAAAAACTATGCAACTGTAATCTATGCACAATTTCCTTTTTCTTTTCAAATGATAAGAATGCACTCAATGCATTTTTCGATAAAATGAGAATCTACTTAATGCATGCTTTTAACAAAAGAGAATGCACTCAAAGCGATTTTTAGTTTTCAATCACTAAACAATATGATCTAAGTCCAATGATAAATATCAAAACTACTTTCCGATGTAATGTGATCTAATTCATCTTAACAAAAAGAACACTTTAAGACGAAAACTAAAAAAACGCAAATCTTCTTAACGAAGGATGAATGCAAAAGAGATGTAAATAAACACTAAGAATGCAATCGTTGTTTCAAAACACTTTGTAACAAAATTCCTCAAAAGTTGAAAAAACACAAAGAGGACTTCCAAAGAATGAGATCAAAACAAGGCATTCATTCCCTTTTACGTCAAGCAATCATGGAAAGAAGACATCCCAAACAATGAGCAATGTAATCTATGCTCATATAAGGAAAAGACCGGAAGGGAAAGACACACTGGTGAAGGATTTAGGGAAAAAATCTCAATTTTCATACACCCTGAAATTGGCCCGACTTGTACATTGACAACTAGCGCCAACTGGCGCGACTTGTACATTGACAACTGGCGCCAATGGCCAATTGGCGCGGGTTGCTAACTGACAACAAGCGCCAACGCCTGAAAATGAAAAAACAAAGAATTTCTCCCAACCAAGACCAGACTTACCACTTCAAGCAGAATCCAAAACAAACCCAGAAGCAAAGTAATGACCAAAAGAAGCTTCCAAACAAGGGTAGGCCCTAGCACCTACAGGAAATGGTGCGACTGTCTGTCTGTAATCCGCGCCAGACAGGGGATGGCGCGAGTTATGAACTGGCAACCTGCGCCAACTGGCGCGACTGTCTGGGATAAACTCACGCCAATCAAGCCAACTATGAAAAGGTGAAAAATCGGAAAAGCAAAGGTCAGATCTGATCCTCTGGGGCTGAACCAAAAGCCAAAACACAAAAAGAGCCAGCCCAAAAGGCCAACCAAGCAAGGAAAACCGGGAAACGATCAAAACGAGACAGTGAAAACTAGACAATTCCCCAGTGGAGTCGCCAAATTGTTGAGGAGGTAAATCCCCTCTGTGGACAAAGGCGATCCCTACTAGCCCAGAAGGGGTCTAGCAACAATCACGAAATGTTACAACGCAAGTTCCTAGTTACGAATGAAAAGACCAAAGATGGAGGCCTACCTGGAATCCAATGCTACGATCTGAAGAAGAAAGCGTTCCCATTCCTCAGCCTTGGCAGATCACGATCCTCCACGATCTCCGCGGATGGACACCTGCACATGCAAGAAACAAACAGATACAAGCATAAAATCCAGCATACGCAACTAAATATCAGTCAGAAAGGATACTACTCATATTGACATAATCGAAAACAGAGTGGAACCATAATCGTAATCATTCATTAAGTAACAATTGAAAGAGATTACAACCAAAGTTCTGACGTCGTGGTCTCCTTCGGATGGGTCTCTAGTCGTTCACGTCTCGCAAAGCTCGCCAGGGAAAGGGCAAACCTCTCTAGAGTCTCTCGACGATAGTCTCCTTACTTGAGTCGGCCTTAAGGGAAGAAAGAGGGCTCTTACAGCACAAAGGCTCTTGGGAATTTGGAGATTCAAAGCTTAGGCCCTTCAAGACCTTCAGCCCTTCAGCCCCTTCATCAATGGATGAAGGCTATATTTATAGAGGAGAGGAGGAGGTTGGGATCCCTACAATAGTGGAAGGGAAGCCTTATCCCTTGGGAGGTTCCCCATAAGGTGGAAACAAGAAGCCAAAGGAGGAAGGTCGTGGTTATTCAAAGCGGCGAAACCACCCGATGATTTTCACTCCGTCGGGTTAGCCAATCGAAAATTTTCTTTAAACTTTCAGCAGAGTGCGGGGTGCCAACCGTACGCAGCACCAATCGATTGTGGGCTCAGTGTTAATTTTCCCCCATTGGCACGGGTACATAACGAGATACCAGCGCCAAGGCAAAAACAGGTGTTTTTAGGGGTCTGCTCAGGAAATGATCAACAGAAGGAATTTTTTCCTCATGGAAAGGGATGAAATGATGGTATTTGCAAGGTATGACACTGCTTATTGGTCACAGAAACAACCCTCCAATGGGCAAGATGGGAATTGCTGTTACACAGTAATTTGTCACCGTCCCTGCAATTCCCATCTCGCCCATTGGAGGGTCGTTTCTGTGACCAATAAGCAGTGTCATGCCTTGCAAATACCATCATTTCATCCCTTTCCATGAGGACAACATTCATTATGTTGGTCATTTCCTGAGTAGACCCCTAAAAACACCTGTTTTTGCCTTGGCGCTGGTATCCCGTTATGTACCCGCGCTAATGGGGGAAAATTAACACTGAGCCCGCGCCAATTGGTGCTCTGTCCCAGTTAAGCACCCGCACCACTCTGCTTTTGGAAATTTTTTTAAAAAAAGAGGCGAATTTTCGATTACAACAACTTCGCGGATGAGTCATCAGGAGTGGTTTTGCCTGAATAACCACGGCCTTCCTCCTTTCGCCTCTTGTTTCCACCTTATGGGGAACCTCCCAAGGGATAAGGCCTCCCTTCCACTATTGTATGGATCCCAACCTCCTCCTCTCCTCTATAAATATAGCCTTCATCCATTGATGAAGGGGCTGAAGGGCTGAAAGTCTTGAAGGGCCTAAGCTTTGAATCTCCAAATTCCCAAGAGCCTTTGTGCTGTAAGAGCCCTCTTTCTTCCCTTAAGGCCGACTCAAGTAAGGAGACTATCGTCGAGAGACTCTGGAGAGGTTTTTCCTTTCCCTAGCGAGCTTTGCGAGACATGAATGACTGGAGACCCATCCGAAGGAGACCACGACGTCAGAACTTTGGTTGTAATCTCTTTCGATTGTTACTTAATGAATGATTACGATTATGGTTCCACTCTGTTTTCGATTATGTCAATATGATTAGTATCCTTTATGACTGATATTTAGTTGCGTATGCTGGATTTTATGCTTGTATCTATTTGTTTCTTGCATGTGCAGGTGTCCATCCGCGGAGATCGTGGAGGATCGTGATCTGCCAAGGCTGAGGAACGGGCACGTTTTCTTCTTCAGATCGTAGCATTGGATTCCAGGTAGGCCTCCATCTTTGGTATTTTCATTCGTAACTAGGAACTTGCATTGTAACATTTCGTGATTGTTGCTAGACCCCTGCTGGGCTAGTAGGGATCGCCTCTATCCGCAGAGGGGATTTACCTCCTCAACACTTTTTCAAAAAATTCCAGGCCTTTCTCATTACTTTTCACAGTATGTTCGGGGTGTCATTCAAAGATCCAATATAATTCTCGATGTTGCAATCCATACTCCACCACAAATTGAAGTGCATTCTTCAAATGCAACAGGGTTATTGACTTCTGGAACAGCATGGGCTATTGCTCTGGCTATTGGGGTTCCATTAGGAGGAGAATCGTTGATGGAAGCCTTGGTGTTTGAGATCCGTTTTAGCATCCTTCCAGATCTCATATATCGGTCTTCTCAACATGGCAAAGTATTAAACAGATTCTGGTCCTAGGTTGAAGGTTACAAGGGGTTACAAAGATCATTATGGAGAACAATGTAAAATCTGTAATGAAAGGGACAACTGGAGATCTGCAGTCAGCTATGGATATTTTTCTTCATATGGTGAGGAGAGTTCATGGATCAGTTTGGGACTTATTTACTGCTCTCGGAAGAAGACCTGACCTTAAAAATATTGAATTTATAGTCTTGAAAAGCATTTCTTGTTTCTGCTCTTATTCACTATGATGATGAAGTAGTTGGTGAGTTGCTACATGTATGAACAGAGTTTGATTTGGCAGATCAATGTGAGAACTTAGGGAACCCTCAAAGATAAAGCACCAACTTTATTCTAATCAAAGGGCCATTGAATATTTATTTTCACATGAAAACCATAGAAGAAATTAAAGGATTTGAGTAAAAGCAGAGGATGAGGTCCTATTGACACCCCTGAAATGGAACATGAAAAGGAGCTAGGTTTCAAAATATTTCGAAGGATTCTCTTTGTCACACAATTATTATCATAAGATAAAAGGGTATTTATGGGTTTAAAAGAAGTACAGTTTTGAAATTAGTCTCTAAAAGAAAAAACATCAGTTTTATTAGAAGGTCTTGATCAGTTTGAAGGAGCATTTGAAAAAAGTGTTTTAAACCAGTCCCTTTGTTCTTTAAACCACAAAGAAAGTAGTGATTAAAACATGGACAGTCATCATTTCAAATTTAAGGTGTGCAATACATAAAGACGTGGTGTTGAAAGCAATTTGTTTAAAAAGATTAGAGAAGAAGCAGTGGTTAGAAGATGAATATTTTTTTCAGTTGAAAAGAGTCTTTTAAAACATGGTTTTCAAAAGTACCACGATCATCTTAAAAAGAGAGAGGCAGTGATTAAAGGATAAGGCTTTGTAGAAAATTGAAGGAAGTATTTTTTGTTATGAAGAAGTAAAGGTTTGCTAGTCTCCAAAATTAGACAAAACAGAGTGTGTGCAGAGGGTTTTTAAATCAATTTGAAGGATTATTTGAAAACAATGATTTCAAAGAGTACCTTTTCCATCAAAGCCACAAAGAAGCAGTGATCTCACAAAGGCAAGATGAAAATTGGGAGAATGAGTTTTATGAGTTTAAATGGGTTTTTGTTCACCTTTAAGAAAAAAGATTTCAAAAGGGGCAATGTTTGAGGAAAAGGGTTTTTTGTACCAAAACAAAGGGAGTCTTCATTTCAAAAAACCATAAACATATTTTGCTAAAAACCTTTGTTCAAAACATAGTGATAAAAAGTAATTTTTTTTTTCATTTTGACAAATACTTATTTACTAACATCAAAGAAATAAATTGATTTGCAAGGAGTAAAAGGTGTCTTGATTGAATATTTTTTCCAATGATCATTTCAAAATTTGGTCTTGGTAAGTCAGTGAAGAGTATTAGAAGCAACGAGCACTACAAAAAGCCAAATTAGTTTTCCCAAAGGAATTTGAAGGATGCACAAGAAAAACTCAAAATCGCCCACAGAGGGCGCCTGGTGAGAAAAAGGAGAAAGACACCTCTAGACTTGAAATTTTGGCCCGAGCTTATAGAAATTTTTCTAAAAATCCTTGAGAGACTTGCTCACCAAAATTGAGTAAATTTTGACATGTTCTTGTTTTTCGACATTTTTGGGCCTAATTGCATAAAATCATGGGCGCCGCCATTTTGGTTTGGAGCATCCTCAACCCTTGAGAGTGGTACCATTGGATGCATAAAATTCAGGGGCATCTACTCAGAACAGTTTAGAGCATTTGAAGTTGTTTTGGTCCCCCAAAGATGCAAAAAACACTCACGTTTTCGACACTCTGCCCACATATCAGCAAGGCTTATTTTTTGGGTTTTTTCACTCATTTCAGTATTTAATAGAATTTTAGGAATCCTATTGTGCAAATTCAAGTTGTTCCAGAAATTATACATCCAGATCTTTCCAACGAGCCATCACGAGCCTAGTTTCGACATCGGGAAGGCCTCTAAAAATTGCCGACAAGATAGAGGACTTTTTGCTGATATATTTCTTAAGTATTTTTGTGAAAAATGTACCTTTCTAAAGTGACTTTTCCTTATGTGCGTTTAGCTATTTTTGGACATGATTAGTTATGAAAAGTCAATATATTTTCCTTTTTTAGCATTTTTGAGATATTTTATTAGATATTTTGTGCCTTGGGCTTTGCAAAGCCTCAAGGACAAAATCATATATTTTTGATGGGCCAATGAGATTGAAAGTTGCACTAGGAGGTTTTCCCTCATCTTGGCCTATATATTCCATGAGAATTCATTGTAAAGAAGGCTGAACTTGATGAATAGAAGCAACACATGGTTATACAAGCTTGTAAAAAACACTTTTCTCATGCTTTTGGATAGTTTCTTGGATGTTTTTGGATGATGAAAGAGGACTGTTGTTGAATTCCATGAGTTGGTAGAATGGTATAGTGTCTCTCTCTCTATGTTTTGTTTCTTAGTTTTCATTCATAATTCCATGTTCTTGCTTGCTATAAGATAGTAGAGAATAAATTTGAGACATGCCCTTGGAGGCACCTCAAATTTCTTGTTTCTTTATAGCTTCTATGTTTTCTTCATTCTTAGTCATATTAAAGAATCCTTGATTGCTCTTTGATAACTGAAGAATATTGTTTGCTTTTTTCATTTATGGTTTTATGCATGGTAAGTATGATTCACTGTATGCCCTGCTTACTCATGGCTAGCCATAGCTCCACCTTTGAAACCTCTCTTTGATTGATTAGATTGTCATTTGTTGAACCAAGGAGGTCTTGTACTGATCTTGCCCTTTGCCTAAAACTATGAAATCTGTTTTCAAAGTGCCCAATAACTTGAAATATTGTGTTTAGGCATTCCTTCATAGTGATTTGAGTTTTTTGTTTGTCTTAAATTTATTTTCCCAAAATATGATAGCCATTTCCTAAAGTTAGAGAGTCATATATCTCTATGCATGGCTTGAATGTTTATTTCTATGCATTGATCAGTTTATAGTTACATTTCTCATGATTAATGGTTATCCATACCATGTTTATGTCAACTATTAAAATACTTATGCTCGAAATCCTTTTTTATTCACAAATTTAATGTCCATATCACTCCATTTTACCCAAAGATCCATTCTACCTTGAATCAAATCGGCCCTTCAACAACCTTGTATCACCATCTGAAAGCTTTCTTAACCTTTTTGACCCCATAGCCCAGTTGATCCGACATCTTTTTACCTATCTTAATCTTTGATCAGTTCATCCCTCACAACCTAAAAACCAAAACTAAAAACCTACTTCATAACAAGCCTAATATCAAGAACACAATAAGCAAGCACACATATATCCCTTACACAAATAGAGAGAGCCCTCTCTGAGTCCAGGAAGGCTAGGTCCTTCGGCTCCAAAGACTGGTTTGATGTTACACTGTCATTTGGCTTGCCAATCAGCCAAATCACGGGACACTAACACTTTGGTGGTTCAAACATTTCTCTATAGGGATATGTTGATGCAGATATGGCTGGTGACAGAGATAATAGGAGGAGCACTATAGGATATGTATTTACTATAGGTGGAACAACTGTCAGTTGGGTTTCAAAAATCCAAAGTGTTGTTGCAATTTCAACAACAGAAGCAGAGAATATTGCTGCTACAGAGGCTAGTAAAGAAATGATTTGGTTACAAATTTTTATGGATGAATTGGGTAAGAAGCATGATATGGGCACGTTATACAATGATAGCCAAAGTTCCATTCATCTTGAAAAGAACTGAACATTTCATTCTCGGACTAAAGACATACATCTCGAGTACCATTTCATACAGTCAGTATTGGAAGATGGGGAGTTGAAGCTAGAAAAGTTACACACTAGCCAGAATCCTGCAGATATGCTAACAAAAGTTGTAACGAGGGAGAAACTGAGAATGTGCTCATTTTCAATTGGTCTTCAAGGATGACGATGAAGATGAGAAATAGCCAGGTCCAAAAGGGAGTCATTTTCCAGCAAATGAAGTAGCGATGGAGTTGCTACAATTAGTCTTTAAGTGGGAGATTGTTGGGTGTGGAGCTTGATTATCTTGTTTACTTTGTATCAGAACATTGGACCCCTGTACCTTAAGTGGGGGGGCAACGCCGCCTGAAATTAGTTGCTGTCGTGGGGGGTCCAATGGGGGGTGGCAGCGAGTTCATGGAGCCCCCCCCTGGTGGGGGGTTTTGGGGACAGTGCCCTCGAAGCTAAAAATAGATGTAAAATTGCCTTGTAAAAGTATAGTAATTTCTAGTCAATCTAGGCCGTTCATAAGGCGAATGATCTTACGGTAGAAGTTATGTTTAGTTTAGGGTTTTTTTCCCTAGAAGGCAACCCCTCTCTTTGTATGAGGGTATTGTATTGCGGCTATGTATTACATGTGTATTCTCTGAGCGGGAAATTGATAGGGAGACTTTGAGAGAGAACAGAGGATATTACAGAAGATCTGTTGTAGGTTTTGTCTCTTCATTTTGCTGGATAATAGAAAGGAATAAATGGTTTTTATGGGTGGACGTAGCCAAACTAGGTGAACCACGTATATCTATGTCTCTCTGGTTTTATGTGTTTTGTGTGCTTGTATTTTCTGCATATTTTATGTGTTGCATTTCTTTGTAATATATAATTTTCTAACAAACTGTGTTTTCAGGCTCAGGCTGCACAACCAACCCACCCATACTGTGGAAACTTGTAGCAGCACCTCTTGTAGTAGTAGACCATTGGGCCAGGTGGTGGGTACCGAATTCGGAGGAACAACATAGTGAAAATGGACAGGTGGTAATGGTAAATACGGTTGGTAATTATCGAAAAAGGAGAAAAATCACAAAAGAGTATGGTAAGTGTGGTAAAATAGAAACAATAATTACTCGTATAGGGTGGATGAGACATTTTGAAAATCCCAATAGGATTTGAATGATGATACCACATATTGATGTGATTCGTAAGGTGTACCATGAGCGGGATGTCATTCTTAACTTATGGAGTAATTATTACATCTTCCTTGGCATGACGACAACCCCCCCCCCCCCCCCGACTTAAACTTTTGACGTTCGCGGCATTAAAATATTCACATGGGATATTTAATTAAATCAGTATAGGTCACATGGAGGCGTACCTGATGGCTTACGTGGATGATGGGATGGTTGATAGGATGGCGGCAGATTAATGATGTGGATGGTGTAACAGCATCGGTGTAATAGCATCCGGTGTAAAAACAATGGAGTAACAACATCGGTGTAATAGCATCAGTGTAACAAAATTTGGTGTAATACCATCCGGTGTAACAGCAGCGGAGGAAAAACATCGGTGTAATAGCATCGGTGTAACAGCATCGATGTAACATCTTCCAGTGTAACAGCATCCAGAGTAACAGCATCAGTGTCACAACATCAGTCTAACAACATCATGAGTAGCAACAACCAAGTAACAACATCCGGTGTAGCAGAATTGGAGTAGAAGTAACCAAGTGAAAACAACATGAGTAGCAGCAGCCGAGTAACAACATCCAGTGTAGCAACATCGGAGTAGCAGCAACCAAGTAACAACAACATGAAAATTCCTTGATTTTTACTCCTTAGTCGTAGCTCATGCAAAAAGAAAAAAATATAGAACATAATTCTTTATATATATATATATATATATATATATATATATATTACAACAAGGGTGCAGAGGAAAGATTCTCTGCACTGATAACCTTCAAACCAGATTTCTCAGAGAGTTGTTTAATAAAATAATCCTTAGAGGTCGGCCGGTGGTATAGCCTCAAGTGATGTCCATTGACTATAAAGGAAGTATGTGTATCATCAACTGTCACTAACCTGACTATTCCATTATCAAATACAACATTCACCTCATAAGGTCCCATCCACTGAGTGCAAAGCTTTCCCTTAAAATCCTTAAAACAAGAGTCATAAAGTAGTGCGCAATCTCCACTTTGAAACACCTTGTTTCTGATAAAATTATCGTGCCATTTCATTCTCTGCTGCTGAATAGCAGTAGTCCACTGGAAAACCATTGAATGTATCTCATCAAGTTCATTAAGCTGAGCCAATCAGTGTTTCTGGGAATTTGATAGATCTAAACCAACTTCTAGGGCTTTTCTGAGCGTGCTTATTTCAAATTCAATTGGAAACAATGGGGATTTCCCATAAACCAACTCGAATGGTGAAAACATGGTTGTATTCTGCCATGCTATTCTGTATGCCCATAGAGCCTCTGGAAGTTTCTGAGCCCAATCTCGATGATGGTATGCCACAGTTTTTGTCAAAATATTTTCTAATGTATTATTTGTGCTTTCCACTTGTCCAGTGACCTAGGGATGGTACGGAGATTTCGCTCTGTGCTTAACCCCATATTTTTGCATGAGCTTTTCTATCTTGTGTGATGTAAATTGTGCTCCTCCATCTGAAACAACCTCTCTTGGAGTACCGTACCGAGCAAAAATTTATTCAAATAGAAAATATAAGACTACCTGTTATGTTGCTTTCGCAACCGCTTTGGATTCCACCCACTTAGTGACGTAATCAGTACAGACCAAGATGTGGAATTTCTGCTCAGAGGGTGGGTTAAAGGGTCCAACAAAGTCAATATCTCATTTCTCGAAAGGCTAGAGAACTAGCTGTGCCTGCAAAGGAATTTCATCCACTTTACTGGGCTGCCCCATATGTTGGCAACTATCACACCTCCTGACATAATTCTGAGCATCACAAAAAATGGAAGGCCAGTAATATCCCATTTGTAGCACCTTATGGCCTATTCTTTTTTTTGTGAAATTCCCTCCACAAGGGCCATCATGGGTAGATTTCAATATTTCATAGATATCATCTTCAGACACACAGTGTTGGATTTGCTTATCTGCTCCTGTATGTAAAAGGTATCCTACTATCTAAGAATATCAGGAACTATGATGAATAATCTTTCGCTATTCCCTATATGAGAAATGGGGAGGCACTTTCCCTGTAGCAAGATATTTAGCAATATCTGCATACCACGGAGGTTTAGTAGAGACTGCAAAAATATGTTCATCAGGGAAAGTATATTCTATTGGTGTGCATTCATCATTGTTATCCATTCTAGATAGGAAATCAGCTACTACATTATATTTTCCTGGCTTATCTACTATTTTAATATCAAATTCTTGAAGCAATAGTAACCATCTCGTAATACGACCAAGAGTAATGAATTTATTCATCAAATACTTGATTTTCATATGTAAAACTCGGAATATCCACAGTAGTCATTTTTAGTCTATGTTTCGAGTCTAAATCAAGACTCATCATCAGGACAACCTACTAAGAAGAGAGAAGAGAAGTATGGACAATAGTAGAATACCCGATGATGTAGTGCCAGAACTTATTGATAACATAAATTACAACTAGGAATTATTTTTCTGTCACCATATAGTTTAGTTCAGGAGGAATTATATTTTTGGTGACGTAATAAATTTCATACGGTGTTTTGTCTACCTGTTGTCCTAAAACAGCCCCTACTACTACAACCCCTACTACTACAGCCCCAAAGGTAGCATGAGCATTACACAGACCAAATGGAAGGACCCTATATGAAAAGGTTCCCCATGGGCATGTGAAAGTTGTCTTATCCTGGTCTTCTGGGGCTATCTAGATCTGGTTATATCCACTGAATCCGTCTATGAAGGAAAAGAACTTCTTTCCCGCCAAGGTGTCCAGGACTTGGTCAATGAATGGCAAAGGAAAATGGTCTTTATGCGTTGCCTTATTTAATTCCCTGTAATCTACACAGTTCCGCCATTTATCATTCTTTTTGGGAACGATAAATAGTGAAGATACCCATTAGCTATCTGAGATGGGATAAATGAATCCTACATCCAACAATTTTTGTAATTCTTCTTAAACAATATTTTTGAGAGCAGGATTCATCCTCCAATGAGGCTATCTTATAGGGTGGAAATCTTCCTTAATGTAAATATGATGAGTGCATAAGCTAGCAGGGATACCCTTCATGTCAGTATAATCCTAGGCAAAAGCTTCCTGATGTTCTTGAAGGACTTTCAAAAGCTGTTTGGTATGGGATTCAGATAGGTTCGGGTTGATATTAAGTGTTTTCCCTAGTTCAATCTTGATTGGAGTACTATCATGGAATGGGGTTATATAGGAATGTCTTCTATGTCATCTTCTGGTTCAATTTTTTCGTGTGTCTCACAGCTCATAGTAGATTGTAGAATATATTGAGTTCGATCGGGAATAGAACTAGAATCATTAATGAAGGCATTAATGGCATCATCTTCAGTCTTTGTTTTAAATCGAAGGGCCTGGCCAATAGTGAGAACTGGTCTAACATATTCATTTTTAGTTTGAGGCTCTTCTGCAGGTAGAGGTTTCTGACTTGTTGATGATTTTTCAGATGGGCTTGGTTTCGCAGGAGAATAAAGCTTGAGGTGCTTCGTAATTCTCTCATTTGATATGATCATATGTCCAGACCGACAGCCTATGTAGGCATCTACAGTTTCCAACCAGGCTCTTTCTAGGATTAATGGGTGACCACCTACTGAAGATTGTGTCTGCAATATAAGGAGGTCCACAGGGTAATGCCATGAGTCTACTGAAATGATCGCATCCTCTAGTTTCTCTACTTGTTTAATTGTGGATCTGTCTGCAAGTTCTAGGATATTAGGGGTTGGTTTAATGTCTCCGAGTCCTAATGTGTTCATTTTTTCAGCAGTGATAATATTAATGGTTTCTCCCAAATCCACCAGTACATTTGGAATTTCAATCCCATTAATTTGTACTGTTAAAATTGGGTTCCCAGGATCTCCCTATTTTACAGGCATGATCTTTCCTAACATGATATCGGATAGTCTGCCCATTACATGCATAGTTAATGGATCCTTAGGTTTTCTACCTGGTTTCTTTGAGCAGTATTCTTTCAAAGTTTTTGCATAAAAAGGTACATCCCTCATAGCTTGTAAAAGGGGTATCTTAACAAAAAGATTCTATATTTCCCCTAGAAAATCAACTTCTGCTCGAGGGTTTGGTTTGCTCAAGGTCAATCTTTCAAGATATGGGGGAAATATTAAATGACCTTGATCAGGAACAACTTGGGGAGGTGTTTGGTTTATTATGTTTTGATCTACATTCTCCCTCATTGTTCTTTGTTTTGGTTCTGTATCTTCACCGTCAAGTTGTTATGTAATGATGGGCGAGGTAGGTGCATTTACTACTTGGCCAGACCATAGATTTATCTCATTGAGCCTAGCAGTAGAAATGTTGTAGGATGGAAGGTTCAGAGTATCTGTTTGTTGAATCCCTTTATTATTAGGATTTGGGTTGGTCTGGAGAGGAAGCTGAGGTCTAATGGCTGGGTTTCATGCGGGCACATTGAAAGGCAACTGAAGTTGTTTCTAAGGCATAGGCTAAGGAAACTGTCCAGTGGGAGGGGATCCATGTCAGGTCTGATTCCATGAAGGATTCAGACTGGCTTGAGGAACCCATTGTTGCCAAGGGGGATATTGGTATTGAGGCCACATGGCTGAAAATGGTGCAGATTGGGGACCCATACTAAAATTATGAAAATACTGGGATGGGTCCTGAAACATACCTGGATTCACCATCATTGGTCGAGGTTGCCATGGCTTCTTTTGCTCCATGAAATATAGTTGCTCCATGAAATATAGTTGTTTCCACTTTCAGGCAGGGCAAGGAAGGACATGCATTGGTCGCATGAGTCTGTTTGCATATTGCACAGGCTTCCACCATGTTCAGCAGGCATTTGTTCAAAGGGTGTTTCTTCCTGCACTGAGGGCAGAATATTGCCATGGTTTTTTCCTGCTCCATCTTCTTTTGTTTTGAATGTAGAGTTTCCATTTGGGCTGATAGCATACTTAGGATATTGGTCCTCATATTATCTAATAGGTACCCAATCTCTGCTTTTGTGACCCCTCCGCCAGAGGTCTCTAATGACCAAATACCCTATCCACCTCTTGCAGCCCCCTTTGAACATTTGATACAGAATCACAGATAGTTTCAAAGTTTTCTTTTGAAATATCTCCTTTACCCACTATATTCAAGAGTTGCAAATAGTCTTCCTTGAGTGCTTTGAGAAGAATGATTTTAAGAATTTCTTTATCCAAGTCACTATGTCCAGATGTTTGTAGTATGTATTTAAATTTCTCTACATAGTCCTCCATATTTTCATCTTCCTTCTATGAAAATTTAAATATTTCCTCCTTGATGTCACGAGACTTACAATAATCTTGGTATTTTTCCAAAAAGGCTTTCTTCATTTCTTCCCATGAAGTAATCGTGCTTCCCCCTAAACCCATAAACCATCTCAGGGCTATCCCTTTTAGGGTAGTAGGTATTATTTTCAATTTCTGAGCATCAGTCATATAGTCGTATCCTCGACAAACAATATCAAATTCAAAAAGGAACATATCAGGGTCATCTGAAAAGAGCCTGTGAAAACTAGGCAAGGCTATCAAAGGTATGGGTCTCATTGTTGCATCATCTGTAACGTTTCCTATAGGAAAATCAATGGAGGAGCTTACAGGTGCCATAAATATTTTCCAATACTCACTTGGAATTTCGATCGTTTTCGCAGCCGGTATCTAGAGTGATTCAACCAAAGGTGGTCGCACCGCACTCCCCTAGCCCCTTAGTGACTCAAAGTATTTCAAAAATTACGTTACCGGATCAGAGTCTCTTAACTCAGCAATAGGAATTTTCACAGCACTGCCTTCGTCTCTTGGGGACGAAAAGCCTTTTTGGGGTTCTTCTTCCCAGTTAGAGTTGCTCAATTATTCTGATCCCTTACTTGCCACTTCTTCCCCTTCTGTTGTTGATAAGGATTTCTCTTCCACTGGTACCCTGTTTATTAAATCTTCTGTTGTAGAAATAACATCTTCTGGTACTGTGGATGGCACTGGTTGTTCCATAGACTTCCCTTCGAACTTCATCTGAACGCTAACCCTAGCAGTAGCACGGGATGATGCCTTAGATCTGGATTTTTCAATAATTTCCTGAATATACATCTTCCTCCCCAAATACTTCCCTTTCTTTGGGGTATTCCTCTACCCCTATTGTTCGGATCTTTGTTCATACAAATTGTGGAGAGGTTTCATTAAATAAAATCAATCAATAGCTCAGGACCTAAAGTAGGACAGATAAATTCCTCCCTGGGATGAGAGAAGAGATTCATAGGAAATGAAACAAAATAATGAAAGAAAAGAAATCAGATTTTAGGACCTGGAGAAGAGTAATAACATACCCTCCCCAAGACGAGAAATTGGCCCCTAGAAATAAAAACAGGAAATAATAATTTAAAAAAAGGACAGGAAAGAAAAACTGGACTACGCCGAGGACTTAGGGCAAGGTTTTACAAAACACCTTCCTGAAGACAAGGGTTTAATTTTTATAGAAAGAAAAATGATACAAGAAACAAGAAAGAAAGAAAGAAAAAATAAAATACAAGGCACTTACACTCAGGACTTGAAGCTGGGCAATAGATTCCCACCTCAAGACGAGAGATCAACTCTGAGATCTACTGTAGATCCTGTTCTTGCACCTATTAGCCTTCCCCGACAACGGCGCCAAAATGTTGGTATCGGGATATGAATAGAATTCAAAAATTTCTCCACATAAATTATCAACCCGAGGGCGTTAGTTATTTCAAGACTAACGACAAAGTATATGCAGATACAAGTACATGACCTGTTGTAGATCACATGTTTAATCTATAACATAAATACCATTGTAACAACAATAAATAAACTACAGAAATAAAAATCATCCACAACAATTAACGCGACTGTAACAACAATTAAATAATCACACAAAACACAATACTGAAAGAAAAGAAAGAAGAACATAGCACGTGATCACAAGAGTGGGCCCAACTCTTGGATCAGGGCTGCAGAAACTCAAGGATTACAGGAGAAACAATGAACTGTTGTATATTCAATTAATAATAGAATGATTAATTACAAAAATCTATGTATTCGTAAAAGTCTCCCAATTCATAGCCCGTCGGCTCCTTTATACCATAGTCTTGAAACCCCCAATTCCTCCCAATGACTCTAGTGTTACAAAAATACATATTGTTACAACGGCAACCCGATTGGCCAGCAAGAAATCGTGAGAAAGCCAAATATAGTTCTGATACATCCATGGCTATCACGCTATAGCAGAAAATAAGTGAGAGGATGGAAATGATGGGATGTGCCTTGACTTGTGGCCATGACGCGCCTGTTGTAGCCAAATCTGAAGAAATGTAGGAGTTAATACGTAAAAAGGTAAAACCTCCATGACAAGTACGTCATTAATCAAATATCCAATAAAATATAGGAAGAAGGGTTTTACTTCATGCTTTTAAGATAAATAATGGCACAAAGAGATAGAAATGTAGGGTAAAAATGAGAGAAGAAAGTATAAAAATTCGATGCCCAACAACAACCACCATAGCTATAATTGAATGAGCATCAACAAGTACATGTCTCTACAATGAGATAAGAGATCAATCTTTAGCAATCGCATAATATGTGGATCTCTCAAGCAGTAAATGAAGCATATAATGGAAATAATAAACTCAGTAGAACCAACTATAACAACATCATTCTCAAACAAGATAAAGATCATAATCATCATCATCCATATCATGGAAATAATAGCAGCACAGTACTATGACTATCAACAACAACAATATAGAATAGATAATAGTAATAAACTCCCCAATAATATTACTCTCAAATCAAGGAAGCAACATGAGCATGAGAAACAACACTATTTCCATCAACAACCTAGTATCATAGCATAACCATTAGAAGCATTAGTTACAATTGAGACAAACTCAAAAATCAACTCCATGTATACCATGTAAAGCAGGAAATCGATAGATAGGTCATGCAAATATAATTTTTTTCCAATATTCTAATGAACATCCTATTTTTCAACTATCACTGAGGAAATATCCACTGCATAAATGTGACACTTACTCACTTGGTTAATTTTAGAAATATTCTCATCAATAGTTGCATTAGTGAAAAATATGCAAAGATAATATGAACTTGCATAAAATATATCTCTTGAACATGCATATAGGCTTCACGTCTTTAACAAATCTGCATTCAATCACATTTCACTAATCCAATCAAACACCATAAATAAGAAAAAAAATTCAAACCTCATAGAGCTCACTTGAGTTCAGGTACCTCCTCCATGCAGATTTGTCAACATGCTCTTCTCCTAATATGGATGCATTATCAATGATTCTCTTTCATATTCATAATGTTGCCATATGAACCCCCTGAGACCATGTCAACCTCAGTTTTTTATGGGAATCACTTGTTTTTCCTTTTCCTTCCATATTTTTTTGGTTTGATATTTGACATGAACTTCATTATTTGGTCTCTCGTATGATATTATTTGAGGATTATTTTACATTTGAGTGAATTTCATGTAACATGTGTGGATTTTTCAATATTTGGCCTTATGGCCAATGTTATCACAAAAGTAACACCTTATATGTCTAAGAAACAAAGGAAAATATTTGAAACTTCTCTTCTTCACATAGTTCCTGCAATCAAAAGCCTTATGAAAAAAATTATTACATGAAAAACAATAGCCATAAAATGAATTTTTATACCTAGCCAGGGATTATTTTTTTTATATGTCCTTTTATTCAACTTCTTCGTCTATGGCATACTTCTGCATTTTTAGCAATATTCCCATGCTTTTGACAACTAAATCATCTTATCAATCTTGGGAAAGTGGATGATATGTCTGGCACAACATTTTCCTTCTTTGACATATGGTTTTTCTAATGTGCTTTTTCCTTGTTATTCTTACTGCTAGAATCATCTTTTGCTGCTAGTTTTTTAAATATTGTTGTTGCACTTGTTTCTTCTTGGTGCAGACTAGGATCTAAAAGATTTTCACTAGTATTTAGTTGAATGGATTTCCATTTTGAATTATTTCTCAATGTAGCCTCTTCCGCTTCTAGAATTTTAAATTGATCTTCCTTTTCTTCACATTTATTTCTCATTACTTCTTGAATTTTCTTTGCATTGTCTAATTGGGTTTTTAATTCAATGATTTATTATTTTTAAACACATTCCCTCTCATAAAGTATTTGCAATAATTTATGTTGGTTTTTACTTTCAACCTTGAGCTTTCGAATTTCCACTTCTAAGGTTACAATCTTGCAAGGCTCTTCATCTTCTAAATTTGAATTCTATGTAAAAGGGTTATTACCACTTCTTTCCAAAATATCAAACTAAATTGAATGATCATTATATTATAAACCATCAAACTGAAGTAAATCATCATCACTAAAAGAAAATGTACTTCCAGATAGAAAATGATCGTAACATTTACCTTTACCATTTTTTACCAGCAGTAAGAGGGGTTTTTTCGAACTTGAAAATTTCCTCACTTTTTTACTGCTCTTCCTTTTGTGAGACCTCTTCTTCTTATTATTTGCCATTCCCCATGGTATTCTCTCAAGTGATCAAGCTTCATCGATAGAACCCTTCTCTAATACCAATTGTTGGAAATGTGCTCACTACAGAGAGGGGGGTGGTGAATCAATAGTGACAAGGTATATATGTATACTTTTAAAAATGAAATTGATTTACTTATTCACAATCACACATTACGTATTAGTATATTAGCTCATATAATGCATTAACCAGGTAAGTAAATAAAAAATCTAAATACAATGATCATCGCATGAAATCCATAAAACAATCAAAACGATCACATGCACAATGGACACAAGTATCTTTGGGGAAAATCGCCCTCTAGGTCAAGAACTACCCTTTGATGCTAATTTTGTTCTGCTACAAAATTTATTAATCAAACAAAGCATTCGACCTCATCTTAATTTTCTATGTCTAGTAAGGAAGTTTCTCATACTAAATCAACTTTGTGAACACTCATCCATTGGAAGCCTCAACTTCCAACAAGACTTTCCTAACACCCATTAGTCTATGAGAATTATAGTTCCTCAACTGAAGCTACCGTCCACCATCGGCAAGGAATACCCATCCCTTCTTCATCAAGTTATCTTGATTTTTTGATAATCTACGACCTCATTTCATAATGTTTCAAATTAGACTCCTTGGAAAAAAAGAAAACAATATCTTCATTAAAATAATCAATACATCGGCCACATGCACTAGAATATATGCAACTAAACTTCAATCAATTAATAAATATCAACTCATCAAACAGATTCTCAGGCAACAACACAAACAATAAAACAAAGCAAGCATTGACAATCAAACAATAGCAACACCTCTAAAAATCCAACACATTTAACATATAGACTCAAAACCCTGCAAAAATTCATGAAAAAATTATCAAATAAAGGCTACAACAAAAAATAATCCTTGAAAACACAAATATCAGTGACATTACCATCAAACTATAATGTGCTCGAACAATATCTGAACCATGTGCTCCAAACATGTTGCATAACCTCTACAATAGAATTTGTAAACTTTGTCTTTGGATGTAGATCAAACACTTCCTTTACAATGACTGAGAGTTTGCCTCTCCATGCACCTCACTATTTTGTTATCTCAATAAATTGTTTCTGTGTGCGCACAAATCTATAAATTCGACCTATGTGTCATTATCTTTTTTAGGATGTTTCCCTCTATCCTATACACAAATATTTACTCCTTTAACTTGGACTATGGTCAGTATGCTCCTCTTTTTAAAAAATATGTTCAACTATTTCCACTAATCACTCTAATAAGGAATTAAAGCTTCAAATTTCATTTAAACATGTTTATTTTGTAAGTTTGGACCTTTTATGAAATTTCCCAAACAATAAATATCACAAATATAATTAAATCATTTGAGGTGTGTGAGGAATGTAGGAAATTTTGTCTTACAGACAAAACCACCAACACAACATTTCTTATTCTTGTGTAAAATTACATGGATAAGCCTTGTTCCTTGTGAATAGATCTCTTAGTCGCATGGACAAGGCTACATGGGAGCGACTAGGGCAGAGGATCAAGGAAAACACAAAATATTCGACTCAAAATTGCCTCCAACTTCTTTCTCAACATGTCTATCATCTGTAAACCTTTTCCAAGCCATGACAAGCCTCAAAACCATCTCTAAAACCTCCTGTTGAGCTTATACATGACGTAGTCACTATAAGTGCAATAACCAACTCATGAGTGCATAAACTGTATCAAGTGGCATCAACCATGAACCTCAGTTGTAGAGGGGAACTTGATACATCATGACAACCTCTTCAACACTTTAAACATCATGACGATTTCAATCCATAAATTAGGAGCGCTAAATACATATCAAGGGTAACACCACAAACACCATATACATGGAGACCTACTTGGCCAACCAATCATAAAAAATAACACCATCAAGAAAACAAGCATATGCATATCATCTTCAACAGAAGCCTAGGTTGATATTAATGCCAACCATCAATCACTGCAACACTACACTACCATTTTGACATCAATGCCAAATATCACCTCATCACAACATCAACGCCAACACTAAGTTGCGGGGATCATAGGCTTGTTGTGGTAGAATTCTTATTTAACATCTTCAATAGTGATGTTGCTTTGAGCTATATACTTCGTTGATAGTTTGGTTGTTGATATATATTAAGTATTGCAGGTCTAGTATGAAACATTTTGAAACACTGGCCTACATATCAGTGAATTTTGTATATTTTTCCAAAATGAAAATTTTAGGGGCTAATTTTCCATGCTTTTTCCAAAGAAAATATTCATTTATTTCCATTTTTTCTAAATATGATTTGCCATATTCTATAGTATAATATTATTTTACCTTAAAATTCACCAAAATTTTATAGGGACCACATAAAATCATTATAAATTTGAATATGTTTATAAAAATATAGCTAAGAAGTTTACATTTTTCATATTAGCGACTAATAATATTTTCCAAGAGGTCGGGACATCTCATTTTTAGTGAATTATATAAACCAAGAAAGAAGGAAATTATTTGTGACATGCTAGATATCATACCTCGTTAGAAATATCTTTCCAAGGAATACAAATTTTGAGTTAGAAACATTGGCTTATGACTCACATTGCTCCTGATTTTCCCAAAAAACATTGTTTAGGGCCTCAAAATGGCTTTGAAAGGTGAGGATCCAAAAAACTGCTAAAAATAGTAAACTATGCTATAATTAAGGAAACTCAAAAACTGAAAGAAACAATGGTGGGGCCCCAAGTGGAATAGGGGCGTGGCCACCAATATCCACCTGGATCATTCTTCCCACCTTAGGAAGCAATGGTCCCCATTGGGTGGATTTCCTCCATGAGATGAGGAATCTTCTATTGAACTTGGTCCCTGGTGAACCTCTTGCCTTGGTACAGGAGTTGGCCAACTTTGACAACCTTATACAGTCGGATCTTTTGCTGGCGAGTGTTCTTAATTTGCATGTCAATGATTCAATCTATGGTGGGTTGTTCCATGTAGTCTAGGTTTAACTCTCTTGGTGTGAGTTTTTCTGCAATGTTAGAGGTGTCCAGTAGACATGGGAAGTAGGGTGAAAGGTAGTCCACATTGAATAATGGGTGCATACCATGGAATGGTGGAATACTAAGCTCAAAGGCATTTTTCCTTACAACCTTGGTGATGGTGTACGACCCATATTGGAGTGGGTGAAGCTTGCAGTGGGGTCCAGTGAGGCGGTCCTTCTACAAATGTAGCAACACTTTGTCACCCACCTGGAAGTTGTGTTGCACCTGATGATAATTTCATTGCTTGTACTTGGCATTGGCTCTATCCAATATGTTATTAACCCGTTGGCGTATGTGATGGATGTGCTCAATGAATTTTTTCTCTTTGTCAGCTTCAGACTGGACATGAATCGAATCGTCCTAAGAAGCCACAAATGGCATGGATACGTCAATGAGACATAGTGGCTAGAACCCCAGGTCCACCTGAAAGGGGATGTTTCCGGTTGAGCTGTGGAGAGCTTGGTTATAATTTTGTTGCACATAGGAAAGGCTCTCATCCCATGTACATGGATGCTTTTAATTTTACATTCGCAGAATGTGTGCAATCATCCTGTTGATGACCTATGTCTGGCCATCAATTTGGGGATGGAAAGCTGTGGACTTGGTGAGCTTGGTGTCGAGCATTGACCAAAGGCTAGACAAAAATGTGTTGAGGAACCTGTTGTCCTGATCTGAGATGATATACTATGGGAACCCAAAGTGCACCCATAGTCGTTCAAAGAAGAGTTTAGTAGTGGCTTCTACTATGATATTCTTCTTGGAGGCCAACATAATAGCTATCTTCGAGAATCTATTGATGACCATGAAAACACAGTCATTTCCATGATTAGTATAAGGAAGGCCCAATATGTGATCCATGGAGATGGATTCCCAAGGTTGGATAGGGGTACGTGGCAGAGTATTAAGGCCTTGATTCTTGATGGTCGGTTTGGGAATGGCACAAGAAGTGCAGGATCTCTTGTAATTTCCAACATCTTGTCGAATGTTCCACCAATAGAAATAGTTCTGCAGTACTGCCACTATTTTCTCTACCTCGAAATACCGAGAAACTCAACTATAGTGTGCTTCCCAAATAATCTTCGCATGCTCGGTTGAAGGAACACAAAGGTGTCCTAGGTGACATAATAGTGCATCCTCGAGGCGAACATTTAGAACTTGCGTACCCTCCAAGGGTGTGTTGTATGTGTGGCCGAATTTCGGATCTCTCTTGTAGAGAAGTGGCCAATTAGAAGTCTCGTGCCCACAAGAGTTGACAATGGGGGTTAGCGCCACAATCGGTGGTCATTTGAGACAGTCTACAACATTATTGGTGCTACCTTTCTTGTACTTGATGTTTAAATTCAATTTTTGCAGATATGTGGACCAATTGTGATGGTGATGATTCTGCAGCTTCCATTTTGTCTGTCTTCAAGGTTCGGTGGTCTGTGTGGATGACCGTTTCCTTCCCTAAAATGTAATTCTTCCATTGTCGAAAAGCCTGCACAATGGAATAAATTTATTTTTCATAATTAGGATACTTGCGGACTGTTTGGACAGTTTATAATTTTGATACGCCACTGGATGCCCCTATTGAGTAAGAAACACCCCAATAGCATAGTTAGAGGCATTTGTCTCGATCTCCAATTGTTGTTGCAATTATAGTACTGTGAGCATGGGGGAAGATCAGAGGCTATGTTTCAATTCTAGGAATTTCTTCTGTTGAGATTCTGACCATAATAATTTTTATTTAACTCCTCCGTTGGTGACTTGACTCAAGGGCCAAGTGATATGAGAGAATCCCAATGTGAACCTACGGTAGAAATTAGCAAGACCTAGAAAGCTATGGAGCTCTATTAGATTGGTTGGGGTCGGCCAATCCTGAATTAATTGGATCTTGGTTAGATCCACATGCACCCCTTGTTCATCAATAATGTATCCCAGATATTGAACCTGGGTCATGCCAAAAGTGCACTTCTCCAAATTGGCACACAACTTGTGTTGTGCAGTGTTTGGATGACCTGTTGGATGTGGTGGAGGTGATCTTCCCAAGTCTGGCTAAATATCAGGATGCCATCCAAGTATACTACTACAAACGAGTTGGTGAATTGTCGCAAAATGTCGTCCATCAACCTCATGAAGGTTGTGGGAGGATTCGTCAACCCGAAAGGCATGACCATCCATTCGAAAAGGCCCTCCTTGGATTTGAAGGCAATCTTCCAAAAATCAGAGGGTTCTATTTGTACCTAGTGATAACCAGACTTCAAGTCAATCTTGCTGAAATATTTCACCCCATTGAGTTGGTCCAGAAGGTCATCAATCCGTGGGATCAGGTACCTATTCCAGACAGTGATCTTGTTCACTGCCTGATAGTCAATACAAAGTCTCCAAGTCCCATTCTTCTTATGCACCAACACGATCAAGCTCCCACATGTCGATGAACTCAGCTCTTGAATCTGCCTCTTGATTTCATCGTTCTCCAGAATAGAGGGCTAATAGATCGGTCCATTTGGTAGTGATGCACCTGTGGTCAGATCGATTGGGTGCTTAACCTGACAGTGCAGAGGCACCCCTGTGGGTTATTTGAAGATGTCCCCGTATGCCTCCATGACCTTTTCCATTTGTTGTTGTCGTGTGGAGGAGCCCTATCTAGAGGTCGTGGCCAGAGTCTTATTCTATCCCTTTGGGCGAATCATGAGGAAAATAAATTTCCTGGTTTTGGAAATGAGCTTATTGCATTTTTTTGTAGTAACCAAAGAGATAGCGACAGGCGGTGGTACCTTTGGTATCCTATATAAGTCATTTCCCAATGTAACAATAACATCATGAGGTTAGTGTTGGACATTGGGTTCAATCCTCCCTGTGTGTTTCGCGACATGAATTAACTGCCTCTTGTGGATCCTAACTCTGATGATTGTAGCGAAGAATAATTCCTACGGGTTTTTGTCTAACAACAATCGTGATTCCAACAATTGGTATTTGAGTGAAAATTCTCGAGTTCGAAACTCACTCGGCTTGTGTTCGGGGGGAGATTGTTGGACATTGGGTTCAATGATCCCCGTGTGTTTCGCAACATGGAATAACCACCTCTCATGGGTCCTAACTTTGACGATTTTAGTGGAGACTAATGCCTGTGGGTTTCGGTCTAACAACAATCATGATTCCAACAGTCAGGACTCCGGCACAGCATGTGCCTCCACAAGTATGGTTGGCCTAATAATACATTACAAACATCAAGAGGAATAATGCCACATAATAGCTTATTCGTGAAGGGCTTGATGTTGTAGGGAAGGCAACATTATTAGCTGACACGGAGATCCCATCCTTGGTGAAGTCAACCGATGGTGTATGGTTGTGGGCGTGTTGTGGTCAACAAGCCCAATTGCTTCACGACCTCTATTGAAATGAGGTTCTTTTGGCTCCCACCATCGAAAATGAACTGTAGTGGGGAACCCTTTACCCACATATAGCAGTGGAAGAGATGCTCCTCCTCCTCTAGATCTTTCGATTCCTCCTTTTGGATATTTGTAGTGGAAATGGTGGTGTTGGGCTTCGCCTCAATAATCTTCATCCCTTTTTCATTCCCCTTGTCAGGTTTTGGTTCAGAGTCGGAGCATGCATCTAATTCAAAAGCCCTCATCTCAGCCACTAGTGACTACTTGGCCTGACACTCACTTGTGTTGTGAGTGGAGCTCTTATGAAATTCACATCACTTTCCCGTGTTCTTCTTCGGCTTCGAGGTGTTGTTATTTTCTTGTGGCTTTGGTAGGTTGCCTTGGGCCGTCATTACTTGAATTTTTCCTTTCTTTTATGGTTTGGGCACACCTTTCCTTTTCTTTTGATTCGCAGATCCAAAGCTCGCTTCTTATTTTTGAATTTATGATTAATCTTGGAAGCATACTGATATGTCGTACTAAGCAAGAAGATGTCTAGGAGCTCCATTTCCTCCTAAAGGTATCTGTGTAGAAAATTGTAGTAGTTTAGCACCGAATGTTTCTTTGAATATTTGATACCAAAATTTGTGAATAGCATATGGAATAGATTCGTCAACTCATGCACATTTTAGTCCCTTTGCTACCGCAACGTAGAAAATTGTATGTACCTGTCCTTAAAGATCCCCAATGAGTAATATTTTTCCTTCATGACATCTCGGAAATAATTCTAGGTGGGTACAGATGAGAACAGAGAGGGTTCCCCTCGTCATTTTTCTCATAGTAGGTTTCCCACTAGTCCTTGACATGGGGGATAGCTTTAAGGTGAAAAATAAATCCTCTCTCGGTTGGAAAAGTCATGAACCAAGAAATATCCTTATAATATATTCAACCATCTATCTACAACATCTGCATCTATTTGGCCCTCAAATATGGGAATAAAAAAGTCAACATGTTCCTTAAAAGGAGTTGCACCTCCAAAGTGGTTGCTGGATGAAGATGCACTGTCAGTGGGCAGTCATTGAAGGATCTAGTGATGCAGGAGCATCCGAATGAGAAATTTTATTGTAATTTATTAGACGTAGGGGGTCTTGTGTTTTAAAGGAAGTTGGATTCCTATGTAACAAATTAAAATAATTTTTTTAGATTTGAGTGATTTTAATGAGAGATATTTTAGAATAAGATTTAAATCGTGAGGAATTTTTTAAATGTTCTCGAATGATGGAGAACATGAGAGAATTAGGAATTGGAAGATTTGGAAAATAATTGTAAATCCTAAATTTGGAATTGGTTTCATGATTTTGTGGATGAGAGAGGATCCTTAGGGATTAGTTGAGTCAAATGAGGACATAGAGGATATTCAGGATTTTGTTGAGAAGATAATGGATCTGAAACCAAAATTGGTTTAAGAACCTTTTGTATAAAATGATAAGCCTCAAGGCATAGAGGAAAAAGATTCAAGATTTAGATAGGTATAGTTTGGATTGGTAGCCTAGAGGCCAGTGAATAGATGAAAAGGCTGCTGATTAGAATATCAAGCCACATAGAATTTTTTTTTGTAATTATACATATATATATATATATATATATATATATATATATATATATATATATATATATATATATATATATGTATGTATGTATGTATGTATGTATGTATGTATGTATGTATGTAGAGAATGTCCAGGGCCTTGGGAGCACCTACATATAATGTAAATTAGGCTATTTAGGGCAAGAGTTAATTCTGAGTTTAATCTTTCTCCACATAGTTGACGTAATGACATCTTTGTATTTTGGCATCTTTCTAAAAGTTTGGTTTTTCGTGTTCATTGTGGATTTGATTTTTAAATTTTTCCATAATTTTGTAGCCACCCATATATATTTGGGCATGCGCAGGGCACAAAAGGATGTATTGATTCCTAGGACTTGAATAAAATTGAGTCTATTTGCTTGTCAAAATTACCCTTCTTGGTTGATTAAAGATTGGAAATGCTTTCAAACATTTCTTTTGTGGACAGCATTGAGATCCATATCCTCTGTGTATAATAGGAAGATTCCTTGATGGAAGAAAATCTTGTACTTTGAATAGAATCATGTTGGGGTTTTAAATCACCATTGGGAGTATAGGTTGCATTGAGATAGTCCATTGAAGACGTTGTGATCATAGTTTGAAGCATACACCATAGAATTCAATAAGTTGAAGTTTGCTAGAGTGCATTGGGGTTCAATCAAATATTGGAAAGAGCAGCGATATATTGATTTCACAGTAGAAATGTGACCAGAATTAGGTGGTTGTATTGTTTTGTTTGTTGTAGGAACATGAAAACCTAGGAAGTTTTGGAGTAAGGGAATCTCTGAAATTTCTTTGAGGGAGATTCAATTTAGTAGAAACATTGAAGCATTAAGTTTAGTTTTCCATCATGAAGTGTTTCCAAAAGACTCATTATTTTTGAGGAATGAGAGTCATTACCAACCAAATCAAATTTCGAAATAATCTTTTCCAGAATGGAATCATTGTTTTGAAGACTGGTAATTAGCTTTCGCATGATCTGAAAAATTGGAAATGTACTTGGTCACCTTCGTAGCTAGATGAATTTCCTGAATTCTAGAACTATGCATTCTGGAACTTAAAGTAAGACAGAGAATGGAACCAAGAAGCAGTATCATAAAATGGTAATAGGTCTTCGTATGAAAGAAAATGGTAAGTGGTAAAAGTTAAGGACGTGCGATAGTGTTTAGCTGATGAGACGTCGTAATTACAAACTGCCCATTTTGCATGTTATGGAAACCTTAAACGTCGTTCTTGTTGAGGTGAGAAATCCATTGGATGAATGTGAAGTAGATAGATCACTGGAAAAAGTGCATCGAATATAGATTGTGGGCCCAGATTTGTTTTTTTGACATCGTATGTTTTAAACCAAAATCACACCCAAGGAATTATTTTTTCCAGAATATATTATTTGGAGGAATAACTATATTTTTTCTTTGATTAAGGACTATATCATAAAATGTGAAAGTTTTATTTTGGGTAAAATGTATATATATGCATTTTGTATGAAATGTGTGGGTTTATGCAGCTAAGGTTGCCTCAGGTGGTATTAGAGCTGGAAAATCCTCTTTTGAAGGTTAAAGTTTTTTTTTTTTAAAATTGTACAGAATGCATGTGTGATGGAGGAAGTAAGAGTAAATCAGATATTAAATCTGATAAGCAGTAGATACACAGAGTTGATGTGTAATAGAAATTTGCATAAATAAATGAGAACAGTCCATTCAAAGTACTAGTCAATGAGGAGAACAAGGTCATGCAGAGATCTTGAAGGTGAGATAGTGCGTTTTATTTTAATCTGGTTTGAAAATTCTAGTTGCAGACAAGATAAAATAACTCAACAAAGAAAGATCAAGCCTTAAGAAGCAATGATGGGGAATTGGTAAATATTTATGAAAGGAGGAAGGTGACTGAGTGTAGTAGCCAAAAGAACAACAGGTTCAAGAGAGTGAACCAAAAGAATACTTAAGAAGAGGTCAAGCTCAGAAAGGAAGTTTGATAGGGTATTGAGTAGCAAAAGGAGATTGCTACAAGAGAAGGCTATGTTGTTGATCACCAATCGAGCATGGATGGGCTCATGAGGAAGATGGCCATGGAAAATCAGAGAAGATGTTCTAAAGATAAGATAAGTGATGAGGATCGAAAGAGAGATACTGCAGTGATGAAGGAACAACTGGAGGTACTACAGGAATGGCTACAAGAAAAAGAGAATGAACGCAGAAAGGATGGATGGAGAATGAGGAAGTGGGTTAGATGGAACATATCACAAAAGAAATGGAATTCTAAGCTGATGAAAAAGTTTAGATGAACAGATACATATTTCTTTGTTGGAAAAGGAAAGACTCAAAGGAATTGAGTCACAACAGGATCTACTGGAAACTAGAAATTACATTGTGAGAGATTGGTGCTTGAAGAAACAAACAAGACTGAAAGATCTTGTGGTTTAAAAACTAATTATTTGTGTATGATTGTAGGTACATCATAGGATGATGAACAAGCCTTAGATTTTGTTAAGGAGAAGGAGTTGAATTTGAAATCTGTTCAGATTAATGCTGAGATAGCAAGATATCAGAAAGAAAAAGAGACAAAGGAGTCTCATGGAAATACACAGCAAAATATTGAAACAGAGGAAGAAGGGACATCTTATGATTGGTAAAAAACAAGTGAAGGTGTGAAAAAATGTGTAAAATTTCCAAATTATACCCCAATTTAAATTATTGAGCTATATAGAAAGCTAGATCTTCAAAGAAGAGAGTTGGAAAAGCAGAGGATCTATACTCAGGATGAATTTTTGAAAAATAAAGACAAGGAAATTGTCATGAATGACAGTCAGGAAATAGAGAGTAAGAATTCAAGAATGGTAATAAGAGTCCATAAAATTGAAGGAGTTCATTATTGTGAATCAGAGTAGGGAGACATCCAAGAAACAGATGATAGGAAGGAGAGACTAGCTGACAGTCTCATGGAGAATTTAAATCAACATAATAATCTACTGACAAAGGAGTTAAATGAAAAATCAAAGCAACATACTGAGATGTTTCCAGAGGAGAAAGAGGCATTGAAACCTTGTATTTTTAATACTGATAATTCATGTGTTAATTATGCAGGTAAAGGAGGACAGCAAATGGAAAATGTCAGAGAATCTAATGAAAATGAAACTATGTTAGTTGAAAACATAGTGACGGATCATCATTCGATCATGGTGATTGGCACAATGGAGATAAACATGGAAGCTAGAAAGAAAGACAATAAATATTTTATGAGTCATGAAAAATATTTAGAAATACAAGATGGATATTTGGTTCTTGGATCATCAAATGAGACCATTAGGTATCGTGATTTTGAGATTGATAATTTGATTGTATTTGCATGTGTTGCAAAAAACAATCCATCTCTTGGAGTTGTCTTGAATGAAGATGAGTTGTTGCAGCAAAAGGAACCCATAGATTACTTACTTAATAAGGAGAGAATCTACAAGCACTAGTACATTTGGTCAAAATTCTGACACTTTAGTTCCGACACTTTTGATGTATTGTCAAAAATTTCCCCAATTTTTATCAATTTTTCAAATCCCGCCCACAACCGTCGCTATACCAACATTTGGAGACAAGTGTCGGATTTGCGACGTTTGGAAAGAAGTGTCGGTCTTGCGACGTTTCCACAAAAGTGTCGTTATTGCGATGATTTGGAGAAATGTGTCAGTCTTGCGACGTTACAGAGAGAACTGTCGAATTTGCGACGTTTGGAAACAAGTGTTGGTATTGCGACAGTTGTGAGAAAAGTGTCAATGTTTCGACAGTTTGGTGAATAATGTCGGTCTTTCAATGTTACAAAGACAATTTTTGGATTTGTGGCATTGGCAAAGAAGTGTCGATATTGCGATAGTTGTGAGAAAAGTGGCGGTATTGCAACGGGTTGGAGAAAGATGTCGGTCTTGCGACGTTACAAAGAGAACTATCAGATTTGCAACGTTTGGAAAGAAGTGTCAAATATTTCACCTATTAATGCTCAACTAAAAAATGTATCCACTCCCCACTTTATGATAACAACATAATGCTTTTCTTCTCTTGTTTTGTCTAGTTGTGTTCTCTTTTATTTATCTAAATCGGAATTTTATCCTTCTCCATGAGTGAGAGTGCTCTGTGTGTGTATGCTCTTTATTATATTGTGTGTGAAGTGTAGTTTCCTCGACGAGGATGTTTGTATTTTCATTAGGTCATTGAAATTGTCTTTGGTTGTGTGGGTTAGTCATTTTTGTCGCCCCTCTTCCTTCTTCGCTAGGTTACAATTGGGAAACAAGTTATCAAGCTTCCTTCAAATCCCAAGAAACATCCTTCCTAAAAATCTGGAATATGTCTCCTAAATTCTCAATTCTTTTTAATTTTAAATCAAAATATATGAAATAATTACAATGAAAGGGAATTTTCCCTGGGTCTTCAAGAAAACCCGATCTCTGAACGCAACTTATATTACAACCTAATTGCATCCTTGCTTGCATAAGTTCCTACTATGCATTCAATTTTCATAATTGATGGTGCCACAACCAACTGCCACTTACTCATCCATATTTTAGCTCCATTGAGCAACTTGATTACATATTAGTTAGTTGACACATTTTTTTATGGTATCCAATCCAATCATCATCTAAAAATATTTGTACAATTTCTTTATTGTCATCCTCAAGTATTTGATTGTAGTAGATATGAACATCACTTGTACCACACAAATATTTTAATAATCTTTTGACAACAAATTAAGGTTCTTTACCATTTTTTATCATGTATATGCTTAATACTCCCACTGCATGAGCAATATTCAGTCAAGTGTAGACCAATGCATAAATTAGAATAGCTGCAAAAAATGCATATGAAACATAAGCCATGTCCTCTCTTTCTTCTCGTGCCTTTGGAAATTGATCAACAATCAGTATTTCCCTAACATGAATTGGTACCTTCACTGGTTTAGTACAATATACATGTTGAAACACTTCAAGGTTGTCACAACTTACTTTCTATGATTTACCAATAGTTTCTTCACTACATAGTATTTTGATGATATCCATTCCAAGAATGAAACTTACAATATTGAGATCCTTCATGTCAAATTTGGAGGATAGTTACATCTTCACTTTCCTAATCATACCCATGTTGTTTCCAACTAGCTAGTAAGATGCTATCAAAATACAACACTACATATATGAAATACCTACCTTTCGACTTGAGATATACATAGTGATCAACTTGGCTTCTCAAAAATCCCAATCCCTGGATATACATGTAAAAATTATGGTAACATATCTTAAGTGATTGCATCAAACCATAAATGAAAATTTTCAGCTTATATACTAACTTCGGCTTTCCGTTTACTACAAAAAGTTCAGGTCATTTCATGTATATTCTTACTCTAGGTCACCATGTAGAACTGTTATATTTACATCTAATTTTCATATGTCGAGATAAAAAGCCGCAACCAAAGACATTTGTAATTTAATGAAATCTAATTTTTCAATAGGGGAAAATATCTTACTGAATTTGACTCCCTTGACTTGGGAATGGGAATATCCTTTTTCCCTAAGTCAAGCCTTGTATTTCCTAACTTGATCTATTGAATGCAACTTTTCCTTTAACACCCACTTGAAACAAACATTCCTCCTTCTAATAAGTAACTTGGCCAAATCCGCCATGTCTTATTCTTATGCAAAGAATCCATTTCTTCATTCATAGCTCTTGACGAAAGTTAACCATGTATCAAGTTGATTCTCTCCTCAAATGTCCTAGGTTCATCCTCAATGGAAGATAACAAAAAGAAGACTGAAAAGCATGTTGGGTATACCTTTCAAGATCTCTCCTGAATCGACTGGACCTCCTCAGAATCAAAGTTTGATGTTCCAAATCTTTGGTTGAATTTGTTGACTCATCTAAGTCAACTTCCTCCAACTGCAAGTCCAATAATAAATTATATTTTCCTTATTTTTTGAAGTATCGATGTTTTATAATTACACCTTACTTCCCTAAAGATCACATTTGACTATAAATTATCTTCCTTGTCACATAATTCCATATGTTCTATCATTTCATTCCATCCTTATAGTCTATGAAAATACACTTGATTTACTTGTTATCCAATTTTTTCCTCTTTTCCATTGGAACATGGAAAACTGCATCAAATCCAAACAATCTAAGATGTGCGAGTGATGGTTTCTTACAAAACCATTATTTGTGTGGAGTATTGTCACCAATGTTGATGATGAAGACCTATTCACCAGGTAACACACAATGTTGATTGTTTTTGTGTATAATTCTTATGCTAGTTCTGCATTATTGGACACACTCCACTTTTCCATCAACATCATATTAATTCTCTCAATAAATTTATTTTTCTAAAGAGTATATGGAGTAGTTGTTTGGGGAACTTATATCCCATGTTGTTTGCATATTTTCTTAAATTATTTATCATATAATTCACTTTTGTTATCGATTATCATAACCTTTACCTTTCTACCTATTTGGTTCTCCATAAGAGATTTGAACTCTTGAAATTTATTGAAAACCTTAGACCTCTTCCTTAGGAAATATATCCACAACATCTTGGAGAAATTATCAATGAAGAAAACATAATATATGGATAGACCTAGTCATTTCATTGGCACTATCCCAAATACATTACTATTAATTAACCCCATAATTCTCTTTTCCCTTGTAGTACGAAATGGGAATTTAACACGATTTTGTTTCCCATAAATACAATATTCACATAAAGCGACTTCTAGAGAGGTACTATACAAAACTTTGATCATACCTTTGCTTTGAATAACTAAAATTATTTTCTCTCCATTGTGTCACATATTTTGATGCTACAACATGGTATTGTTGACTAAACAAGAGGGTTGACCCATCACTATTGCAACCACTTTGGTCAATATGCCCTTACAACTTTTATAATATGCCAATATGAACACCTCTCATCAACACCATCACACCACGAAACATCTTACATGAATCCTTATTAAATATGATATGCATGATTTCATCACCAGCCATTTGACTTATAAATATTAGATTCCTAGCTACCTCGAAAATATGTGGTCCGGCCATGAGAATTTTCTACTCCAACAATCATTTAGTACTAGTCAAATTTACCTTGACTTATTATCCTAGTGGTAGAGTCATCTTCTAGATAGTCATCCCCTATGTCATATTCTTCATATTTTCAATACCACTCCTTATAGTGTGTCATATATACATGATATGATGAGGCTTGAGTGTTTGTATTGCAATGTTTGGAGATAAGTGTCAGTATTCCACCACAGGAAACTCGTTCGGGTCAAATCGTGTGAGGGAGGTCGTATCAAAAATGCTAAGTTGTGACCACCATGTAACTTGTGCACGTTCATGCGACCCATTTGTCATTTTCTCCCTCATACCTTCGTCGTTCAAGCGGGTCAGGCTGGGTTGGGTCTGTGGTGTCACCCAAGGAAATGCGTTCGGGTCAGGTCGGGTCGGGTTGTGTTGTACCGTGAGGGCACCCAAGGAAACATGTTCGAGAGGGTCAGGTCAGGTCCGGTCATGTGAGGGCGCCCAAGGAACATCTCCGACTGGGTGAGGTCGTGTCGAGCCATGTCATGAGGGCACCCAGGGAAGCACGTTCGGGTGGGTCGGGTCGAGTCGTGTGATGCCGCCCAAGGAAATGCGTTCGGGTCGGGTCAGGTCGGGTTGTGCCATATTGTGAGGACGTCGAAGGAAACACGTTCGAGCGGGTTGGGTCCAGTCCGGTCTAGTCAGGTCATTTCGTGTCATGAGGCCGCCCAAGGGAACGTGTTCGGGTGGGTCGGGTCAGGTTGGGTTGGGTCATGTGAGGGTGGTCGTATCAAAAAAGCTAAGGTGTGACTACCTATGTTTCTTGTGCATGTTTGTGTGATCCTTTTTCCGTTTTCTCCCTCGTGTGCCCTTCCTTTGGGTAGGTCGGGTCATAACATGTGAGGGTGCCACAGGAAATGTGTTCGAGTTGGATCGTCTAAGGGAGGTTGTATAAAAAATGCTAAGGTGTCACTACGTGTGTGCCTTGTGCACGTTCGTGCGACCCGTTTTTCATTTTCTCCCTCATGCCTTCAACGTTCAGGCAGGTTGGGTCAGGTCAAGTACTTGTGTGATGGAGCCCAAGGAAACACATTTCGGTTAGGTCAGGTCGGGTCGTGTCGTATTGTGAGGGTGCCTAAGGAAATGCATTCAGGCGGGTTGGGTCAAGTCGGGTCATGGGAGGCTACCCAAGGAACGTGTCTGGTCAGGTCGGTTCATGTTAGGCTGTGTGAGGGCACCCAAGGAAATGTATTCGGGTGGGTTAGGTCGAGTTAGGTCAGGTTGGGTGGGTCAGGTCGGGTCGTGCTGTGTGATCAGGGCTCCCAAGAAAACACATTTGGGCAGGTCAGGGTGGGTCGGGTCGGGTCATGTGAGGGCACCTAGGGAAACGCATTCGGGCTGGTCAGGTTGGGTCAGTTTTGGTCATGTGAGGGCACCCAGGGAAATGCATTTGGGTGGGTTAGGGTAGGTTGGGTTGGGTCATGTGAGGGTAGTCATATAAAAAATGTTGAGTTGTGACCACTTGTGTGCCTTGTACTGCACGTTCGTGAAACTGATTTTTCGTTTGCTCCCTCATGCCTTGGACGTTCGAGCGGGTCAGGTCGGGTCTGGTCATGTGATGGTGCCCAAGGAAACGTGTTAGGGTCGGGTTGGCTTGGGTTGTGCCATACTATGAGGGTGCCCAAGGAAACACGTTTGAGCGAATCGAGTCAGGCTGGTCATGTGAGGAGCCATGTTTAGGGTTACAATGACTATGCTCAACAACTGTAAACCCTTTATTTTCTTGACACGACACCGATTCAGGGGAATTCATATGATTTAACAACAAACAATGGTGATTATATAAATGTTTGTACTCATAACATATTCAACATCTAAAGGGTATGCGTATGCTCATAGTTCAGTGTCTTCTTCCACAACTCATCTTGAAATTAGATATCTATTGATTTCGGAAGGGGTCAAATAGGTTCATGTATGCACATATGCCGACATGTTGTAATTTTACACAACATAATGAATGGATTCATGTGATTTACCTTTCCATTTACCATATGTTTTACCATATTCAATGAAGGATTGCATAATGCCACTACCATAGGAAGCGCACCACTGAAATAAAATTATGATACCAAACAACACATAGTGTTGAAACAATGCTTGGTGATGAACCAATGATCGTTCCAATAAACACAGATTATAGGGGTATCATTCCAATGAACCAAGGGAAAAAGTAGAGAAAACACAGTGGGAATGGAGGGGATATTAGGAAATAATATAGGGAGGAACGTTGAAAATTGAGAAGAAATCGAGGGGAAAAATCAAGCGTGTTGATGATGGCAGAGCTTAGGCCCGAACAATAGTGGGATAGAGTTGCAAGACTTGGAGCCCTTCACATTTCATTAAGCATGTTTATTGCTTGGTTATCTAGGGTTCCTAATTAAATATAAGGGTGGAGGTGTTGAACCAAAACCTTTGGAATCCCTCATGCCTATTGGGTGAAGGAATATCTCCTCTAGAATCCCAGAATATGTCTGCAGGATGAATCCAGAAGGGTGGAGGTGTGTGAAGAAAACCTCTGTATTCCCTAATGCCTATAGATTAAGACAATGTTACGATCCTCATTATCTGAAAATATTACATGTCTGGCATGGTTGTGGTATGTGGATGTTCAGACGAAAATTACAACTTGTAGCCCTTGATCTACTAGGGGTTACCTTGATATTAATGGTGGTGTATTCATACTCCTTCTGAATAACCAATAAAGGGTCAAGGAAATTTACCAATATGTTGTAAAGTTTTATCTTATCCACCTTAGCCACATACATGCAATCCTCACACTTTAGAAACCTAAGACATGTAAGAGAGGGCTTCTTTCCAGTTCGACTTCCTCTAGTGTCATGTCACCGAAAATTGAACTTGGTGACATATTAATTAAATAATTATTTGCAACAACTCCTTCAACTCAAAATCCTTTTCTGAACATAAGTTGTCAAGTTTTTTCGTATCTACTTTAGCCACATACATGCATGTTTCACACTTCAAAAACCTAATATGTGCAAGAGAGGGCTTCTTTCCACTCTATCTTCCTCTAGTATCATGTCACCACAAATTGAACTTGGTGACATATTAATCAAATAATTAGTTGTAGCAATGACTTCATCTCAAAACCCTTTTCTTAAACTAACATTCCCTCTCATGCTTCATGCATTTTTTTATCAAGGTCTGATTTGGTCTCTTAGCATGGCCATATTGCTCAAGACCATGTGAAGTTGTCTTCAAGCATGCAATTCCCCAAGATTTTCAAAATTCCTCAATTTCTTAGGAGCAATAATTAACACCGTTGTTAAGTTTTAATTTTGTTCCACACTTGTAGCAGAGATTTTAATTGTAATTGTTGACTTTTAAAGGGATACTACATCCTATAAGAATATCTGGTTTTGTAGGGTCGTTTCTTTTGAGGGCACCCACCCAAACGCGTTCGGGTCGGGTTGTTTCGTTTGAGGGTGTTCATATCAAATTTTCTAAGTTGTGACCACATAGGTACTTTGTGCATGTTCGTGTGGCCCATTTTCCATTTTCTCCCTTATGCCTTCGTTTGGTTGGGCACGTCGTGTGAGGGCACCTGCCCAAACGCATTCGTGTCGGGTCGAGTCATTTCGTTTGAGGGCGGCCGTATCAAATTTTCGAAGTTGTGAATTCACGGGTGCCTTTTTCACGTTCATGCGGCTCGTTTTCCATTTTCTCCCTTTTGCCTTCGTTTAGTCGTGCACGCCGTGTGAGGGCGCTCGCCCAAACGCGTTCAGGTCGGGTTGTTTCATTTGAGGGTGGCTGTATCAAATTTGCTAATTTGTGACCACATGGGTACCTTTTCCACATTCGTGCGGCCTGTTTTTCATTTTCTCCCTTGTGCCTTCGGTCGGTCGTGCGCGCCGTGTGAGGGCGCCTGCCCAAACGCATTCAGGTTGGGTCATTTTGTTTGAGGGTGGCCATATCAAATTTGCTAAGTTGTGACTGCACGGGTGCCTTGTGCATGTTTGTGTGGCTCATTTTCCATTTGCTCCCTTGTGCCTTCGTTTGGTCGGGCATGCCATGCCGTTTCGTTTTAGGGTGCCCGCCCAAACCCGTTCAGGTCGGGTCGTTTCGGTTGAGGGAACCCGTGCAAATGTGTTTGGGTTGGGTCGTTTTGGTTGAGGGCACCTGCCCAAACGCATTTGGGTCAATTCGTTCCGGTTAAGGGCTGCCATATTAAATTTGCTAAGTTGTGACCGCACGGGTACCTTGTGAATGTTCGTGCAGCCCATTTTCCGGTTGCTCCCTTGCGCCTTCGTTCGATCGTGCACGCCGTGTCGCGTCATGTGAGGGTGCCTACCCAAACACGTTCAAGTCGGGTCATTTTTTTTGAGGTTAGTTGTATCAAATTTTCTAATTTGTAACCACATGGGTGCTTTGTACATGTTTGTGCAGCCTATTTTTCATTTGCTCCCTTGTGCCTTCGTTCGGTCGGGCGCGCCATGTGAGGGCACCCACCCAAATGTTTTAGTGTCAGGTCGGGTCATTTCATTTGAGGGCGGCTGTATCAAATTTGCTAAGTTGTGACCACATGGGTGCCTTTTTCACGTTCGTGCAGCTTGTTTTCCATTTTCTCCCTTGTGCCTTCATTCGATCGTGCGCACCATGTCGCACTGTGTGAGTGTAGGTTTTAACCCTAAATAGAAATTATCTACACACGAAACTTATAAGAGAAAATAAAAAATAGCGAGAGCATAAAAAATAAAACAGATAAACACAGAGATTTTCCCCTGGATCCCAAATCAAGATGACCAGCTTGATTTTTCATTATATTCCTTTTAGTGTTACAACACATATATATACATGCCAAAGCATACATAAACCCCAATCCATTAGCCCTGGATTAGAACATAACCGTAGTTCCCTTGACTGGATCTAAAAAATACCAGGGGTTGTAAACCATCGTACCGCAAAACCATGTGCAAACTCATGTTCAAAACCATGGGTGTGGACTACACACCGGAAATTAAGGACCAAAAATTTTTGCGTGCTTATTCATGGAAAAGAATATAACACATACCCAACATTCTCCCACTTGTTGTTTTCTTTCCGCAGGGGGCCACAAGAGAGCTTAGTCATTGGCCCAATTCTTCAACACCCATTGTTTCTCTACACCAAGAGAAATTTTGAGCACTCACAGACTTTGTCAATGCATCTGCAACATTCTTCAAAGTGTCCAGCTTTACCAGCAACACCCTTTTAGCCTCAACCATATCTCTAACAAAGTGATATTGAACATCAATGTGATTTGTCTTTGAATGATAAGCAGGGTTCTTAGCCAAGAAAATTGCACTTTGGCTATCACAGTCTATCCTTATAGCTTGCTGTACCAATCCCATACTTGAACACAATCTTTGCAACCAAACTGATTCCTTGCTTGCATGAGTGGCTGCTATGTATTCTGCCTCTGTAGTTGAAAGCGCCACTACAGACTGTCTTTTACTCATCCAACTGACTGCACCTCCAAATAGGCTAAACACATACCCACCTGTAGATCTTCTTTGGTCCAGATCTCCAGCCCAGTCTGCATCAACAAAACCACGAATGTCCAACATTCTTTCCAATCCTGGTCTTCCCTGGTAGCACAAGCCACAATCACTAGTGCCACGTAAATATCTGAAAACCCGCTTCACTGTTGTCCCATGCTCCTTCCCTGGGTTTGACATAAACCTGCTCAATACTCCCACTGCATGTGCAATGTCTGGTCTAGTACAGACCATTGCATACATCAAGCTACCCACTGCACTTGCATATGGAACACGGGACATATACTCCTCTTCTTCTTATGTCTTGGGACACTGTTCAGCAGACAGCTTTACACCTATAGGAATAGGAACATTCACTGGTTTACTATCCTGCATATTGAACCTCTGCAATATAGTCTCGACATACTTCCTCTGGTTTAACCAGAGCTTCCTCTTTGCCCGATCTCTCTTAATTTCCATGCCCAAAACATAGTTTGCAGCACCAAGATCCTTCATGTCGAATTTGGAGAACAGTTGGGTCTTCAAATCTTGGATAATTTCTTTGTCATTTCCAATCAACAACATATCATCCACATACAAGACCAAATAAATAACACGGTCACCAATTAATTTAAAATAAACACGGTGATCCTCCTTGCTTCTAGTGAAGCCAAGTCCCCGTATATAGGTATCAAATTTCTGATACCACATCCTTGGTGACTGTTTTAACCCATACAGAGACTTCTTCAACCTGCATACCAATTCTTTCTTACCATTCACCATAAAGCCTTCAGGTTGCTTCATGTAGATCTCCTCTTCTAGATCCCCGTGAAGAAAAGTTGTCTTCACATCCATCTGTTCTATCTCAAAATCAAATGCAGCAGCAACAGATAAAAGTAATCTAATAGAAGTAACCTTGGCAACAGGAGAAAAAAATATCACCAAAATCAATTCCCGGCACCTGGGAATAACCTTTCGCTACCAACCGAGCTTTGTATTTCTCCACCTTGCCTTCTACATTCATCTTCTTCTTAAACACCCATTTGCTCCCAATGGGCTTCCTTCCAGCCGGCAACTCCACCAAATCCCATGCATTATTTTTGTGCAAGGATGCCATTTCATCAACCATGGCCTCCTTCCATAGTTTTCCATCCTCTGAATCTACTGCTTCCCTGACAGTTCTGGGTTCATCATCAGTTATAGTTAAGGCAAAACCTGAACAGAAAGCAGATGGACTATACCTTTCTGGTTGCCTTCTTTCCCGAACTGATCTTCTCAAAGCTGGAGTTTGTGGCTCTTCATCTTCTGAGTCTTCTTCCGTTGTAGAGTCTGATTCATCCTCCTTTAGCTCAAACTCTATCTTCTCAGGTTCCTTTGGTAGGACTTCATGTTTAACAACATCTTTCACTTCTCTAAACACCACATCTCGGCTACACACAACCTTCCTTGTTTCTGGGTTCCAAAGCTTGTAACCCTTTAAACCATCCTTATACCCAATAAAGATGCACCTTTCAGATTTATTATCCAACTTGGTCCTTTTCTCCTTTGGAACATGTACACATGCATCACATCCAAATACCCTTAGATGTGAAAGAGAGGGTTTCTTACCAGTCCATACCTCATGTGGAGTCTTATCCTCCAACACTGATGAAGGTGATCTGTTAACCAGATAGCATGCAGTCTCCACTGCCTCTGCCCAGAATTCTTGTCCTAACCTAGTACCACTGAGCATGCTTCTTTCCTTTTCCATCAGTGCTCTATTCATTCTTTCTACAACTCTGTTTTTTTGAGGTGTGTATGGAGTAGTCTTCTACCTTGCTATACCACACTTCTTAAAGAACTCTTCAAATTCCTTCCTGCAGAACTCCCCACCATTATCTATACTCAACGCCTTTATCTTCTTCTCTATCTGGTTTTCCACCAGAGCATTAAATTCTTTAAATCTGTCAAAGACTTCAGATTTCTTCCTCAAGAAATATATCCATGTATTCCTTGAGAAGTCATCTCTGAATGAAACATAGTACACATAATTTCCCAGTGATGGAACTGACACAGGTCCAAACACATCACTATGCACAAGTTCTAATATCTTGTTCACCCTCTTAGCACCAGAAGGAAAACTCACCCGATTCTGCTTCCCATATATACAATGTTCACAGAAATCAAAATCCAGAGAGAAATTAGACATACCTTATACCATACCATTTCTATGCAGTATCCGAAGGCCCTTCTCTCTAATATGTCCAAGCCTTTGATGCCATAGCATGGTCTTTTCTCCAGAGATAGATAACCTTTCCACTCCACTTTCAGGAACCATAGAACTGTTACACCCATCAATAACAATTCTACCTTGTAGCTTGTATATATTTAGAGTCTAAACTCCCCGCATTAATACCAATGCTCCCCGAACCATCTTGCAGGCATATTTCTCGAACACTGTTTTTACACCTGCATCATCCATCTTGCTTACAGAAATCAGATTTCTGACCAAACCAGGAATATGAAGAACACCAACAAGTTTTCTAATCCTTCCACCTTGCAGCTTCAGCTTGACCTTTCCACGTCCAACGATTCTGGCCTTCCTATCATCCCCTAGGAAGACATCACCACCATAATATTTCTCATACTCGCAGAACCACTCCCAATGGGGAGTGAAGTGAAAGGATGCATCTGAGTCAATCAACCATGACTCATGATCTACATGTGTATTTGAAGAAGAAGCCAAATACACATCCCCACCTTCATCTG
Source organism: Pinus albicaulis (assembly GCA_034641835.2). NCBI lineage: Eukaryota > Viridiplantae > Streptophyta > Pinopsida > Pinales > Pinaceae > Pinus > Pinus albicaulis. Next base: position 1,397,838,998 of record CM076574.1, on the reverse strand, counting down.
AGGTGGTTTTTGCCTCTACAAAAGGAGCATCATCAAATCCCTTTCCTTTCTCAGGAGCTTTAGATCTGCAGTCCTTTTTGTAGTGCCCTTCCTTTCCCCATTTCCAGCACACCTTTACAAACTTTCTAGGAGATTTAAATCTCCCTCTAGATTTAGATCTCCCACTCAAAACATTATTCTTGTTTTTGTTCTGGAACCTTCCTCGTACAGATAAGGCATCTCCATTCTGACCCTCCATATTTCTCTGTCTCATTTCCTCCAACAACAAGGCTGAGACAATGTCATCAAAATTCAAGGCAGTTGTATTGCTACCTATTGCAATAACCAGATTGTCCCACGAGTCTGATAGAGAACACAAAAAAATGATGCACTTATCTTCATCTAAGATTTTAATATCAATAGATGAAAACTAACTTACCACAGTATTGAATGTGTTCAGATGCTCTGTCAGCAAGTCTCCATCCTTCATCCTCAGGTTATAAATATTTTTCCTTAGGAACAATTTATTCACCAGAGACTTAGATTGGTACAAAGTCCCTACCTTGTCCCACAAGGTCTTCGCCATATCTTCCCCAGATACATTCAACAATACTAAATATGAGACACACAATCATATTGTGCTCTTTGCCTTCCGATCCAGCTTCTTCCAGTCTTCATCTGACATTGGCGTTGGTTTAGTACCTGGATCTACCACGATCCACTGATCTTTATCCACCATCAAATCCTCCATCTTGAGCTTCCACAACTCAAAACTCTGACCATTAAATTTCTCAATCTCTATCTTCCCGCCACTCGCCATCTTCTTTCACCGCAAGAATCGATCTCGCAGATCTCCCACTGAACAGGGTCTACCTTAGGCCCGAGAAAAAAACCCTCATCAACAAAGGCGTTGCCTTGAAGCCGAAACAACTCTGATACCAAATGTAGGTTTTAACCCTGAACAGAAATTATCTACACACGAATATTATAACAAAAAATAAACAATAGCCAAAGCATAAAACATAAAACATATAAACGCAGAAATTTTCCCCTGGATCCCAAATTGGGACGACCAGCTTGATTTTTCATTATATTCCTTTTAGTGTTACAACACATATATATATACATGCCGAAGCATACATAAACCCCAATCCATTAACCCTGTATTAGAACATAACCGTAGTTCCCTTGACCGGATCTACAAAATACCAAGGGCCAAAAACCATCATACCCCAAAACCATGTGCAAACGCATGCAGAAAACCATGGGCATGGACTACCCACCAGAAATTAAGGACAAAAAATTTTCGCCGAGGCACTGCCCCGAACCCCGACAGGGGGGGCAACCCCCCCCTTATCACCTCCTCGTTGCACCCAGTGCAAAGGGGGGGCTATCGCCCCCCTGTGCATGCTTAGTCACGGAAAGAATATGACACATACCCAACAATGAGGGCACCTGCCCAAACACGTTTGGGTCAGGTTGTTTCGTTAGAGGGCGGCTGCATCAAATTTTCTAAGTTGTGACCACACAGGTGCCTTGTGCATGTTCATGTGGCCCGTTTTCTGTTTGCTCCCTTGTGCCTTCATTCGGTCGGGCGCACCATTCAAGGACGCCCACCCAAAAACGTTCCGGTCAGGTTGGGTCGTTTCGGTTGAGGGCGGCTGTATCAAATCACTGAAGTTCATGTTATAGTTATAGCTTACATACCCTTTCCTGGGCCACCATTATATAACTCTACTTCACTAGGATGAACATTAACTAAGGCTTCACGTATGCATCCACCAAATCTGTCATATTAATGCAGTCCCTAATATATGTACCTTCAAGAGTATTGTAATATGTTCCTTTAACCGACATTGATATGTTCCTTTCACCCACTTTGGTAAAAGGAAGAAAGAAACACTACAAAGCTTATAATAATCTATATGTTCACAATTGAGTTGATATATTAAGGTTAAGAATTTTAGTCATCCTCCAACATTAATTCTAACGATTTTAATGTCTAATTTAATCCAAACTAAGGAAAAATTAACTCGGGGGGTAGATATGTTTATTCTTTAATAAATTGAATTTTAAATTTTGGACTACACAAGGGCACCCGTCGGTCTTCCCTACACTGATTATTACGCTTCTCATACATTTCACAATTTAGTTTCTTTCCTGCGCACTCTATTCTCCTTCCCTAATAGCCAGACTTGCATCTATCTCCTTTCCCGCAACCAGACCCCGCTCTATTCTCCTTCCCTGTAGCCAGACCCCACTCTATGTATCTCTATTGATTTGCAATGGTTGTATCAGTGCAGGGATTAATCTGATAGGGCCACGTCAAAGGAAACATTAATCTACTAAGGCGACATTGAAGAAACTCTTGACTTAATTGCTACAAGACAAAATGGTAATCTGGTTTCTTCATTCTCCAATAGTAGTGTTTCTGTTGCATGAAAAATGTTTGAAGAAACTTTGTGTGTCTATTATACTTTACAAATGAGCGTAATATGCCACTGTTATGATTACAATGCCCTCTAACCTTCGTCCACAAGCTACTATTCACTGCGGCCTAGAACAGAGGAATAGTTACCATAAAACAAACACAGAAGTACCCGTAACCCCTCCTCATACCTGCGGTTTAGTATTGCAAGAAGTACGCACCCTAAAACAGAGAGAAACTTGTCCTTCTTGCTCCATGGTAGCCTCAATTCTTCGCTGTAAATTTCAAAGGTGTTTTCTTGATGAGATTTCTCTTGGATGATTCAAAATGGGATGATAAGAGAATTAGAGCTTAACTGCTGATTAAATCAGTGATCATTATACCCAGAATTTGATGGAGGAAATGGCACCTTCTGAAATATGATCCGGCCTAGGATTTGGTACACTTAAGTGATGCCCAGGACTGTGACTTCTTAGATACGAAACTCAGTTTCTAATGTAGAGACAGATAATATGAATGCAAAACCATACCTGATTTGAAGATGATATAAGAACATGTTGAGCTTGAGAAACCTTACCACATCATAAATGACCAGAAATTTTCTCAAGAACTTCAACCTTCCTATGATAGATAAGAGGCTAAAGAAAGAGTCTCTTGATAGGTGATCTAGATCTTCCTTCAAGAAAAAAAAAGCCTTTGGTATTCTCTGAATTACAGATCCATCTTTCATATATTATTTTGCTTAAAATTTTCATGCAATTTCTCAGGCAACCAGAGATATATGGAATAATTTTTAGAGTCATTAGATCAATAGTTATGAATTTTCTTTTATCAAGTCTTTTGACATGATCTTCCTTATAATAATTATTGCACAGAATAGCTCCTTCTGCAGACTTACTTTTAAGATCATAAAGTCAAATTGCCCAATGATCAATCAAAATTAGAGACTGTTTAGTCCACTCCATCAATGCTTCCTCAGTGGGGTACTTCTGTTCTTTGTGATTGTAAGAACTGCTGCAAGATTCTAATCCAAAGCGTCATAATCCAGTCTTTTAAAAAGGAGGAAAATTTCAAAAATTGCAACCCAGATATTCTTTCTGTGTTTTTTTCTGCTTAAAAAAAAACTTCCTCCAGATTGCCTTAAATAATGATGGATCTAATCATCTATACTAGATCCGTTTCAAAGGATGACAAATCTACTAGCATGATTCACTAATACTGTTACAGGTCTCAAGGATGAATTATGATATAAAAGGTTTCAAGGAGACTGCCCCTTCAAAACTGAAAGAGGATTAATGCCTTTCTATACATTTGATATAGAATATTAATTACTCCCTCTGCTTGATGGTGTGATCAAGATGTCTATACCTTAGGATTATAACAAAAATTCCACTGAACATCAACAATTTCCACTGAAGTTTAGGCTGTGTATATGAATGTGATGATGATGTCACTTAGAGGCTAGAGCATAAAAATGAAAACGAGATAGGAGTCTCGATTTATTTCCTTCATTGAATCAAAGACTTGAATTAAGTTCTCTTGAATTATAACGAACATCAAGCCCTGCCACTCAAAGATTTCAGATTGATATTCAAACACTACCAATGCCTGCATCATTAAAACAACTCAATCTTTATGTAAATTATCACACATTATAATATGACCGCTTTATTCAGCATAATGTCACGCAGACTTGCTAAAAACACCACAGTCCGATTCAGTCATAAGCATTATCCAGAATGTGCCTTTTGTTGGCAATATGATGCAGAGTGTTGTCCTTTATAGCAACCCACTTGATGATGATGGAAACCTACTTAATGAAGTTGTTCCTGATTCTTGATGAGTTTATTATGTTCTACAAGTAGCTCAGAAGTACCAGAGAAAGAAATTCAGAAAGTTCCAGAATAATGTTAAATAAGGTATGTCACAAGGCATACGCGTGTTTGTTGAGGCGAAGTCGCGTATGTACGCGGAAAAATACATGCCAAGTCACATATTCTTAATTGCGCTCTAATTTAATAAAACCAGGGGTTACTACCATGGTATTGACCCATTGTATTGAGCGCTGGATTTTCTATGTGATCCCATCCAGGAATACCATCGGAATTTGTGTGGTTTTGGCTCATGGTATTGTCAAAGGCTAGATCTATTTAAGGAGAAGAAATTCATTGTGCAAGTGGGTGCATGAGTCTGGGTTTGAATGAATACTTCACTCTGAAGTATGTCTGAATGGAAAAGGTAACATTTTGATGATAGATTTGAATCTATGATGCACCTATGAAGAAAATGATGAAGAGGGATCTCTAGATCTGAAATGTATATGTATCTTCTGGATCTGTTTATGGAATGATTAGATCTGTGATCTGGCGAATCTGTGCTAAAGTAAAGAATGAAGATCTAAGCTGTTCTGGAGAGCTGCACTGCCCTAAAATGTCTGAAGATATATACGCAGGTTCGTCGAGGAAAAAGCGCGTATATACGTAGCTTGTATTCAGCAAAAGCGCGTATGGGAATTGAAATCAGCTCTGAAATGTGTGCAGATGTATACACGGGTTGGTATTTGTGAAAGCACGTATATATGCAGGATCAGTGAAGAAAAAGCGCGTATGTAATATAGGGTTTGCTGAAGTATGTGGTATGAAATGTCTGATCTGTTATGCTGTTTTACTGCTATCTGTCAATGATGATCTGGGTTGTTCGAATATTGATATGTTGCTATAGAGCAAGTTGTTGGTTTGATGAATGTTCCTTGAGCTTAATTGTGTGGGTTGGATCCAGTATGAAAATTGATGAAACGTGGTCCACAAAGGTGCTGAAGGTTGAAGCCTTCAGTCAGGGGGTTGTAGCTCCCTTCCAGGTGAGGCTGGTAAACAAGAGCAGGGGGTTGTAGCTCCCTTCCAGGAGAGGCTGGTAAATGAGAGCAGGGGGTTGTAGCTCCCTTCCAGGAGAGGCTGGTAAACGAGAGAAGGTTGTAGCCTTCTCTGCCAGTGGGCTCGCGTGTCGGCATGAGTCTCGCGCCGCACATGGTTGTAAAATGTCTTTTCTATAATAAAATATTGAAGGCCGAGACAACGATGGCCGGTGGTTTTCTCCCGACTTGGGTTTCCACTTAAAAACTCGTGTTCATGTGTGATGCTTATGTGTGATGGTTTATTCTGTTATTACTGCACATGCTTACTGTTTATTGAACATCTAATGAATGAATGATGGAATGATATAAGTGAAGAATTATCTCCATAATAAGATTGATGGACATACACATGTTTTATTATGTATATCCGCGTGTATACGCGAGTTGGATTCAGTAAATTCGCATATGTGTTTTGAAGTAAGAAAAAGTAAAAAGTTTTGAGTAAGTCCTAAATACTGATTCACCCTCCCCCCCCCCCCCTCTCAGTATTTTTCCCAACACCTTTCAACGCACAAATCTACATGACTCAAATTAAAGTTCCAAACTCAATATTTTAATTCATATTAAGTTTCCTACTATGTATCAAAGGGTCATGGGTGAAAAGTTTCTAGATACTGCTTCAAATTCTTATAGCTAGATTTGAATAGTACATTCTTTGAGTACTTCTAAAACATTGTGGGGTGAGATGATTTCGTATAGATCTTGTAATCAATTTGAGGCATCTATTTATGTCTTTGGAAAATGAAGGAATTTATAAGATGAAATTTCTCATGATCCATTTCCCTTGATAGTTAGTAGTGATATAAGCTTGTCTCAATGTGATGTTGTACAATATTTTGACATGAGCTAGATTTATCATGATATTATGCTGCAATCTTATCTAGTTTATGGTATCCTATCATGATGAGTTTTCATGTTCTAATTTTTTGGCCTTCGTTTTCATTATTGAACAGGATGGAATTTATCATAAAGTATCTTTTTCAAACCATGGTATTAGTAAAGGGTTATTTCAAGAGACAACAAACCCCAAAATAGGAACAAGTCACTAGGATTCTTTATGAAAATTAATGATATTGCTGACTGAATCATCAATGGAAACCTCAATAGCTCTACCCAATAGACCTACTAACAAAGATCTTTAGAAACACTTAGCAATCCCCTGATCCTAGCATATATATTGCAGAAAATACTTAATTGTTCTTACTCCATCTTACTCAGGGAGACCACAAGCCTAAGCTTGTATTTCCAAAGTGCAAAGCATCCATCTAGAAACATACTCATAATTAAATCCATCCACTTTGAAGGTAATTTATCAATCAATCATGCACTTCCATAAGTAGGAATTTCTTTTGCTATATGCTAAGAGGGTTCAACAGAAAATTCCCTCTGAGACTCAATATGTAATCATTAGGCTCTTATTCATTTTATTCAAGGTTTGAAGGTAGCTTCAAAGGATCTTCATCATCCAAAGGTCTTCAAATATTTCTCCAAAGGCTGGGATATTACCTTCTCTTCAACAATCATTCCAATCCTGATTATCTGTATTTATTACACAATTATTTAATTAGTTATCCGAGTTATATTGTAAGATTTGAGTGCCCAAATGGTTTTAGTGTAATATTTTCACGCTATAAGTTATATATAATAAAAAATCCACAAGCTTATCATTGATCATATTGATTCAAACCAGATTTGATATGCAGTCCCTCAACAAGACATATTTTCATCGAGGCATGACATGCTAATTAGTAATTACAATTGGAGCATATACATATACTCCATCTACTAAAGGGTCTTGGTGAATTCTAGTTAAAATTCTATGACCAAACTCTAACCATCACCTGATCATATCTTAACCTCTAACCATAGCTCTTGCATGTTATATTCTAGTTGATTCCGTCATATTGTAGAAAATCTCAGTAGTGGAGATTCCAGTCTCCAATAGCATGATAATATATCTTTGATACATCCAATTGTAATTCTCAAAATAGCCTCAGATGTCATACAATAATTTTATCACCTGTAAATTTTGATTGCTTCAAGTCTTCCTTCAAATTTCCCTCTATATAGGGATATCATGGATCTTTCATCTTCTTGATGGGCCATACTTAAGTATTCAACTCCAAATCTGAATATGTCCCTTATCTTTATGCAACCCGGATTCAGAGACCTAGACCTTGCTATTCAAAACATCTAAATTGTCCTCCATCCTAATTTGACCTAAAATTTCATAGTCTCTCATCAGTAAGGAATAAGTGGACTTGGCATACTTCCACCTTGTGAAAGTGATCTTTTGAAAATCAACGATTGTACCTCTAATCATCATATGGACCCAATGAAGTAGCTTTAGTCTCTACAATTTAAGTCATTAGTTTTATAAATTAACATTATGTCTTACATTCTTGCTCAATAATGGAGGCTTTGCCTAATATCTTAGTGTTGAAAGCTTCAAAAGATGTATCAAGCTCTCAAGTCAATTTCACAAGACTTAATAATAGTACACAACACTATCGTTTACTTAGCAATGTGACTCCAAGTAGAAAATTTTTGTTCATGACTACAAGTCTTATGCAAGCCTTGATAGAAGTGCTTCAGATGGTCAACTACATCAGATCGAACAACTTCCAATCACGTTGACCAATTTATCTGTCAAATAATTCTTGTTTCCAACAATGTCTTACATACTAAGGTTTCAATGCAATTGGATAGAAACATGTATTGTTGAAAAGGTTATTTTTGGGCAATAACCTTACTCGAATGTCATCAACAATAAGGCATAGTAGCAGTAGCAGACATAAACATGAGAGAAATGTGAGTGCCAACATTCAAAATGATATTTTACAAGTGTAGCACATCAACAAGTTCGCCAAAAACTCGTATAGGTTACAAACATACTCAGGTATATCCACATCGATCGAACTCCTAATTTTTTCTTTATGGAAATTTCATATACTTGATTTATTCGAAATGGTTCTAGATTAATCAATTGATGACCGACTAAAAATGATATATCATTTTCGTTCATTTGATTTAAATCTCTTCCACCTAGTTGCAATTTTATTTCCATTCCTTGTCTTTCCATCTAAAATAGATCATGCTCCAACGATTCTCTTGACAAAGAAATGGTGAACATGCTCATTCATATTTAATGAGGTTGTGTTAGACAGAGATTGCATTTACAGACCAGGTCAAATTGCAATAGGTAGATCAATGCATCAGTGAATATTGAAATAAGACTAAAACCTTGATTACATCTCTATATATCATCCATACCATAGTGATTTTCAACCTTGAAAACAACTTCAAGAATCATCGGATCACATTTAGTGAAAGTCTGAAATGATCACCACAGATGTCTACGATAATAATCTCGGAATTGAACCTTGGAATGATCGAAACCCTATTCAATTTGTCAGAAAACAAAAGCCATAGAAATAAAAATTATATAGATTTAATTGGACCTACAACCCATTCCAGTCACAAAGCTAGAAAGAGAACAAAAAAAAACACATTGAATGCTATCACTGTTGTGGATTTTGACCTTCGAATGACATGAGACATTCCAACTACTATGCCTAATTCAACAGAAGACTGGATTGGAAATCCAAACAATTCAATCATCAATGCATCCACATTATCGAAAGTACTGACTATAGGATTCCCTTTAATAGAAAATTTGTTGGCATGGAATATTAGCAATGAGGCTAAGGTGAAGGTCAATATAGAGTATAGACCAATGGATAAGCGATGGAGCTCAGTACAAGCTTCCAGAAGTAGTGATAAACCCATATTATGTTATCTCCCGAAATTTGACCTGTGCTTCAGATTCGTTTGACAAGACAACAAAGAATCATCACAAAATCAACACACAATTTTCTGAAATGATATCTTCAACTAGACCTGTGATATAGTTCTGAGATGGAGGGCTGAAGATGCATTCAAAGCTTGTTCTAAGGAAGGCCGATAGAACTTCTAATAATCATCAGTAGATATATTACAAGTGGACATAACTTGATGTTCTAGATATATCCAAGTTGCTCAAACAAAACTGTAGCTCTAGCTCTCATGCACATGTGTGATGTGTTCATATTTCCGCATAGGTTGTGCCACAAAGAGTTTCATATTTTTGCAAATATTGTGCCTTCTAGCTTGGGTTTGTCCTCACCAGGCTCTGATACCATGTTAAATTTTGTATTAACACATTCTTTGCTTAGGATAGTTACTTCATTATCCCATTGAAAAATCTATTAGACCATAATATATTTTAATCATCACCATATGACAGTAACTAATGAAATAACACTAAATGTAAGAGTAGAAGATAAGACAAGACAAATGAACCCGAAGATATGGCACAAGGCAAGGAAAAACCCCAAGATGGGGAAAACCCTTGATCAATTCTCCTTCTATTTATTATCAAATGTTCAGCAGAGGATGAGAGAGTACATTCTATGTCAACATTGTCTTTCAATGTAATTACCAGGATAATAGTTCAAAAGCCAAATAAGCACCCCAAACAAATATATTCCATTTGATCATGCAACTTCAAATCCTATAAGATCTTTTTCTCTTTTATTATCCCATAAATTATGGTATTGTATGTAATTATGTCAGGCATGCAATCATTCTCATTCATTTATTCGAGGAGAAGGAAATATTCATCCAATTTCCCTCCCTTGCAATATCCATTGACCAATGCATTATAGGTCACTACAGTTAGCTTTATTCCGCTCATTAAAGCTTCACTGAAAATCTCTTTAGCCTCATCTAATATACCTACTTTGTAGAAATTGTCTAATAGCAAGGTGTAAGTATAAAAATTTGGCTTACAACCCTTACTTTTAATTATACCCAACCACTCCAGGGCCTCTTTAATGCACAAAGTTTATGTATTAGAAAGGTAAATTTAAACATTATTTCAATTTTCATTTTGTGTTTTCAAGTTAGGTATTTTTTCCAAGTTTTCACATTTCTAATTTTATTACAATGTGGTAGATTGATCGTGGCAGTACAGGAACAACCCTGAGACAGGATGATCACAGAAAGGGGCTCGTAGAAGAACATGTAAAGTGCCAACATTTCTCTATCTTCAGGTATTTTAGTTATTTACATAATTGAAATAATGCTAATTTTGTTCAAATATGCAGACACCTGGCCATGGTGCACCTGATGATTCCCTCAACAAGGAATATTTGTCTTCATCCCCATGTCCATTGCTGTTGTTGCAAAAAAATGCACGAAAAGCAAAGTTGGAATTTTAGCTTTTGGTAGACCTTACACATCAAACACCTGAAATAGAAATGAGGATAACACAAACTATGACCCATCTATAAACATATAAGGTAATAATAAAAAATGAAAAGGATATTTTTTTTGTTCTGCATGAGATCATGAATTGTGATATTTTGATTTTTAATTTTTACATTAACTAAACTAACAAAAAACTTCTTTTGTATGTAGCATTATCTGACACCTGTTGCCCCCGATGTTGGTGGTAGTGGGACACAAGGGAAAGAGATTTCTGAGAGACCCTCTCATACAACGTTTACGCCTTTAGGTGGCAGCCAAGAAATGCACCCTGCCCAAGAAGACACCCAGCCAACTGTTGAACGTGTTGGCAGTGATGAGGCTGGTATGGCCAACAATATTATTGTGTTTCCTGGAACTACATGTGTCACCTCCATGGGAACCATTGATGGAAATTTTTTGGTGAACGATGAAGGTGTTCTTATAAAGCACGTGCAACTCCCAGCTAAGTTTTAATATTTTAACTATTTCATGTACTCTATATAAAACATATTTTATCATGATTTCTATTTTTAAATTAATGATAATATTTTTTTTTCTGTGTAGGAAACAATGAGTTATATAGGTTTTTGGAGAGCAAGGCATTGATAATTTTTGGCGTAACCATACGCACAAGGTGGAATTCCCAAAATTCCAACCTGAAAGAAGAACTTCTATATTATCTAGAAGCCCTTTTGGGGGTGGGCACATTTGATAGAACAACGATGGCTTGGGTAGTTGGAAAATATTTGAAATATGCCAGGGAAACCTATAGGACGCAATTACAAATTAAATCTAGATATGAGAATCCTCTCACAGTACCAAAGAGGGAGTGGAGAGCACTCACCGATGATGGAAAAGAGAAAAGGACCAAGAAAGAAGGAAAAATGCTAACTGGACCCGCAAGGTAAATTATAAATTTAATTCAATAACTTTAATATTCTCTATGTCTAAAATAAAAGTGTGCTACGTCATATCTAACTACAAGATTTTAATGATAGGTTGTCTGACACCTCGAAGGCAACCAAAGCTAGGATTGAAAAAAAGGGCCATCACAAGCTAGGCCAGGGTAGCCACTTGAAATTAGTCGCAAGAATTATAAGTAGCTAAACATCTTATAATTAATTGTATCGCCTTCCAACACTTTTGTAGTCCCATCAAATAACATTAAAAATACACAATCATATGTAATGTAGAGTGATGACTTTGGAACAGAAACCACACAGGAAGATAGAGAGGTCGCTTTCCATTCCAGCTATCAAGCCGTAGTTGAACATTGTAGAAGCTTGGGACAGGTCCCAAGATGCAGAATTCCTGATAAGGTAAAACGTTAACCTTTCAGTATGTTTGTTTTTGTCCATAAATTTACTGTCTAACAACTTTGTTTAAATCAGGGGAGCAACACTTTCAATGAGCCAAATAACCCAGTGGTAGAGCAGTGCGTTGAGAGAGAAATATTGCTAGAAGTACATGGTCCTCACGTGCAACCTGATCATTGTAGTGGGGACTAGGCCAACAATGCTACTATTAGTGAGGGCCATGATGATAATTAATTTCCACTTATATTTTTTTCTAATTATACCTTGATGGCTATCGTTATAACGTTTTTTGTTTAAATGATAGAAAATGTTGTACTTGAGGATCCTACCACCAGAGAGGAAAACAAGGCAACGATTCCAACGGTGACAACTGGTGCACCAGGTAAATAATCTCATTGCAATTTTTATTTATTAATATTACCGAACTAGTTCAATGATATTTAAAAACTGACAATTAAAATTTAATATTATATGTTTTTGTAGGCGATGCCTCGTCACTGCATGAGACCAGACATCGTGAGTATGCAACTAGGTCAGCGCTGTGGGAAAGGCATGAAACAGAAGTAGAGCACAATGGTGTTGATGATGTAGTTAGGAGCTTTAGAAGTAGGAATAAGAAAAAGAAAATTTGATAATGTAAAATATTGTATTATTATAAGACAAATGTTCCCATACTTGGAACCTTTTTTGGTTATATTAAAATATCATTTATCATACTATTTTTATGTCAAGCACTTTCAATGTTTTATTGAGTTGCTTTTTTATTAGTTATTGAATATTTTTTTCGGCTCATGAAATTAAAAAATGAAATGTAGATGGGTATTGGGGTATTGAGAGTGATGTGAGGGGGGGAGGGGCCATAAGAGCTTCCACCTACACATGGTTGGCCCTGTTTAGTAGAGAATAATTTATTGGAGCGATTTAATCTTGGAGAAAACCTCCCTAGATCCAACGTAGCAACAAAAAATTCACTATTGACTTAGTTGCTACTCTTTCAGATCGTGGGAGGCTTGTTCCAAGTTCAGGCGACTCCAATAAATTGTTCTTGAAATGAAGAGGAGCTTATTCAGGTATGTTTTGACATTTTCAACATATGTTATAACATTATCATAAGAATGCATCTTAGAGTAAAAAATACTACATCAATTACTTGTATTTATTGTATAGATAATTATGGATTTTGAATGACTTGGCATCGCAGGTACAAATCCTCTTGCATCATGAGCAATACAACTTGTCAACCAGGGTCATGTCTAGGATATTTTTGCTTGTGCACTTGACCAAGTTTGTAGTGTCATATTTTGTAAGTTCCTTTACAGTTCATAATTCAATATTAAGCTTGTTCATGATTATTATCTAGTTTTTTGTGTGTTTTTTCATCTATTTAATTGTAAGCAACTCTGCATGTTTCCTGTTGTTCACTATGATTTCTCCATTTACAACTCCCAAGATGAATATGACTTTATTGTCCCATTTCAGCAAATCGAGCTAAATGTTGTCCAATTCAAATTTCTTTCTCTTTTCATAGAATTCAAGATGGATATGATAGAAGTGCTCCAAAACTTGCTCAGGGGTCTCATATTTATCACTGATTCCCTTTGAGCCAAAAATATGCATGTTACTTGTACTGATTGTAGTAGTCAGTTTGAATTTCCTTAAAAGGCCCTCTTGAAGTGAAATCTTCATATTCTCTTCAGACAATGACACCTCTAAATGGACCCTGGTATCAGTATTGTATTCCTTGTAGTCCCTTATGAATGGCTCTTTAATATTATCATTCCCAGTCATCAATGCTTCCAAAAATTCCTTGTAATCCTGAGTCCACTTGGGAACAGGAAACTCTATAATTCTTAATGTTGTCTCATTAATTTCCTCTATGATGCCACTAATCGTGTAAGACACACAATTATCCTTTATAGTTGTTCATTCAATTGTACCGTTAAAACCCTTGTACCAAGGTGCCAAGCCAATGGTGTAATGTCTAGTGCTGCAAGATGTTGAAATGTCCCTTAATCATAGGCCAATCAATATATCACAATAAAGTGATAAAAAATATACATATCGTAGTATAGGCTCAGACCATATCCAGATCCATAAGCTTGTATAGTTTATATGACGATTGTGTTTCCCTAATATACATTTTCTCATATTGGTCTTTATTAAAAGTACGTTTCAGTGTTACTCTAGTGTATACTACAATGTCCATATTCATCATACAGGTTAAGGATAGAGTAATAGGATACAATATTCTACCTAATAAATCATCTTGTATTTCAATAGCTAATTTGGACATAGGTGTAATGTAAGCTCAATACTGAGATAGGCCTGTTCCTTTTCTAGCTCGATATCATTGAATACGCTCTTTACAGCTTTGATTAGTGAAAAGAGTTGGATTAGCTTAAGTTGAGTAATGTATTCACCCTTATCTCTCTTCTATGATTCCAATGTATTAGTTACAATGATAACAGTTATATGGAACTAAAAATAGATTTGTATAAGAGACTGTATCGTACCTATGATGCCCATCTTAAGCTTGGTAACTATCACTATATCACGTTACTTAAGCTAGTAGTAAGCTCTATTGAATCTATAAGCTTATTGATTTCACTATGCTATTAGTACTAATGAATCAAGTCCATTGAATCAGTGACCAAGCTTTTCTTTATGTAACTACATGTAATGGAATAACACATATTCGTATAAACATGATATCCTTAATATAGGTCTTAGATTACAGTGACTAGGAACTCCATATTCAAGCTAAGCTCCTTTATATGACATAATTTTATCTGTTTCCCTATTCATTTCATACCTTATTAACACTAACTAGAATCATAGTAATAAGTACATAGCCTTACTAGCTCAATGCCAACATGTGTATCTTATAAACCTTAAGTAGAAACAGAGTTTGATTGCTAATGTTTATATAATAGCTGATCTTGTATGATTGGTTAAGCTTAGCATTGATATGAGTGAACCATTACACAAGCCATAGTGAAATATCTCTACCTGTATCATGACCATATGAAGTTGATCTCTGTATCCGTCTATGTTTCCCTATTCAACACTCTCTAGGCTATACCTTAACCATATTCAAGCTATTACAAAGATCAGTATAAGCTTATTAATTGATGTTGATGTTGATCCACCCAGATATTCTCTCCATGATTCATACTCAAGCATGGTATATAAAGACAATACCCATCCATTTTTATGGGTTGCCTTGAAAATAGGAGTAATGAATTCAACAAGAAATGAAGGAATCTCGAGTAGAGACGGCTAGAAAGAGTGTATGAAGTTGATCAACAATCCTTTTATGTGTGAACCATCATGATCCTGATCTGTCATAATCATAAGATGACATTATCTGAGAGATTTGACATTGTCATATTCCTTTCCATGCTGCAAACCAAGGATTTGCTTGATATGTTGAATCTCAGCATTTTCCATTATCTGTTTATGGATGGCTTCCCTTACATTCAGCAACTTACCAATGAGGGGAAACAAAACATAATGATTTCGACCAACAACATCCAACCCTGCCATTGCAAGGGCCTTGGTTGAATCTCCCTTAGCTAAAATTAGAGTGAATTTCTTAGAATTCTTCCTTCCTGCGTCATTTGCATCATCAAGCTTGGTGATACCAGTTAACCTTTTTCTCTTGGTTCCATTAGTTTTATTAAGATCCTTTCTTTGTTTCAAGTCTTGCCATGATAATATGTTCTCAACAACTCCACACTTAGTAACTTTATTCAAAAGCTCTTGAGAGAGTTCACACTTTGAACCAATGCTCTTCTGATGAGTTGTCAGTGTCTCCTTGGTTTGGGATTCAAATGCAGGATTATCAATCAAAGAATTTACAAAGATCCATAAGGCCTCCATTCACATATTTTGTTCAGGAATGCTAGCATAAGGCCTCCAAGATACCAAAATTACCTTCTTTCTATGAGAAATACAAGTTGATATGCACAAAAAATCTAGCAAAATGGTTTTCTGTTTGTTTAAGAAAATACGATTGAAAGAAAGATAGGATATTAGTGCCTTTTCACTCAGCATATGGGTGATGACTAAGATTTCCCACTTCTAACTCTAGAAGATCCACCTAGTACTTTTTACATGTTCCAAGATAAAATCAAGGGATATTTCACACAAACAGTAATAAGACTCTCATTAGGTCAATATTTCCATATTGTAACATGATGTATATTTCTAGGAATGCTGAAATATTGACCAAAAGGGAGCCATACATATTGTTGGGTTTGTACAATGAATAAGAGTTGGTCGTACTCTATGAATTAATCTCATGAGTAAGAGTTGGTTGTACTCTAGGGAATATTTCAAGGTTCATGGCATCAAGACAACATCCTACATTCTAAAATGCAATGAAACATTTCCAAGGGAAACATAGGTCCCCAAAACTTCAATTCAATATATATCACCAAATATTATTGGCACAGGTATAATAATTTCATCCCTTATATTAGTGAAATACTTGAATGTATTCTTTTGCAGTTACCCAAGATATATTTTTAGAGATGATTCCTTTAGCTATGGATTAGCCATAATTATAGATACTTCAAATAATCATTTTTCATCATATCTCATTCAATACAATCATACTCACAACAGTGCAATATCCCTGTTTCCTATTCATTTCATACCTTATTAACACTGATCGGAATCATAGTAATAAGTACATAGCCTTACTAGCTCTATGCCAACATGTGTATCTCATAAACCTTAAGTAGAAACAGATTTTGATTGCTAATGTTTATATAATAACTGATCTTGTATGATTGGTTAAGCTTAGCATTGATATGAGTGAACCATTACACAAGACATAGTGAAAGATCTCTACCTATATCATGACCATATGAAGTTGATCTCTGTAGCAGTCTATGTTTCCCTATTCAACACTCTCTAAGCTATATCTTAACCATATTCAAGCTATTACACAAATCATTCTAAGCTTAGTAATTGATGTTGATGTTGATCCACCCAGACATTCTCTCCATGATTCATACTCAAGCATGGTATAGAAAGACAATACTCATCCATTTTTATCGGTTGCCTTGAAAATTGGAGTAATTAATTCAACAATAAATGAAGAAATATTGGGTAGAGATGGCCATAAAGAGTGTATGAAGTTGATCAAAAATCTTGTTATGTGTGAACCATCATGATCCTCATTTGTCATAATCATAAGATGACATTATCTGAGAGATTTGACACTGACATATTCCTTTCCATGCTACAGACCAAGGATTTGCTTGATATGTTGAATCTCAACATTTTCCATTATCTGTTTATGGATGGATTCCCTTACAATCATCAACTTACCGATGAGGGGAAACACAACATAATGATTTCGACCAACAACATCCAACCCTGCCATCGCAAGGGCCTTGGCTGAATCTCCCTCAGCTAAAATCAGATTGCATTTCTTAGAAGTGTTCCTTCTTGCATCATTTGCATCATCAAGCTTGGTGATACCAGTTAACCTTTTTCTCTTGGTTCCATTAGTTTTATTAAGATCCTTGCTCTGTTTGAAGTCTGCCCATGATAATATGTTCTCAACAACTCCACACTTAGTAACTTTCTTCAAAATCTCTTGAGAGAGTTCACACTTTGAACCAAAGCTATTCTGACGAGTTGTCAGTGTCTCCTTGGTTTGGGATTCAAATGCAGGATTATCAATCAAAGAATTGACAAATATCCATAAGGCCTCCATTCACATATTTTGTTCAGGAATGCTAGCATAAGGCTTCCAAGATACCAAAATTACCTTCTTTCTATGAGAAAGACAAGTTGATATGCACAACAAATCAGCAATATGGTTTGTAGTTTGTTTAATAAAATAAGATTGAAAGAAAGATAGGATATTAGTTCCTTTCCACTCAAAATATGGGTGATGACTAAGGTTTCCAACTTCTAAATCTAGAAGATCCACCTAGTACTTTTTACATGCTACAAGATAAAATCAATGGATATTTCACACCAATAGTAATAAGAGTCTCATTAGGTCAATATTTCCATGTTGTAGCCTGATGTATATTTCTTGGAAAGCTTAAATATTGATCAAAAGGGAGCCAAAAATGTTGTTGGGTTTGTACAATGAGTAAGAGTTGGTCGTACTCTAGAAATTCAGCTCATGAGTAAGAGTTGGTCGTACTCTAGGGAATATTTCAAGGTTCATGGCATTAGGACAACATCCTGCATTCTAAAATGCAATGAAACATTTCCAAGGGAAACATAGGTCCCCAAAACTTCAATTCAATATATATCACCAAATATTCTTGGCACGGGTATAAGAATTTCATCCCTTATATTAGTGAAATACTTGAATGTCTTCTTTTGAAGTTACCCAAGATATATTTTTAGAGATGTTTCCTTTAGCTATGGATTAGCCATAATTATAGAGACTTAAAATAATCATTTTTCATCATATCTCATTCAATACAATCATACTCACAACAGTGCAATGCAAGACATATCACTGCAGTATAGGGTATATGGCATTACAAATTTGCAAATTCAGGGTATTATTTCATATCAGAGGAAATGTCCTACACAGGTTACCCATTATTTAGTAAATTGAATGAACTTGATCCATTTCATTGCCTCTTCCAATACCAATATGGCTTGTGTGCTTCAAATCAGCAGATGCATCTAACATTGCCCAAGCATTTCTGAAGATAATATATCACTTGAGGATTTCATCATTGAAATTTTTGTGTATAAGTAGGTGAAGGGACTCTTTATAAATTATGTCCTTAGTGTTTTCTTTAAGGAACCCTTCATAACTTCATATAATGAATGTATTTCCAGAACATTTGCATACTCCTTTGATGATACATTTTTGCACAAATGAATTTTTTCCATCAAGACATACTAAGATCAGCCTTAACAACATCAAACAAAATTTAATACAAGTCTTAATACATACTTTTTCAATCAGTCCTACGTTTGATTCTCATATATTATACGATATTATTGCTAAAATAAATTGAACTTCAAACAAAAATTTCAGAAAAAAACAATATATAGCCTTCAATCTAATGTAATCAATCTTCAGTAGACTTTTCAAACTAAAGATACCTTTGCTAAAGTTGTCACTAACTAAGGCATTTCAGACTACTTTGGATTATGTCCTCAAATTCTTTGGTCTTTGCATTATTTTTGGTGTTCCTCATTCACTCTCCCAAAGATGTAACGTCTTAAAGATAGTAATGAAGGAACAAGGATCATTGTATCACCCTTAAACGAGTCTCTTGGAAATGAAGACAGAGTTTTGGGTATTAGTTTAGCGGCATAAGAGGAAGAAAGGAAAATATGGGAGTTTGATTTCTCACTAGGATTGAAGAGGTGGCACCGCAAGGGACCTTAGTTGTCTCTTTTTTTGAGGTTTTCATAAATAAAAGTTTTCTTGTGAGTGAGAAGTGAAAAAATGGTGTTGACTTTAGGGATGGAACTATTTAGATACAACTAAATCTCCATAGTTAGGAATTAGGGGGGATTTTCATGGAGAAAAGAAGATCTTCATAACTTTCCTTAACAGTATATACATGGGATTTCCAGCCTAGTTTGTCATCTACATCACAGTACCAAGGAGCACATCCTCTCAAACTTTCCTTTTGTTTATCCATAAGACCTGTGATGTTGATAAGAATATTTTCCAACAACCAGTCAGACCACAATCTAGAGTCCTTTGACTTGGATATATGACCCAAAAAATAGACCTTAAGACTAGATAGATGAAGCTTAAGAGGCCTCAGTTTTTTAGATTCTTGAAGTGGGGGGTGCTTCATTATAGATTCATTTTCAATGTTGATTCGAGTACCATTCCCCAATGTCCAGTTGATATTTTTATTAATGAAACTTGAGGAGGCAGAGATCAGTTTCCATATGGGAGAAAAGAGTCTTGAAGATGGTGAAGGTTCTATCGTGTTTGCATCTTCATTCTTCAAATATTTAGTGAATAGTAGGAAATCCCACTAAAATTAATCCATCTAGCCTCATTCATTGATGAACCAAGGAATTATTATACTTTGTGTTTCGATTGACATCCAAAAATATCTCTAGCTTGCTAGGAAGGTCATTTTGCAGCCATCATAGAGTAGATAAACACAAGAAAATATGAAGGAGATCTCAGATATGTGGAATTATTACAGGACCTGTGCACTTCAGTTTTGATTCTTATGTATTTTTGTATCAAGAACATATATGTGGGAGAATACTACATTCATACCTGGTCTTCAAATGTGTGACCTCTGTAGAAAATAAACTTATTGTCACTATCCTCCCCGGTTTATGTATCATTCATATTTGCTTAAAATCAAGTCTCATTAGGTGGATAATGGAAGCAGCCTTGCAGACCTATTACAAACTCTCATTCCTCAGTTCATTGTCCCTGTGCAATTATAACCGACCTTATCTTCTGAAGAAACCTTGGAAGCTCATTAGTAGCATCATTTTACTGACCTTGGAAGCTCATATTGATATTTAATTTGCTTCCCTTATAGAATTTTGAATTACGTCAAACATTAAGCACCCTCGTAGCTTTAGTTTAAATTGATCATTATTAAGACTTGAAATATCCTGTAGCAACATTGAGGCTTGTTGAAGCATTGCTGAAGCAGGTGTTTTAGAACTGCTCCTACGCGAACTTCTACATGATGGAGGATTCTGGAATGATATAACCATAATGATAATGTTATCACTCTTTTGAATAACCTCATCATACTGGAATTTGGTATATGTATAGTCTCGATAACGTGATTCCATATTGTTACAATCATTGATCTCAGCCTCATCTCAGTTGTATACTCTTGACATTCAAGTCTATATGAAATGATCTCGACACAACAAGATTGATTAGATTCTCAACTTTATGAAACTTTATTCTTGTCAATTTATTCACTCTTTGATATGACACAATCATAGTATATCATATCTTTGTTGCAGCTGCATAAGGGATGGATCAATTATACTTCTATCATCTATACTCCGGGTATAAGCTTCTTGCTGAGCACAAATGGCAGTACTGAGGATTGAATGATGACAAATTCAACCTTGGCACAGTTTTATCCTCTCACTATGGCTCTATGATGGTTTTTCTATCCCTCAGAGACATGCTATTGTACATCTTGTTGGAATCTATAGTCATCATGTTGCTTCTCGTCATGAAATTCTTGGCATAGGTGTTTGACACTATGAATTATATATGTGATTTATGAGTACTATGGTATTATTTCTTGATGCGATATTCTTAGAAAAATGATTTACGATTCCCGATACTATAAGTGCAGCATTGGCATCTACAGGCTAGAACAGTATGACTCAAATGTGATCTTATGTAATTTCATATGAGGTATTCCAGCCTTACTATAGCAGAGCAAATAGCATTGGCTTTTATCCTTCTTTCAGAGTTGTGGACTAGAGCTTCTAAAGGCACATACTCAGATAGGAAATATAGAATTTTCTTAATAAATAGTGAGTCTTAACTTGAGAAGTAATATTTATTTTGCAATGGGAATTGGAAATTTCTATTTGAATTTATGAGGCCTCTTAGACTTGATTGAAACATAATAATAAGAAGAACAATTTGGGATTTCTAGCTCTTAAATCCTCTTCAAAATAGTTGGAACTATGTTCTTTGATCTCCAAATCATAACATATCGAAAACCCTTCATCCTAGAAATATTTCCACTGTGCATAACATAGTGATAACAACAATTATCTCAAAACCATAAAATGTAACCAATGTCCATTTTTGTTTCAATAGGGGACTTCAATGATCTCATTCAGATTCAAATTGATATTATAGAAAAATTCAACCTTGTCTAAAGCTAACTTCAAAATTTTTCTCAAGGTTGTTAAGGCCTCAAGTCATACTACTGTATTGAATAAATTAGGGTCTGATTTTCTAGGCTTCTAGGCTTCTCAGTTTCCTCTTAATCACTCTCGGACTTTCACTTTATTAACTTCCTTTTTTAGGTCTCTTGTGGAATTGACTAAGGCTTTTAGATCCTCGTAGGTTTAGACTGATAATTTACCTTAGATATATTCAGCCTTGTCTGATAATGTCTTGAGATCTCTTGGTTTTCTATCTAGGACTTTTGATCCTTCTTCAAGAAGAAATGGAGGCTTGGATTTAATTTGTCTAGTAGATCCCATAAAACATTTCTACTTCTGGTATACAAGAATATCATAATGGGTATTAAAATGTTAAAAGATGGGTTAACTGAATATTTAGACAATGAATAATGAGGGAAGATCCACTTAAATCTGTATTTTTCCTATTTATGGAACTTACCCAAATATGTATCATGATTTGGAAAAGGTAAAGATAGGAACAATAATGAAGAAAAACATGTTTGTCCCTGCATTTCATTAGCATATTTTTCAATTTAATAGATAAAATTTATTCTAATCCAATATAATAAAGTACTGAAACATTGCATTGTTCCATTCAATGCCATTATGAAAAACTGGACAAAGAAGGTAAAATACTTGGAATTTTCAGGATTGTGATAGAACTGAAAATAATTTTACTAAAATTATCCTCAATGATGATTTTCCTTTGCTTTCTTGTGTAGCAATTTCTCTTGTAAAGAACATCGAGAAAACTTGTTCCAATTTAGAGGTACTTAGAAAAATGTAGGGTAACTTGTCAATCCACAAAGTATGTTGACATAATTCTTTCCATTCCTTATGCTTCTTCTATGATTTTTTGAGATGTCTCCAGCATATTATTGATCATGTGATTGACTTGATGGCTAGGAATCTTTTTTTCTTTCCATATTGTTCTTTGCTAGGAAAGTTTGTACATTTTTTTCAATATAGTCTTGATCATTTGATTGACTTGATGGCTAGGAATCTTTTTTGTTTTTCCTTATTGTTCATTTCTGGAAAATTTGAGCATTAAAGGCAAAAAGATTGATCTCGCTTATTTCTCTTATTCAACGATACCTCCCTAAGCTAAATCTTCCCTTCAGAATTATACTCTTCAACTATGTGACTACATGATTTTATTTGTGGTGTGGATGTGGCCTTTAAGGGGTGCTTTAGAATAATAGCTTCCTAAATTAGTGGACACTCTCCACTAGACATTAATTTCAATGCTCGGGATTCATGTTCCCCTCTAGGATCCAAGCTATTTTTCACATTTTCAAATATTTGTTTTTCAAAATCAAAGTGTCTCACAATTTTTGGATCACGGTGTGTCTAATATAGACAAAATTTGCTTAAAAATAAATGTGACATAAATTTGTCTTGACCTTTGGCATGAAGGAACATCAAGATGCAGAAAATCGAGTCATAGAAGTTCAATGCAATGGTCTGACCTTCAAAATACCCAAGGATAGTAGAGTCTGAAAAAATTTGAAAGCTGATGAGGTGTGATATTTTCCATTATTGCAATTAGTATGAGGTTTGAAAATTCACTGAATTTGTAAATAAGTGAATGTAGCATTGTTCTCAATTTTCGACCTTGAAAGCTGCAGGATTCTTGCAATTTTTTGAGTCCAGAGTTCTCTTTCGGTGGTAATAACAAATATTTCCATAAAAAGAAGCAGGTTAAAGTTACAAATAATCCAAAGATGAAGGTTAGTTACATGTTCCAGTGATGGAGACATATTTAATGTATCTTTGGTTTTTGAGCAAGTATTGAAGCATATATTAACACGTAAGTACGATGGACAAATTTCACCGAATCCTTCTTAATATGGTACAATATTAAGACAGGTGTTGAGAATATATGACTTGGGAAAAAATAAATTGTTGTTGAAATCTGAGAATAAGCTCTTTCCCAACACGATTGTGTCTATTCACACTTATGGTGATCAGATTTATGTTGGAGATATTCAAGAGGTATGTGTAAGCTTTTTCTCTATTTCTTTCCACACTTTCAATGAGATCTAAGATGCAAGAAGAGAAATGCATAGGCCTGATAGGATAAAAATATATTACCATTTTAGTATTATTTGGTTTTGTACAGGTTCGAAAACCATGGACTAGACCCCAATGTAGAAATTGTTCCCAAGTGAGAATAAAAACTCAGCTAGCTGATTATTATTGTATATTTTCTATTTCATGGGTTACAGTTTATTTCAGTCATTATTTTGAATTGTGTCAAAATTTGATTTTTTTTTAATTTGGTTTTGGGTTCATTCCCTCCCCCTTGGACATGAGCAACTACAGGTTTGACAGAAACACACACACATTCTCTCTCTGTCTCTCTCTCTCTCACATGTGATGAGAACCAAAATCTCTGGTTGCTAGTGTTCTTATTGTATCACTGTAGTTACAATATCTTATGTACTTTTCCTAGACTGATAGTTTATAGATCTTTGCTACACTTAGTTTTTAATCATTTTTCTTTCAGTGACCTAGGAATTTCTTATGCACTCCCACATTGTAATTAAACTTGTTGTACATTTTAGACCCACTGATCTACTTCTGTGGCCATTTGTTTGACATCAATGAAATTGTCTTTATCGAATCTTATATTATATTTGAAGCTTTCTTATGGTATTAATTCCCTTCTCTTGTTCAGTACATTGTAGAACTTCGGGCTATAACTCAAATATGGAGATGTTCCTGAGTAACAAAAATAATTCAAATAGTATTTTGATTATTGTTTTATATTTGGTGTTTTATGAACTACTGTTTTTTAGTTAATATTCCTACTCTTGATTTCTGTTTTATGATCTTTCTCATGACATACTTCTTTATCATTTTCAATTCATTGTTTTTTTAAAACCATAACTGGATGATTTGTATCAATAAAGGTTGTAGCAGAGCTCACAGCAAAAAGATATATCAAGATTAGTGTTGTTTTTCAGTTTACAAGCCAAAATGACAGTGCAGTCCAACATATAGCTGAGGGTGTGGATACGCTATAGATACTTCATGAGCCTTCCAAACCGATAGGTGTAAATTCTAGAAAATGTGCTTCAAGAGCTGAAATGTTCTTTTGCTGTAGCGGGGTACCCATAATGACTTCCACATAGGATCCAGGAATAGATCCCTAATCGATCAGTTTATCATAAAGCGAATGAATTGAGTTGTCATGTTTATCCAATGTATCCTCATGATGCTTTACGGACCGTCTTAGAGATGAAGGTGCACTAGAATGACCCAAAATAGAAACGGGGCACCCCCATTACCAGAATACATGTATAACAAATAGACTTTGAATCATGCTAACATACCACAAAATGCAGATAGAGAGTAGGAAACCAGACGTGAGACTCATGAGGATGATGCCCAAGTGGATAGGAAACATTCCAGAATGCCAAAGGCAGAAACTAAAACCACTATTCTTTTCAGCTAAAGATTTTTTTCCTTGGAAGCCAAAGGAGGTTCTCCTTGAACTCCTGAAATGGTGAAGGAGGATGCCTAGAGGCCAAAGGAGAGAACCAGGGTTTCCCACCGAAAATGTCAAACACCGAGCTAAACCAAGAGCTACTGAACCCATTTTTAAAAGAATGTAGATGCAGAGCCATAAAATTTCCACATCAATTACCTTAAATGGTCTTCTACCATTCTAGTTTATGTGCTATAGAGGGTTCATGTGCGAGAGCGGGATTTATTTAAATAATTTCTTTTAAATATTTTTTTCTTTTCGTCGGAAGAGTGACGCTTCTCTTCCGTTGGAAGAGTGACATGTAGTTTTTTTAAAATTTATTTTCGTTGGAAGAGTGACATTTCATTTGTGTCAGAAGAGAAAAATTTAGTTTTTTTTTAAATTTCCTTCCGTCGGAAAAGTGACGTTTCGACCCATTGCTATAGCGACATGTGGATATTTTTTTTAAATTTATTTTCGACAGAAGAGCATCGGTAATGCATCGTTTCAAATTGTCACTAGAGCAATGCTTTATCTAACATCGGTAGAGTGACACGTTGTTTAACGTCGGTAGAGCGACGTTTTGTATAATGTCGGTAGAGCAACGCTTTCTCTAATGTCGGTAGAGCGATGCTTTGTCTAATGTCGGTAGAGCGATGCTTTTGTTGATGTCGGAATAACAAAGATTTGGATAACATTGGAAAATGTGTCGCTCTTCCGACACTTTATTGAAGTGTCAAAATTGTGAAGTAATGGCTAACCATGTTTTTCCCTACCTTAAAGTGTTTCTCTTGGGACACCTATGTGTCAGAATAGCGACGATTTGGCCTTCGGAAATTGGGCCAAATGTGCTAGTGAACGAAGGTGAGACATTCATGTCTCATATGAAGGAACTTGTTATTATTGATGGCAAGGAGGATTTGTCTTGTCTGATTGGCCAAGAGAATACTGTAGGAAAAACCCTTAGAACTATCACAGTGGTGGAGAATCAGAATTCTATTATGATAAAGGATGAGGATACAATATTTGAAAAAATTGAATTTATTATGAGAATCAATCAAGGAGGTGAAGGACAATCACTGAAGGTTGTCAAGGAAGAAGAAGAAGGTTATGCTGAAACTGAATTGCAGCATATTGATGATATGTTTGAAATGAAACAAGTAAAAAAGGAATGGATGAAATGCTTGCTGGAAAATTTTGAACAAGAGCAAGGAATTGTAAATAATAAAGTGGAAATTTGTGAAGTTCTGGAAGAGGCAGAAATAGATACTAGTTTTCCAAAATATTTTATGCTTGCTAATATACAAAGAACAGTGAAGGAGTATATTTCTACAGTTAAAAAATCAGAAGATAATTTTTTTTTAAAGTAAATTTGCAGGTATTGAGCAGGAGAGGTATGTTTCAGAGGGAGATATCTTAAGAGATATTCAGGAAGTTTGGGAGGTAGCAATATCTACAACATTATTTAGAGCAATATCTACAAGAGTATTTGGAGCAGAATCTACAACAATATTTGCAGCATAAATTGGAAGTAGCAGCAAATGGAAGAGTGGTTACCAGTCAGAAGATAACCTGGATATAGAAATTGAAAACATAAGAAGGTTGATGATGAAGGTTTCTCAGAAGAATACAACAGCAAGAAATCAAAGAAACAACAACAATTAAAAGACAAGAACAGAATATGAAATCATAGCTAGTGGAAGATGTAGAATAAAGTATGGAAGCCTGGAAAAGTGCAGTTGAAGAATGATGAAGACAATGCAGCTTATGGAGAGTCACAAAACAGAGTATGGGATCCATGAGGCTAAAGGTTGAGAGCACGTGATGAGGAGATCATGACTATTTTCTACATTGAGAGTCTGATGCAGGAGCATACGACTCATAAATTTCATTTTCATTTAGTGGACATAGGGGGTCTTGTGTTTTAAAGGAAGTTGGATTCCTATGTAAAAAATTAAAATAATTTGTTTAGAGTTGAGTGATTTTAATGAGAGATATTTTAGAATAAGATTTAAATGGTGAGGAATTTTGTAAATGTTTTCTAATGTTGGAGAACATGAGAGAATTAGGAATTGGAATATTTGGGAATTAATTGTAAATCCTAAATTAGGAATTGGTTTCATGATTTTGTGGATGAGAGAGGATCCTTAGGGATTAGTTGAGTCAAATGAGGACTTAGAGGATATTCAGGATTTTGCTGAGAAAATAAAGGATTTGAAGCCAAAATTGGTTTCAGAACCTTTTGTATAAAATGATAAGCCTCAAGGCATATAGGACAGAGTTTCAGGATTTAGATAGGTAGAGTTTGGATTGGAAGCCTACGGGCCAGTGAATAGATGAAAAGCCCGCTGATTAGAATATCAGGCCTGAGAGAAGAAATTTTGGTAATTATTTTCTTATATATATACGGAGAGAATATCTAGGGCCTTGGGAGCACCTACATACAATGTAAATAAGGCCATTTAGGGCAAGAGTTAATTCTGAGTTTAAGCTTTTTTCTCAAGTTGACTTAATGAAATATTTGTATTTTGGCATCTTTGTAAAAGTTTGGTTTTTCATGTTGATTGTGGATTTGGTTTTTTCATTTTTCAATAAGTTTGTAGCCACCCATATATATTTGGGCATGAGCCGGGCGCAAAAGGACATATTGATTCCTAGGACTTGAATAAAATTGAGCATATTTCCTTGTCAAAATTACCCTTCTTGGTTGATTAAAGATTGTAAATGCTTTCAAACATTTTTTTTGTCAAAAACGTTGAGACCCATATCCTCTTTTACTTTGAATAAATTCATGTTGGGGTTTTAAATCGCCATTGGGAGCAGAGGTTGCATTGAGATAGACCATTGAAGACGTTGTGATCAGATTTTCAAGCATACACCATAGAATTCAATAAGTTGAAGCTTGCTAGAGTGCGTTGGGGTTCAATAAAATATTGGAAAGAGCACTGATATATTTATTGCATAGTAGAAATGAGACCAAAATTAGGTGGTGGTATTGATTTTTTTGTTGTAGGAACATGAAAGCCCAAGAAATTTTGGAGTAAGGGCATCTCTAAAATTTCTTTGTGGGAGATTCAATTTAGTAGAAACATTGAAGAATTAAGTTTAGTTTTCCCTCATGAAGTGCTTCAAAAAGACTCATTTTGTTTGAGGAATGAGATTCATTATCAACCAAATAAAATTTCGAAAGAATATTTTCCAGAATGGAATCGTTGTTTTTAAGACTGGTAAGTAGGTTTCGCATGATCTAAAAAATTGGAAATATACTTGGTCACCTTCGTTGCTGGAGGAATTTCCTGAATTCTGGAACTATGTGTTATGGAACTTCGAGTTAGACAGAGAACAGAACCGAGAATAAGTATCATAAAACGGTAAGAGGTCTTCGCATGAAAAAAAATGGTAAGTGGTAAAAGTTAAGGACGTGAGATAGTGTTTAGGTGATGACACGTCACAATTAAAAACTGCCCATTTCGCATGCTATGGAAACTTTAAACGTCGTGCTTGTTGAGGTGTGAAATCCATTGGATGAATGTCAAGAAGATAGATCACTGGAAAAAGTGCATCGAATATAGATTGTGGGCCCAGATTTGACATAATATGTTTTAAACCAAAATCACACCCAAGGAATTAATTTTTCTGGAATATATTATGTGGACGAATAATTATATTTCTAGTCCGATTAAGGACTATATCATAAAATGTGAAAGTTAGATTTTGGGTAGAATGTATATATATGAATTTTGTATGAAATGTGTGGGTTTACGCACCTAAGGCTGCGTCATCTAGGAAACGTTATTCATCATCGTCTTCCTTTTTTTTTCGAGGGCCTCCATGAGCAATATTTTGATAGGATCTCGTGCTCCCTTATCTTTCTTTTTGTCCCCCATGGAAGGCCTTCTGGGTTTGCGAGGCTGATCTTGCAAATGTTCAATCAGATCGAGCCCTAACTCCTTATACCCCAACCTCTTTGAGGACATGCAAATAAGGATTGAGAAAGAGCGACCACTCTAATACCACTCATTCGGATTTATGCAGGAACGCAATAGAATACACATATAACCATAAATACAAAAATGTAGTGGAAATAACACTTCATTTCATTAATATCAAAAAACTGAAATTTGTTTATAGACAGTATGGAAATAAACTAGCTAGGGCACTGGTAGCTTATCTCTAAGAAGCGATGTGGTGGCTACAGGCCTCTGAACTATGTTAAATTGAGGCTCTAGGGCCTATTTGTTATTGAGAAACAATGGAAAAAACTAAACATCCAAAAACCTAACCCTAGGAGATGAAGCGCCAAAACTATGGGCCCCGTTTGGGTAAATTGGTACATCAACTTCCCAGGCACGTAACTTTGGCATATGATCTTCGTTTGATACACACCATACCTCATTAGAAATATCTATCCAAGGAATAAAACTTTTGAGTCAAAAAAATTGGGTTATCACTCACATTACTCCCGATTTTCCCCCAAAAACGTTGTTAATGTTGTTTAGGGCCCTCAAAACGACTCAAGGCAATTTAGGACCAACTTTAATCAAATGTCAACTATGGTACAAATGAGAGAAACTGAAAAACTAAAAGAAACAATGGTGTGGCTGGTGAGATAGGTTGGTGGCCACCAATATCCACCAAATTAATTGTTTAAATGCTGCAACACAATGGTCTCCTGGAGACTTTGACAAGCCTGGAAGTTTTTTGTATTTTAGGAGATATTCATCTAGACAAGGATGAACAATGGAAGGCTCTCGAGATCTTAAAAATCAGAATTTGAATTCTAGTGGTTTACCCAAGATGAAATTGGGAAATCTTTTGGAATATTTTAAAACGTATATCTTAAGAAAACTAGGATTACAACTTGACACTCTGTGTTGCAAGAAGAAGAAAAATGAAAATTGTGCTTCCCTTTCTATTTTTATTTCCCAAGTATTTGAATAAGCATCCTAGAAAAGATTGTATGCACGATAATATTACCACATGTGCCATCTATGCAGAATATTGCTCCACGTATAGTTTCTTTTGTTTTCGAGGATTGAAAGTGGTATATCATGGGGATGAGCCCACAACGGGGCATCTTATCACCTAAAAAGTGATCACCTAGTCATTTTGCACTTGGATGATAGAAATACACCATGTAGTATGGGTTTTAGACATAAAACCCACTTGAATTTAGGAAGTGATTTAGAGAAACACCTTTTCTAATCTATTTCTATTTATTAATTTGAAAATAACTCAAAAAATCATTTAATTAATTTCATTTTATTTTCATATTTACCCACTTAGTGAAAATAATTAAAAATATCTTCACTCTTCCATAGGAATAATTAAATAAATCATTATTTATTTATTATTCCTTAATCATTTAATTTGTCTTCATTGAAATAATATCAAATAATTATTTACTAATTATTTTTAATCCCTTTTGACTATATCACCTTAAAGTAATTAATAAATCATTTTTTATTTATTAATTACTTTAACCAATTTTCTTAATTAACACAATAAATCTTTATTTTTAGAGTTAGTTCACTAAGTAAAAAAAATCGACCATTTCGAGAATTGTTTCCTCTCTCAAATATAATAAAGTACTCATAATTACTAGATCTTGATTTGGACTAATAATAGTTTATTACTTTTCTAGAGCTAGATCTATCGTATCATTTTATTATAAATAGAGAGGTTTCTACTCACTCTCTACACATACCATTTCATCTTCATCTCTATCACCCTACATAATTTGAGATTCCACTTTGGGTTCATTCATTAAATCTTCATTTTTCTCGTTGCAATAAGCGAGAGAGAGAGGCCAACAACTAAAGTGAAGGGTATCAAAGAACCCATCCCATATAGGTGGATGATTTATACCCAAGTCTACATTCTTATACATTAGGTGTAATTCATTATAATAATAATAATAATAAAATCATTTCATTCCATTATGTTTTGATTGTATTCTGAGTTATTATGTATTTTTTAGTATTTGCAGATCATATTTTGAAGGGATTTCTAATAGTGATTTTGCAGAACTGAAGTGTAATAGAAACTTTTTTTTTTTATTTCCATGGTTATTAGGGAATTGTTTCACCAGTCGCTGAAGTGGAGACTTCTTGTACATCTTCCAAAAATTCCATACTAATAAATTTCATTTTTATGACATTTCTTTGATTAATAAGATCCATATTAATGAGGCTATTGATGCCATTAATAACATCACTAACCCTAATATGGCCAAATTAGTTAGAATTTTCTTTAAATCAACTTTATTTATCTTTCAGGATGATATTTATAAGAAAGACTATGGACTGGCTATGGGCTCCACTCGCTCCCCTATTGTAGTGAATATTTTCATGGAGTATTTAGAGATCAACTCCCTTGCCTCTACAGCTTTCCATCCTAATTTTTGGAAAATGTATGTTGAAAATACCTTTATCATTTGGTCTCATGGTCAAGAAAATCTTGAAATATTTAAGAAGCATCTTAATACTCGATCCAAATTTATTAAATCCACTATGGAGATCGAGATTGATGGAAATACTCCCTTACTTAATGTCCTCGCCACTAAAAAGGAATAAGGATCTATCTCTCATCAAATTTTTTTATAAAGAGACTCATACGGAACAATATCTCCATGTTAATTCTCATCATCCTCCAACTTAAAAATTTGGTGCTTTGAATACCCTTGCTACTAAATGCATTCATAGGATGCAAGTCCTGAAACATGTTTGTTTCTCAAGGTGGAGCTACGAAACATATTTCCCTATATCCACATGCAAAGTCTCCTATGGAATTGAAGGAAACCCCATGGTTTGATTACTCGACCAGTGATGAGGAAACAATTTTTACCTGTTTGTACAGTCAATCAGGTAAATAATTTTCAAGAATGTTTTGAATTTTTTTTATTATTATGTGTAATTCACATTCTTATGCTTATGATAATCATCGATTTGAGTAGATTGTAAGAGATTATCTACAAAAAAAAATGATTAGAATGCTTTGTCCTCATAAGGTAATGCTACTGAAGTACCATATTAAGAAAAATAACCATGTTGTATCTGTAATGATGTAAGTCCTAGTCAATTTTTGAATATTAGTGTTTAACTTACTTATGAGTAGCGAAAGGAAGTGACATAAGTTCCATAGGAATAGATAAATAACTTTGCATGGGATTATCAGGACATGAATGGAATCTATATTCTAGATTTTTCTCATCATATTTATCCACAAACCAATGCTCGTCCTGTCTGGAAACCATAGAGGCATATGAACCCAATACTTAAGTACTGAAATAGTAGTTCCAAAATATCCTTGATGAAAACCTAATCGTCTCTATATTTGATAACAAATGGGTGTCCCCCTAAGTTCTGGTCCCTAATTCTTCAAGAAAATGAAAGTGTGTATACTTCTAGCAATTAAACAAAGCCACTATGAAGGATTATATCTCCCTTCCATTTATAGATCAGTTCATAGACACCCTAGCAGGGGAGAAATAATTATCCTTTTTGGATGGGTTTAGCAGGTATAACCAGATTCATATCGCTCGAGAGGATGAAGACAAAAATATATTCGCTTCTTCTTGGGAAACTTTTTCCTATCAAGTTTTACCCTTTGGGTTGTGTAATTCCCCAACTACCTTCCAAAGAGAAGTGTTGGGAATTTTTTCAGATTTGATCCATTAGTGTGTTTAAGTGTACATGTAAAGTTTTATTCTTTATGGGGATTCCTTTTAGAAGCTTCGAGAAGTCTCAAAATTTTATTAATTCGATGTCAAGAAGTGCACCTTACCTTGAGTAACATAAAATTTAGGATGATGATGAATTAGCTTGTTGTCCTTTGTCACGTTGTTTATGTTGTAGGCAGCAAGGTTGATCCTACTAAGATCAAGGTTTTTTCCCAGTTACCAGTCCCTACAATACAAAAAGAGGTGATAATTTTCCATGGTTCTATAGGATATTTTCGACACTTCATCAAGGGATTGAAAAATATTTCTACACCTTTGTTGAAGTTATTATCTAAAGATGCCATTTTCTTATGGACTAACCAATAACAAGATGAATTTAAAACATTGAAAGAAAAACTCTCAATTTCTCATATTTTGAGGGGGGAAAATTGGAATTTAACCTTTAATATCTCCATAGATGCTTCAAATATGACTTTAGGATCTTTAATTGGGAAAAAATATGACCCATGTTATTATTAAAATTATTATACTACTAAAAATGTAATCCCACTAAATTGAATTACAATGTGATAGAGAAGGAGATCCTCGTGGTGGTGAACTCTATTAAAAAGTTATCAAATTATAATATAGGTTATGAATTCTTCATTCACATGGACCATGAATCTATTTGATACCTTATGAAAAAAACCATAAAAAATGGGTGAATGATGAGATAAATTTTGTTGTTACGGGAATTTCATGTCACAATCATGGATCTACCTGGTAGGGATAATTAAGTTGTTGATTTATTTTATAGGTAGTAATATAAAGGAAATGATGTTCTTATAAATGTATATTTTCCTAATGAACAATTATTGTGATAGTTTCTACTTACCTACCCAAGTTTGCAAATATTGCAAGTTATCTGGTTATGGGAAAACTACGAGCAAAGTTGCCTGCTTTTGGAAAGTGTAAGTTCGTAAATAAAAGTGCTTATTATTCTTGGATTAATGATGATTTTTTTTACAAAGCACAAATATTATTATTAGATGGTGTGTTTGGGAGAATGAAGCACCTGAAATTTTGAGATATTTTCACAATGAACCCTCTAGAGGCCATTTTTCAAATACGCGCACTACATATAAAGTATTGAAAGTTGGATATTATTGGCCCAACATGTTTAAAGATGAAAATAAGTATGTGTTCTAATGTGACAAGTTCCAGAGGATGGGGAGGCCAATTCAGGTATACAATATTCTATTACAGCCACAGTTATTGGTCGACGCATTTAAACGTTGGGCCTTGTATTTCATAGGTTTCATCACACCAATGTCTAGAAAGAAAAAATGAGAAAATAGTCACAACCTTTCTCTACGAGGAGATTTTTACTTTGTTCCAGGTGCCAAGGAAATTATTACAAACCAATGGAAATAGTTTGTGTCCAACTTGATTAGATATATCACTGAACAATATCATATTAGACATCAGACTTCAACATTGTATTAACCTTAGGCAAACTAACAAGTGGAATCCATGAATAAAGTGTTGGAGCTCATTATCAATAAGAGTGTTCAGATACATCATAAATAATGAGAAGGCTGATTAATTGAATCTCTTTGGACCTACAGAACAACGTGTAGGAGTATTGTAGGATCCACACCATCTAAGTTAGTCTACAGGAAATGTGTTTTACTACCTATCGAATTTCAAATTCTTATTTTTTAAACTACTACTCCATTGGGATTATATTTGAGTAAAGCAAAAGAATAGAGATTGTTGCAACTGAAACAAATTGATGAAATTAGGTAGGATTCAGCCCAATAGACAGTATTGGTATAAAAACATAGGATGAAGTGGAATGATAAATTTATCTGGAAAAATCAGGTCTAGTAGGGAGGCTGGATTCTCATTTTTAACTATAGAATTAAGGATTTTAAGGGAAAATTCATGACCCGTCGGTTGGGTCCATACAAAGTGGACAATAATTTTAAAATGGGTCATTTTCAATTAAAACTATTGATGATTAGTAGATGTATTTTCTTATCAATAGACGTAGGTTGAAGATCTACCAGAATTCGATGTCCAAGGAGGAGTTCATAGCTAAACTCAGTGAGGAGACTAGAATGGAAGTAGTGGAGTAAGGAGACTCTCTTGTGCTATTATTTCTTAATTCTCATCTTTTTATTCAAAAAGAGAAAAGAAATAATAATTCTTGGGGCCTAATTATGA
Organism: Pinus albicaulis; assembly: GCA_034641835.2. NCBI lineage: Eukaryota > Viridiplantae > Streptophyta > Pinopsida > Pinales > Pinaceae > Pinus > Pinus albicaulis. Next base: position 1,397,803,838 of record CM076574.1, on the reverse strand, counting down.
AAACTACCTTGTAGCATGACTAGGTTGTTAAGATATTTTTGTCATTTTATTTTAATATTTTAATCACGAATCTTATAGAATTTTTAATTTATCTAATGTTAGTTGATGAGGTATTTATAATTTATTAAGGTCCTCCTTCTAATGGTGCCTCCCCCATCGACATTAGCACATTATCTAGGGAGGGGAAATAGGTATTACTAAAATACCTTAAGGCTTGCATACATCAATGGAATGTTCGTAGCAACCGAAATAAGCGAGAATACATTAATGTGTCTTAGTTATTGGATCTTGTAGGTGACTTGACATAAGATCATTTATTCATACCTCACAAGGTGTATATATGTACATTGGTTTCCATTGACATTAATGGTAGAAAACATTGTGTTTGGTAATAGCATCCATCAATGGTTGCTAATGTAATAATTCTCCGACATGCTCAACTTTAGCTCCGTTATTTGCATGATGGAAGATTGTACCAAAGGAGGTAAAATGAGAGTAGACTTGTGATATTTTTCAAGATCATAACTACTAGATGTATTACTAGTTAGGGTAGTAACTAGAATTCATGGTGATAATTGGACTAGTTATTCTACCTATAGTGGCATTTTATTCCATGGAATATATTAGTGACAACATGAATGAAAATGAAGTATATTTATCAGGATTAGTCTACCGTAGTGTCAAGATTCATCATCAAATTCATCAATTCCATAATTCCATTTTGGTAGTTACCAGATGAATAATGTGTTATGTTTTCTCCGCATTTTTCAATAATGATGAGCCATAATTGCATGTTTGAGGCACATGTTCCCATAATTTTCAGAAAAGTGGAAGAAATTTTTAGGTTTGCAATAATAGTCCTCATAACATGAGCCTCCTATGGTAGACACAATAATAAGTGGGACTCCCTAGGTACTCGAGGTAATCATGGTGATATTATTTCATTTTAATGTATGTCTTAATTGGGTAATATTTTGCTAATCTATAAAATGTCACCATACTCAAGATTGTGATTTTTATAGCGTCACCCTATCTTATCACACGAGATATCATGTTATAGATCAATTTGGGCATCGTTCCCAATGATCTGGTTAACTGGGCATCATATGATATTCATATCCAGGACCAATGACTAAGGGCCTATCATCCCCTATCATTTCAAGTTGCTATATGCCCTAAGACATGAACAAGAAAAATCAAGCATGACTTTCATCAAGAAAAGGTTTTGAAAGTTTGAAGTTAATTATATAGCATATGAGAGCTCAACAACGCTACATGTAAGGGGACTAAGTGCGTTGAGTATGAAGGTAGCTCTATGCAAGGCTGCTCTGTAAAGCACTTCCCAACATCTATGGGTGTGTTGGTCACATTGGGAGTGAAATTATCATTGTTCCGGAATATCCACTTGGCCAGTGCCTTATAGAAGAGTTCACATGTGTCAGGCTTCGAATCCAAGTGTCCATTTGACATCTACAAGATTGGAAACATGTATTACCTATTATTGGAAATTCATTGATTGTAAAACAACCTTCAGCTCCTCTATAAATTGAGCACAGATCTGAGTGCTTGGTAAGGAATAATTTGAGTAGAGAAATGCTGGTGGACTTTCAATTGAGAGTCAGATTTGTGTAACAGCTGCTAGAGATATTTATATTGTGATGGGGCTAGGAATGGTGCTGGAATGGTCACTTCAAATTAGTCACTAGGTTGTAACCTCTCCTTCTATCATCAATAAAGAATACAACATAATTTTCCCTATATGCATCTGTATTGGCTTTGATTTTCCATGTTGTAAGATCTTAGTTGATGTATATGGTTTATGCTTTACTGATTTAGCTAACTAACTTGAATAGACATCTGTATTATTTCTATATTCTGTTGTTTTAGTGTTCTTTCTTGCAGGAAGCATTTTGCACAAATCACTTGAATTTGAAGCTACAACAGAAGTGACAGAAGGAACCATTTAGTAGCGCTTGGATTAAAAGTAAGCTTCTAATGTATTATGTGTGTCTGTTCTTAGTTAGGAGAAGGAGTTGTATAGTCTTTAATCTGTTGTTCTAGATTATCACTTGTCTAGGGAAGCATGTTTTATCCATAATTCACAATTATGTCCAACAAATTGGCAACTCCACTGGGGAGAATTTATCTTAGTTCTAGGTGTTTTAGCCTCTGATTTTCTTTGTTTATCCACCCATTCGTTGTTATTCACAAAGATCAAACTTTTTGAAATATTAATTTGCAAAAGAAGTGTGTTAAACAATGGTTTTTTTCCTTATACACTGTGCCCAATGCACTCTTGGACAGGACACAGTGCTTTGCAGAGAATTGTCTCCCTTTCAAGCATGTGTTGCAGAGCATTGTCTCCCCTTAGAGATTGTGTTGCCTCCTAAAACCATCCATATTCCCTTGAATTTATCTTTGGAAATTGATTTAGTTTTTTTTCTACTATGTTTTGAAAAGTTTGAACCTCATATTGACCAGTGAATCTATATATTTCTTCCTGCTTTGAAATAAAATTTGTTCAATGTTTGTTTAAAACATTTTTCTTTATCATTGGCAAGTTCATTTAAAAGTGTTTTTATTGTCGCATTAGATACATTTTCTTGTGAAAAAGGAAATTGTTGTAAAATCTTCGTTTCCTGATAGGATAAATTGTTGTTTCATTCATCATTTTTCCTTCGAACGAGAAATTGTTTTTTATATTCCTCATTTCTCAAAAGTAAAAGGCATTTTATTTTGTTGACTTAGTGCACTTAGTTTCTTTTCTACATTCGTAACATTAAAGGAACTAAAAAGAAAAACCTGCATTTGCATGTAGTGGTTTGTGAATTTTCCAAAAAGGAACAATTAGGAAATCTACATTTAGTTTGTGTCTTCTGATTTGTTTGCTCACAAATTGATTTCTCTTTCCCTCTAGTAGCTATGATTTTCATTGAAAAACTAAAAATGAAAGATTGCTTATCATTCTTAGTTGCAATTTAGGAATTTTCCAATACATCATCGCGGTGAACCTTTGAAGGCAAAATTGTTAAGCAAGATCAACATAAAATTAATCTCAATTTACCTAAGAAAGCATTGGAACCATAACTACAACATTTAGAAGGTCTAGGCTAGAGACGTGTTCTGATGTCATAAAACATAGCAGTTGTCATTAACTTGTCTACGATACATTCCGAGTGTGATACCTCACTCCACGTATGTAAGTATATCTTAGCTCATCCACGTACTTTCAGGTATGTCGGACGATGTTACAGTATGATAAGTATAAAGGGGTGCTCTCACTGTGTGGTTTCGCATCAGACCGCGCTAATATGGACTTGGGCTTCCACGTACCTTTGGGTATATTTGGGAGGACAAAATTTAGGTGCTATCTATCCATAGTGATCCGAGTCGACCACCTTGTAAATTGTGATACACCGAACACAGCATTCGAGGAGATTTACTGCCCATACTTCTTGGTTTTCCAAGAGGTATTCTGCAGTTAAAAGTTTCTTACTAAACCCTTTTGCCTAAAATTACCCTTTTATTTTGTTTATTTGTTTTTGGCTAAAATAAATCAGTAATCATGGAAGAAAAAAATCCTTTCCCTCGTCGTTCACATAGACTTGCGTTAAAACCACCTTTAGCACCAGAAGTTACTTTTGGTAGGAAGGCGATCACGATCTGTCGAATCAAGTACAATCTGTACCTCTTGTGAAACATCATTTTCCAATATACCAGAGTTAGCTCATGTTGTTTCTACACATCCCGGTTCGTCTACTATTGTCTAAATGGAGTCTTCACAGCTACCCATGGTCACGATCCATCCAATTAGTGAGACCATACCTCCTGGACCCAACGTTGTTCAACCAAAAATTTATCTAGATCCTATCTCTTCTTTGCCATAACATATAAATCCTGAAGTTGAAAAACCGGAAGTTGTTCCTACCTTGGCCATCCCACAAATTTCTGTAGCCATTAAATCTCCCATATCACACAGTAAACCACCTGATATATACTTTGCGCCTGGTGGTGAAATACTTCCACCTATTTTAATTACAATTGAATAAATCCCATAAGAGGATACACCTTTAACTCCAACCCATTTTGGGGAGGACCTTTACCTATACGAGTCTTTTTCTCAACCGACACCATCTGCTTTTGTTGATCTTACTCCTTTTCCAATTCCCGTCGATTCAAAAGGGTATACATTTGGTCAAGTAACCATGACTGAACCAACATCTTCAGTTGGCCCATTTGTTCCAATTATTCGAGCTCCCACCCTAGCTACCCTATTGATGTTTACAACTTCACCAGAGCCATATTTTCATGGTGGCCCAATAGTCCCATCAGGTTAAAAATCATTATTTGGAATTTTCTCTGGTGCATCTTAAAATCCATGGAATTTACCAATGTCATCATCCATTATTTTAACTGTTAATCCTATCGTAAGTATTAAACGAATTGATTCATTATACACATCTTCGAGGAAATATCAAGCTGGTCCTTCTGGGTCAATTTCTTCAAGTACCATATCAACTGGACTCCCAGAATTTGGAGAGCAATATTTTCCATATTATTATCCTCCTCATGCTAGGGGGCAACCTTTGGTCACCCAATATGATAGCACTTTGTCAATTTTTGGTCAATCTAATGTTGAAACGAATGTTTTTAAATGGCATCCCACTCTGCCTATCCAACCACAAATGGTTGTACACTCGTATCAACCGATTCAACCCGTTTCACCCACTTCATAACCACTTTTTAATACATCTTTACCCCTGTTACAGAATCAAAATGTTATAATTCAACCTTATCAAGCGGGTCCTTCAACTCGATACCATCAAATGTTGGGTCCACAATCTCCAAATCCTTTGGTTAATTTACAACAACTTGTATCCAGAATCATTTATTCACAAGCTGGTCTACCATTTTATGGGATGTCACAGCCGTAACCTGGTTATACATATCAACCAAATCTAATTTAACCTAATTTTCGTTATAACATTGGTGGACATACCCCTTGGAAACCTCAGGCGCAAATGCCTCAAAATTATTTTCAACAAGTATCATATCGAGGTTTTGGTCAACAGAATCCTCAAGTATTTGCTATGCAAAACAACCCCTATATGCATTACCAGCAGTAGATTCCTTATGCTGGTGCTTAAAGGCCTGTTGCTCAAGAAATTTCATCCCACCCTGGCTATGCTCAACCTGACCTTAATAGAAAGTTGCCTTTTGTTGCAACCTTAGAATTACCAGATTTAAATCGGCTAACTAATGATCTAATTAATTATTCTCTTTGGTGGTCGGTGATACCTCACAAATTACCCTCGAATATTCCTAAGTTCAATGGAAACCATAGAGAATATCCGTCAACTCGTGTTATGACTTATCATTTATGGTGTTCATAAAATTCCTTGAATGATGATTTTGTTCAACAACATCTTTTCCAGCGTACGCTCACAGGTCCGGCTACAAAATGGTACATTGAATTACCTAGAGCTTCTTTTGATAATTTCATAGCCCTGGCTATTGTCTTTTTGCCTCATTTCCAGTTACCCATCAGATATGAAACTGGAACGGAACTCTTGACAAATTTCAAACAGACTAATGCTACTCACATCACTGATCATATTCATGAGTGGCGTCATCATCGTCAAATAGCTAAGACATTTATTCCGGACCAACTCCTTGTTAAATGGTTCATTAAGTTCCTGTTACCATCTATAACTCAGGATGTGGCTAAGGTTGGCATCATCATAGAAGAGAAACTTATCTCTGGTGCCCAATATTTAGACTTGATTTATACTCAGTCTAGCACGCTCTATGAAAAAATTCCTAACACTCCGAGATCTAATTTCAATGTTCCTCCTCAATTAAAGGACTCTCACGCTAGAGACGACTTGATAGGCACTGCAAGCACACACCACACTACTGCATCTGATCCTGATCCTGCTTCTGAAATTAATTCCATGTCATTTGACAAAGTCAAAGGTTACAAGCAACCAAGAAGTAAGAAAAATGGGATATCTAAGAAAAAGAAAACTTCTAACCCACAGGAAAGATCATCTAATCAACTGTCTAGACCTTGGAAACCTTGTTATCCATGCATAATCTGTAATGAGGAACACTTTGTTAGGGATTTTCCTCATTGTGCTGAAGTCTCAAAAATCATCAAGAATTCTCATGCATCAACTGTGTTGATAAATCCATTTCCAAATCCGGACACAAAAATGGTTGCTATGGATCCAACTCCCAGTTCCCAAGTGTTAATTTTATCTGTCACAAAACCTTCAACAGAGATTTTGGTGTCAATGCGAAATAAATATTATGGTAGTTATGCCACTAATCATCCTACTACCTCGACAATGAATCCATCTACAGAATTAGTACTGCCTACTGCTATTCCTAAATTGACAATCAAGCCACCAAAGGCACTAATTCATAAATCGACATATAATCCTCGACCAAGTGTTGTACAAAATTATAATATAATTTAAGATTTGGCTCAATCCCCTTCAGCTATGTCTGCTCTTGAGGTATTACAAAATTGTCCCTCCCAAGAAAAGGCTTTATTGTCGGCCATTGGTGGAATTGATATGACACATTCTAATCTTGTTGTCTTTAATCATACGGGCTATGTGCCACAACTACCTACAGAATTGGCATTATCCATACAAGTAAATGTTCTAAATCACCTTGTTCATCGCACTATTATTGATGAGGGAGAATCTACATGCATTATGTCTCTAAATTGTTGGAAGTCACTTGGCTCACCGTGCTTATCACAATCATCAACGACGTTGAAGGTGTTTTATATATGTACATATAAACCTTATGGTATTATTAATAACCTGCATGTTGAACTAGGGGGAAAAATAGTGAATATTGATGTTGAGGTTGTTGATGGACCCCTTGAATATAATATTTTACTTGGAAGGCCATGGGTATATCCGATGACTGCTATTGTTTCTACATATTTTAGAATGATTTCCTTTCCGCATAAAGGTACAATTACAGTCATTAATCAAATATCATTCTTTACCTCTGCTTCGTAGGTAACTGGAAGTGTTTCGTTCGTTCACATACCCCAACTAGAACTTCAGAACATTGGTGTAGGACTCATAAATTATTCCACTCTCATGGGAAAATTTGCATTAGCGCCACCCACGACGTCGATAGAAATTGCAAGTATACAGACTTGCTACATGATATCTTGCACTCTATCTGGCTTAAGGAAGAGTATGGGTGATTTTGATATTTCTATGTTGGATGAGTTTCTGCCACCCAGCCCTATTGAGATGGCACATCAATAAATCTATTTGGCTTGGGCAGAAAATCTAAAATCAACGTCGCCGAGTGTTTGGGTTGATCGTTCCTTAGAGTTTGGTACTCCATCTGATCCATTTTCCTCAATGTTCTTGACAGATGAGAATATTTTGGAAGCCATGATGTCAGAGGGAGAACCATGGGAATATTATCATCATCGTTCCCATCTTCTTGATTATGAAGAAAATAATCTTAGTGAGCTATATCACCCATCCATCAAAAAAAAAATTCGAATTCTTTTACCATTAATGCAATCGACTCTGAGAAAAACCCGTCAAATATTGAAGAAACGATTTCTATCGAAATTTCGACCAAACCTGGCGTTGTAGAGAATATTCATGTCGGTGTATCTTGTTCTCCATCAGAAATTGAATCATATAGCTCTCTATTTCGTGAGTTTCGTGATGTATTTGCTTCGTCTTATTAGGAAATGCCAGTCATAGATACTAGTATATTTGAACACACTATTAATATGTATCCTAATGTCAAACAGGTGCGTAAACTGCTTCGTCCTATTCATCCAAATAAAGCCATTTCCATCAAAGCAGAAGTTGAAAAACTTTTGTGTGCTGGTTTCATTTACCCTGTTCTACTAACTGAGTAGGTTTCCAATATCGTTCCCGTCATGAAAAAGCAAGGAACCATTAGAGTGTGCGTTGATTAGCAGGATGTCAATCATGCTTGTCCAAAAGAAAACTATCCTACTCCCTTTATCGACTAGATTATTGACGATTTTGTTGGATGTGAAATCTTTTCATTCATGGATGGCTTTTCCTGTTACAATTAAATCAATATCCGCCCAGATGATCAACATAAGACAACATTCATCCGTCCCTGGGGTAAATTTTTAGAGAGAAAGGGATTATCCTTTCAATGAAATCAAGCACATTGTTCAACCGTATCTAGATGATTTACTATTGCATTCACGAAATCATATTGATCACTCGATGCATTTGAGAGCCATTTTCTTACTCTACTGACACTACAAAATATGCCTTAATCCACATAAATGTGTATTTTGGGTTGGTTCTGGTCAATTTCTTAGATTCATAGTCTCAAAAGAAGGATTTCTAATTGAACCTTTGAAGGTTCAGGTAATTCTTGATTTTCCTACGCCATCAAACTTACTTCAGATACAGAAACTTCAAGGAAAGGCTAACTTCCTAAGGATGTTCATTCCAAATTACACCGAAATGGCTAAAGGATTTACTCGACTCTTGAAAAAGGGGGTTCCCTTCCATTGGGACCAAGTTGCGCAAGATTATTTTGATGTTGTCAAGGACACTCTTATCTGACCATCATTAATGTATCCCCCTAATTATCGAAATTATTATTTCCTATATATCACCACGGCTTAAACGACCACTTCTATGGTATTGGTTCAAGTACAAGATGGAATTGAACATCTGATCTATTATTGGAGTTTTAATCTCAATGATATGGAAGTTAAGTACTCATACGTAGAAAATCTTGCCTTGGAAGTTGTTCAAGCTATCCAAAGATTTCACCATTATATCCTGCTCCGAAAAACAACAATTGTTTCAGATTGCAACCCCATGACATATATCTTATCATGTCAATTATTGGGGGGAAAATATTCAAAATGGATTGTCATTTTTTAGGAATTTGATTTGGAATTTATCAAATCTAAGTCAAAGAAGTCTTTAGTTTTAGCTGAGCTTCTCTATGACCTTCCCTCTAATAGTACTGCAACTACGTCAGAATAATCAATTCCAGAAGAGTCTCTGCTTCTGATTGGATCATTTGATCCTTGGTATGGGGATTTCATCATTTATCTCCAAACCCAAACTTTTTTACCTAATACCTCTTTCTTTGAACAACAACGTATTCGATACCAAGCCAAAGATTATCTGATCATCGGCGATACACTTTATCATCGTGGTGTCGATACAATTTTAAGGAGGTGCCTCACTCATGAGGAGGTCGAAAAGTGTTAAATGATTTTCATGCTAGGGCTTGTGGTGGAAATTTATCTGGATATGCTACTGCGCAGAAGATACTCCATGCCAACTACTTTTGGCCTACTATTTTTCGAGACTACATCCTCGCGGTCAAAAGTTGTCATGTGTGCCAGATTTTTTATCATAAGATTTGCAAACCGCCAGTGCCAATGAATTATGTTGTCTCTGCAGGACCATTTGCGAAATGGGGTATTGACTTCATGACCTGTAACCCTCATTCATCCTGGGGGCATGGTTATATTATTGTCGCAGTCGACTATTTCACCAAATGGGCCAAAGTGATGCCTACATTCAACAACACAGGAAAAACAACTATATTGTTTTTCTTTAATCATGTTATTGCATGGTTTTGGTCCCATATGATATAGTTATAGATCATGGGAAGCATTTTCACAACCACATGATGTCTGAATTGATTATCAAGTTAGGATTTTCACATGATAATTCTACTCCTTATTGTCCACAATCAAATGGACAAGTTGAGGCTTTTAACAAAATTATTAAACGAATGCTTCAACGAATGATAGGAGTTAGTAAAAGAAACTGGAATTTGATCATCTACTCCGCCTTGTGGACGTATCGAACCTCGGTGAGAAACGCGACCAGATTTACTCCTTTTCAATTGGTGTATGGTATGGAAGCTATCTTACCAATTCAATGAGAAATATCATCATTAAAACTCGAAATAGACTTGTTACCTGACACCTCAGAAGAAGAAGCGCATCTCCTTAACCTCATCCATCTTGATGAAACACATCGTGAAGCCCAATTGGCCAACGAAGTGCATAAGAGACGTATAAAGGTGCAATACAACAAAAATTTCCAACCTCGCATTTTCTCAGAGGGCGACTTCGCCCTTCTCTATGATCAAGAAGTTGATGTAATAGGTATAGGAAAGTTTGATCCATTATGGCATGGCCCATATATTTTCAAAAGAGTTCTTGCTAAGGGTGCCTATGAGTTCGTTGATTACGATGGAATTCCATTGGCGCAGCCTAGAAATGGGTTGTATTTGAAACGTTACTATGCTTAATCATGAGCGTAGTAATTTTTTGTATTATATTTTATATATATATGTTGTTCATTTGCATTCACTATCTTAATTTGTTTTTAGGGTTTTATTTAAGTTAGTAATGTTCTTTACATTTCATCACAAATGTCTGAATCTTTAGAACCATTTGTTGGATATGCTAATGGTGCTAGTCATAGTATGCAGAATCTATCTTCTGTAGCGTGGGCCATTTTCACTCAGAACGATGAGTTAATGAGTTTTAAAGTGATTTGTATTGGTAGATCAACGAAAAATATAGCTGAGTATAACACGTTGATCGAACTTCTCTCTGATGCCATTTCATTTTGGTATTAACCATATCACCATAAGATTAGATTCACAACTTGTGGTATTACAACTTACTAGTGTTTATACTGTTAGAAATCCAACATTGCATAGATTTTCCTTAGAGTTTGACTTTTGGAAAGACATTTTGATTTTATTCAATATCAACACATTTCTAGAAATTTAAACACATTGACTGATTCATTAGCTAATCAATTTTTAGACAGGCATTTGCAACATATGTAAAGAAAACATTCACATCATTGAATAGGATTGCACAATAAACATAGGAAAACACTGAAATCATATAGATAGATAGTTATAGGTTTTTACAATTTTTTTTCTTAAGAAACATTGGTCATTTGACCTCAAAATGTATGCAAAATTTCACAATTAAACTAGTGGTGCTCGTGGTAACATGCTATAGATCTAGCTATCCTATGAAGTAACCGCATCCAACGGTTAGAAACTCCAATAGTGTGTCGTTGCAATCACATAGGAAGCTCTTCGATCAAGAAATTTGGAATCTCGAAGGCCAAACCTTCTATGTGATGCTGAAGTTAAGTCAGAGTCTCAGCCATATCAACATCCTGAAGGAATGATATCCCAATAGCCCTCTCTGCTGGCACATCTTCTTCATGCTCTGGTTCCACTAATGGTTGAACACGACCAACATCTGCATTACATCAAACATTTATTTTAGTCTTGGGAAAACATAAAAATACAAAAAAATTGTATAAACCTTAGGAAAATAAAAAAACATGGTCAAAACATTCTTACCCATTGCACCCCACTGAGCGCCTTCTGGTAATGCTAAATCTGGATCTCCTCGGAAATCAATGCCTGTGTATGCGTACTCATTGATGGCGACGACCTGTCACCAGAACTAGGAAAATAATGTAGTAGAGAACACAACAGTTGATTGGCTTGCATCCCAACCCATGAGTTCTACCCATCTCTGCATCTGAGGATCTCTAGGACTAGCTATATCCAATGTCACATGTTGTGGCTACATCAGTGGAATCCGTTCCAAGGCGAAGGATATAAGGATATAACCATAACTGAAATTCTTCTTCTTTCCTCCCTTTTCTTTATTCAGTTGTTCCGTTATTTGAGATAGAAAAACTTCAGACCAATTGAATACTGTTGTCTCGACACACTCTAGTGCATACTTCATATACAATCTATTCACTACATGTAGTGTAACGGTGCCAACAAGTTTAGCGATCGTGAAAAGAATAGTTCTCAAAGGCAAATCTCCGACATCCAGGATGTTTATTTTTCCATCTTTGCTAGGTTATGCCCCTGGATAACAATATTGTAGAATATAATCCCTCACTGTCTCTCCTCCAATGGTAGACCCTGAGAGTGAAATGGGCAAACCACTCCTCGACAAACCTATGGGAAAATACACATCCTCAACTGTTATAGGAACCACTTGATTCTTGATATGAAATTCCCCTATCTCCGGATCCCATGCTCGAACTAAGAACTCCAATAGTTCTATTTTTTTCCTCATCCCGGAAAATTTGTAGTACTTAAGTATTCCACAATCTCTTAGGTCTCTTACGGTACTTGGATCATTCAAGGCAATCATATCTTTTTCTTCATGTTCTCTTTCCCTCCATGTAATTGTCATTATAATCTGATGGAAACCTGAAATACAACCATAAGATCCATTAGATTCCATTCATTGCAAAAAATTAGGTCAATTTTGGGCATAATGAGAAAATAAAAAAATTATACTCCGCCCAATGCACTCCCTAACAAGGGACAATGTATTTCACATGCAAGTACACATCACTATACCAGCTATGCAATGTAGGTTTTGATATTCAAGGGTGCTTGCCCTCATTTTGGGCAGAATTTACCCTAGGGGCCTTAAAAGCCTAAAAATTTGCAGAAATTGGAGATGAAATGAATACTAAAGTGTTAGCAACCTATAATTAGCAAGATTGGCAAAGTCCAACTGCATAGGTAACATCATACCACTTTGGGATTCAAGGATCTAGCCCTCCTGAATCCAGAGAGGGATCTCTCTATAAATGAGTTAAAAGTTGTGATCTTCAAAGGTTGCAATTGTGATATTAGGCTAGTTATGAAGAGCATGGGTTTGATTTGTTTGTTTTTGGTTTGGCAAAGACATGATGAAGATGAAAGGAAGTTATAAATAAAGGGTGAAAATGTCTGCAATGAAGGAATGATTCAGTTGACAGAAAAGGGCAAAGGCAGTTTTAACCCATTGGGCTATGGAGTCATAGGAGGATTTAATTGGACAGCAAGATTCAAGAAGGATCCATGGGGCAAGTTACTTATATCAAAGGATCCTTTAAAGTGATTTTATGGAATGAAACAGATAAGAAGTGACAGACCAAAAAAAAGGAAGGACAAAGCACAGTCTAAGATCAAGTAAGTACTTTTAAACTAGCTTGCTTTCAACATGTACTTAAGGGGAAACATAAAAGTATTTCTGTTGATCAGGTAAGTGCTTTTAAACTAGCCTGCATTGAAGTACTTTCAATCAGAAACATTTAAAAAATAGCTCGAACTGATTAAGATCAGATAAGTGCTTTTAAAATAGCCTACTTTCAGCACATTCAAAAAGGAAACACAGATGATAATCACAAAGAGCAATCTAGATCAGAGAAGTACTTTTAAACTAACCTGCATTAATATACTCTAAGGAAAACATAGGGAAGGCTCATTTTAAAGAGTAATCTAGATCAAGGAAGTACTTTTAAACTAACCTGCATTAATATACTCTTCAAAGAGAACATTCAAATGAAGAAAACATAGAAGTAAAGCTTTCAGTAAGAGTAGGGTACCGTGGAGAGTACATCCTAACTCTATGTTTGCTGCTCTTTGTCAGAGAAAGTGAACAGAGTGAAAACATTAATAAAAATAACAATTAACAGTAAGGAGCACATCACCATTGACATAATTGAGGATTCCATGAATCAGCATCTTGTATTGATGTTTCAAACCAGTTACAATCTGCAAGCCCGATGGGTCTCTACAGCTTTGAAATTCTCATATCAGCTTGTGTATCTTTCAGTTACAAGACAGGGCATCAATAGCTTCAGAATAACCATTACATGCATTCAGATGTCCAGAGACCAACATTTTCTCATATTCTATAGCAAAATTTATAGAAAAATGAAGAGGTGGGAGGATTTCCCCGGGGTCAAGTATTATCAATTATGCAATTAATGCAATTCCTGGCCTTTGGGAACCAGGCAAGGCATAAGGTGGGAATATAATCGTTTATAACTCTACTTCATAACTTTGTTTGTGTCATTAGAGGCAAAATGATTGAAAATACCTGCTTCCCGACTGTTCTTCAAGTTCCAGAATGGTTTCGCCGAGAATTAGAGATTAAGATTCTTTGATTTGCATTAATTGTTCGGCGATATTTAATTTCTGCGAGGCTGCTGGTGTCTTTTGGAGCTATGGAGGGTTCAATTAGCCTCTTTTTATGGCGGTGGAGGCTTTCTCAGCTTGACAGATGTCTTCATCGTTCCCAAAACACCTTTAATTAACTTGAAATCCGTGTTTTGGGTCTTCAAACTTCCTCTTCTGATATCTTATGTCTTCGGCGCTGATACTCTTTGACGACGCCCAATTTAACTGTGTTTCTTGGTGCGCAGGGGTGTGCAGGGTCAAAATGGCATCAATGATTCATGAATTCACTGATAAAGTGTAAATATAAACCCCGAAAATGATTTTTAATGTATTTCGAAGGCCAGAGGATCGTCACCCTCCGCCTGCGAGTTCTTTTCGATTATAATAAGAAAAAATTCAAAACCCTGCAAAATACAAGAAACTCTTATAAAATCATGCGTTATATAGGTTGACTACATCGGAGGGTGTGCGGAGGAGTGCGACCGTTGGATGGCATCATCCAATAGTTAGGATTAATCGAGAAATGTTATACGGAGGCGGAAAGAAGATCAAATCTGAGCCGTCGATTCACGCAAAATAGACGGTTGGGAGAGGGAAATGGAAATTCAGCGGCTTGGTTACAGTGCAAGCACTTTTGTTAATTGCAGGGTCATCTTGGGCAAGCGATCACCGTTGGATGAGGGTCTGCAGATCGGACGGCTGTGATGAATTCCGCTGGGCGACTTGGTCTGAATGATAATGCGCGGGGGACTAAGGTTAAACAATGGTTTTGAAATAGTGCCAAGGACGTGTGTTGTTGATTGTATGGATTCGCTGGCCATCGGGAAAAAACCACCTCCCGCTGATGAGTGGTGCGAAAAAACCAAGCGGGTTTGGTAAACAGTGCATAGATGGGGGGTCCACAAGGTAAGTTGTGCTCTGCACCGTCCGATCTGTGGAGCAGATCGACGACGGAGATTTATTAAAAACGAACCAGCGGAAAACCTTTGTAAACAATAAAAATTTACATTTCTCCGCTTTACAAAGGAAAAAATTGCTTTTTATACGAACAACGGGGTATCGTACGGTGGGCCCAGCGGATAGATCGCATCGCAAAAATTTGCAATGGGTTAATGGAATGAAACCACAAATCTTCACTTTGCAATATGCGATGGGCGGAAAACTGCGATGGGTTTGATCGCATCGCAAATTTTTGCGATGGGTCGATTGACCAACATATGAAAATGCGATATTGCGATTATGCGATTTGCGATGGATCGCAACGCATATTTTTGCGATCAGAACTTTTAAAAACGAAACTGCAATTTGGATTTTGCGATTTGCGCTTTGCGATACGCGCCGAAGGGTTTAAAACTTGGTTCCAAGGTGCGGGCGTATGGAAGAAAAGGGGGTTAAAGACTTAGCCTAAGGGCTTAAGTCCAATACTTATGAAAGATGCGTTTTTAAATGATTTTCAAAGGAAATGGAGGGTTTCGATAAGGTTAAAGAGTGAGTCTTTAACCTTAATGAAGTGAATTTTCATGAATGGAAGAAGGGAAGAAGGTTAGTTCTGAAGTGGGGGAGGGAAAATATGGCCTTTGCATAAGTGATCTGGCTTGGAAATCAGCAGGATTTCTGAGACTTTTGAAATGTAAACAGCAGTGTAGGATCTGGATAGAGGGAAAAAGGCAGGAGGCCTTAAAGAGACTTCAAGAGCCAACAAATTTTAGTGATAAAATTTGTTCCTTGGTGGCTCCAGAAATTTTTAGCCACCTTTTGGTATAACAAAATATTATAGGTGGCTAACAGTGGCTCCACTTGGGGATGGTGCCTTCTTGAAGGCATCAAGAATTCAGACTTGATCCTCTGGGAGGCTAATTAGTTGCCTCATCCATTGTTCTCTCTGGGATTCTGACCTGTGCCTAATCCATTGGGCTACCCTTCCTTTGCTGGAGGATCTAGCTTTGAAAACATTTTTAGTAGCTATGAAAACAATGGACTTTCATCAATACAAAGTTTCTACCTACCCAATCCTACTGATCTAACATTTTTTCTTCATCAGAGTGCACTTGGATTGGCAAACTCTTTTCACAACATTTTATTCTTTTGAAAGAAGGAAATCTAATCTATTTCTGCTCCTTATTTCTCCATGGAATCAGATTAAACAGTTGAGCCCATATGATTCTCTACCTAATCTACTGTCTGTTGGGATTAAACTGTCCAACAGACTTTCATTCTCTAAATTATACAACAGAAATTTAAAAACAGTCAAGTCAAGATTAAGCTGTTTGACTTGATGTGATCTATGGCATAAAAAAAAGCTGCACATAGATTATTATTTGCAGAAAAATAAAAACAAAATGGAAGGCTTAAGATCTGAAATTTTTAAAGCACTGCCTTCTCTTTTCATAGCTCTGCTTTTAACTCCTGTTTTGAGCTATCTTTGCCTTTTCCTTCTGGTTCAGATTTTGAGCTGATTAGAACCAGATATTTTGCATCTCTTGACCCAATATTTGAAACAGATTCGAGTCATCTCCTCTTTGAAACTTAGGTTCAGGTTTTGAGTTTGTTTGAACCTTTAATTTCTATCCTAAACTATCTACTGATAAGCCAATATTAAACAGTTTGGCAAATCGAATTCACTATCCTATCAGCAGAAAATTTAAAGCTAATTAGTCAAGATTAGGTTGTTTGACTAACTAGAAGTGTGTTTTGAGGAGTGACATTTGAGCTTGCACACTTTCAGATTTATTTTTATTTTTTGGCATGGGGCTATGCCTTTCTTGTTTTGACAATCTGCCCTCTTTTATTTCTTTTCTTTGTTTTTGTATTTTTGAATTTTGATTTTTCTTCAAAGCAGAAAACAACAACTAACTAACTTGCTCAAAACTGAGCTTTATTGAAATTCCTATCTAACCTATTCTAAACATGGAGTATTTACATATTCATATGATACAAAAGTGCCAATGCAGCTAGCTGAGTAATGTCAAGAAGAAGAAGAAATTATGGCTGCTTGTCAGAGGTATCCATAGTATATTTTGAAGATTAATCTTCAAAATCGAGGCTATCATAGAAGGTGACAGCTTTTCCTGTCTCTGGCTTTTGCAAAGGATCAATGCTTGATAATTTGAGCTAATCGGGATTTCCACACACTCTTCCATAGGAACAACAAAGAAAAGGTGAATATTCTTTTCCTCTTGGTCCTCCACAATTGGTAGATTACCTGCTTCCAAGACATCAGCTTTGAGGACTATCTCTTCAGTATGTAGCTTGGAAGTATCATCATTCTTAACCTGAAAAATAGCAAACAGTGAAATATCTTCTTTCTTTGAATCTATGCTTGCTTCTGATATAAACTCAGGCTCTTTAAATGACAGACTAATATCAGTGAAGGGAGAAGTTTCTTCTTGAGAAGATGATATATCCACAGCAAGATAGTCTTCTATTTGTTTTTCTCCTTCATCTTCATCATCTTCTGAACTGGAGGACTCATCATATTTGACAGTGTTGTCCTCTTGTGGCCCTTGTATGATTATATTTAGTGAACTGAATTATGTGAAGAGGTTATTATATTCTTGAGTAGGGGTGTATTCAACTTTTTCCTCTTGCTCAAAAATTTCTTCATTGCTCTTCTCTTCACCTTCTTAGTTGAATTGTTGTTGATTCCCAATTATGTGAAAGCCATTTATGATGGATCGAAATGGATGATTGCGGCTTTCAAGTTGACGATGGTGAAACTCATAACACCAATCAAATGCTAGTTGCCCTACATGATTAGTTTCTGCTTGGAAATCATCATCATCATCAGACTGATTAAAGTTTGAAAATTTATCTAAATAAACATTTTCATTAGTCAAACATATTGGGATATCAATTTTCTTTTCTTGTAACTGATCTACAAGTTTATTTCTTGTATCAAGAAAACAAGATGGAGTAGTTAGATGAGAAGAAGCTTTTGGTTCAAATGAAGGTTTAGATGCTGGTTGTCTGTTCAATACTAGATCAATCTCTTTCTCTGCCGAGAGAGAACGAGTTTCCTTTTTGCTTAGAACAGAGGTATAGCAGTCCTCTTTGTCTTGTGTTGGCTGATTTTGAGGCTTGATGTCTTCTTGAGCCTCTTCTGGCGGAACTTCACTTGTGTCACTAAAATTTTTTGCATTTAGGTCATGGAGTTCTCTTATCAGCGTGGTACAAGACATAGGCAGGCAATCAAGTTTTTCTTGACAACCCTCTTCATTGCTTTTGTTGTAAGTTTGCTCATCATCTTTTATAAAGTGTTGATCATAATACATTCCTTGGTCAGATTCTTGGTCTTGGGGTGATTGGGCTTGTGTTTGATCAAGGGAAAGGCTGGCCTGCTCCAGATCATCAACATTCATATTAGCCATCAACCTATCCATTCTTTTCCCAAGCATGTACATCATTTTTTGCATCATGATTGGAAATTTTTTTTGATTATTTTCTTCATATTCATCATACATTTCCTGTAGTGGCAGGGGTTTTTTTTACTTAGGGAAAAGCATTTGTTCCTCTTGATAACCAATATTCATATTGGCTATAAACCTATCCACTCTTTTTCCAAGCACGTACATTAATTTTTCCATCATGAGCATATGTTTGTCTTCTGGATCTATATCTAAATCCATGTTTGTAAATCAGAAAAGAGGTCACTGTGTCTAGTCAATCAGTTCAGGGTCTTCTACCAGTGGAGTCATTTGGTCTTCTAGGAGTTTCAAAGTGTGGAGTCGCTAGGTGGAAGATTTTTAGCTCGTAAGGAGTAAAAAATGTTTTTAATGGCACACCACCATATGCTAATCTAAAAATATCATAGGTACTCTGAGTCTTAGCAGTATTTAAAATGAAAAATACTCAAAGTTCCCCAGTGGAGTCGCCAGGTGGAAGATTTTTAGCTCGTAAGGAGTAAAAAATGTTTTTAATGGTCCACCACCATATTATTAGATACCAATCTGAAATATTTTTGGGTTTTCTGAGTTATTGTGGTTGTATGGAAACAAAAGAGTTTATAAAAGCTGGCCAAGCAACTATGAACTCAAAAAGTCCCCAACGAAGTCGCCATTATGTTAGCACCCTGTAATTAGCAAGATTGGCAAAGTCCAACTGTAGAGGTAGCATCATACCACTTTGGGATTCAAGGATCTAGCCCTCCTGAATCCAGAGATGGATCTCTCTATAAATGAGTTAAAAGATGTGATCTTCAAAGGCTGCAATTGTGATATTAGGCTACTTATGAAGAGCACGGGTTTGATTTGTTTGTTTTTAGTTGGGCAAAGACATGATGAGGATGAAAGGCAGTTCTAAATAAAGGGTGAAAATGTCTGCAATGAAGGAATGATTTAGTTGACAGAAAAGGGCAAAGGCAGTTTTAACCCATTGGGCTATGGAGTCATAGGAGGATTTAATTGGACAGCAAGATTCAAGAAGGATCCATGGGGCAAGTTACTTATATCAAAGGATCCTTTAAAGTGATTTTATGGAATGAAACAGATAAGAAGTGACAGACCAAACAAAAGGAAGGACAAAGCACAGTCTAAGATCAAGTAAGTACTTTTAAACTAGCTTGCTTTCAACATGTACTCAAGGGGAAACATAAAAGTATTTCTGTTGATCAGGTAAGTGCTTTTAAACTAGCCTGCATTGAAGTACTTTCAATCAGAAAAATTTAAAAAATAGCTCGAACTTCTTAAGATCAGGTAAGTGCTTTTAAACTAGCCTGCTTTCAGCACATTCGATAAGGAAACACAGATGATAATCACAAAGAGCAATCTAGATCAGGTAAGTACTTTTAAACTAACCTACATTAATATACTCTAAGGAAAACACAGGGAAGGCTCATTTTAAAGAGTAATCTAGATCAGGGAAGTAATTTTAAACTAACCTGCATTAATATACTCTTCAAAGAGAACATTCAAATGAAGAAAACATAGAATTAAAGCTTTCAGTAAGAGTAGGGTACCGTGGAGAGTACATCCTAACTCTATGTTTGCTGCTCTTTGTCAGATAAAGTGAACAGAGTGAAAACATTAAGCAAAATAACAATTAATAGTAAGGAGCACATCACCATTGACATAATTGAGCATTCCATGAATCAGCAGCTTGTATTGATGTTTCAAACCAGTTACAATCTGCAAGCCCGGTGGGTCTCTACAACTTTTAAATTCTCATATCAGCTTGTGTATCTTTCAGTTACAAGATAGGGCATCAATAGCTTCAGAATAACCATTACATGCATTCAGATGTCCAAAGACCAACATTTTATCATCTTCTATAGAAGTATTTATAGAAAAATGAAGAGGTGGGAGGATTTCCCAGGGGTCAAGTATTATCAATTATGCAATTAATGCAATTCCTGGCCTTTGGGAACCAAGCAAGGCATAAGGTGGGAATATAATAGTTTATAACTCTACTTCATAACTATGTTTGTGTCATTCGAGGCCAAATGATTGAAAAGACTTGCTTTCCGACTGTTCTTCAACTTCCAGAATGGTTTTGCTGAGAATTAGAGATTAAGATTCTTTGATTTGCATTAATTGTTCGGCGATCTTTAATTTCTGCGAGGCTGTTGGTGTCTTTTGGAGCTATGGAGGGTTCAATTAGCCTCTTTTTATGGCGGTGGAGGCTTTCTCAGCTTGACAGATGTCTTCGTCGTTCCCAAAACACCTTTAATTAACTTGAAATCCGTGTTTTGGGTCTTCAAACTTCCTCTTCTGATATCTTATGTCTTCGGCGTTGATACTCTTTGACGACGCCCAATTTAACTGTGTTTCTTGGTGCGCAGGGGTGTGTAGGGTCAAAATGGCATCAATAACTCATGAATTCACTGATAAAGTGTAAATATAAACCCCAGAAATGATTTTTAATTTATTTCGAAGGCCAGAGGATCGTCACCCTCCGCCTGCGAGTTCTTTTCAATTATAATAAGAAAAACTTCAAAACCCTGCAAAATACAAGAAACTGTTATAAAATCCTGCGTTATATAGGTTGACTGCATCGGAGGGTGTGTGGAGGAGCGCGACCGTTGGATGTCATCATCCAACAGTCAGGATTAATTGAGAAATGTTATACAGAGGCGGAAAGAAGATCAAATGTGAGCCGTCGATTCGCGCAAAATCAACAGTTGGGAGAGGGCAATGGAAAGTCAACGGCTTGGTTACAGTGCGAGCACTTTTGTTAATTGCCGGGTCATCTTGGGCAAGCGATCACCGTTGGATGAAGGTCTGCAGATCGGACGACTGTGATGAATTCCGCTGGGCGACTTGGTTTGAATGATAATGCACGGGGGACTAAGGTTAAACAACGGTTTTGAAATAGTGCCAAGGACGCATGTCGCTGATTGTATGGATTTGCTGGCCATCGGGAAAAAACTGCTTCCCGCTGATGAGTGGTGCGGAAAAACCAAGCGGGTTTGGTAAACAACGCATAGATGGGGGGTCCACAAGGTAAGTCGCGCTCCACACCGTCCGATCTATGGAGTAGATCGACGCCGAAGATTTATTAAAAACGAACCGGCGGAAAACCTTTGTAAACAATAAAAATTTACATTTCTCCGCTTTACAAAGGAAAAAAGCATTTTTTATACGAACAACGGGGTATCGCACGGTGGGCTTGGCGGATAGATCGCATTGCAAAAATTTGCGATGGGTTAATGGATTGAAACCACAAATCTGCGCTTTGCAATATGCGATGGGCGGAAAACTGCGATGGGTTTGATCGCATCGCAAATTTTTGCGATGGGTCGATTGACCAACATATGAAAATGCGATATTACGATTATGCGATTTGCGATGGATTGCAGCGCATATTTTTGCGATCAGAACTTTTAAAAACGAAACTGCAATTTGGATTTTGCGATTTGCGCTTTGCGATACGCACCAAAGGGTTTAAAACTTGGTTCCAGGGTGCGGGCGTATGGAAGAAAAGGGGGTTAGAGACTTAGCCTAAGGGCTTAAGTCCAATACTTATGAAAAATGCGTTTTTAAATTATTTTCAAAGGAAATGGAGGGTTTCGGTAAGGTTAAAGTGTGAGTCTTTAACCTTAATAAAGTGAATTTTCATGAATGGAAGAAGGGAAGAAAGTTAGTTCTGAAGTGGGGGAGGGAAAATATGGCCTTTGCAGAAATGATCTGGCTTGGAAATCAGCAGGATTTCTGAGTCTTTTGAAATTTAAACAGTAGTTTAGGTTCTGGACAGAGGGAAAAAGGCAGGAGGCCTTAAAGAGACTTCAAGAGCCAACAAATTTTAGTGATAAAATTTGTTCCTTGGAGGCTCCAGAAAGTTTTAGCCACCTTTTGGTATAACAAAATATTATAGGTGGCTAACATAAAGGAAAGAGGAGGTTTATGGAACTAACCTGGATCAAACAGAAACGAAAATCGTCCACAGAAACGATCACAAACAATAGCTGAAGTTCGGGGGAAAAAGCAGGTTCAGAGCTCCAAAATGCAAATGGTAACTATGGAATGGTAAAAATGAATGGTGAAACTACTTTTAATAGTCATTTAATTATTTGCAAGTTAAATTTATTGCTATGAGTATAGTTTTATTATGTTTTTATCATGAAACGAGTATTTTTAATCCATTTGATGTTGTTCTGAACAAGAAATACAGCTGATTAATAGATTAGTCATGTAGATTTATTCAAAGAATGACTTGACCACAAAGCATACTTTTTCTCCTTATTTTTCAAGATTTGTTAAAAATGAAAAAGGATTTGAAGCGTTGTTTTATCTCTTTTTGGAGCTTCGATAACAGCGAAAAAGGAACCCTTGGAGTCTTCTTTCAGCTCTTTTGAGACTCTGATAATATGAAAATATTTCTGAGCACTTGTCTTTTCGAGCTCGTAAAAGTAAATTAATTGATATCTACTCAGTATAAGTTTAACCCTTTTCTAGACTGAGATAGATTATTTACGAAAAAGGAATACCTTGGTTAAACATGACCAAAGAGGTTCTCTCAGATATTATTTTACACTTTTTCTAATCTGAGTGACAAATTTATGAAAAATTTCTTATGGAGTTTTCTTTCGTCCTCTTTTTAAAACTCTCTAAATATGAAAAAGCATTGGGCTATCACTGTCGTTAAGCTCATTAAAACATAAAATAGCGATGATCTTGTCAATCATGGCAAGAATCGAGTTTCATTCATCACTAGACTCATTAAATTATTAAATAGCGATACTTTATTCGCCAGAAGGGTTGAATTATAGATCAAGAAAATGTTATCCTCCTCAAGCTTGTTAAAAAATAAATAGGTACTGGTCGACAAATGACTGGGGAAAATTTGGGAAAAGTGAGAAAAATTTCTTTATGGTAGCAAGTCGCCCTTGAACATGACACTTCCTTCACTCCATGTTTGTGACTGTTTAGGTTGGGTAATCATCTTGATGGTTCATTCACACCTATGGTTCATCATACCTTCACTTCGGTTTTGGGTCAATGCTGCCAACTCATCACAATGTCGTCGATATGTTAAAGAGATGTCATCTAGTGAATAAACTCATCCTTCTGTAATACTCATAAACCTTTATTCTCATGACTGTCATCCCTGAAAATTTCTATATCAAGGCATATCCTTGTCTCTGAAATCAGTAACTCATGTTTCGAAATAAGGTGACGTCCTCTCAACAACAAATCAATATCTAGGAAGTTCACTTAGAAACATCAGATTCTAGTACCATGAGGCTTGTTACAGCATCGACAAGATCCTCGCTTCCGAACCTTTGACCGAAAGATTTTTTTTGCCGTTCAACATCAAATCATCGATTGATGACTTACGAAATGTACTGAAGTACCTTGAGGGCCATTTTCATTAATGGTGGTTCTCTCGCGTTTGTTAACAGCTCACATCATTGGCTGGTAATAAAACGATGTATTTCCATGTTCGACGACAAATCATATATTCGCATGGCTAGACTTGTACCTGAATGATCGAGTGAATGAGATAAGAAGACCCCGGATCTAGTTTCAGCCATTTGGGTTGCAATTTCAGGATTTTTGTACACATCATCTATACGGTGACCTTACATACAAATTGTCATTCAAACATGGGCCTATATCTGTAGGCATGTCTGCATTGGGCAACATTCCAATGTCGACGACTTTTTGAATTATGTACATGTTATTAGATTGTTTATGTGCTGAACATGGGAATGCCTGCCCTCAACAATTATGATCAAAGAGGATATATCATGATGTAATTTATTGTAAGATTGATGCAGGTGACCACTTCACTTCATCTCCATCCCATCATAGTGTAAAGCATCTCAATCAAATGTTTTTATTATTTTCACCTCATGCTTTAGGGGGCAATTGTTATAGGTCAATTTGGGCATCATTCCCAATGACCTAGTTAACTGGTCATCATCTCCAGGACCAATGAATAAGGGTCTATCATCCCCTATCATTTCAAGTTGCTACATGCCCTAAGACAAGAACAAGACAAATCAAGCATGACTTTCATCAAGCAAAGGTTTCCAAGGTTTGAAGTTTATTATATAACATATGAGAGCTCACCAACACTTCCTCTAAGGGGACTAAGTGCATTTCATATGCAGGTAGCCCAATTCAAGGCTTCTCTGCAAAGCACTTCTTGACATCTATGGGTGTGTTGGTCACATTAGAAGAAAAATTCTCATTGTTCTAGAATCTCCACTTGGCCAGTGCCTTCTAGAAGATTACATATGTGTCAAGCTTTGAATCCAAGTGTCCATTTGACATCTACAATATTGGGAACATGTATTTCCTATTATTGGAAAGGCATTGATTGTAAAAGAACCTTCAGCTCCTCTATAAATTGAGCACAGATCTGAGTGCTTGGTAAGGAATAATTTGAGTAGAGAAATGCTGGTGGATTTTCAATTGAGATTCAAATTTGTGTAACAGCTACTAGAGAGATTTATACTGTGATGGGGCTAGGAATTTTGATGGAATGATCACTTCAAATCAGTCACTAGGTTGTAATCTTTCCTTCTATCATCAATAAAGAATGCAACTTACTTTTCCCTATATACATTTGTATTGGCTTTGATTTTCCATATTGTAAGATTTTAGTTAATGTATATGGTTTATGCTTTACTTATTTAGCTAACAAACTTGAATAGACATTTGTATTATTTCTATCTTCTGTTATTTTAGTGTTCTTTATTGCAGGAAGCATTTTGCACAAACCGCTTGAATTTGAAGCTACAACGGAAGCGACAGAATGAACCATTTAGAAGCGCTTGGATTACAAGTAAGCTTCTAATATATTCTGTGTGTCTGTTCTCATTTAGGAGAAGAATTTGTATAGTCTTTAATCTGTTGTTGTATATTTTCACCTGTCTAGGGAAGCATGTTTTATTCGTAATTCACAATTCTTTCCAACATCATGCTTGTGAAGTTTCCCATGAAATCTAATGATTCTTTTTCATTCTGCATTATCTTTCTTCATATTATAAACATTTTTCTTCCATTTTCTCCATCATCTCTCCCTATTACCCGATTTCACACAAATTTGAGGCTTATGATTTCTCTCCCACTGAATATGGTATGGCACTAAAGCCCTCAGTGGTGTGCTTCGAACCCACCAAATCTACATTTCTTAAAAATTTCCCTTAGGGTCACAAAAATTTTAAGGATAATGGTTGGCTTCCATTCTGTAAGAAGTTCGAAGGGTACGACTATAAAGTCACAAGAGCTTTCACTAAGAATTTTGATTAGAGGGTGGCTTGTTTCAACCGGTTTGAGCTATTTGTCTCTAAGAAATCTATTGTAGAGAGAACATACCCTCTACAACGAGGCAAGTGATGGTTCAAAGGTTCCATGAAGGAATTTTATTGTGACCAATTTATGATACCAGGGATGTAACGTCCAAATAATAGAAAATTCATAGTAAGGGAGTGGGTGAAAAAAGAGTGTTGTGAACTCTTATACTTGATTCCTAAGTAAATTACCTATGAGATAAGATACACTATTAATTTCCAATATCATATTAAATTTATGATTCATTTTAAAGAAAGAAATCAAATGAACCTCCTTTTACTTGTTAAAAAGCTTACCAAATACACCGAAAAATGTTCAGGCTCGACCTACTAATTCAAAGACTATTATGTTTCATCATGGCTTAGTGCAAATTTTTGTGGAGGCAGACTTATAAAAGGAGGGCCAAACATGGGAAGAATTACTCTTCAGGGGAGGGTTTGGAAAATAATAAATTTTATCTCCTTCAAAGGGAAAATCATTCAGAAATAAGAGAAAACATGATTCAAAAGTGGAATGTTCATATGAATACCTAGTGTGTGGGGATAATCAACTAGAATCTAGTGGAGCTGGAGAGACTCTTACCTTGAATAAGAGTAAAAACCCTTAGAAAGGATCGCATGATAGCTCAAATGAGGAAAATGAATCCCTCTCTAAGAAGGAATAAGAAAAATCAAATGAAAAGGAACCTTGACCCGAAAAACAAGAATTAATGGATAAAATAGAAAAAGAACATATGTACAAGGAGGTAGTCCCAATTGTAGGAAAAAATGAATATTAGGGGAAGGGAACACAATGAACATGGAAGTACGTGCCTTTTAAGAATAAAGGAAAGGGAAATAGGTCTCAAATAAATCCTCTTCAATGGTTGACCCTAATGAGGAAGAGAAATCTGACTCTGGGAAAAAATCAGATGAGGTGTTAGACATCAAGAATTTACCTCATTAGCCCCACACTCACTTGACATTAAAATAATCTGTAAGAAGAGAAGGGAAAACAGAACCTACAAAAAATTAAATGAGACCATCCAAGGGGTCAAACTTGTTAATGATGGTATCATAGGTATGCCATGAGGTGAGGCAAAGTTTGTTTCATTTAACTTACTCCAAATTTGAAGGTGAGGAATTGGGAAACCTATTTTGAAATACGAAGAGATTAAAGATAGAAATGATGCTTTGAAGGATGCCTCTAATAAAAATGGTGAAGATGTCATACCCATAGATGGTCCGAACCTTCATTTCCAATAGGAAATATAGGTGCCTGATTTTCATAAAGATAAGTTGATGGAGATAATGTTAGTAGCAAAATCTGAAGCTGATAGGGACAAAGAGTCAGAACTTGTCAATCATATTGAGTTAGAAAAGTATGTTATAGTTAAGGAATTGAAAACAAAACTAGAGGCCTACCAGAAAGAACTAGAATATTTTTTAGGTGAGAATGTTTAGCCTATGGATTCGGCGATGAAATCCAAAGTCCCTAGGAAGGAGGTAATGTCAGATGCCCCTGAAGAGAAGTTGACTAAAATTGAAATTGGATGTCTAATTAAAACAGGGGTAGACTATGTTGACATTTTTTATATATTAATTTGGCTAAAATCTCATGGATAATGCCAACAATAGGATTTTTTCCTAAACTAATTACATAAAATCGTGATGAGGAGATATTCTATCCTATTTTTTTGTGATAGGATTTATTATTCAGTTTCTTCTCTACATCTATAAATTGTAAGCCTGTAGAGGCAAATGGGTGTGAGGTGTGAGAAAGAGGAAGTGCAGATGTGCAAATCTGCTATTGTAATCTCCTGCTACATAATAAAATTTTCGATACCTCTGTTTGATGGATGTAGCCTAGATTGGTTGGGTGAACCACGTTAAATATTGTCTTCATTTTATATTCTTTGTGTATGATTTTTTTTGTTTTCTGCTGTGCTTATTTCGTACAATTGGTATGAGAGCAGAAACATATTTGGTTTTATTTTTTGCAAAGTTATATGTGCATAGATTGTGTGTACACTTTTTGAAACTAATTTGAATGCGGGAATTTAATGGCAGAGGGATGCAATTTAATGCATTGATAGAGGATCGAGTAACCCAGGCGGAGTAGGGGACAAAGTTGATGAGCTCATGGAAGGTAGCTAACATCTGCGTTGAATGTATGGAAAATGGGCGTCGTTTTCTTTCAATGTTGGTTTACTGCGAAAGAAAGGTATGATAAGAAGGTAGACCATAAATGGTTGCACCAATTGTTGAGTCACCTTGGGGATCAATGCAGAGAACGATGCCTACTCCTCCCGCCAACCGAACTATTTTACCTTTCTAAACCAGTGGATTGTCACCATAATCCATGCCAGCGTGAGGAAATACACACGTTCTGAGGGGTTTACTTGAACAGAGAAGAGTTGTTGATGTATGGTGGAATCACGCTTTATGGAAAATTTCGACGTTGAACAGAGTTAATCCTGCTGTCTTCTTCATCATTTCTTCTCGATTGTGCTACATTTCATGTGGAAGATAAAGAAGCCATGATTTGGAGGATTAAGCACCGAGAGCTAGAGGATCCACAACATGAGTTGTAGGTTTGAAGGCGCTGGTTTGGTTTGGTAAGTGATTCACAGAAATTAAAGTGTATGTTTTTATTTTTGTTGAATATTTTAATGAGCATGGAAGGCACATCATTGTAAAATGGTGAGAGAGATTGGATTTTAATTGGAATATTCGAATATCATAGTGTGGGAGAGATATATATTAGCCTACGACTTGCAAGTTTTCTTTATAAAGGTCACGCAGAATTCAAATCAGCTGGAATAACATTTGGTATCCTTAAATTTTTTGTTGATAAGCCACTGCATGTGATGATAATGAAAGTATTGTGTGAAGCTTTCTGTGCTACGTGAAGAAATTTAAATTAACTATGTCAAAAACTCAAAGTGCTCGGTTTGAGATCGAGAAGTTTAATGAGAGGAATAACTTTGAAATCTGGAAAGTCAAGATGCATGATCTATTCGTACAACAAGGTGTGGCGAAGGCACTTTTGGGAAAATCCAAACAACCTTACACCATGACAGATGACAAACAAAGTGACATCGATGATAGAGCACTGAGCAGCATACGATTGTGTTTGGTAGATGATGTTTTATTTAACATCGTGTCAGAGAAAACTTTTGCTGGTCTATAGAAAAAGTTAGAAAAACTGTACATAACTAAATCCTTAACCAACAGGATTCTTCTGAAAAGACAGTTCTACAGCTTGCACATGAAGGAAGGTACGACAATAACTGATCATTGGAATACCTTTAATACTCTCTTGGTGTAGTTAGATAGCATAGAAGTAAAACTTGATTCAGAAGATACAGATGTAACTTTATTATGCTCTTTGCCCAAGTCATGGGATCATTTTGTTACTTCTATAAGTCTTAGTTCATCAGAAACCCTTGAATTTGATGATGTTGTTGGAGCTATGTTGTCTGAAGAAACCAGGAAAAGGTCAAATTTAGAAAC
The DNA here is from genome assembly GCA_034641835.2 of Pinus albicaulis. NCBI lineage: Eukaryota > Viridiplantae > Streptophyta > Pinopsida > Pinales > Pinaceae > Pinus > Pinus albicaulis. The sequence continues at coordinate 1,397,774,578 of CM076574.1, read as the reverse complement.
CTCTACATCAGAAGCAATGATGGTTAGAGGTCGATCTAAAGAAAAACGCTTCAGTCAGAAAAACAACTCTCGGACAAAATCAAAAGGGAAGAAGAGTAAGCTAAAATGTTGGTTTTGCGGCAAATCGAGACATTTGAATAAGGACCATTGGAAGAGAAAACAAACATCCAAAGGAGACTCTTCAACAGAAAATAAGAAAAACACGACAGATACAGGTTCAAGTTTGGCATCTAGTTCAAGTATAAGTGATGAAGTTCTATCAGTAAATTTGTTAAATCATGATCAACATTGGCTATTAGATTTTGGTGCGTCCAAACAGATGTGCATTCATAAAGAGTGGTTTAAATATTATAAATCAATCAATGATGGAGTAGTTTACATGGGCAATGATGTCTCATGTAATTTTGTGGGAATTGGAAGCATCTAGATTAAAATGTTTGATGGGACAATAAAAATATTAACTGATGTAAGACATGTGCCTGAACTCAAAAAAAATATTATTTCTCTAGCAGTGTTAGAAAAAAATGGATATAAGACTGTTATTCAAGGTTGATTAATGAAAATTTACAAAGGAATCTTATTAATAATGAAAGCAAAGAAGATTGGAAATCTCTTACAGTTAGAAGGAAGAACAGAGTCAGATCATGCTTCTACTGTATCTGAAAACGACAATGATTCTATTCGACTATGGCATCAACGGTTGGGCCATATGAGGGAAAGAGGATTAAAAATTTCATCTAATCGTATGTTACTTCCTGGTTTAAAGTCTTTTAAGTTATATTTCTGCAAACATTGTATACATGGGAAACAAAGCAAGCAGAAATTTAAAACTAGAAAACATACTAGCAAAGTTATCTTTGATTATATCCATTCTGAGTTTGGGGTCCATCTCCTACAACCTCATATGGAGGATCATCATATTTTTTATCTTTTATAGATGATTTCTCTAGAATACATGTTAAAAAGAAAGTATGATGTATTCACAGTTTTCAAGCAGTTTAGAGAATTAGTAGAAAATATCACTGGAAGAACCATTAAATGTTTAAGAATTGACAATGGTGGTGAGTTTACTTCAAAGGAATTTGATAATTATTGCAAGGAAGTTGGGATTGAAATACATAGAACTACTACTTATACTCCTCAGCAAAATGGAGTTGTTGAACGCATGAACAGGACTCTCTTAGAAAGAGCAAGAAGTATGATAAGTAATGCCAATTTGCAAAAGGAATTATGGACAGAAGCAGTATCTATGACTTGCTGTTTGATAAATAGATCACCATAAACTGGAATAGGATGCAAAATTCCTCAAGAGGTATGGAAAGGTAATCCCTGTGATTATTCTAAACTGAAAGTTTTTGGTTGTCATGCATATGCTCTAATTCCGAAACATCAGTGTTCTAAATTAGATCCTAGATCAAAAAGATATATCTTTGTTGGATATGGTGATGGGATTAAGGGATACAGGTTGTAGAGTCCTACTACTCACAAGATCATCATTAATAGAGATGTTAAATTCAATGAATCTTCACTTGATAATCCAGATGGAGATAATAAATTGAAACAGGAAAATGTACCTAAGTTTCAACATATTCAGTTTGAAACCAGTTCAAATACTGATGATAGTAAAGATGAACAAGTTTCAGATGAAGATCATGAAGAAGTTCCTACAGAGAATAATCAACAAATTGTGGAAGAACCATAAACATCTTTGAGAAGGTCCACGAGAATCAGACATCCTCCTCAAATGTATGAAAATTATGTTACTTTAGTTGCTTTAACCGCTAATGATGATGAAACTTTATGCTATCAAGAAGCTGTAGAAGGTTCTAACAGTGATAAGAAGAAAGAAGCTATGAAGGATGAGATGAAGGCATTATACAAGAATGCCACATGGGATCTGGTAGATCTTCCTAAAGACAAAAAACTATAGGATTTAAATGGGTTTACAAATTGAAAAGAGGTGTTGATGATAAAGAAGACAGTTACAAAGCGAGGCTGGTCGCGAAAGGTTTTTCTCAGAAAGCAGGAATTGACTTTCATGAGATATTTTCACCAATTAATAAAATTGTTTCAATTCGAATTGTCTTATCATTAGTTTCTTTACTTGATTTAGAATTACAACAACTAGATGTTAAGACTGCATTCTTACATGGAGATCTAGATGAAGAGATTTATATGGAACAACTTGAAGGGTTTGTTCAAAACCGAAACAAAAAATTTGTCTACAGGCTCAAGAAATCATTGTATGGTCTGAAGCAGTCGCCTTGACAATGGTACAAGAAATTTGATTCTTTCATAATGAGCCAAAATTATATAAGAAGAGAATATGATAATTTTGTTTACTTTAAGAAATCAAGTAATGGCATATTCATTATCTTAGTGTTATATGTTGACGATATGCTTTTAGAAAGCAAAAGAATAATTGAGATCAATAGGTTAAAGGCTTAGATGGCTAGGACGTTTGATATGAAAGATCTAGGAGCAGCAAGACAGATTTTGGGCATGGAGATTTTCAGAGATAGGAGTAATGGTAAGCTGTGGTTATCACAATAGAAGTATATTGAGAAAATACTCTTAAGGTTTGGTATGAATAATGTGAAGCCAGTTTCAGTCCCTTTAGCTTCCCATTTTAAGCTTTCTTCAAGTTTATGTCCTAATACAAATGAATAAAAGGAATATATGTCTCGAATAACTTACAATAATGCAATAGGAACTTTGATGTATGCGATGGTTTGTACACGACCAGATATTTCACATGCAGTTGGGGTTGTCAGTAGGTATATGGAAAATCCATGGAAAGAACACTGGGTAGCAGTGAAATGGGTGCTTCGATATTTGAGAGGCACAAGTGATTATTGTATCACTTATGGCAGAAATAGTGAATTTGTCTGCGGATATGTTGATTCCAATTTTGCAGGTGATTTGGATAAGAGAAGGTCAACTTCAAGATATGTCTTTACTCTTACAGGTGGAGCTATTAGCTGGATGTCAAAGCTGCAAAACATTGTTGCTTTATCCACTACAAAAGTAGAATACATAGCTGCTTCTAATGCCGGAGCATTAGATTCAGGAAAATACTTTGTATTTTATTAAACCTAGGGGGTCTTATGTTTTTGAGAAAATATTAATTTTATGTAAATATTAATGGGGATTTTGAGAGATTTTAATTAATTATTGTGAGGATTTGTTAATTTTACCAAATGATTTGGAGAACATGAGAGAAATTAGATTTGAGATATCTAAGAATTAATTATGAAGCCTAAGTTAGATTTGGTTTCAAGATTTCAGGGATAAATCTAGATTGTAGGGGTGTTGAGATATTTGAGGACTTTGTTGAGTTATTGAAGGGATTTGAACCAAAATTGGTTCAATTAAAATTTGTATAAATTAATAAGCTTTAAAGGCAAAATAGATCAGGAAGTAGCAGACAGGAGTTGAAGGGGAAATACAGAGTTTTTTTTGTCGAGCCTCCGAGCAATTGTGTAAGAAGGGCCAATGATTTGAAAATTAGGCCAGAAACAGAGATTTTGTAAGTAATTTCATTTGTAATTATGAAAGTACATGTTTCAAAACTATATGTATTGGTTGATTGAGAAATTGCATGCTTAAATTTTGTAATTGGGGTTTGAAGTGAGAGTGCGCATATGAATTGGAAGTTGATGTTAATTACAGATTTAATGTCAATTTTATGAATTAGAGTGAGAAGGTTTGTGTACAAAGTTATATAAATATACATATCAGGGTATATCGATCACTGGAAGATTGATTATACAAGAGAAGGATTGATTCCGAAGTTTAATTTAGATTAAGTAATGGCGCAAGCAATCATAAGGCAAGCGAAGGCAATATAATAATGTTGTGAGATCAATCAATGGTCGATGACTTGGAATTAAAATGGAAATTGAATACAGAGTATTATGTGCATTATTCATTATAGAGATCTACAAAGAGATCGTATGGAAATTAAGATCGAATATGCAGACAGAGCCCTAGCTCGTTCAAATTTGTGCATTAAATGAAAGTGGAATTTGTAATTTCGTAGCAAGATGAAAAATAGTTAAATGATTCATGAGGAGTGAAGTTGAATGATGGCGCAACACGGATCTGAGCAAATGCACAAAGAATTGGATCCTCGCAAAGGTCATTGATTTGCAGCGTTAAATGCAAAGCTGGAAGTGAATGAAATTTGCATTGGAGAGAAACTCTGTTTGTTAAAATGTTGTTAGATGAATTAATACAGTGAAGTGATTCTGACTTAATGCAAATTGAGATCTATCCAAGCTGTGAAATCGAGCTAGAAAGAAGTGATGAACTTCTGGTTTGAACCAAAATAAAATTCCATTGAAAACCAATGTCAACGCAAATCAGAAATCGAAGTCTTGAAGAAAGGGTTCGAAGAAGAAAGGAGAAAGAGCTTTCACATAAGATTTGAAAGTTTTTGAAGTTCTTTTAGTCATGGTCTTAACCATGGAAATTGTGCATTGATGAGAATGTGGGTTTGGCAGGGTTTTCCTGCATCAAGTGGTATCAGAGCTAGAATAGATTTGTTTGAAGATTCATGTTTTTGTTAATTAATTGCATGTGTGAAATCAGATTTTAAGACTGATAAGATTGCAGCATAGGGATGCAGTCCAGTTGAAGAAGTGAAGCAATATCAACAGGATCTTGGAGGTTAGTTGATGTGTATTATTTAACTCTGGTTTGAAGGTTATTCTTGAAGAATTTGGTTTGCAGGCATATGTAAGAAGTCTCAGCAGAAAGAAGCAGATCATAGCTTTGAGAATAGTGATGAAAGAGTCCAGCGGAGGATTCTAAGTTAATGTGGCAGAAACTTGAGGAGATTCAACAGAGGTTGAATGAATATGAAAATTTTGTTCTAAAAATTTGCAGATGGGAGAAGCCTGAAGGAGCAGTGAATAAATGCTCAAAAGGTTCCAGCAGAAGAACCAATATTTGCCAAAATGCTAGATCCGAAGGAAAGGATTGGTGAGGTAAGTGGCAGTAGGAGAGCTTGTTGTTGCAGAGGCTTGGTACAACTTATGAGTGAGAAAATTGTGGATAAGAAGATGACTACTGAAAGTCATAAAGGAGAAAGCAGAGGTTCAAAGAGAGACCACATCAGAAAGAAAGTAGATGACAAGACAAATGGCATAGGACAGAAATTGACTGATGAAGAATATGACAAAGAATTAGCTGAGATCAGGGAACAGTTTAATAAACTGAATATGATGATAGAGGAAAGCCAGAGAGTTGGTTGGCTCATGAATAAGAGGGTGAAGTGGCAGAGGCTACAACAGAAGAGAGAACAGGAGATAAACATGTAGTTTGCAGAAAAGCTGAGAAATATTGAACAGAGGATGAATGTGCAATTGGGATGTACAGAACTCAGAGCAACTGAATTGAAAGAGGAAGTTTCCATTGGTGAAATAGAAGAGGAGATCATTGATGATTTCCTAAACTATTGGGTAAATCTAGATCAGCTGGATAATGTAAAACCTTGTATTTTTGTAGTTGACAATTGTGATGTGATTACAGGCTTTACTGAGGAGGATGCGCAATATTGTGAAGCTGTCACAAGTATGGAAAATAATATTTCAAGAGATAAATACTCTGAAGGAGAAAGCAGTGATTATTTTGTACTTGAAGCTGTTACAGTACAAGAGGAAGTTCTTGTGAATGAAGAAGAGGATCATCTTGAAAAGCTGGTATATAAACCAACAGTTGATACCGTTGAACATTTTGATTTACAAACTGAAATTTTTTGTGTGAATGCAGGGATGGTACATGATGATGATATACTTCAACAATTCCACAAGGAAATTTCATTACTGGAATACTTGTTGGTAAATTCAGAGTATGATAGAGAGATTACAGAAGGTAAATTTCATCACAGTGAACGAGAGCAGAAAGATATCATGGAAGTAGATGATGTGAATGGAAGACTTGTTGACAGTCTTGAGAATTCTTTGGGCAGAGAGAATCAACATATTGATGTGTTGATTGAGATGGAAAATTCAGGACAACATACTGAAGTGCTGGCAGAGGAAAGTAAGGCACTGAGGCCTTATGATTTTTATTTTGACAATTGTTTTGTGAATGCAAGTGATGAAGAACATTTGACTCAGTTGAGCAGTCAAATGAAAGAAGAAGAAGAAAATTCCATGGAATTATCTAATCCATGAAATGAAGACACTAATTTCCTGGAAATAATGCTGAATGATCAGAATTCAGTGCAGGAAAATTATCAATTTTAGAATTCAGAATTACAGATGCAGAGAGATGAAGACAACAAAAAGGAGTACACAATGTACCAGTCTAGTAAATTTCTGATAGGAGAAGGCAGAGAAAATTTTTCTATTTCAGAAAACAAGAGGGCATGGATGATTGGGTGGCAGCAAGAAATCAACAGTCTCGAGATTTATTGGACAGAGAAATTGAATTAATTAGAAGAATCATGATGAAAGTATCTTAGAGGAAGAAATCAGCAAGAAGGAAAAGAAGCAGCAGCAGAAAAATGAAGACAAAGACAGATTGTGAAAGTGGAGCCAGTAGAGCTAGGCAACATAAACTATGGAGACCTGGAGAAAAGCACCAAACATCAGAAATTGATGATAACTTCTAGAACAAAGTGTGGGATCCAGGGAGACAAGGATAAAGACTTAAAACGCATGATCAAGAGATCATGATCATTTTCAACCTTGGGAGTCTGATGCAAGAGCATTAGATTCAAGAAAATACTTTGTCTTTTATTAAACCTAGGGGGTCTTATGTTTGTGAGAAAATATTGATTTTATGTAAATATTAATGGGATTTTCGAGAGATTTTAATTAATTATTGTGAGTATTTTTTAATGTTCCCAACTGATTTAGAGAACATGAGAGAAATTAGATTTTAGATATCTAAGAATTAATTATGAAGCCTAAGTTAGATTTGGTTTCAAGATTTTAGGGATAAATCTAGATTGTAGGGGTGTTGAGATATTTGAGGACTTTGTTGAGTTATTGAAGGGATTTGAACCAAAATTGGTTCAATTAAAATTTGAATAAATTAATAAGCTTTAAAGACAAAATAGATCAGGAAGTAGCAGACAGGAGTTGAAGGGGACAAACAGATTTTTGTTTGTCGAGCCTCTGGGAAATTGTGTAAGAATGGCCAATGATTTGAAAATCAGGCCAGAAACAGAGATTCTGTAAGTAATTTCATTTGTAATTATGAAATTACATGTTTCATAACTATATGTATTGGTTGATTGAGAAATTGCATGCTTAAATTCTGTAATTGGGGTTTGAAGTGAGAGTGCGCATATGAATTGGAAAATTAATGTTAATTACAGATTTAATGTCAATTTTATGAATTAGAGTGAGAAGGTTTGTATAAAAAGTTATGTAAATATACATATCAGGGTATATCAATCACTGGAAGATCGATTATATAGGAGAAGGATTGATTCTGAAGTTCAATTCAGATTAAGTAATAGCGCAAGCAATCAGAAGGCAAGCGAAGGCAATATAATAATGCTGTGAGATCAATCAACGGTCAATGACTTGGAATTAAAATGGAGATTGAATACAAATTATTCTATGCGTTAGTCATTATAGATATCTACAAAGATATTGTATGGAAATTGAGATCAAATATGTAGATCGAGCCCTAGCCCATTCAAATTTGTTCATTAAATGAAATTGGAATTTGTAATTCTGTAGCAAGCTAAAACAGAGTTAAATTATTCATGAAGAGTGAAGTTTAATGATGGCACAACGCAGATCTGAGCAAACGCACAAAGAAGTGGAGTCTGGCAAAGGTCATTGATTTGCAGCGTTAAATGCAGAGCTGGAAGTGAATGAAATTTGCGTTGGAGAGAAACTTTGTTTGTTAAAATGTTGTTGGATGAATTAATACAGTGAAGTGATTCTGACTTGATGAAAATTGAGGTCGATCCAAGCTGTGAAATCAAGCTAGAAAGAAGTGATTAACTTCTAGTTTAAACCAAAATAAAATGCCATTGAAAACCAATGTCAACGCAAATCATAAATCGAAGTCTTGAAGAAAGCGAGGAGTAACAAAGTTAAAGTAATAAGTTTGATTGAAGAATAGTAATGTCATGGGTGAATAGTTTCCAATGGCTTTGGATGGAAGAATGGTAAGTTAATAAGGCCCAAATGCATTATTAATATGGTGCGTTGGTGAATTATGATTGAATGTTTTTCATGTTGGCATTGGTGTTCTAATATTATTTGAGACTAGATATTTATGTGTGTTGGTGTTTAACCAAGGTTAAGCCTTGTAGTTTAAAAAGGCAAGGGCGCATATATATAATAGAACCAAAATTGATTTATTAATGTGAATTATCAATATTTGGGAATTGGGTTTATAAAATTGGGGTTTTAGAAATAAAACCAAGGTTGTTTAATCAGGGTTTTGTTTAAAGAATTTTGAAGAGGCTTCCATTTGTGAAAATAACCTTGCATATGAAGGTTGAAAAATAAAAAAAATAAAAATAAAAATAAAAAAATTAATATCGATTCAAGCCTCTCGACACCTCCATTACAACAGTCCGCCCTCTCAAACACTCTTGGACCTGCACTTATTCCCCTCTCACATTACAGTCCTCCTCCCTCTACGTATATGCCCTTACCTCTGCGCGCTATTCTCCCCGCCCCTCACTTCACTCAAACCTTACAGTGCTCCCCCATCTCACTCTGCATCTGTCATACCTCACATACCTCTCACGCCCTCTGCTCACACTACCCATTACAACCTGCAAACTTACTTCACCACTCCACACACTCGAACCTCCCCACATTCAAACCTCACCACACCGTGACCCGTCAACTCCCTCTCTGCGTATACACATGCCCTCTGCTCGCTCTACAGTACTCCCCATCTACTCTAAAACTCCCACATGACTCTCTAAACAGCGCCCAGCTCACGGCATCTGTCATTCCCACGCCATTCACTCAACACCTGCGCTAACTCACCGCTCAACCTACGACTTCACCCTACGGCATACCTCACTCTGCAACCAAACCTCCCACTACAGTCCTCCACTCTTAACGCTCGACTCCCCTTCTGCATATTCACTTCCCCTCTCCCATACAGCCATCCCTCCCACGCGGCCATACATCCCCTATCCGCTCCCCTCTACAACCGACCCCAACTGCATCTCATGCCGGCACACGCCCTCCCCACTCGCTACTGCATCGAATAGAACTCCCTCCCTGCTGCTCTCACTGCACACAACCCGTTAATCCACCTACAACTCTACGCCCGTCCCTTCCCTTACCCTCGTTCACACTTACTCACCATGCGGCCTCTCACTTCCCTCCATACCACGCCCACCCAACACTCAACTCCCTATGCCCCATCCTTTACTACCTATCCCAATATAAAATTCGTTTTTTATCTTTTCAAAATTCTCATACCTCCTTTCCCCACTTGTAATACCACCCCTCCTCCTTTTAAAAATCGTTTTCCCTCCCATATTTTAATACCGCCCCCCAATTTAATTTTTAAAATTCGATTCCAACAAAACACATTCCCATTTATTTCCTTCCATTAATAAAACCCCCCACCATTTTAATAATCCTCCTCACCCATTATCCCTCTCTCTTTTTATATTTCCCATTCCCTAATTAAAATTCCCTCCTCCACTAAAATTTTCTTTCCCTTTTAAATTTTTCCCATTTTTAATTATTCTCAATTTTTTTTAATTAATTTTTAATTAAAAAAAAAAAAAACAGCAGAGAGAGAGAGGAAGGAGAGAGAAATGAACAGCAGTAAAAGAAGAAATGGCACATGAGGAAATGGAATAAAATTGCAGATTCGACATTTTATGATTTGTGGCATAAGGGTGATTTTTTTTGAAGAATTTGACATTTGAAGACAAGTTTGCCATCATTGAAAACAACTATCTGAAGGAAATTTCAGCTGCCTCAAAGGCCTCTTGCACAAGTGTTTTCAGCTGCACATTTAAAAAACACTTTTGCAAAAATATTGTATTGTATTGCCTCTTCATTCATAGTTGGAATCACATTGTAAACAGGTGCATTTTCGGTTGAAGCCGACACCCTTTCATTTTTTGAGCCTAAGTTGTCAAAATGGCTAAAATCAATGAGGTATTAGAGTTGTTGAAAAACCTCATTCATTCAAATGTTGATGATGTGATAAAAATGAGCAAGAATGCTATTTGTAATATTCAAATTTGTTTACAAGATGCACAAGAGAAGATTGAGTTTTTGCAGTTGGAATCTCAACTCCAACAAGATGAACTTCAGCAAAAGAGTCACCATTCTGAACCTATTTCTATTCAGAAGATTGTGAAGGAATCTCATCAGAAGAAATAAGATAAAGTTGCAGTTGATTCCCATTCAGTTCCTTGCACAAGAGCAGATGTACATGAAAATGCAGCAGTTCAACCTGCACTTCTCAAGCCCATCATCAGACCTTGGGAAGAGCTTGTCCATAACAAGTACCGAACTAGTCTTGGATATGACAAGGATGTGACCTTTCATATTCCAGACTACACCAAGCCCATCATATTTCAGAGTGCCAGATTATTGTACGACAGTTCACCTGCAGCTGTTCCAGATCCTGATCCACAACAACAATCACAGATTGTAAAATGCCAACACTGTGATCGAGTTGGCCATATGAAAGATCATTGTTTTGACCTTCATCCATGCAAGCACTGTGGTCGGCACACCCATTCTTCACACAGATGCTTCAGAAACAAGCCTCCTGCAAGAACCAAGATTCATCTTTTATGGATCGCTTCTTGGCAATGGGCATCAGCAGCCAAGAAGATGTTCAAGTCGCATGTCAGAACATGTTCTAGAATATTGAGTAAACTTGCAGTTGAGTTTTCGCCATCATCTCACCTTGTCCCTGACAGGGGGGAAATGGTGGTCATGTACAAGCTTCGACGACAGATCAAGCGAGTTTGAGCCACAATCTCTCATTCCATGTTTAGAGTTGTAGCCAGCAGTTCAAGCGAGCCTGAGCCACAATTCGTCATTCCGGATTCATAGATGTAGCTAGAGACATGGATGCCCATGAGCATGCCTTCGGTTGGTGGATAACCTAAAACCATCATCTTTGGTTGGTGGATAACCTAAAACCATCATAGGTAGTAGACCTCCCTTCTTTTAGGTTGAAGGTCTCACATACTGTCCCTTTAAAGACCTTCCTCTAACGAAGCCTTGACTTCTTGCTGGCTTTAGTTGAGTTCCGGGGAAATGCTTCAACATTTAGAGTTGTTAGTAATCCTAAAACCATCCACCAGGTAGTAATTCCCTTCTTTTAGGTTAAGAGAGTCCTCCCACTTTTTTATGAAAGGGACCATTCCTCTGTGAAGCTTTTATATTTGCCGATTTTGAAGGATCGGGGCACATGACAAGTTTTGCGTTCCGGTGTTGGTGGTCATCCTTAAACCATCCCATTTTCCAACATTTCGGAGAGTTGATTCAGCCCAAGTGCGCCATTCTTGTACTTTGCATATTTGTATTACAACTCTTTTCTTGGACTCACACATGCCCCTTCGGATTAAGGGGGATGTTGGAACACCTAATCCTACATCGGTAGATATGAATGCAAAAAGTCACAATGGAGTCCAAGTGACCTTGGAATGTGAAACCAAGAGTCACACCATTGTATTATAAATGTACATCATGTATAATGGAAAATAAGAAAGCCTCACGCTTATCCTTCATTGTGTGTTGAGTCTCTTGTGTGTGCGTTTATTCTTCCTCATACACCATGTGTGTGCTTAACATGGTGTTTAACATTATGAAATGTGGTTTTAACCATAGGTTTGAAGCAGAAAGGAGAAAGAGCTTTCACATAAGAGTTGAAAGTTTTGGAAGTTCTTTTAGTCATGGTCTTAACCATGGAAATTTTGTATTTATGGGAATGTGGGTATATAGCGAGGCGACCTGCTATCAACTTCACATGCTTGCAAAGAAGCGGTTTGGTTGAAAGGTTTGTTTGGTGAGTTTGGTAGGTTGCAGGACAACATAAAGTTATTTTGTGATAGTCAAAGTGAAATTCATTTGGCTAAAAATCCAGCCTATCATAGTAAATCAAAGCATATACCTATTAAGTACCATTTTGTAAGATAGGTTATCACTGAACGGGGAGTCTCTCTTGAAAAAGTGCATACAAAGGAAAACTATGCAGACATGTTCACGAAACCAGTTTTATTACAGAAGCTACGATAGTGTCTGGCTTCTCTTGGCTTGCAGAAAAAATGAAAAGAATAAACAGGAACGAGGTATCAGGATAATTGTTGTCAAGGTGGAGATTGTTGAGATTTTGTATAAATTAATTTGGCTAAAATCTCATGGATAATGCCAACAATAGGATTTGTTCCTAAACTGATTGCATCAAATCCTGACGAGGAGATATTCTATCATGTTTTTTTGTGATAGAATTTATTATTTAGTTTCTTCTCTATATCTATAAATTGTAAGCCTGTAGAGGCAAATGGGTGTGAGGTGTGAGAAATAGGAAGTGCAGATGTGCAAATCTGTTGTTGTAATCTCCTTTTGCATAATAATATTGCCGATACCTCTGTTTGGTGGATGTAGCCCAGATTGGTTGGGTGAACCACGTTAAATACTGTCTTCATCTTATATTCTTTGTGTATGATTTATTCTATTTTCTGTTGTGCTTATTTTGTATAGATTAGAAGTGTTTGGCAAGGCCTTTGAAAGTAAATAAGATCCAAATAAAAGTTAATAAATTTAAAATAAAATGCACCGAATTGGAAATTGAGAATCATGCCTTACTTCAGAGTAATGAACAGTTGAGAAAACATTGAAATTGATTTTTTTTGGGAAAGCAATTACTAGAGAAGCAGGCCTAGTTCTATTAGGTTGAGGTAAACCATTTGGAACAACATTATCAATAAATGAAAACTAAATATTCTCAAAGGAAGAATGAGGAGAGTAAGGAGCAGCTTCATCATCCAGGTGAAACTATTGTGGGAACTAAGCACAACGATGTGCAACCATCTGAGCGCGATGGAAATGAAGAGACTCAAAATCATCTTGATCAGAACACTCCCCAACCCTCCCCAACCCTCTTCAGATCCTCAAATCCCAAATATTTTCTTCACATTTCCTTACACTTTACTGTTATATTTTACACTTTTATGCCTTTAATTTCATCTCATGTACTAAACGTGATTATCAATATTTTATGTGTTTTCTTGCTTAGTTAGTTGACATTTCAATGAATTCACCCATATAATGGTTGAAAATTTTTGCAACATCTCTTCTTTCCTAAGTTCTATGGGGAATGGTCTCCAGTTACCACACTGAGTGCTCAATCATATCTTCTGGACAAAGACATATTGGATGGCTACCAGAGAAGAAATTGTGACGACTGGATCTTTACGCCAACTTGGATATTTTTTTACGAAAAACCACATAGTCAAGCAATCGTTATTTTTTTTATCTTTTATTGTCATTTGAATTTTTATTTAGAAAAAATATTGTTGTAAATCAACAACGGTTTTGTCCATTATTTTTTTGTAACTATGAATCACTTAGTTTCTATATTTATCCTCATTTCTCGAACTGGATTTGATCAATAGTCACATTATATGTTTTCCTGTAACCAACCAAGAAAAATTTAGTTGTATTTTCATCACGAGATTGTTGGGTGACTAAGCTACAAATAGACTTTGAATTATTTTGTTGACTTTCTATTATAATTTAGTTGTATTGTTGATGTTTTATCTTCTATGGTAACTTGGCTCTTTATCTTACAGTTCTTCCAACCAAGCAGGGCCCCTAGGTCTAGAATTCACTTTCATGGATATTTTATATACATGATGTGATGCTTTATGATTTATTTTGAGTTATAATTTCAATGTTGTAAATGTTTATTTCAAGTTATTTAATTACATTCAATTGATTTTATTGACTTCCTTATGAGAATTGCATCTTGAATTTGTTGAATTGTTATTGTGTATATTGTGGGAGAGGCTACTAACCTAGGGATCCACTAGCAAGTTAAAATGACACCTCCCGAACTTGGACCTGTAGTTCTTTCTCCTAAGTGGATGGTTTATTTTCTTTTTAGCATGAGTGCAAATTGATTGATTAGCTTCTACTATTGTTGAATGTGTTTAGTATTGATGAATATAAATTTTATTGAATATTAGTTAACTGAGAGAAGCGTAAAATCATGTCCATTAACTGTTAATAAAATGTTGCAACGAGTGATAGAGTTTTCCAATCATAACTAATCATGTATATATTGTGTCAATTCCTCCTCAATTTATGTGCCCAGTTGATAGTTTAATGAACTCACAATTAAAGAAATTAAATCACCCATCAACCTCCTTCTAATAGTAGTTTGAGTATTTAGTGGATGTAGTATCCTCCGACATGTAGGAGCCTGCACACTAGTGAAATATTGCACCATTTCAAGATGTAAAGTATCTTTTCTTTAATAATAATAGAATATGAAGTAGAAAACAATAATTATGGCTTTTCCTAGTTGGATTTTCCACCTAAAAATCAAGTGTCCCATGTGATGGTGTTTTTGTTGATTCACTGATGTGTTTCATGATTTAAATGCTTTTATATGATAATCACACTTTGTACATGGTATTAGGAAATTCTTAACTCAATTTTTCATTAATATTCTGAATAAATGTAAATTTATATTGATTAACCCCCCTCCCCCCCTATTAGTATTTATAATAGGATATTGATTTTATAAAAAAAAATCAATCAAGTTAACTTCATCAACCTGCTTCCCATTGAGGGAAGTTCCAATTATACACATAGGATATGGTGATGATAAGTTAGGATCATCTTCTTCTTATTCCACCCATGTAGGAAAATCAACTTCAAAAAGAGGTTAATCTAGGGGATAGAATATAATATATTTTTAAGACCTCCCATTAGTAATTGCCATGTTTATATCCCTACAATTGTTATATACATCAACATTAGCTAACCAAGGTCTCCCTAGAATGAGTGAATAACCATTAAACTTGGTTTTAGGTTAGAGATCAAGGAAATTTGTGGGATATTATCAAGAGTCTATGGAGACCACTACATCTTTGATTATTCCTTCTAGCTCCATTGTGGATATTTGAGCAAGTTGTAGTATAATAGTGGTCTTTATCAAGGACTCTTGGTGTTTAAGTTTAAAACATAGTTTCCCTAGTCATGAAATTGATTGTGTATCCCATGTAAATAAGAGTGTTTGGAACTAAAATATTTTTTTATATGTACATACACTACTAGACTTATATGATCTAAATACATAGTGATTATTACTTGCCCAAGCATCAAGTTAGCTATTTTCCCAATAAAAATGATGGTAGGGGCGTACCTTCTCTTCCTTCCAGCATTCTAATAAAATCTTCATTGATTGATTTGTTATAAATGGAAACATCCTTAATGTGTTGTAGGAGAGGTATTTTTTCACAAATTCTTCAATTATCCTAGAAGCTTAGCTTCTTCCAAGGTGTTTATTTTTTGGGTTGTCAACCGTGCATGATAGTGAAAATTTTTATGAATGATCTGAGGCATAAGATCCTACTTCTCTTTCTCAGGGTATTGATTAGGAGAATGTGGGTGGAAATATGGGAGAACCTTCCTTGACCTAAGGCTGATTTCTTGGATTTCTATAGAATAGGTCTCATAAATGGTCTACCCATTGTAAATAGGATGAGTCTGATTATCATTAGGAATGGGATTTGTTTGAACATGCATATGGGGTTGCTTCCGAGGAACATTATAGCGTAATAGTTGTTGCAGGGGGGGAGCCATCAGAGCAAGTGGTTGGGCCTCATAATTCCTCCATCCTTTTAATGGATTACCACATTGAGGATATTGGTTGGAATATAGATGGAAGCAAGGAATAACAAGTTGAGGAGGATATGGCCAAGGAGAAATATTAGGAAGGAACCAAGGTTGATACAAAGAATTTTAATTGTTATTGAAATGAGAGGGAAGTTTATAACTTGATGAAATTGTCTTGGAGGTTGTGGTCTCTTATAATTAACAAAGCATAACTGCTCCATGCTCCCTTCTGTTCCATGGAAAAATCCTTCAAACCTAGAAATTATGTACACTTATTAGTAGTTCCTCGCATATAGAGAAAGCTTCTATAATATTCAAGGGAAATTCATTCCTAGGGTGTCTCATAGTCATTTTGAAAATATCATCTCTTGTGTCCCTTGATTTATAATAATCTCAACAATTATTGTTAAAATCTTATTTCATTTGATCTCATGTGGTGATACTATTACCTTCAAGGCTCGTGAACCACTAGAGAGCTACATCCCTCAAGGTGGAAGGAAAAAACTTGATCTTCAACTCATCTATGGTGTAGTCATAAGTTATGCACACAAAAACAAACTCAAACTCAAACTCAATGGTTTCATGATCTTTTCTAATTAGAACATAGAAGTTTGGAAGAAATAATATCTTTCATTTTTTTTTTCTCCATATATTTCTCTATTGGGAACTATAAACACTTTGGGTTGTTTTTCTTCATCCATAGAGGTGGTGAAGGTTGAAGGATTTTCTCCTCCTAGAAGCTCCTAAAGATTATTTATTGCTCAATTAAAAGGGTTTCAAAGGTCCCTATGGATAAGTTTGGAGACTCACATCCAACTAAAAAAGGATAACTATAAGTAGAAGTGGGGGTTTCTGGTAAAATATATATATATATATATATATATATATATATTTTCCTAAACCTATGGGGCATAAAATAAATAAATTCTATAAAAAAATCTATTTTTATTTATTTTAAATGGATGCTAATGTATTTTATATTTTTTTTAAGAATAAAAAAAAATGAATGAGTCAAAGAAAAGGGCAGTGAATACTTTCACACCTCCCCAACAATGATGCCAAAAGTGAAGGCCCTCAATATTTCAGCAACAATGTTGTAACTCTAAGCATCTCAACTTTAATTATCAATTTGAGGTTCATACAAGATTAAGATGGTTACAATTGTATATTCACAAGAACCACCTTCTTCCTTTGTCGATTCATATATAGGTGAGGCATGTTGGAGTGAAGGTTAGATGGAAAAAAAGTAGATTAAGTTGTGAGACTAGCTATGCTATATGAAAGTATATTTGCATAAATGTATTACGATAAATGGAATGGGATACATTCCTATGCTACCTCCTTCTTTTATTTAGATCATGCACGAGAAATACTTGGAATTCTTGTACCTCCAAGTGCACACAATTTTCTTGCAAAACTACGCATTTGGCATTGCCTTTGAAATTTTTAGGTAATACACATAAAAATACACATAAAAAGGAATCTAAAGATCCAAATAAATTTATAAAATATAATCTAAATCCTAAATTTAACTATTTATAATACCTTCAAAACTTTGTGCCATCGCTCCATTTCTACATTCTAGTATGCTTGAAAACAAATTTACCAATATTTTTACAATTTAGGAAAATAAATGTCAACTACCTTTCAAAATGCTCACCAAAAGTATAGTAGACATGCAAAGTCCTAAAATTTGAATTGAAAGTAATTCCAAGTCATCCACATATATCTTATGAAGCCTCATTGTTTTGTAATATTTGGGGAATCAACATGTTTAAAAAAGGTAAACATATTATTTTGGTGTGGTATATATGCATTAATAACAATTATTTTATTTTATTTTATTTTATTTATGAAGTGAAATTTTTTAATATGGATATGTTACTTTTGAATCTTATTTATCAATGTTAATTGATGCATGTTGGCTCGAGGGGTCCTAACCCAGGTTTGGAGGTTAAGGTTTGCCAGCAAACCCCTATACTACTAGCCCTTTTGGAAGTGACCTGCTTGCATAGGCCAAAGTCTCACCTGAAGTAGTATGAGAGGGTGTTGGAACTAGGTTTCCGCACCTTGAGAGAGAGTAGGTAAGTCAAGCAGGTCTATGTTCCCGGACTATTGAGTTCGCACTTAACAGATCTATTCACATGCTTATTAACAATATAATCCATAGTATAACAAAGCTATTCTCATGCACAGATCTAGGAAATACCTCCGCATCCACGTGCGTAATACCAATTATCAACACTGACACTATAATCGCAGAAATTGACAGATCATAAACACATATACGAGAAACCTAGATACTTTCACAGTTCGCAGCAATTAAACATACACGTTCGCAACTTAATCATATAGCCTAGGTTTGCATCAATCATAACCAAATAGATCCAGATAGCATTAGATATCCAACAGTACTTCGCATATATATTAATATCACAATCCACTTACAATCCCAAAATATTGCCTGCGCACATAGCCAACAGGGTCCACACATAGTAGGACTGAGGATCTTCGTGCACACAGCGAGCAGGAGTCCTTACCCAAACAACCCGACAACAAATCTAACAATTCATGCTTAGCATCAATATCAATTATTTCCTACCTTAAGACTTGAAAATTTTCATCTATTTATATCGACTTAACCTACACTTCCAGTGGTCTACAAATTGTGGTTTGCGGACTCTTGGTAAACCCTTGACCCATTACATTGAATTTTGGGCTTTGAGCCTCCCAAAACCCCTGCACTAGACTAAATAATATCAAAAATATAAAAAATTATTTAAAAATTTGTAGCTTTTAGGGGACCTTGTTCCAATAGTCCCCCAACACAATCTTGTGACTCATCCCGAGTCACTGCGATGGTGGGGTCTCCTCCTATGCCTGCAGTAGTTTGATCGCCTCGACCAGTAGGGCAACACTCCTTCACTCTCAGCAGTAACATTCTGAGAAATATCTACTAGCTTCTGCGAAGTCGGGCCTTCTGTTGGAGCAATGATGCTCTCCAGAGTCTGGTTCAATTGTTTAACAGCAATATCAATATCCTATGAGAGCTTGAGGGCTTCATCAGCCCATGGCTTAATACGGTCACTAAGAGTCTTCTTATTATGGCGGAGTTCATTGATATCATCCCGAAGGGCATGGTTAGTCCGTAGTCGTGCTAATCGTTGAGCAAGAACCAGAGTAGGCATCATGGCTTCGATCTGATATAATGCGTCTTCCTTCTGTCGTAGGTCCTGGTTGATTTCTCGCAGGATGGGATCGCGCTATACCTTGGTCCATAACTGGATGGTTGTATCCAGCAATTGGGAACCCTAAGCAAGCTGTCTTGTCATTACATTTGTAGCTACGGTAACTAGCGCAACTCGCTAGGCCCATACCTCTCACGGTGTCTCTGGCTACATCTTAGCCTGCAGATCTGCGATCTGCTGCTCCATCTGTGTCTTTACCACCTGAATATCCATCCTAGAGGCCTTCAAGGTTGTGACCAACCCCTCAATATTGGCTTTGGGGGTGGCAGTGGCCAGGATCTCTTCTGTAACATCTACGCAGAGTCTGCTAATTAAGTGTTCCAGCTCCTTTTTCTGAGCAGTGGCAAGGGTACAAGCAGCCTGTACCTAGGAAACTTCAGCTTTCTTCTCGTCGATTTTCTGCTCAGCTACACTGAACCGCTGGTGTACTTGATGGTCCCAGTGTTGAATTTCCTCAAACCAGGAGGTGTGGAGAACCTGTAATGCCTCATGAGGAAACCTAGCAAAATTCAGTTTTACTTATGCACACGCCTAGACTTGCGCTCCTAAGTCGGGTGGACTTATTGCGAGGATTGTAGCGGGCAAGGAACAGAGGCGACTTTCCACTGTAACAAGGGTTGTGCTACTAGTTGCCGAAGGTGTTCGTACCTAAATCATACTAGTTTGTAGCATGTTTGTCTTTAGCTGCAGAGCTCAGAGCTCAGCCTGAAGTGTGTTGACTGTAGCTTGCTGCTCCTCTTCTAGAGCCAACCATTTTTCCTCCGTAGCCAATGTAACAGCATCTGCAATTTGCTCGAGGTCCCCTTCAATGAGTGTTACCACTTCATCATGCTCAGGTCATTGGGAGTGCTACTTATTTCATGGCCCCTTAGCAGTTTCGGTCATTCACTTTGTTCCTCGAGGGGATTCAGCACCTCCCACCTCCTGTCATTCGATATCGAGATTCTGTTGCGCATATTTCTGTACTGCAGCATCCATGCATTTCCCTATACTCTTACCGAGTTGCGACCCCTTCTGTGATGTAACTCCCATGCCCTTCCCCGTGCCCTTGCTCGATCCTCCGGTATCCTTGGGAATGATTGGCAGGATTACTTTCATTATGCTTGTGCCTTTGATTCTCTTCGCACTTGTTGTGAAGCTAAGCTTCTAGTGAGGAGGCCATAGCGCAATTAAATTGTCAATTTCTTTGTCCGCAAACATATAAGGGAGAGAAACCCATGCAGAATCCTTGCGGCCTCGAATTTGGATGTTGTGCATAGTTACCTAGAAGGTCGCAATGCTCTTGTACCTATCATATACTACGGGAGACAATCGCGGTTGGGAATTGATGGTTGCGGCCAAGCTGCTCTAGAAGAGGAACCAAAAGACTTGGTTGTCCTCGATGTTCTGGGCATCCTTGGAGTCCCACAAGTTCGCATAACGAGACCCTTTGCACATGTATTGGGTGAGCTCAAGGAGGAATAATTCCTTAGGTGCTTCCCGGGTGACCAACGCTATGAAAAGAAGCAACCAAGAATAAAAAAAGGCTCGTCCCTCCTCCTGGGATTCTCAGACATTGGCCAGAAATTCATTGCACAAGTACTGGGCCTATTTGAAGCATACCCCTTTCCCGCATTGGCCTGCTAATTGAATTACGTATACAGGGAAAGAGGTGACCTGACATTTTCTCGTCATCTTGTCCGCCAACAACATGGTGCCCAATAGCATACCTTGGTCGATGATGGATATGATTATGAAGCATTGAGTATTCTACTCAACATGGTAAGTTTTGCACACATATTCAGTAGTCTCCCCCTCATACTTCTTACCAATGCACTCCAGAGGGTTCAGTATGTTCACGGGAAGACCAGTAATTTGATGAACAAGAACAGCATTGATGGGGATTCTATCTTGGATCCACATGCATCCATCATGAACCAAGGTTAGCAACTAACGTACCAGACGGTCCATGATATTGTAGTGGCTGAAGTGTGGCATTCTTAGCAGGTTCAAGAGCCTGGACCTGGCCAATCCATGCACCCAGCACGTGGGGACAATATTTATCCCGTCGTCCTCTTAAACTCTATTAAGGTATAACTCAGGTGCCAACTCAGGGAAGGCCTCCAAATGTTTCAAGTCATGATCGTCAAATTTTATCTTATTGAGCCTTCCAAAAGGTTTTCCAATGACGAGGACCTCTCCTGGGGTCAGTGGCATATGCAAGTAGCTGATAAGGCCATCTAGGTTCTTCAACGTGCGCGTCAAGGGCCTGCGCAGCCAAATGAAGGGAGGTAACCAATTGATCGATTAAGTGGTCTGGGCCTCTTCCTGAGCTGAGCGTGCCTGGGGCGTCGCTCGCGGGGATTTTACATTCCTCGAGGAAGTACGGGGCTTCACTCCAACCCATTTCACGGGTTTGCTTGAGCCTTGGGCTTTTTCCTTTCCTTTCCTCATAGTTGGGCTCGGCATGGAGAGGACCTCTATGGCCTAAGACTCAATCTCCACCACTTCCTTAGTCTCTTGTCCTGCCGAGGTCACTGGTGCCAAAGGTTCAGCAGGATTAGTGGCCATCATTTTGGCGTGAAAAATGAATCCTAACCCCAGGTGGCTACTGTTAGAGGGAGTAGGTTGCTCAGACATGAAAGGGACGCTATAGGCACAAAAATCCTTACAACACAAATTCGTCAAGGAAAAACATGCCAAGTACAAGCAATACAAACCCTTGTCTAATCTAGCCTGCTCCTTTTATAGCCTTTGCGATTGGACAAAGGTTGGGTAAACTTCACTTGGAACTTATGATCAAGTAAATGGTAAAAAATCTCCAGAAATATCCTCATTAAATTCTGGCCGCCCACTACCTTCAATGGTAACTTTTTCATTTTACCCAATTTTACTGTTCCAACAGCTAGTTTTCGCACCTCCTATGCGCTCAGTGCACCCCTGTGCTCCCAGCGGACTTCTCGTATGCCCAGCGTACATTTGTGTGGCCACCACACCTGCTGCATTCCATGTTGATTCCTGCACCTCTGACGCACTGCTCCAGGCTTCGAATTTGGTGGCCATAACCTATGCATATCATGGTACCTTCCGTTCATACATTCCTTGGTGGGAGTAGCCTATTTTCTACCACTACTTCGGGCATATAGTCATTTGATCTGATATGGTTTGAGTCAACTGCCATTGACATATCCGGGTAGCATATCGCCGCGCAAGGTGGCTAATCGAACATCCCCACCATCTCTAATTTCTTTAACTGCATAGGGCCCTAGCTAGTGCTGTCGGAAATTCCTCGAGTGTCTCGAAAATTGGCTATCATACAGTAGCACTAAGTCACCCTCCGCAAAGGAATTTTGTCGAATATGTTGATTATGCCATGCCTTATCCCCAGCCTTCTGAACCTGTTGATGGAAATTAGCAATGAAGCAATATTCCTCTAGAGCCACAAGTTGCGCTAACCACTCCTCCATGATATCAGGCTCCGCCATATTCAAAAAGGCTGCGATGCACAGACTAGGAACAATATACTCGATGCGCCATAAAACATATGAAGTGGTGTTTTCCCTGTCAACTTTTTACAGGTGGTTCGGTAGGCCCACATAACAGATGGGATGCGCACGTCCCAGTTGATACAATCGGTGTTTCAGACCTTGGTCAGTACGTGACCCAAGATCTTATTAAAAGCTTTGACCGCTCATTTTTCCTAAGGATGATACTGAGTGCTTTTTGCATGATGGATCCGAAATTCTTCCGTCAAGGCTTGTATTGTTTCATTGAAAAAGTGCGTACCTATATCGCTCATCATGACTTTCAGACATCCAAATCTGGTCAGAATCTTCTCAAAGATGAAGTGTACAATGGCATCTATAGTGCAATCCTTTACCGCTTGTGCCTCAGCCCACCTAGTTACATAATCAATAGCAGTTATAATGTAACGCACACCTTTCATCTTTCCAGGTGGGTTGATAGGTCCTACAAAATCGATGGCCCACTTTCCAAATGCTTGCAGGGCCATTTGCGGTTGAAGGGGCATTTCATCCCTGTGGGATGGCCTTCATGTGCGTTGGCAAGTATCACAGGCCTTCAATAGTCGTGAGAGTCACTATGCAGGGTAGGCCAACATAATCCAGCTCTTAAGATATTCCGCGTCATTGCGTTCCCTGCATAGTGACCTCCTACTACCCCATCGTGGGCTTCTGCCAAGATAGCATGTCATTCATGTTTCAAAATGTACCTTCACAACACTTCATCTACTCCCATCTTATAGAGGTGACCTACGATGATGGTAAAATCCACAATGCGGGTTAACAACTCTTTCCTCTATTGCACCAAATACTCCATGGTTGCCATACCTGTAGTCAGGAACTGAATGATGTCCGAAAAATGTGCATCAAATAACTTAATAGCAAACAGCTGCACATCAGGCAATCCTTCTTCCAGGTTGGTTGGTTCCTCTCCAATCTCAATTTGGGACAAGTGATTTGGCCCCGCATTCAACTTTCATGGCTTGACAATGATCTCAAAGTCGTATTCCTGGAACAACAGTAGCCATCGGCAGGTTCCCACCCCCAACACAAGCTTATTCACCAGGTATTTCAAAGCGGAATGATCTGTAAACATTTTTAGGTGTCCCCCTAATAGAAAATGTGGATAATTTTGTAATGCATAGACCATGGCCAATCCCTCCTGCTCCGAGGTGGAATAATTGTGCTCAGCACCAGAGAGTTTTTGACTAGGAAATGCAACTGGGGGATCATTATCTCCGTCTCTAGGCTACTTCAGGACCGCTCTAGGGGCGATTCTAGATGCATTGACGTGAACATGGAAGACCTTCGCCCAATCAGAAAAAATGAGGATAGGTGCAGACACCATCTTCTCCTTGAGCACCTTGAAGCTCTTTTGACACTCATCATCCCAGAAAAATGAAACATCCTTCTTAAGAAGTTTTTGCATAGCAACTGTGATCAGCGTGTACCCCTGAATGAACTTTTTGTAGTATCCTGTTTGTCCCAGGATCGAACGCAGCTATTTCTCAGTGGTAGGGTCTGCCAGATTTATGATCACTGCAAATTTCACAGGGTCAACCATCAGTCCCTGTTGGCACACTATGTGTCTGAGAAAGATTTCAAAGGGTACGCAGAAGATACACTTCTTGATATTCAGGGAAATCTGGTGCTTTCGACAGGCATCCAACATCATGCGTAGGTTCGAAACGTGCTTTTTTACTAAGCCAAAGACAGTCCAATCATCAAAGTAAACTTCCAGAAATTTGTAGATGAACTCTTTGAACACTGCGACTACTACTCAAGAAAGGATAACAGGGGCACTATTGAGTC
The DNA here is from genome assembly GCA_034641835.2 of Pinus albicaulis. Classification (NCBI taxonomy): domain Eukaryota; kingdom Viridiplantae; phylum Streptophyta; class Pinopsida; order Pinales; family Pinaceae; genus Pinus; species Pinus albicaulis. The sequence goes on along the minus strand of CM076574.1, from coordinate 1,397,750,194 downwards.
CAAATGGGATCACTGTATACTGGAAGGATCCCCATTCCGTGGCAAACGTAGTCATGCTGCAATATTCAGGTGCGATTCTGATCTGATGGTACCCTAAGAACCCATCCGTGAATGAGTATGCTTCCTGCCATCCTACGTTATCAAGGATTTCGTCTGAGAACGATGTAGGAAATGGGTCATGTACACAGGCATCATTCAATTTGTGCTAGTCCATGAAAATTCATATCCCTCCCTTTGTCTTTTTCTCCTGAACCACCATTGGGCTTACCCAGTCTGACTGTTCGACCGATTCGATGATACCTGCGACGAGAATTTTGTTAATCTCTTTCTTGACATTTTTCTTATACTTAGGATTCAACTGATATGGCCGCTACTTGACAGGGCGCGTATCTAGTTTTAGCGTGATATGCATGACCCTTACGTCCCCTGTGATCCCGTTAAGCTCTGAAAACTTCGTTGGGAATACGTCCTAATATTCTGTGAGAAGTTCGGCGACTTTTCCTACTGTATCATCATCCCAATAATCCTCAATTTTAGCCAGCTTGGGATGCTCTTCTGTGCCAATGTTGACTTCTCGCAGCTTCAGAGGCTGTGTAACGTCCACAATTTATAGTGGAGGTCTCACAACTGCGCGTGTAGAAATTTGCTGAATAATGATTAATTATCCACCGAGACTATCCTGATCACATACAATTCGAATTTATATGCAACACATAATCTCTTCCACTCAGATCATCAAACATGCGGAAATAAAATCAAGCGATAACACATCAAATCATCATACACATTAACACAGTATGTATGGGGAAAACTTATAGCTGAAAACCCCGCAGCTATTGTGTATATTATAATGGAGAAATCATGTAACAAACTCAGTACAATACTCCTCACAAGTACTCAGTACTTTCTCATAAAATTACACACAAACTAGCTTGGTTTTGAACAGGTTACTGGTTCAAAACTCACCACTAATTGCCTTGCCTCTATTGCGCAATCATGGCCTGTCTAAATAGAGATCCAAGGTTCGAATCTCCTTGGCTTGACAGCGCAATCATCATGGGAAATTCCTCCAAGTGTGGTGTAAATCTCATGCACAACTGATGTCGCCACTGATAGCTAACTCCACCCTTTCATCTACCTCTTTCACTGGTCTCCACTGAACTGTCCATGCACTGTAGTGAACTGATGTGTTCTTGAGTTGGATAATGAGTTACTAATTAATGAATTAAATAATATTTAATTCACTCCACTCATAACTAGTTGATTAGCTAGTTAAACTAATCTCAACCAGTTCAACTAAATTAAACCGAACACAACTCCACTAGCTGTCTCATTAACTCCAGCAACCTATGTTGAAGTCCTAGCGAAGCCAGCAGCGCATGTGCTCTGAAGCCACTTAGAATGACGTAATTCCTCAGCAGTGCACTGGAAAAGCACTTCAGGGCTCGAGGCGGAATGGCTCGAGAGAGTAAGCGAAGTTTAGGTCAAAATATTGAGTGTGTGTTGACTTCCCTATTTTGAAGTGAAATAAAACTAGACTTCGACCTATAGGTCCAAAAAATAGAGTCCCATCTATTTTTACCAACATGACCAATAATCCAAGAATAACATACTGCAATCCCTAGACCATGCTCCATATGTCTAAAAATAGACATAGTCTAAAAATAGATTTTGCGCCAGAATTTGCCGGCGACCCCACTTAGTGAAGGCGACTTCATTTCACTAAGCTCCATCATCTTGTTGCATTTTCAACAGCGCGCTCTCCCTCCGACTTTGGGATATAGACATTGTATGGGTCCTCCTCGCACTCTTCTATGGTTATATTATGACAGTTGGTAATATCCTGCATCTGTGTTTCCCATGTCGGTAACCCAAGTGCTGCATAGGGGTGTGATTCATCAAAAATAAAGGTATATATATCCTGCAGAGCTTCGTTAAGTGCCTCCATTCCCCCTGTCAACCTGAATGTCCCTACCAATCCATCTTTGTTTCCCAGTGGCAGGTGTGCTGATGGAGCTCTACATCTAAGTACCATGCGGTGGGAATTGTTCCCAAGGCATGAATAAATAGGTGAACCCATTCTTTTGTAGTCCAATCACACCATTTTTCCATCCAAGCGAATAGATGCTCGCGCGGGTCTCCAGGGCCAAGGAATGTTTTTACGTGCATGTGGGTCGGAGGTTCAAATCGCAAGATCATCATATCCCGACATTCTTCTCAATCCTCGAATGCCCCCTAATGCGTATCCCACCACCTCGCAAGTGTTGCATGCATGGCTAGATTAAGGGCTCGTAACCTTTGTTCTCGCAGAACTTCAACCTCAAATGTTCGCAAACGCTCCTTGATACTACTAGAGCCATCAAAGTAGGGCAATTCTATTGCCTCAAAGGAGAAGCATCAGAAGTACTTTGTGATCCTAAGACATCGGATCATAGATACATCATGTAATTGGTTCTGACAGTTTTCTATTTCCCCGTTGGAGTCAAAGAAACACTCGCTATCCTTTTCCCAGTAGAGTACACCATCGACTGTGGGGTTCATCCAATCTTCATCCCGCGCAGTTAACTTATAAATATGATCCATATCTTCTTCTGCACGCACCAGATCCGTATATTGTTCTCCTTCTGCAGGGTCTAATGGTACTATCACCTGTGTACCTTCATTTTCAAATACCATGCTTCTTTTCTTAAAATTGATGATACCTCCCATATCGATGGCCCAGTCCAATCCTAGGATCGCAAGATAGGGGTCTGCATATTCTACAATCTGAATGACCTCAAAATCAGCCCAGACCTTAACTCCGGCGATATCTACTACGATATTTGATATTCTCCCCAACAGTATGATATTTTGCTGATTGGCCATGCGCAACTGGATAGTGGACCATTCCAACTTGGCTTCTCCCATTCACTGCCAAGTTTTCTTAGGTAGTACATTCACATCTGAGCCTAGGTCCAAAATAACCTGATTCATCTTGTAATCACCAATTTGCGCGGTTAACCGCATTTCCCTACCAATGTGCTTCCTATGCTTGCACAGTTTGTGCACATCCTTAACTTCCATAGGTGGGTTTTTTCTTTCCACGCAACTATCTATCAAATCTTGGAGGTTTTCTACGGTCCTTTGGTTGCACAGCAGCTTCATACATGCTTGCAAAAATGGTTTGACCTCATCATCTTCTTTGAGGTTCACGGGGGCTTGAGGAGTAGATACCTCAACTTTAGCAAAGTCTTGGCAAGCCGTGACAAAGGTTTCCTTTTCCTTCTATAAGTCCAAAACTTCTTGTTTGATGGCTACTTTTTAGATAAGATGTTCTGCCTCGGCTTTCTCCGTAGCGCCCCTGGTGGCCATTCCGTTGCATGTTATAACATTAACACTTGGTCCTTCATCTCGAGGTTATGCCTTGACCCTTTGTACATTCTGCGTAGTTGTCTGCTACTCCTACATCTTGGCTATCAGAATTGGGAAAACTTCGATCACATGATCCAACTGTCTACAGTATCTGCAAGATTATCTCGCAGGGTTCGTGAAGTCCCTTGCAAAGTGCCCTATTTCTCCACAGTTGTAGCAAATCAGTTGTCCTCTCCCCCTACCTGCGCTTCCACCTCAGCCCCCTCCCCTGCCCCTAGCTGGGGAGCCACCCATACCTGAGGGGGATCTTGGTGAAGAAGGGTCTGATTGTACCCTATATAGGTTTCCTTTGTCAATCATCAGATCATAGGTTCGACAGTTCCATTCGTCATGTCCTACGGATCTGCAAAACCTACACCATTGTTGCTTTACTTCTAGGACATACACACCCAAGCGAGCGCAATGATTAGTATCATGTAGGCCGGCTACACGACAGTCATCACACCATAACGCTGGTCCACTTGGTCCTGGACGTAACAGACTAGGCCCCCCCGCCTGTAGGTAATCTGTCAATAGTGGGCATTGATCCTTGTTATGCTCTGATACCCTACACCGTATACACCATAGGTATATGCTAGCTTCTTTCCCTCGATCCTTTCGTAGGTTATGGATATCCATGTGCATTGCTTCCAACTATCCTTGGATCTGTTGTACCCCCAGCTCGGTATCATCTCTTAGCGCTGCTACTAGTTTCATAGCAATTTCCAAGGCTTTTTCCTGTGATTCAATGGCTTGATGACCCATAGGTACGCGCAGGTGAGGCAGTAACATAGCAATGAACCATTCCTTGTGCTGCCTGTCATCATACTGGAATTCTCCTTCTCTAATTACCTTTTTAACTGTTGGTCAGCTTCCCATATGGACTCAGAGGGTCCTTGCTTGAAATATTTCAAATCGTTCACTATATGAGAGTAGGAATTAGGCTTCTGGAACTGTTGTTTCAATGCATTCTTAATCTCTTCAAAGGTCACATTTGCATGCTGAGCTACGTATCCCATATACCAATCCAAGGCTCTTCCTTCAAAGGCAAGGGATAGCTGTGCCTCTTCACAACATCACTGGCGACATTCTGCGCAGTCCATACCAATCCTGCGACAAACCAGAACCGATCAATATCTTCATCTCCTATGTACTTGAAGGTAGGTAACTTCATGTGTGAGGCCATATTGTCTTCTGGTGGTGGAGGTATAGGTGATTTATTACCCCTATGCTAAGTTGAAGGTGGTGGAGTTGGAGGGCTATGCGCAACTGAATTCCTTAATGGGTTGTAGACAGATCGATCTCCCTCTTGATTGGTTCGGTAGTATTTTCCACTCTGCGTTGTACCCTCGCTCTGACTGGAGCTCATTCACTTTGTATGACTATAAAAAATGCTCTTTTGTTCAAAATAATATCTTAATCAGTAGTGGTAAAGTTTTCAGAAACGTATACCGGGAACCCTTAAATAACCTCTGCTCTGCCTCTGAATAGGACACGAATTGATCGATTGCAAATTCTGTCACAAACCCCCCAACACACTGTCCACCCAGTGATCTACTGTGCGAGTGATGGTGTTATCAGTCTCCTCCAACTGTTGGATCAACTCTGGGGTCCACTGCATGACCCGTTCATCCTTCCAACACTTCTGGAAATCTACGAGCCTTGCAAGCCACTTCGAAAGCTCGGTCACAAATGTCACAAAGAAAATTTCGTAGATCTCTGTGAAAATGTATTTATTCTTCCACTTCTCTATTGTCAACTTTGCATTACGATTCTGTTTTACAACAAATTCCTGAACTTTCTTTTCAAACCTCTTCAATTTCTTTCTTTTCAGATCTCTAATGTTCCCTTGGCATTACCCGATCCCTCTTTCAAAATGCTCCCGGTCCCGGCAACGGAACCATTTTTTGGCTCGAGGGGTCCTAACCCAGGTTCGAAGGTTAAGGTTTGCCAACAAACCCCTATAGTACTGGCCCGTTTGGCTAGGACATGCTTGCGTAGGCCAAAGTCTCACTCAAAGCAGTATTGGAGGGTGCTGGAACTAGGTTTCCGCACCTTCAGAGAGAGTAGGTAAGTCAAGAAGGTCTGGATTCCTAGCTTATCGAGTTCACACTAAACAGATCTATTCGCAGGCTTATTGACAATATAATCCATAGTATAATAGAGCTATTCTCATGCACAGATCTAGGAAATACCTCCGCATCCACGTGCGTAATACCAATTATCAGCACAGACACTATAATCGCAGCAATTGACTAATCATAGATACATATACCAGAAACCTAGATACTTTCACAGTTCACAGCAATTAAACAGACACTTTCACAACTTAATCATATAGCTCAGGTTCGCATCAATCATAACCAAATAGATCCAGAAAATATTGCCCATGCACACAGCCAGTAGGTTCGCACACAACAAGACTAAGGATCTCCATGCACACAGCCAGTAGGAGTCCTTACCTAAAAAACCCGACAACAGATCTAACAATTCGTGCTTAGCATCAATCTTAATTCTTTCCTACCTTAAGACTCGAAAAGGTTCATCTATTTATATCGACTTAGCCTACACTTCCAATGGTCTGTAAACTGTGGTTTGCAGACTCTTGGTCTACCCTTGACCCATTACATTGCATTCGGGGCTTTGACCCCCCCCCCCCCGCAAAACCCCTACGTTAGACCAAATAATATCAAAAATATACAAAATTATACAAAATGCATAGCTACTAGGGAACCCTGTTCCAACAATACATGATGTTATAAGGAGGGAAATCAAATTATTTAAGATTAGTTATTGGTTGTCCAAAATGAGACAAGATTTAACTCCTTTCAAATTCCTTTAGGTCTTGGGCTATTAACCCGTTTCCTTAAGTCTGGAAGAAACAATCTCTTCACCAAATAAAAACAATTTTAGGACAATCCAAAACTAAATAATAGTTATTTTCAACACATAGCTGATATATGAGAAATGAGGAGGGAGAAGAAGGAGCAGGCACAAGGTTGTTGAACCCTAGTTCCCTTACCCCAGTTTGTGCCTCCCTTCGATTGTTCAACATGGAATTCCTCCCTTTTGGGCATTGTTGTTGGTTCATGGTACTCAATATGCGATGTGTTGGGTGTGTATTTTCATCAGATCTTTTCATGCTCGGGGTTTTTACCCTGTTGTGCCATTGTTTGAGGCTGATTGTGGAAGGGTTGAGGGGGCAAAGTGATAGGAGGCATCCATTCCTCCTTAACCCTATTGCTTGTGCATTTTCTTATCGTTGTCAGGGTTTCATTGTCGTTGTTTGGTTGGGGCTTATGTGAGGTGGGTTTTGGTTGCTCAATTGGTGGGCATCTGTCTCTAGATCGATTTTGCGTTTTGTTTTTTCCAAGTCTCTACCTCCTTCTTCCACATTACTTTCCCTTTTCTAAGGACATCTCCATTGTTGACTGCATGGTTGTTGTCACAGGTGTTTTTCAATGGGCCTTGATCCCTGTTTCTTTGTTTCTTTGTGGCCTAGTTTTGGGTCTCTTTTCTGAGCTAACAAGGAAGCTTGTGCCTTGTCTTTTTTTATTCCTTTTGCTAGGTTTTCTACCTTGATGTATGCCATTATTTGTAGCGAGGGTTTCTTTCTTGATTCTTGTTTTTCATATCAACCATGAGGCGCTATCATACAAATGCATTTTTGCATGTACATCTACATTTTTGCTCTTTGTTTCAAACATGCATTTGCTTAGGATTACATAAAAAAAACTAAAAACACATATCACATAGTTGATATATAAAAATGATAATCATTTTATATTAAAAGGAGAAAAATAAGAAAATATCCAAAATAAAGCATCGAAAGGAAATTAACTCGATTTACTCAATGGTCAACAAGTACGGATGGAAACTTAGTCACTGAATTCTACAGTTTAGACACATTCAATTGAAAAAAACACTAAGAAAGGAGCACTATAGAGTAGTAAAAAACATTGAGAAGCTTCATTGAATTTGGTTTTTTGTTTCCCTATTTTTAAACAATGACAAGTTATATTGCAATTGGGTTCTAGTCAAATTTATTTGAATTTAATTAGTTTGTAATTTTTTTATAACAAATTATAAAGTTTGTTACATTTTTTATAAAAAATAAATATTTTACCAAATACAAAATAAATTTATTTTTTATTTTCTAATTAATAAATGGATATGGATTGACTAATTTTATTAGATATACAAATTATATTAAAAAATAAAAATCTACGAAATAACTAAGCTTTAAATTTTTAAAATATCAATATTGGAGTGGATTTTAATATTATTGTTGATAGCTTTCCGTAAACTGTGAACTGTTGATGTGCCCAAAATTATGGACCATGAAAATATCCATACCAAAATTTTAGTATTTTTCAAACATTAAATATATTTCCTTCGCTACGATTGTCAAGACAAAATTAAGCAATGATGGACAAAGGTGCACGGCTTACTAAACTAATTTTTTATATTTTAATTCATTCATAAAGGAACTACAAAAATTTAGTTGGCAATAATAGACATTACTAAATATTCTAATCTCCAACCTCTTAAATTTGATGTTATTGTTATTCTTAATCACTTTTCACCAATAGCTTTTTAATTTAATTAATCTCCAACCTCTTAAATTGGATGTTATTGTTATTCTTAATCACTTTTCACCAATAGCTTTTTAATTTAATAAATTAAATTAAGATATATTTTAATAATATTATTATATTTATTTAATATTAAAAAATAATTATCTAAATCTTAATTTCTCATTATTATTTATGTTTCATTTTAATAATATTTTTAATTAAGAAATTAAAATATAATAATAATATATATTATAATTATTAACTAATAAAATAAATTAAATATAATATTATAATAAAATGATTTAATAAATTATTTCATTTATATATTTAGTTAAATTAGTTGATATATTTGAATGGCTAGTTGGATGCTTTTTCTATCTTTTTAAACCTATTTCCTTGATCTGATTTCTCATCTTATCTTTTAGATGAACCACACTGGTTGGTTCAAAACCGGTGGACAAAACATGATCATATGTGATTATCACCAAAAGTAATTTTTTACAAATTATAGATAAGAGAAACCAAATTCCAAAAACTATATTCTATTTTAGCATTCCAAAAAACATATTCTATTTTAGCTTTATTTGAAATCTAACATTCTTTTGGCCAAACTAAGACAGAAATTAAAAATTTGCTAAATCATCTTTAGAAAACTATCTTTAGAAAAAGGATATAATATTTTAAGATAATTAATGTAAAAAGATGATATCAATATTATAATCTAGATAAATGTCTTTTGGATTAATCACATCATTAGGATTAGGTCCATGTTTCAAACCATCTAATGTGGTTTATCCTCAGGACAAAGTGAAAAAAGATGATTGATCTCAATGAATAAATAGTTAGGATGCATCATTGCCGGAGATAGCCGTTGAGAATAGCCGTTAAGAACTAGCAGTTGCAAACTAGTTGTTAATTGATTAAAAAAACTAATAAATGATTATTATTAATTAAAAATATTTATATATTTATTATAATAGGGTTAATAGTTGAATGTTTTGAAATGTAAAATCTGATTTTATAATAAAATATAAAAATTAAAACATAATTTAATAAAAACATAAGTTGAAACATAATTTAATTAATAAATGATTATTACTAATTAAAATATTTATACAGCCCACGTGGTGTAGAGCAGTCGGTGATGGGGTGTACTCTTAAGGCACTCCGTTCTGCAAGGTCACCGGTTCAAAACCCGTGGGTGGGATGAGAGGAGAAAAATGGGAAGATTAGGATTAGTCTAAACGAGAAAAAAAAAAATTAAAATATTTATACACTTATTATAATAAGGTTAATAGTTAAAATGTTTTGAATTGTAAAAAACCGATTTCATAAGAAAATATAAAAGTTAAAACATAATTTAATAATATATTAAATAGAATAGGGTGTTTTAGTATTATAATAGGTTAATATAGATTATTATAATAGGCAAATCAAAATTTATAATAAAAGCATATAACGACCAATTATTTATAAATCAAGAATAATAATCATAAAAAGAAAAGAAACTAAGAGAAAAAGGGGGTGGACAAAAAAAAAGATAAAGAAAAACTAAATACTACTAATAATAATAGGCAACAAATCAAAAAAGCAAGAAGGCGAAATTATTTAGAGAGAGTTGGATTCCAGCTCTTACTCAATTTCCACCCATCATCCCTATTGATATTCTTAGCATGCCTTTCAATCCCAACGACTTCCGTAAGCTTCATATCGTGGAAATGACCCACCCTAGCAAGGACTTTGGAATCCTCAATGCAAACATGGTGACCCTATTTTTCCACATGTTCGGCAAGAGCATAAGTGCAGGATCGATTTTGTCTGATGTCCTCAAACGGAATAATGAATCTTCTTCTTTCAAGCTTCTCTATACTATTAGAAACTCACTTGGTTCCGTAAAACACCCTATTGACCCTAAGGACATGCAGGTTGTTTATTTGGTTCCTTGTTCCTGTGGCACTCCCTATATTAGGGAAATAATTCGGTTTATTAGATAGAGAATTCAAGAGCATGCGGCAGACATCAAACGCAATCGATCCCACTGCTCATGTCGAACATGCAAAAAAATCAGGTCACCATATTTGCATTGAGGATTCCAAAGTCCTTGCTAGGGCGGGTCACTTCCACTATAGGAAGCTTAGGGAAGCCATTGAGATTGAAAGGCATGCTAAGAACCTCAATATGTATGATGGGTGGAAATTGAGTAAGAGCTGGACTCCAACTCTCTCTAAATAATTTTTCCCTCTTGTGTTTTTGATTTGTTCCCTATTATTATTATTATTATATTTTTTTATCTTTTTTTTTTTTTTTGGGTTGTCTTACCCCCTTTTTATCTTAGTTTCTTTTATTTTTAGGATTGTTATTCTTGATTTATAAATAAATAATTGGCTGTTATATGATTTTATTATAAATTTTGATTTACCTATTATAATAATCTATATTAACCTATTATAATACTAAAAACCCTATTCTATTTAATATATTATTAAATTGTGTTTTAACTTTTAAATTTTCTCATGAAATCAGTTTTTTACATTCCTTAAACACCATGGATGGAGAGGATCTTCCATCTCTGTGAGAATATGAACATCAAGGATGAAAATCACTTCCTCTTATAGTGCCCTGCGTACAACCACATTAGACCTCAATTTCATAATCTTTGTTGCAATACTGACCTTCCTAGCCTTTTAAGATGTCAAAATTATAGTGAGCTCGGGAGGCTTCTCTCCAAGATTTTCGAGGATAGGAATAAAATATTAAGTCAAACTAAATAACTCTTTTCTTTAGGTTCGATAGACCAAAGATTGGTCTCAGTGGACGTTAACCATCATCATCATCATCATCATCAATAAGTGTATACATATTTTAATTAATCATAATCATTTATTAATTAAATTATGTTTTAACTTATGTTTTAATTTTTATATTTTATTATGAAATCACGTTTTACATTTAAAAACATCCAACTATTAACCCTATTCTAATAACTGTATAAATATTTTTAACTAAAAATAACCATCTATTAATATTTTTTTTTTTAGCTAATTAACAGGTAGTTTTTAACGGCTAGTTCTTAACGACTATCTCCGGGCAATGATGCATCCTAACTATTTATTCATTGAGATCAATCATCTTTTTTCACCTTGTCTTGAAGATGAACCACATTAGATGGTTTGAAACCTCGACCTAATCCTAAGATGTGATTAATCCGAAAGACAATTATCAAAGTTATGTATCACAAAAATCTTAGATATAACAATTTTATTATCATGTTGTTCTTATAATGTTTAATTAGACTTAAATTGCACACAAAACTATAAACTTATAAAATCTATAATCCAAACAAAACCAGATGCCATATACATATTTTATTTTATTTTTGGTCAATTTGGTAGTGCCTTGCTATTTTCTATTTATATTCTGAAAGCAGGTTACAATAGATAGTGTTTTGGTGACCTCAACCTGCTCGGAGGAAACCATGTCTGTTGGCCACCTTAATGCATTAAAAGCCATCCAAAATTGAAAATGTTTCATTCTTCTACTTGCCACATTAGCTAGTTCACTATTTAAACTATTTACAAAGTAACAACTTGAAACCAAAGCCCTGTCCAAAGAAACACTACACATATACAAAATTAAACTGAAATCCTATCCATCGAAAGACTCTATTGGAGCTCGGTCCTTTGCTGTAGAACCTAACATGTTTTCTTGTTGCAACTGTTGGATCTGCTTCTCAATTCGTCCAAAACGATATTCAATTCTCCCAATACAGTCTATTGCTTGGTACTGAGTCACCTTGATATGTTGAATCTGAATATCAATGTCCTGCAGTAATTCCAACATTTTTGGTTCTTGAATCTCTCGGCATGGATGAATACTCTAGATAGCCTTAGCTAAAAGACACTTCATAATCCAATAAGTATGAAATTTTTGATTGAACAATGAAAGGCGAACTCTAGTGTTCCCAGGATTTGAAATGAAGTCCAAAATTTCTGCCTCTACTTCAGTGTCTTCCTCATTTCTCTGGGTTTCTCTTTCCCAACCATGAATTTCCTTTCTAACTTGAGATGGATTTCCAAGGGAGTATACTGATAAGAGATTCAGTAGGACCTATTTCTTTGTCTTCCTACCTCTTTTCATGTTCTCAACTTCAGGTTTTATCATCTTATGCTTTCCTTTTTCTTTAATTTGAGTCAATGTTTGTCTCATTTGCCTCTTAACCATTGTTTTGAACTGATTAATTATGAGTGTTAACTCTGGATTAAGAAAATAAGAAAAATATATGACAATTAAACTTCCTATATTGTGACCATCGACTTCATATGGACTCTTATGATGCTCCTCTTGACTTAACAGATACAGAAGATGAGAAATGATATCAGCCCTGACAATAGCATGGATATAAAGCGAAACCTGGAAATGACATAGAGACGAGTCAATAAGAAAAGGCTAGAAAACAACAGAGTCAAGTTTATGTGAAAGGCAAATTTTCAAATTAAGACCTTAAACTACTATAAAACCTTGATGGAAGAACAAGGTAGAATCCAGACAGCCCCACAGCAGAATACTCTGCCTCCTATTAACACTTTCTTTCATAAAAAGAGAAGACCAGAGATCATAGAAAAATCCAATACTAAACATAGTATCATGCCTCCTGTTAAGAGAATCAATAAAATATGCATGACAACTAAATAAAGACCCCAACCTAGAGGCCCGCATAAAAACACGATTTTCCTTTCTTCTGCTTCTGAACCCCAAATAAACCAGGCATAAATTGATAGAGCGAACATGATAAATCATGACCAGATGATAATAACACATCACAGGAAAGCAAAAATAGTAAATAGTCTGCCTAACATTACATGGATCTCTAAAACAAGGCTGAACTGCCTCTGGAGGTGTAAACACAGACCAACTGGTTAAAAGCCAATTTTTACCAGCAAATTCTTCCCTATCCTGATACATATCAATAATAACGATAAAGAACATAATATTGATATGAATAAGAACATACCCCAACACTAGATCGAACCTCCTGTAGATTATGGAAGTGCCAGTCTCCACCCGCCTCAATTCACTATTTTTCACAGAGGAAATGTTTGATTTCAAAAATAACTTACACCGCTTAAACCCAGCCTTGGAATGGATTTTACCTCCTGCTTTTGACAACACAGGCTGTCTTTCTAGATTTGTAATTATTCCCTTGTCCTCTGCATGCCTCCATAATCGTATGCTGGACGGCTTAAAAATTCATAACAAATGTGCGTGGAAGGTTATTTCCACTTGGCTTATACATTTGTCAACAACCTCATTCTTAGAGCACCCCGATCAGGGATCTGATTACCCAAAAGATCTCTGTCAATAATTATCTGGAGAGAATGTAATTCAATATCCCAAGTTATGTCTGTCAGTATTACATCTAATTGTCTTCCCACATTTTGACTCCCCCAATTTGCCAAATAGTTTGCTGCCTCATTGCCTGTTCGACGAACATGTAAAGGTATCAGGTATTGGATTTTTTGAATGAGAGATCCTATTTCTTTAATCATATTTGCTATCCGCCAACTTTTACTGATATTTTCCCAGGATGATCCTTGTTGTATTTTATTTAATAATCCTGTGGCCACTGCCGAATCTCCTTCTACAGTAAGACATTGATAATTTTCTCTTTTTGATATCATTAAGCCCTTTTTAACTGCTGATAGCTCAACTTCATTATTGGTTTCATGTCCTATATCCATAGAAAAACCCTTGTAGGGTCCCCCTCTGGAGTTTCTGAATATCCCTCCATCTCCTGTCTGCCCTGGATTTCCTTTTGATGCTCCATCATAATTTAATTTGATGAATCCATTCTATGGTACTTGCCATATTTCCTGTTGATTTCTTCTTGGGGGTTTGAATTTCCATAAATTGGTTGACAACATTTGGGGTTTTAAGTTTAGATTGGCCATGATTTGAGTTTTGATACCATTTGTCTTCCACTCATCCTCTTCCCAATTGTTTGCCAGAATTGTTTCACGAATATTCTCAACCATATTCTGCCATCTTTGATCCTTGTTATTGGATTCCCCTTTGAATATTCGATGATTCCTTTCTTTCCATATTCCCCATAAAAGAAACCCAGGGAATAGTCTCCATGCTCTGTTCAAGACTTCACTTTTGAATCCTCCCTTTTGCCATTGAATTATTGTTATATTTATATTTGTGTTATCTCAATCGATTTGCATAAATGTCCTTTCAATATTATTCCACATTATCTCCGCAATTTCACAGATGTTTAGAAGATGTTCTATTGATTCATTTGTTTTCCTACACATGTAACAGATTGAAGGACCATACATTCCTCGCTTTTGCAGCTGGTCCCAAGTTAGAATTTTCTTGTGACTTAGCAGCCAGAGGAAATACTCCACTTTTGGCCAATGATTCATACCCCATATTTTTTTCCATATAGTTCTGCCATTGTTATTAAGATTATTAGCATGAATCTTATAACCATGTTTAATTGTAAACATGCCTTTACTTTAATATCCCCATCTGAATATATCCTTTCTTGTTGCCAATACTATTCTCCTTGTACTCAATTCTTTTTCAAGATTGTTCCATTGCCTCATTTCCAGTGCACCTGGCCAGTGAAATTTCTCTTTCCATCTTCTCCATTGGTTATTTGTTGTTGACACCAATAGTTATTAATTAATCTATTATTTGGAGTGTTTGTGAATAGGAAAAGTTTCCCTAAGTCTAGCGGTCTAAAGATTTTTTCTCTTTGTTGCCACATATCTTCCCAAAAAAGGGCTGATATTCCTTCCCTTACCTCCCAAAAAATATGATGACGAATAAGATGTCTATTCTAAGATGCAAGATTCCATATTTTAGAACCTTTTGGTACACTATCAATTTTTAGTTTTCCTGTTATTGATTGCAGCATACCATATTTCGGCTCCCATATGCATTTCCAGAGGTTGTGACCTCCTTGAATCCATCTCCACCATAATTTAGCTCCCATGCCTTGATTTAAGACATAAGGGTCATGAAGGCCTAGACCTCCTGCTGATTTTTATTTTATGAGTTTATCCCATGACATAAGTGCCCATTTCCTACAGTCTTGTGCTCCTTGCCAAAGGAATTTTTTAAAAATATTTACCAATTAGTTGCAAATGATATTGGGTGTTTCTCTGCCTGATAATTGATAAAGAGGAAGTGATCGTAGAGCATATTTGAGCATTATTAGTTGACCTAGAGCATTTAGTACTCGAAATGCCCAATTTTGCAATTTTTGGCCTATTCTAGAGATAAGATCTTTCTAGTATGAAATTCTTAAGGAGGAAGTATACAAGGGAACCCCTAAATACCTCATAGGAAATGTTCCTATCTTGAATCCTAGCATTCTAGCCATAAAATATTGCATAGGTTCATTAATATTAAAGAAATATACATTTGATTTACCAGTATTAACAAGCGTACCTGAAGCCTCCATGAATAATTTCAAAAATTTTAAATTTGCTCTTACTTCTCTCAACGAGGCCTGACAAAATAAGAGAATATCAACAAAAAATTGTTGATGTGTCAAGGAGAGATCCAGACCCCATAATTTTAATCCCTATAGCTGCCCTTCTTTCAAGTGAGCTTTAATTAATCTTCCCAGTCTTTCTGCTGCTAAAATAAATAAGAAAGGTGAAAGAATATCTCCCTGTTGGAGACCTCTTGATATATTAAAAGGCTGAGATGGAATTCCATTTAGCAAAATTGAAAAGTTTGGAGATGATATGAATGAATGTAACCATTGTACCCATCTATCATCGAACCCAAACGCTTTCAGAATAGATATCAGATAAGGCCAACTGATGCGATCATACGCTTTGGAGAGATCTAGTTTTATAAGCATACCTTTCATTTTGAGTGATTTTAACGAGTGAATTGCCTCTTGTGCCATAACAATTCCATCCAATATTTGCCTTCCTTTGACAAAGCATGTTTTCTCCGAGGAGATCAAACTAGGCAAAAGAGGTTTAAGCATGTTCACCATGATAGTTGAAATTTTTTTATAAATGACATTACATAGAGCTATGGGTCTGAACCAAACAGGGGTGTTCGAATTTTCCTATTTAGGAATAAGAGTTATGAATGTGGCATTCATAGCTAGATAAACATTTCTGTTCCTCCTTGATTCCTCAACTATCTCCCATATATCTTGATCCATGAAGTTCCAAGATGCCTTAAAAAATTCAACTGTAATACCATCCGGTCCAGGGGCCTTATTCCATGGCATATTCATGATTACTTCCTCTACTTCTTCCATGCTGATCTCTCTCAGTAATGCTAAGTTTTTCTCTCTTGTGACCATTGATGGAATGTTTCTTGTTATTCTTTGAATAGCTTCCTGTCTTTTCTAATCAGACTCTGTGAGAATTTTTTTGAAATGTTCCATTAGTATTTTTTCCATATCCTCATGTTGAAGTAATCGATTACCATGTTCATCTTTTAATGAAAATATTCTATTATTCTGTCTCCGTTGTATCATAGTTTTATGAAAAAAGTTAGTGTTTCTCTCCCCTTCTTTTAACCATTGAAATCTCGACTTTTTCTTCCACAGTATCTCCTCTTGCTTTCTACGTTCTTCCAGGAGACTGAGATTACTTCCTTATTCTACTACTAGGGCCTCTGTTCTTCCATTAAGAATAATAGTTTGCTGAGTATTTTTCATTTTTTCTTTGAGTCTCACCTGATCCTGTTGGACGTTTCCAAATTTTGTTCTATTCCATTTTTTAATTTCTGTTTTCAATTGTTTTAATCTAAGCTGAAAGGAATGCATTTTATTCCTTCCTGTTATTCGATTAGTTTCCCATCAGTGTTTAGCTTTATCTAGGAATCTTGGATCTCTCAACCAGAATAATTCAAATCTAAACGATCTATTATTTGGTCCTTCTTTTATATCAATATCTATATGAATTGGCCAGTGGTCAGATCCGAGTGTTGGAAGAATCGTTGCCTCATAGTATACATCAAGACTTACTAAAGCTTCTGAAGCTAGGAATCAATCTAACCTTGCTGCAATTTAATGTCTTTCTCCTTTTCTATTATTCCAAGTATAAATACCATTCACTGTGAGAGTGTCAACTAGGTGAAGATCTATCATCAAGTCCCTGAAGAGTTCCATTTCTAGTTCTTCTCTCCTTATTCCATCTTTTTTTTCTGTCAGATTTAATAACATATTGAAATCCCCATGAAGAAGCCAATATTTTTCCTGGTGCATTTTATTCAACTTTCTTATATCTTGTAAAAACGCCTGTCTTTCTCCTGGAATTGGAGGGCCAAAAACTGTTGATATTTGTATCTTTTCATTTGATCCAATTTGCCTAAAAGTACCTAATAGAATTCTCGAGAGTCTTATCCATCCTTCCACTACAATTTCTGCGAGGTTCCATAATATGGCTATGCCTCCTATTGTTCCTCTTGAATCTATAGCCATTACCTCATAATGAGGTTTAAACGAGTGAATAATTGTGGACAGTTTTATTCCTGGTACTTTAGTTTCTTGGATCATCATTACTTGTGGTTTCTCTGTTTTCAATTTTTCCTTTAGATATCTTTGTTTGCCTTTACTGTTTAGGCTTATTATATTCCAAGAGATTACTTTCATTGGTTAACTTTTGGGAATTTGTTGGAATACCATTGTTAATGGAATTATCTTACCTGTATCTATCATCATCTCACCAACCAATTGTATGGATTCCTGTAGTGTCCTCCTACCCCTCTTTTTTGTTCCTTTTGTCTGAGGATTAGGTCCCTTAGCTACAGTTTTTCGTGGATTCATTTCTTCCTTTTTTGCTTGGGATGTCAAATAGTTTTCAAATGTTTCTTTATACAGGTTTTTCTGTTCTGTAGGAATAAACCTATCATCAAGATTCTTCCATTCATTCAATACACGTTTCAATAATCTTTCCTCTGCACTCAATTCTTCTTTATTTTGTTCTATATCCATTGGTATTTGTTCCATATAGGTGTTATCCTCTGTTTCAATATGATCTTGGGATGCTTTGTGCTTTGCTATCGGAGTTTTTGAATTACCTAACCCATGGCCTAGCCCAGAGCCTTCTTCCTCTTCATGCGATGTTTCCCCTTCCTCTTATAGAAATTCATAACGGTTCGTTGATATTTTCTGAGTAGGTTGATTCATCATGCTTGTAGAAGCCTCATTGTTTTGTCATTTTGTTGAGATTGTGATAAATTCATCCTCTCTGTCTCGGCCCTGGTCAGGAACATTAGGTTGATGGCTGGACTCTTGCTCCACAATATTTAGAGGGCATGATTTGTAAATATGCCCATACTCATGGCACCTTCTACAGCGAAAGGGAATATGTTCATAATCAATAAGTTGCAGGCATATTTTACCATCATATTCTAGTTCTATATTTTCAGGTAATGGCTCAGAAATATTCATATATACACAGCTTCTAGAAAAATAAGTATAACGACCTCAACGGGTGGTTTCTGCTATTTTAACAAAACTGCCTAAAGAGTTACCTATGCCTTCCAAAATATCAAGGTCCCAAAAATCCATTGGGTGTCCAAACAACCACACCAACATAGGTGCTGCAAGAAATTGTTCCTAGCCTGGATTATAGCATTCTTCCCATTGTCTGAGAAAAAGCCCTGCATTATTATAAAAATATGGACCTCCTTCAAAAATTCTTTCCTTATCTGACAGGTTAGTAAAAATTACTGTAAAAAATCCTCTAGCCCCATATTTGAGATCAATATGACCTTTGGGTTGCAAATTTATTTGTATCCATTTCAATAGATATTTTTCTGTAGGCCAAATACCAATAAACTTACATATGAGAGCGTGATCCTTCATATAGCTCCTGTATTCATCCAGTTTTTTTGCTAGGATAATGAATCTAGATTTCTTCATTGCTCGTGGCATACATTGGCCTTTTGTCTTCACTTGCCAATCTACTCCCATCACAGGAGTTGTCTTCTGATGAGAGCCTCCAGCTTGATGTCTGCTCAATTGTTCTCCACTGGTTATATTACGGTAGGAGGGGGAGAGGCCCCCTCCCGAAGCTGTCGCCATTGATGCACCAGGGTCTATGGACAGGCCGACCTCACGGGACTGAGCACAAATTTCCAAACCCTAACTGTCTGCCATTTTCTTGGAGCTCATTTTGCTTCTCTTTAAAGATCTAATTTCTACCGGATGCCATATACATTATGAAAATGCATTTTGGTATATTTTTTTTAATTAATATTAAATTGAATGTTTTCAAAATTAAAAAATAATTTTAAATTTTTTAAAATGTAAACTAATTTATTTAATTAGTTAATGTTTTTTTATGTAGTTTTAAATTGAATTATGAAATACAAAAAATATATTAAAAAGAAAAAATCTAAGGAAAACAAAATTAATTATTGATATTCACCTTATTTTATTTTTATTATGGATATCATTAATTTTTAAATAGATTGTGTTACATTACTATGGGTTATTATTATGGTTTATCAATACCACTTGCCAAAAAACCATAACTCACTTCATAATCAAAATATTTTATAAAAAATTTAGTTTAATTTTATTTATAACAATTTTTTTTTTTTTTTAGTAACAAATCATTGATTTTCAATTAGTTTTGAAATTTTTAAACATATTCTATAAAGCTTATTAAACTTTTATTATATTAATTATTAATATTATAGTAATTTAAAATATATTAATGTATGTTTGTTTTTTATTTTTATTTTTTATTATTATGTATATTCAAAATTATCTGGATGGAAAGATTTAGGGTCTAAATTTATGGGGACCAACTCTTTCTTTGACACATCAACAGTTTGTTGATGATATCCTTTTACTCTGTCAGGCTTCGGTGCGAGAGGCAAAATCCATTTTAAAAATTCTGGAAACTTTCATGGAGGCTTCAGGTACTTTGGTTAATATTGATAAATCTAATGTTATTTTTTCAATACTAATAATGCCACTCAATCATTTCTTGCTAGAATGCTTGGATTCAAAATAGGTACTTTTCCCATGAAGTACTTGGGAGTTCCTTTAAATACTGCCCCTTTAAGAATTGCAGAGTGGAAAGATCTCATTACCAGAGTGGAAAAAAATTTGCAAAATTGGGCATTTAGAGTGTTGAATGCTCCAGGAAGATTAATCATGTTAAAATCGGTTTTTCAATCTCTTCCTGTATATAAATTATCAAGACGAGCGGCTCCAAAAGGTATTTGCAATCAATTAGTACATATATTTAAAAAATTTCTTTGGCAAGGTGTGCATGAAAGTAGAAAATGGGCTTTACTCTCATGGGATAAAATAATCGAAACAAAATCAGCTGGAGGACTAGGCCTTCGTGATCCATTTGTTTTAAATCAGGTTATGAGGGCCAAACAATGGTGGAGATGGATCCAAGGAGGTCAAGATCCATGGAGGAATATATGGGAAAGGAAATATGGTATGCCGCATTCTATAGTAGGAAAACTAAAAGTGGATATTGTACCGAAAGGGTCTTCAATTTGGAACGTGGCAGCAATTAACAGGAATTTAATTCGGCAACATAATTTTTGGGAAGTTAGGGAAGAAAGAGCAACACTTTTCTGGGAAGATTCATGGCAACAAAGAGAAAAATTATTCAGTCGGTTGGACTTGGGAGAACTTTTTCTGTTCACAAATACTCCAAATAATAGATTAATAAATCAGTATTGGTGCCAACAGCAAAATAGCCAGTGGAGGAAATGGAAAGAGAAATTACATTGGCTAGAAGCACCAGAAATGAAACAATGGAATAATCTAGAAAAAGAATTGGGGACAAGAAAAATAGTTATTGCAATTGGAAGTGATATTCTCATATGGGGCTACCAGAGTAAAGGAATGTTTACCATACAAGAAGGTTATAATATACAGTCTCAGAATATCAATGATAATGTAAGGTCAATATGGAGAAAAATCTAGGGAATGAATCATTGGCCAAAAGTCGAATATTTCCTTTGGCTGTTAAGTCATTGCAAAATTCTCACCTTGGATCAATTGCAGAAGCGAGGAATGCATGGACCATCTATTTGTTACATGTGTAAGAAAACAAATGAATCAATAGAACATATTTTAAACACCTGTGAAATTGCGGAGATCATATGGAGCAATATTGGAAGGACTTTTATGCAAATGGATAGAGATAATACTAATATAAATGCAACAATTATTAATTGGAGAAAAAGAGGTTTTAAATGTGAAGTATTAAATAGAGCTTGGAGACTCTCTATTGGGTTTTTACTATGGGGTATATGGAAAGAAAGGAATCATCGCATATTCAAAGGTGAATAAAAATCAGTTAATCAAATATGGAAGCAGATGTTAGATAATATACAAGAAACAATACTAGTGGAAAAATGGATAGAAGAAGACTGGAAGATGGAAGGTATAGAAACCCAAATGCTGGAAAGGTTAAATTTGAAACCTAAAATGTTGTCAATTACTCTTTGGAAATATAGACCTCCTCGAAATAATCTAGAGGACAGATGGAAGGCACCTCAAAATGGATTCATTAAACTCAACTATGATGGTGCATCAAAAGGCAACCTAGGAAAAGTAGGTGCAGGAGGGATATTTAGAAATTCTCGAGGGGAATCTTGTAGATTTTATGCTATGGACTTGGGCCATGCTACTAATAATGAAGCAGAATTGTCAGTAGTAAAACAAGGTCTAATGATAAAAAAAGGGGAAATTTTCCATCGCCTTATTGTAGAAGGCGATTCTGCAATGGTCACTGGATTTTTATGTAAATTGCAGCAAGGGTCAGCATGGGAAAAGATAAGTAAACGCTGGAGGATAGCGAAATTAATTTAGGAAATAAGCTTGCTGATTAAAGGAATCCAGTATATAATACCCTTACATGTTCGAAGAATAGGTAGTGAGGTGGCTTATTACTTAGAAAATTGGGGTTGTAGTAATAGTGAAAGACAATTGGATGTTACGCCAAGGGATAGAATCTGGGAGATTGAACTATACTCCCTCCAGATCATTCTTGTCAGAGATTTAAAAGGAAGAGACGACCCCTGATCGGGGTGTCAAGGAATGAAATATGGCAGCGGGACAATGCCACGCGGGGAGGCTTGGCAGTTGAACACCAGGTAATAGTTAATGATGATCAGTGTTAAGCGTACCCACACGAACTTCATTGAATGATCAAAACACGCGAATGCCCATCTCATAAATGTAAAATAGAGAGTGGGAAAGTACATTGGTTGTGGGGTAAGAGAACGCATGTGGTAATTTTTCTTGGTCATACTACATTCTTCCAAACAACTGTTACAATTTTGGAGGAAGCCGTGATAGAGGAATTTCAGCTTAGCGGGAGATCGACTATTTGGTATGTTCTGGTTTCCATCATTCGATGTTTAAAAAGCGGTTTTCCTGTTAGCAATCTGATAATGCCAGTGGTTGGTTCTACAGGAGTAACAGAGTATTTCTCATGCAATGTTAGATTTTTTGTTGGTTATGGTTTGCATGTGATGGCAGAGGGAGCTGAGCTGGAAATTGATCCATGCTTTCGCAACCCTCCTAGTCCTCATTACCTAATCCTCATCTCTGTAAAATTGCATTAGTTCGGTCTATGTTTTTCTGATGATAATGGTTGTATGTTCTGGAATTCTCTTCGTATGGTATTCAATGGTTAGGTAGCACTTTCTCTTCTTATCCACAAGTATCTGAATGAGCTTTTTATTGGGTATCAGAAGAATAGGGGTAGATTTTATTGTAGGTATTCCTGGGTTTGCACTACTAATATCTCATTAAATCATAAAAGTGTTCTAGTCTGTAATTTGAGGTCTTCTTGTCTTCAAACCTGTTCATGCGTCTGGATTGGGAAGTCTTCTGGTCTTCATATCTATTTATACGTCTGGATTGGGGAGTATCCCTGTATACAAATATTTTTATGTTTCTGGACTGGGAAGTCTTGTTATCTTCTCTTGCGCCTTCATAGGGTCAGTCATAAAATTCAAGGAGTTGAGTATTCATTGGCTTCTCAATTTCTGGGTACCGAATATGTATTGTTTTCTCTGAGAAAAAACTTCTT
This sequence comes from Pinus albicaulis, assembly GCA_034641835.2. NCBI lineage: Eukaryota > Viridiplantae > Streptophyta > Pinopsida > Pinales > Pinaceae > Pinus > Pinus albicaulis. Next base: position 1,397,727,162 of record CM076574.1, on the reverse strand, counting down.
AGTGTTAATCCAATGCTCGCTGAAAGTCGCAAATGGGAGAACACAGATTGTTAATTTTCGACAGATTGGTTTGCAACAGCTCTACTTCAATGATCAGAGTCACCAGAATTATCTACAATTTCTTATTGAATCTAAGTTTTGTATGATTGTTCCCTTTCGAAATACAGGGTTTCTGTCATTTGCAATATAGACAGTCTCTACCAGGGCAAAATTACGAAAGGAAAAAAATGGTTCTTGTAAAGACATAGGTAAAGGGAAGAAGCTTCAACAAACTCAGGCAGCTAGTCCAAGTAAAAGAGGTTGGAAGAGTAATAAGCAAACTCTTAAACACCTAGCAAACATTTATGATTCAGGGACCCCAATGCACATTTAGAAAACCATTCAAGGTTGGGAGAAAGAAAGTGATGATGATGATGAATGCACTTAAAGAACAAGAGGCTAGAATGGACTTCATTTCAAACCCAGGAAACACAAGAGGCAGAGTTTCACTATTTCAAAAATCGGTTAAGACTTATTGGAAATTCAAGTGTGTTTTATAAAAACCGTTGTTGAGTATAGTATGCAAGAAAAAGAACCCAACTCCTCAATGATCTTTGAGCTGCAGCAAATGAAACAGGATATGCTTGAAATGACCAAAGCGCAGATACAAGCAAATGTGTGAATAGGAAGGATTGAGCAGCAGCTTTTGAGCATGCAGCGAGTAGAGATGCCAGGGTCTACTGCAAAATACCCAGCACTGGTGGATTCATCAGATGATTGATACTTTACAGTTTCAAATTTTGTATGTTTTTTTAAGATAGTATGTATAGTTTATGCTTTATATGTAAGTTTTATGGACATAGTCAAGGGATCTTAGCAGTATGTAGGAGGATAAAACAATACCATTTTTGGTTGGCTTATAACTCTATGAGGTGGCCAACAAATCTTGTTTCCTATGGGCTAGTTGAGGCCACCTACTTCAGTAGAATATGTATAGCAACTTGCTCTTTACAAAACAGAAAATAGAAAGGTTCTTCGAAATTAACAAAAAAAAAATTATCTATAAAACTATTATTATTATTTAAAATCAATAATTACTTTTTGCAGAAAAAACTTGCTTGTTTAAGAGAGTCATTATTCATTTTCATGGTGGAAATAAATTTTAATATTGGCATGTGGTTGAAATGTTTAACATATTATGGAGATGTTTTGTCTTACTAATTTTTTTATAAATTTGACATGATTATATTTTCATCATGTCTAATATATCACCCCGATTAGGGTGGGGAATTGAACCCGTGATTTTCATAATTCTTGAAGATGGGTGAAGTGTTCACCCGAACGTCGGGCTCTTCAATCATTCTACACATAATTCTAGAAATTCTCATCTACATTATGTATCCGATTGTGAAAACTTGTGAAAACACTCACAACTTGATTAATGATTTTGCATCAAAGAATGTCTTAACAAAGCACTCAATCATTGACCCAAAACCCATAAACATATTTTGTCTTATTATTACTAATAACATTGTCACAAAAATCAAATTTATGTTAATGTGAAAGAGATCTCCCAAAAAAAGATTCTGCTTACCACGTCACCCAATATAAACTATATCGGAATGCGAAACAAGAGTCCAAGAAAATTCGTAATGTGAAAGAGCGTTCTAACAAAAGATTCGTCGCGTCTTTCCTACCAAAATCTGATATTGATGTGGTTGGATATTTGGATTGATTGAGAAAGTCCAACAACTACTTAAATGTTCATTTAAAAATGATTCAAAACCTTATTCTTCCTCCTTCCTTATCCCAGACGTTCTCACATTTCTTTCAAACAATGTCTCCCCACTCCTGCATCTCTTTCTCTATCCGGCCCCTCCTTGCTCCGTTCCATTGGAGGATTTAACTTCAACCTCCTTTTTCTTTTTTTTTTAATAAATTTTAAAGAGACTTATGTGATACATGACTACTTTTAAAAATAAAATAAAGAATTGTGTCTTGAACGGTGAGGTTCATGCATTTCCGAAAGTATTTTTAAAACATCAAATAAATTTGAAAAAGGGCGTTATTTGATGTACGGTGAACTTATGCATTTTTAAAGAGAAATATATATTAAATGTATTTTAATGTTTTAATTTTTAATTGAATTTATAAAAATGTTGTATTTGGAAATACTTTAGAATCTCACAAATAACAATAGATCTAATTATTATTGTGTATGAAATTTTAACGTATTTTAAAGAAATTTAGAATCATATATTTTTAAAGATAAATATATATTAAATTTTTAATTGAATTTATACAATTGTAGAATTTGTAAAGACTTTAGGATCTCACAAATAACAATAGAGTCAAATAATTAATCTAATTACTATTTTATGAATTTTTAAAGTATTCTGAAAATTTACAATCATATATTTTTAAAGATAAATATATATTAAATGTATCTTAATATTTTATTTATTAATTGAATTTATTTAATTGTAGATTTTAGAAATGCTTTTGAGAAATAATAATAAAGCCAATTCAAATAATTAATTTTATTTTTCTTTTAAGAAATTTAAAATATTTCTAAAATTTACTATATATAAATATATTTATTAAGATTATATTTATTTTTCTAAAAAGAGGTACATCAATATAAAAATGAAAAATGCAGGTAGCCTCACTTTAATTAGGTTTGTTTCTTATCGTAGTCAGTATATGACAAAGAAATAGAAAGACATCTAAAGACACAATCCACAATTTATGAGGCCAAGTGCTTGTAAACACATAAAACAAGTAAAACACATGTAACCATGCTAGTTATCCGAAATGATGGAGGTTGGGTTTCTCAAAGTTGTTCCTGGAGGAGGAGGACAAAAGGAGCATTGAACGTGCTCTTCGAAGTGGGTCATCCAAGCCTCCAACTTCTTTACTTTATCATATAACATATTCTGGCCTCGCCAGACCACCACTACGCGTCCCCAGACATGGCATTGGAAGTAGTGCATTTTGTTCAAAGTGGCAGTAACTTCTACATGCTCCTATTGCCTCACTCATTCTAAGGTTTCCAAGTGTTCTAGTACCAACTGAATCAAATCTCGATAGTTCTCTAAACAACAATATTCACTCTCACCGTGTCCCAAATTATGCGCCTTCCCTCGTTACCTCGAACCATTGCGGCAAATTGTCCCACCCCATTGCTAACTATGTGGAGTACGACTCCCATGACCATCCATGAAGCCACTCGACTAGAATGACCCGCCCTGCTGCCACCGCGACCGCTAGAGACCACCCATCTCAAGCGACCTGCATTGATACTGCCTCACCCAGAGCTAGTGGTTTTCATTTCCATCTATGAGGAAGACGCATAACCCCCCGCCCTGCGCGAATTAGGCTTAAGCTGTGAAGAGGAACAAGCCAAACGGGGAAGATGCATTATAACCGACCCAACACCACTGGGATGAGCTAAAGCTAACTAACGAGTGACTTCAAAAACCTCAACTGTTATCAAGGAGAAACATCCTGCCCCTATCAGCATGACCACAACCACCCAACCCATGATGAATGCAAAGAACCACAGTTCCAAACCAGCAATGAGGAAATGTATCTGCAATTCACAAATAATCTCCCTGAATAGAACCCCCGCTAACCAAACGACCCAAAATCCAGCACTCCCGCGCCACAGACACCACCTGAACTTGCAGGACCTAAAGAATGGACCACTTAAGGTACCAAGCCAAATTTTTCTTCAACGTGAAAAGGATGCCACCAGACTCGAGTAAGACCAACAAAACAAAACCAGAGCCAGAAGGTTGAATCCTTCCATATGTGTGATGAACGTAAACCAAATACCTAACTAGCAATTAACAATAATGCACACCCGTAAGTGGAAGAGGGGATGTCGATGACGAAGAAAACACCTCTCCCAGATAGGTTGCCCTCAGAAAAAACCGCTCCCTTGCTTAAATCTCAAACTGAACTTACCATAACAAGACCAAACCCAGAATGTCTGATAGAAAACCTCACCACCCTTCAAAAATCGTTGACGGATGCCACATCTCGCAAGTTTCAAGATTGATTAAGGTGTTAAATTTTCTTAGGGGTATATTTTTCTTTTCTTTGACAATTGCATTTATTTATTAAAACACTTAGTTCACCCCTTAACATCATGACATTATTTAGATTTAAATCATTATTCATGAACATATGAAACTATGTACATATCATCATCATCAATATTGGAACTTAAAGGGACAATAGAAGAAAATCATGCACATATAGAGATGCCAGTATTGGTGAGAGACTAAGGAAAACCCACTATGGGGAAAACTCTTGACAGTTCTTCTTCTTTTAGATTGTCATCAAATGATTTAGCAAAAGAGAGTACAATGATCCATATCTTAATATCAACTAGAACATCCATGAAATGAACCTCAACATGCTTGTATTCAAAACCTTGATTATGAGGATTGTAATGCAATGCCACTATATGTAGCCTACTTTTGAACACTTTTGTCACTGAGCGAAATCTTCAGAGTATTGAAATTTCAACTTTTAGTCTTGGACACACGGAGTAGGAGTTGTGCGAGCGACTATGGAAATCCTGGATGGTCCCTGGTGAACTGTATGCATGTGAATGGGGACAAATACACTCATATCTTCCTCAAACCCCCAAACATACCCTTCAGGATACTATGTGAGTGTTTGAGGCTTCCCAGATGCACCCTTGACCTCCTTGTGCCCGCGTTTGGTGACCAGACTACCTGATCTACTTCAAAAACCCTAAATGCTCCCTTCAGGCTATTGTGCGAGCATATGAGGCTTCCCAGATGCACCGATGACCACTCTTATTATGGGTCCAGGGATGAGACTTCCCAATCTGCTTCGAAATCATAGAAGCTCCCTTCAAACTATTGTGAAAGCGTATGAGGCTTCCCGAATGCACCCTTGACCACTCTATGTGTGCTTCTAGGGACCAACTTCCCAGTCTTCTTCATAAACCCTAAATTCATGCGAGCTTCAACCCTGTAGTTTCAGAACATTGTGTGCACTTTCTCTGTTAGTCCTTTGCGAACCAAGACAATAGAGAGAAGAGAAGATGGCTTGATCAAATGTGTCCAAATGAGCTTGAGTTCTCTTCTATTTATAGGCTTCCATGAGGGTCCACTTGATGTTGAGTTTGATCTGTCCAAATGTAGATATGTATAGGGACGACCTGATCCAATATACATGTGTGAACATAAATTCAAAAACCAACTTCCGCTTGTCTAAATGAGGTGCTCCTTAGGTCGATTTTGGTCCTCTAGAAAAGAGGAATCTATTTCCATTATTATCTTCATCATATGAGTTGTCTAAAGTGTAATTTGACAACAGTTGCATAATTTTAACATGAGATCTCACACAAGTTACATTACGAAGGACAGTGCGACTGATCCTCACACCTTCTGCCATGTGCTATTCATGAATGCCCACACGTTACCTCGATATCATCATTGGATTGGTTAATCACCCCATAAGGAAAAAAGTAAATATATATTAAATATATTTTAATATTTTATATGTTAATTGAATTTATGTAATTTTAGATTTTGAAAATACGTTAGAAACTCACGAATAACAACAAAGTCAAATAATTAATCTTATTATTGTTTACGACATTTTAAAATATTCCTAAAACTTACAATCACATAGGAATGTCCCATCTACTATTTTTTAATGATAAAAAATATTTAATTAAATAAAAAAAATCCAAAATTAAAAAGACGCATCCACATAAAGAGGTTTTGGAAAAAATATCCGAGGCTAGGAAAATTGCAATTTCAGATAAAAATATTGTTTTTTTCTCGCCATTTTTAAATTACAAAGAGAGATATTTTTTTAAATGCACTTTTTAATCCAATGTTAATATAATCATAACATACTTGCTTTAATCCTAGTTTCAATATGGTAATAATGGTAGCCAATTAAAAGGTTAAAAGGTTTTTTAAATAATGTGATGTCATTAATATTAATATATTAATATTGTTTTGGGTCTTTGGAATACAAACTAAATCTCTAACAAAGAAAATGGAAAATAGCGGATTTTTTTAATTATTATTATTAAATTATAGATATATTGCAGGTGATAGTATTATTGAATTTCAAATATATATTTAATATTTCAGAGTTTAATTGAATTTTATTATTAAATTTTAAATATATATTTTATATTTATGCTGTAAAGCGTTCTTATTTGAAAACAACTTTGCTAAATGAGTACGTGTAGTATTATGCACCTTTGATTTGAATGTTAGACGATTCAAACCATCTCAACCCTAAGATTAAATTCTTTTATTTTAATCAGTTATACAGCCTAACGAATATTAGATGTCCGTGAGGGAACTCAGTGAGGTTTCTTCTCTCATACCTCGACTTCATTTTCTTCTCCGATGGCTGCCGGCTCATTTTCTTCTTCTGGTCACGCGAATGTATACCAGTTTTCGAATGCAGAAATAAACAGCGAGCAGGGAAACAGGCTTGACGAAGAGGCCCTGCAAGTCCGGATTTCGAATCCCGTGTAACCTCGGAAGCCTCTATTGTGGGGATAATATCGGGAGTCCATCGGTATGAAGAATAAGGCTCCCCAAATGCGCAGAGTCCCCGATTAATATATAAAGGATGCATACAACCGACAACGCCGACAACGCCGAGTTGTTATATGGAGTTTGCTATTATCCGATAGCTCAGTCAATACAAGCTTCCTGTTCACAGTTTACTTTCTTCAATAATTAACTGAACTGATCCCAAAATATAGTGTAAATCCTCTATAGGTACCATCTCTGACCGTCATCCAAAATCAGTACTGGTGACAAATTTTTCAGACTACTTCTAATATGGTGGACAACGGACGAGTTCAGAGGAACGCTAAGAGAGGAGACCGATTAATTCAGTAGATTTTAGAGTTGGGTTTTTGTGTTTTTGGTTGTGGGATTGTTCATATTCGTGTGTATATGCGAGGAACGATAATAATGCGTTGCGTAAGGATATCAGTGAAAGGCGGCGTAAGATATAACCTGTCACCCAAGCCCGCATCCTCGCCGTAAACATGGAAAAAAAAAATACGGAAAAAAATCGAACCCTTACTCCGCGGAGGGCTTGACAAGTTTCGAGATCGGTTTCCATGCCGAGCTTCCCTCTCGCTAAAAGAAAATATATTGCGAAGAAGACCGGTGCGCCGCAGGCCCCGGTGAGGTTTGTGTATTCGTAGAGCGCATGGGGTTCCGGTTGTGGTGAGACCGAGAGAGGAAAATGGGAAGTAAAACGTTGGCGCGGGTGCTTCTGGGGCTTCTATGTTGGGATCTGAGGAGAAAATTAATGGCGAGAAGGACGGGGATTTGAGGAGAAAAGATAAAGGGAATGATCTTAATAGCGGGTCTGAGAATTTTCTTATTTCTGGGTTCGATGGGAGGAGCCATAGCCTATTCACGCAGTTTGCTCTGGCCTTTCTCAGGATCATGTTCTTCTGGTTACTGGGTTTAAGTGCGATGTGCGTGAGGAGGGCGGCCATTTTTGCGGCCGCGGCCTTGACCTTGGTCATGGCGGTGGGCGGTGGGCGGTGGGATGAGTATGGAGAAGTTTATTTTGAGTAGGCTTTCATACTTCACAATGCTATTTAGAAACACTATAGCAAAGGTCATAGCGGTGGAGGAGTTGGAAGAATTTGCAGGAGCAGAAGAGGACTATGTTTCCGAAATAAAAAAGCTCGAAATTGGGCCTCATTGTGGGTGCACCCAGTGCCTTTTGAGGACTGAAGTTCATCCAATCGAATTCTTTACTTCGGCTTCGGCTTCGGCTTCTCCCAGGGCTGTGAAACAGGGAACGATTGATCCAGAGCAAAATCATCATCAGTCTAAAGCGAAAACATTCAGAGGGGTTGTGTCCATGGAAAATCAGCCCTCCAGATCTGCAACACTGTCCGACAATTTCTACAAAGTCGGCCATGGCTATTGATAGTAGTGTAGTCGTTAACCGTTATGATCATCACATTGCTCACAGTGCCTCTCGGCTCGCTTTTCTTCGCACTCTTCTTCACATCTCTATGGTGGTATCTCCTCCGACCGTTGGTGTATTATTTATATATTTGTAGAGAGGAATAGAGCTTCTATTAATAAAAGGAAAGTCAATTAATCAAATTCAACAACAGAAAAACAAAATAGGCCAAGTCACAAAAGACTGGGGAACCTGGGACCCTTCAGAAGATGAGCAAATAAACTCATTAAAAGAAGATTCTGAAGAATACAATGACACTAATTAAAGGCTCTTTTCAAAATTCGAGAGAGTGGGAGAGAAAGAAAAGATATAACATTAAAAAGGTGAAATTTCTGAAACAGAAGTTGTATATGCACAAATAGTCAAGTTGCCTCACAAGAAGCAAAGTTACGTCGTGAGTATAATTAGGGATTGTAAGCTTATTTGTAAGTTCAAACTTATTCCCCTTCTGTTCTTGTTAAAAAAAATAATGCACCATAAAAAAATTGTTTACCAAAAATGTTTAATTAGAATAGGTTTGCAAACAGTATAATTGTGAATCAATGGCATGTGATCAAAAATAGATTTATATTTGCCAATGAGAAACTGGTCGAAATATATGACTATGCACTAATATTCTAAACCAATGTAACATTTGGCAAAAAAGCAGGTCCAGTGCATAACAAACCTACTGTATTTTTGGTGACGTCCAAAGTGCTCTAAGATGACCAACCAATTATATATAGACAACCACCGTCGAAAGAGCAACAAGTGAATAGCTCTGAATAAGGTTATCAATAACTGACAAGAAAGGCCAAGATTTCATAACTACAGCTTATCTAGGAAAGGCAAATTGTCGGTAAGGGGTGTGGGCTAGAAATAAACATTGTGTGCACAGAATCATAGATATAACAACAAAGAAATCTACTTGTCGGTATAAATATTTCATGGGAAGCCTCACCCCTTTGTAAGAAGCATGTTCCCAACTTCAATGTTTATAAGGCAGGAGTTTGCACGGACCAATTCTTGTCAGTTAAAAAGAGACTGGTTGTGGTTTCCTGAGAAAGTTCGTGTTGTTTACATGTTATATTTGAAGGATAACATTTTGAACTGCATTTTAATAAAAAAATTTACCAACAAACTTGACCTACCTTTGATTGCAAAACTACTCTGAATTTTTAAGGCAACTATATATTGTAGTTCATGTCCAAAAGAGAGTGTGTGATCAAGTTTCCAGGAAATTAAACCCTGTACATCAAATTGGCATCTGGTCCCTTATATCAGTTTGACATTTGACTAAGGCATGACCTTAAAATTATATTATCATTACAATTATAACTTATATCATAAATTGTACATGATGCTTTAAGCTTTCATCAATTAGAAATGGAGTTAAGCATTTTTGCGAAGGCTGGAATTTATCAGTGAATTATACAGAAAGCATTTACATGATTTTCTTTGGAAGGATAGTAAAACAAAAAACACTATTTGTTTTCTCAGTGCTTAAGTAGTGAAGGCATTAGTCATTTTAAACTAGTTTTAGAGGCAACCAAGACAGGGAGCATAATTACTCTCACATGCATTCCGGAAAATGCTTCAAAAAAAGGTTTATTCTGTGAGTTGTTATTGCTAGGGCCAACATAAGGTCTTGATTTGTCTCTTGTCTAAGGTCTTGCAAATTTCTTTAAACTAATACAATTTTGGTTGTTGAAATTTCTTGATAAGCTCTGCTCCCTTGCTATGCACTTGAATTGTGCAACCCTATTTATGTTTGGTGGTTGAGGAATACCTTAACAGCTATGAATAAAACATTGATATTTAATTTGAACATACCATTGAAGTGGGAGTGAACTCCGTATGTTGGTGAATGCCATTGGTATAATTCTGAGTGTGTAGTTGGATTTAATGTTATGCTAGCAAAGGAAGTTTTCTATGTTGCGTGAGTTTCCAGAGTGTAGGAATGTTGGGAACATGATTATGAGTGTGTGGACCCTGTACATCAAATTGGCATCTGGTCCCTTACATCAGTTTGACATCCGACTAAGGCATGACCTTAAAATTAGATTATCATTATAATTATATTAACTTGGATCATAAATTGTACATGATGCTTTAAGCTTTCATCAATTAGAAATGGAGTTAAGCATTTTTGCGAAGGCTGGAATTTATCAGTGAATTATACAGAAAGCATTTACATGATTTTCTTTGAAAAGATAGTAAAACAAAAAACACTTTGTTTTCTCAGTGCTTAAGTAGTGAAGGCCTTAGTCTTTTTAAACTAGTTTTGGAGGCAACCAAGACAGGGAGCATAATTACTCTCGCATGCATTCCAGAAAATGCTTAAAAAAGGTTTATTCTGTGAGTTTTTATTGCTAGGGCCAACATAAGGTCTTGATTTGTCTCTTGTCTAAGGTCTTGCAAATTTCTTTAAACTAATACAATTTTGGTTGTTGAAATTTCTTGATAAGCTCTGCTCCCTTGCTGCGTACTTGAATTGTGCAACCCTATTTATGTTTGGTGGTTGAGGAATACCTTAACAGCTCTAAATAAAACACTGATATTGAATTTGAACATACCATTGAAGTGGGAGTGAACTCTCGTATGTTGGTGAATGCCATTGGTATAATTCTGAGTGTGTAGTTGGATTTAATGTTATGTTAGCAAAGGAAGTTTTCTATGTTGCGTGAGTTTCCAGAGTGTAGGAATGTTGGGAACATGATTATGAGTGTGTGGAATGGCTAGAAGTTTTATCCAAATTTGCAAAGACCGTCTGGTTGGGATCAACAAAATAGTATTAAACATAAAAAAATATTCTAAACTACAACATATGTAGACAATGATACATATAGGCCATAAGACTACAATGGTTGGTGTGTTGATATATGTTATATTTCAATTTATGAGCTGAAGATACTACTTAAGAAAGTTCATAACTTCACATTGATGGTACACGAACACACCACACACATATTTGGCTAAACTCAAAACTGAGAAAAGTAATATAATGCCAATACTGGAATGTTCTACCTCCTAGAAATGCCTAGATTCTAATATTTATTTATATAGAATGTAGGTCATTCCTGAGTTGTTTTGCCTCCTAGAAATGTCTCAGGTTTTAGCATTGAAATTTTATTCCAACCAAATTGGAGGCCAATCGCTGTGTAGTATATACTATAGTATATACTTTCCTACTTGGTATATTAAGCTATTCAAGAAGTTACAATTTACATGTAACAAAACTCAGCCACTGGTCTGAGCCTCGAAAAACACCAAGCATGTCATGTCATAAGCTATTATTTTTAAGTTTTAACAGACCTCATATATAATTGAAACAGTAAAACCCCACAGAAGAATTTAGGAAACCATGCAGCAGAACATACATCACTGCAGGAAATCACATAGCAAGATTTAGTGAACAAGCATATCTAGAAAATTCTGGTCTAAGAAAATGATAAATGGTGGCAGCTTCTGATAAATTCTCACACTACTGCTCACAACGCTGAGATGACGAAATGATGGCAAGATGCCTCACACCGTTTCTCAAAATGCTCCTCAATGGGCCTCACTCATCTTTGACTCTTCAATTCACCTCAGTGCTCACTCAATCATGACTGCTCAATACACCTTGGCCCTCCTCACACAAGACTCAAAACACTGCTCACTCACACAAAAACTCACAATGATCACAATGGATGGTGTGTTGATATATGTTATATTTCAATTTATGAGCTGAAGATACTACTTAAGAAAGTTCATAACTTCACATTGATGGTACACGAACACACCACACACATATTTGGCTAAACTCAAAACTGAGAAAAGTAATATAATTCCAATACTGGAATGTTCTACCTCCTAGAAATGCCTAGATTCTAATATTTATTTATATAGAATGTAGGTCATTCCTGAGTTGTTTTGCCTCCTAGAAATGTCTCAGGTTTTAGCATTGAAATTTTATTCCAACCAAATTGGAGGCCAATTGCTGTGTAGTATATACTATAGTATATACTTTCCTACTTGGTATATTAAGCTATTCAAGAAGTTACAATTTACATGTAACAAAACTCAGCCACTGGTCTGAGCCTCGAAAAACACCAAGCATGTCATGTCATAAGCTATTATTTTTAAGTTTTAACAGACCTCATATATAATTGAAACAATAAAACCCCACAGAAGAATTTAGGAAACCATGCAGCAGAACATACATCACTGCAGGAAATCACATAGCAAGATTTAGTGAACAAGCATATCTAGAAAATTCTGGTCTGAGAAAATGATAAATGGTGGCAGCGTCTAATAAATTCTCACACTACTGCTCACAATGCTGAGATGACAAAATGATGGCAAGATGCCTCACACCGTTTCTCAAAATGCTCCTCAATGGGCCTCACTCACCTTTGACTCTTCAATTCACCTTAGTGCTCACTCAATCATGACCGCTCAATACACCTTAGCCCTCCTCACACAAGACTCAAAACACTTCTCACTCACACAACAACTCACAATGATTAGCTGCTGAGGTGCTGCTCTAAACCGTAACTAAGACACCCTCTCCAATTTGAGATGAAAACAAGTAAAAATGAGCAAAGTGACCCCCGAATATGACTTTATAAAGGCTCTGGTGAGTCGATTTCGCTTTGACTTAGCAAGACTCACAAGGCAGGCCAGATAACATGTTTTGAGCAAGTATGAGTTCACATGGTGAGTATTTTCCATGAAAACAAGGTTTTATCAAGTCATCCTGGGGCTAACCAGTTTTTTCCAAGACTTGACCAACTGGGTTGACTCGACTCGCCGGATCATTCAGACTTAGAGAGATCAGGTAGACTCAGCAGAGTCTGAAAACTATGATGGGTGGACAATAAAAGGTTCTCTTCTACCCTAACCCTCCGTTATTGTTCCATTGCTCTAACAAGAAAACCTGATCAAGGGCAGGATTTTCCTTTTCACAAACCCGAGGATGATATTCTACATATGCATAATAGTCATATGACAAATAAAGATCCTCAAATCCACCCCTCCACTATATTTTCAGCGAGACTTAGCATTCGCTCTAGCCACAATTCATGCCAAATCTGCTTATTTAATCATTATCTTCATCGAATTACTGTTAAGTAGTGCTTTAGAAGCTTGTGATGAACTGAGAGCTTCTGGATTGGATCTTGACGTGTCTTCTTACAATACTGTTATATATGCATTTGGTAGCACTGGGAGGATTAATGAAGCTTACAAGATGTTTATAAGCATGCAACCCAAAGGGCTTGAACCAGATACAATTATTTGCAAGTATCATAATTAGCTATATGGGAAGCTAGGGTTGGTAGATGGTGTTAGAAGAATGTTTTACAAAATGAAACAGAAGGGTTTTCACCCAAACGAATTCACATTCAAGGTAGTTATAGATGTTTATAAAAGTGCTGGGAAGTTTTCTCTACCCATATTTTTTACCCACGAGAGGGAGTTCATGCACCGGTTGCAAGAACATGGTCGCATTATATAAGATTATGTAGATTTGATTTTGAGCTTCATTTCATGTGCAAAGCTATTTTCTCCAACAAATTTCGCTTTACCGAAAAAAATCAGAGGGTCTAAAACATAACTGCAAAGGTGCTAAAAGGATGCATAGGCTGACAGTATGCAGATCGGTGTGCAGAAAATGCTCCAACGGAAATAGTATGATAATAGCATGTGCTCCAAAAAGGCCCCTTGGCATTGCATAGGAGCCAAGAGGAGATGCATAGTCTTATTGATCTAGTGCCAAATGTTTCTAGAAATTCTTTCCCAATAGTTGTGACATTCAGAACAATTGAGCTACTGTACCCAGTGGGATGAGGACTAAGGGGGCCATGTAGGATCTGTCTCATGTGTAAAGTCACTTCCTATAGAAAGAGAACCAAGCATTCTTGATCCAAATATTAGAAGAAAGAAATGAGGGATGTCAAGATTCTTGTTATAAGCAATGAAAACACCCTTGAATCGTGTAATAGACCAAACCCTTAAACATGAAGTGATCCTCTACCTCAAACTCCTATAAATGGCATAAATTATAGATCCTCTTGGAGTGTGGAATGTGACAGTTAGAAACGTTATATCTTTTCCTCTATACTACTCTTTCTTATGTTAGCTTTACAACGTTTCCTTTGCAACATATGGTGCAATTGCTAGTTTAGAGTTTAATTGAATTCTGAAAACCAGTATTTGAATGGCATGCATAAGTATTAAATTTATTATCTTCTATTGTTAGAATTTTCTAATTAATTTTGAACTTCAAAATTTATTATTTTATTAATTATTTTTTCACATTAAAATGTATTAAGTTTGATTATTTTCTATTTTCATTGAAATTTAATTATCATTTAATAGTTTTAGGTAGTTTTTTTCTTTTACCAACTTCTTTAAAATGCATCTTACCCAAAATGTTCGATAAGTAGTATTTGCAATTCTTTATACTCTACTTTAATAGAAAGGAATAAAATAGTTGGTTGTTTTTTACTTCTTTAGGACACAATCCTAGTTCTTATGCTAAGTGCATATCTAGTGATTGATCTTCTTAATTGATATTCTACTATTTAAATAATCTACCCAATCATAATCTAAATAATTTTTCAATTCAACATTTAAATTGTTAGTGTATTCAATACCAAAATTAATAGAGGATTTAAGGTATCAAATGACTCTCTTGGTAGCTTTACAATTTCTCTCATATGACATAGCCATGAATTGATCAAGTATGCAATATAATTTTTTTTGTGGTTAAGTAATATAAACTTCCCACCAACTATCTATAAAAGGTACCACTTTCTTATCATGTTTCATCAACAATGTAAAGTTTACGTTTATGTTATAATGGAGTGGAAATTAGTTTGCAGCCCATTCATATTGAACCTTTTGATGAACCTTTGTATAAGTTCCTGATGCAGGAGCATCCAGCTCCGAGGAGATAGAAGGCGGTTGACTGTCTCATGAGACACCAAATTACACGTATTGCTGGACAGGTTGTTAAACTTGTTTTTTTATTTATTTTATTTTTATTATTTTCTTCATTATTCAGAAATTAGATAAAGACAGTAGGACTAGGGTTATGGATTGTTTTAGTTTAGCAGTTAGTTAGCAGTTGTTTATTTTCCTTTTAAAAGAACTGGCTAAACAGTTAGACAGATTCTGGTTGAATAGTTCAACCGAAAGCAAGAAACTGATTACCCTTGCAAGCATTTAAACAGAGAAAAGATAAGTTATAGGGTTCGAATCTCCAGCCAGAGAAGACAAGAAGAATGACAATCTTTCTGTAACGAAAAATATTTGTCAACTTAAATCCACAACAAACTATTTTATGCATTGAATTCCTGTGTTCATTTTATTGTTATTACTGATGTACATTGTAATTGGAAAATAGCTAAGAGTTGAAACCATTACAAATAGAAATGCATTGTAACCAATAGAACAGAGAACTGAATTCATTCCAGATAACTATGTACTGTAAACCCAAGACCAGAGGTTGAAACCCTCGCAGACAGAGAGTATTTTTAGCGTAAGGAGAAGCCATAGCTGTCCAAGACAAAGACAGAGTTTGCGCAAGCAGAGAACGAAGGTCACAGCACACGAGGACCAAATTTTCCAGCGAAAGACTAAAGAACATCCAATCTCCATTATCAACATTCACCAACGAATTTCCAGGTAAAGCATACAATCCCATAGAATCATTTGAAAAGAATAAGATTCTCTTTAAAGCAAACAAGAATCGTTTTATTCAAATAAACTGTAAACCCACTGTCCATTACAAACAAAGAGTGCACAGAAGGGTCTCTGAGCCGAGCAGACAGTGCTCACATGACGACCAACTGTGAAACCCATTCTAACTAAAATAGAACATACAAAGAAATATTCATGCCATGGAATGACAGAGCAGAGTTTGGTAAAAACGACCCATGAGACTGTAAGCACAAAAAGAGCGGGAACAAGGAACAAACAAAACCCTATTACGAAGCTAATGACAGATTCGTGGTCGGAACGACCCTACCCGTTTGGTTGAATCGGGTCGGTTTTTTTTTGCTTCTCGAAATTGCAGAGAGCGAACCCTTGGTGGCCAGCAACACTGGGTAACCTGCACGAACAGAGGAGAAAGCGAGTTAGAAGTTGGAAGTGTCAGAACCTGGAAGGAGAAGACGAGAATACATTGCAATAGAAATGAGACCACAAACATTATAGCGTTTACCTGTGATTGAAGAGGCGGCGTTGCGAGAGGAGGCCGAAATTGACAGTCAGAACCTGATAACGAGGAGCAGAGTACATAAGAGTCTGAGAAATGTGCAGGGTAAGTTAAAGCATGGAAAATTAACTTACCTCGGATGCGGAAATGGTCGAATGATCCGAGCCATGAGCGTGGAGCCGAAGGACCGTCCTGTCACACCCAAAAGAACAGTTACAAAACCAGAGTAAACAAACCTACAAACCCATTACAGTCCAGAGCAACAGGGTCAACTTAGTTCGACTACAAAAACAGTCATACCATAAGCACAGAACAGGAAATCGACAGGGTTGTCGTTCTCAGTGAAGACCTCGTCGCACAGAACAGGAAAAAAACCGGGAGGCATCAACATAACCTCGACAGAGCAGAACGGAGAGCCCGCAACACAAGTGAACAAGTGAAAGTGACAATAGATCGAGGGTATGGTTTTTCAAAAGGCGGGAGGTGACCGGATCGAGAAGATCGACAGGTGGCGCCCAAGGACTAGCGAAAAGGACGGTAAATAATTGCAGTGAGATTGCAAAGTGGATTCGATCCACAGAATTTCGGATCATATTTAATATAACAACGCAAAAACCGAAATGTTAATAATAACATTAATGTGTGTATTAACCCATAGTTGAAAAGATAAGTGGGACCTGTAACCTATCACGGTTACCAACAAGTGTTGGTTTAATATTACGCACAGTTGGAGGGCTGGGCTATCAAAAGTGGTATCAGAGCGGGTTTGCTGAATAGGAAAAAATGGAGGTTGGCAGAAGAGGAAGAGGAAGAGGAAGAGTAGTCCGAAGGGTAGCAGAAGAGGGACTGCGTGAGGAGATTCGCATTTTGCGTGAAAGATTGACAGCAGTGGAAGTTGGGGGAAGGAGAAACCCAGCAGATGATAGTGATGAGGATGTGGCAGAACTAGAAGATGAGTTTGAAGGGGTGACACCTGAACTCAGGTTATTAAAATCAGTTTTGCTATCCAGTCATAAGCTGAAGCACGAGCTTTCCACCTATGACGGAAGTTTGTCTGCAGATGTATTACTAGACTGGCTAAGTGAAGTAAACAAGTATTTTGAGTTTGAGGAAACCAGTGAGGACAAGCAGGTGAAGTTTGATGCCACAAAGTTGAAAGGACATGCGTCCTTGTGGTGGGACAGCCTTCAGGCCGAAAGGAAAAGGCTACACAAACAGCCTATAAAAACGTGGACCAGGATGGAGGCAAAGCTGAAGGAGAAGTTTCTGCCGAAAGACTATCAGATCATGTTGTATAGGCAGGTACAGAACTTGAAGCAAAGGGGAATGACTGTTAAAGAATATACAGAAGAGTTTTATAAGTTGAATATGCGGGCAGGGTATACGGAAGACACCCCAGAAAAGACAGCAAGATTCGTGAATGGGTTGAGAGGGGAGATACTGGATGAAATCGGTATCCTCTCACCTAGAACTTTAGACGAAGCATACCAGTTTGCTCTGAAGGCAGAGGAGAAAATAAACAGGAAGCAGAATGCCAGAAGAGGAGGTGGATCTGGTAGAGGAAAGGGAAAGGCCTTTGGCAGAGGCAGAGGTACAGGTTCAGGTGAAGAAGGCAGCAGTTCCAAATCTGCAGGAACAGCAGAAAAGGACAACAGCACTAGAGGAGGACGACCAACCCAGCGAGGGAGAGGAAATGGTCGGGGCAGAGGAGCTGTCCAGTGCTATCGGTGCCACAAGTGGGGGCACAAGTCGTATGACTGTCCTGAAGGTGAACCAGCAGGTGGGAGAGGAGCTTATGTTGCCCAGTCAGAGGAAGCTGAGGCATTGCCTCAGGAAGTGGAGAACGCACCAGAGACAGGTGAAGCCTTGGTGCTGAATAAGGTGCTGTTAAAACCAGCAAAAGAAATTGCAGAACCTGACCAACGGAAGGCTTTGTTCCGAACAGTTTGCAAGTCACAAGGTAAGTGCTGCAAGCTGATCATTGACAGTGGAAGTATCGATAATTTGGTGCCTACGGAGATGGTGGAGAAATTGGGATTGAAAAAGCTGAAACATCCCACTCCCTACAAGGTGTCGTGGCTGCAGAAAGGACATCAACTGTTAGTTGATGAACAGTGTGAGGTAGAGTTCCAGATAGGCAGGTATAAGGACAAAATTATCTGCGGTGTTATGCCAATGGATGTCTGCCATATACTGCTAGGAAGGCCCTGGCAGTTTGACAAAAGTGCAGTTCATGACGGGAAAACAAACTGTTATAAGTTTGTCAAAGATGGGATCAAGCACACGCTTGTACCCATTAAAGAGAAAAGTACAGCAGAGACTAGTGGAGTAAAAGCGCTACTGATGGGCGGAAAAGAATTTCTAAAACAGATTGAAGACAATGATGTAAATTTTGCTGTCGTAAGAAGACCAAAGACAATGATACTGCACACACAGATTTCAGACTTACCCGAGGAAATCCAAAACATGTTGCAGGATTTTGGAGATATCGTGGTGGATGATCTTCCGGATGAACTACCCCCCAGGAGAGGTATCAGTCATTGTATTGACTTTATACCAGGGGCTAGTCTGTCGAATAAAGCAGCTTATCGCATGAGTCCTAAGGACAACGAAGAAATTAGGAAGCAGGTTCAGGAGTTGTTGGATAAAGGGTTGATTAGAGAGAGCATGAGCCCTTGTGCAGTTCCGACAGTTTTGGCCCCAAAGAAGGGAGGCGAGTGGCGAATGTGCACAGATTCTAGAGCCATTAATAAAATTACTATCAGGTACAGATTTCCATTGCCGAGAATGGACGATATGATGGATTGTTTGAGTGGGGCAGCTTATTTTTCGAAGATTGATTTGAAGAGTGGATATCACCAGATCCGAATTCGGGAAGGAGACGAGTGGAAGACAGCTTTCAAGACAAATGAAGGGTTGTACGAGTGGCTGGTGATGCCATTTGGGCTGAGTAACGCTCCCAGTACTTTCATGCGCTTGATGAATGAAGTACTGAAAGAATTCATTGGGAAGTTTGTAATTGTTTACTTAGATGACATACTGATTTTTAGTAAAACCAAAGAGGAACATTTCAGGCATGTTCGAAGTGTGTTGAGGAAGCTGCAGCAAAATAAGTTGCTGATAAATCTGAAAAAGTGTACCTTTTTCCAGCGGGAGTTAGTGTACCTGGGTTTTGTGATTGCAGAAAATGAACTGAAGATGGACCCAGAAAAGGTGGCAGCTATAGTTAGCTGGCCTTCTCCAAAGAGTTTATTTGAAGTCCGAAGTTTTCACGGACTAGCAAGTTTTTACAGGAAATTCATCAGGAATTTCAGTGAAATCTGCGCACCCATGCTGGATACAATCAAGAAGGAAAATCAACCTTTTCACTGGACAGAAGCAGTGGAGAACAATTTTCAGACCTTGAAAAGGAAGATCACAGAAAGGCCGATATTGAGACTGCCTGACTTTAACAAACTTTTTCAAGTTCGTTGTGATGCCAGTGTTACAGCCATTGGGGCAGTGCTTAGTCAGGAGGATAGACCGGTCACGTATTTCAGTGAAAAGCTGAACGAGAGTAGACAGAAGTACTCAACTTATGACAAGGAGTTCTACGCAATTATACAAGCGTTAAAGCATTGGAGACATTACCTGTTAGGTAATGAGTTTGTTTTATTTTCAGATAATTCTGCATTACAGTACATTATGCAGCAACATAAATTAAACCATAAGCATGCAGAATGGGTTGAGTATCTTCAGAGTTTCACGTTTGTGCTGAAACATATTAGTGGACAGGCGAACAAGGTGGCAGATGTGCTGAGTAGGAGGACCCTACTCTTACAGGAAATTACAATGCAGGTTTTGGGCTTTGAGCACCTGAGGGAACTGTATCAAACAGATGCAGATTTTAAGGAGGCCTATGAGGCCTGCCAAAACCCTCTATTGAGAAACAATAGTCCATGGTTGGACTACAATTTATAGAAAGGATTACTATCTAAGGGAGGACAGTTATGTATTCCTGACTGTTGTATGAGGGAGAAAATTATTCGGGAAAAACACAGTGGGGGTCTAGCCAGACATTTCTGTATAGACAAGACATTTTCGCAGGTTGAGCATTTTTATTTTTGGCCAAAGTTGCGACGGGACGTACAGAGGTACGTAAGCAGGTGTAAGATATGTCAACTGGCAAAGGGTCACAGTCAGAATACAGGTCTTTATTTGCCATTACCCATTCCGAGCAGACCGTGGGACTCCGTCAGCTTGGATTTTGTTTTGGGTTTGCCTAAGACACAACGGGGTTTCGATTCAGTAATGGTAGTGGTGGATCGGTTTTCAAAGATGGCACACTTTATACCTTGCAGGAAAACCAGTGATGCTACTCACGTAGCACACTTGTTTTTTACAGAGATCGTTAGACTGCATGGTCTACCAAGGTCCATCATTTCCGACAGGGACGTGAAGTTCACCGGACATTTTTGGCGAACCCTGTGGAAGAAGTTGGACACACAGTTACAGCTCAGCTCTGCTTACCACCCACAGACCGATGGGCAAACTGAAGTGGTGAATAGGAGTCTGGCAAATCTGCTACGAAGCTTAATAGGCGAAAATTCACGGATGTGGGACCGCGTGCTTGCTCAGGCGGAATTCGCATATAACGATTCACCTAATCGCAGCACCGGTCATAGTCCCTTCCAGATCTTTTATGGCATGCATCCACATGGAGTGCATGAATTGCTAGATTTAGGAAAACTCGAAAAACGAAGTGCTGATGGGGAAGATTTTGCCCAAGCCATGAGCGACTTACATGAGCAGGTAAAGCTGAAGTTGCAGGATAGCAGTCAAAAGTATAAGCAGTGAGCTGATTCAAAGTGACGGGAAGTTCAGTTTAATGTCGGAGATGAAGTCCTTGCACACTTGCGCAAGGAACGGTTTCCAAAACAGGAATATAATAAGCTGAAGTATAAAAAGATCGGCCCCTGCAAGATCATTCGCAAGTTTTCTGCAAATGCCTATGAGTTACAGTTTCCACCAGGGATAGGTATTTCTCCCATTTTTAACGTGGCAGATCTGTTCCCTTATGTTGCTGATCCTGAAGATAGCGCAACAGTGAAGCCAACACGGGACACCAGTTATGAGGAAAGTTCGTGGATGAGACAGATGCCTATGGCACAACCCCTTGAGATCGAGAGGATCCTCGACACACAAGTAGCCAGGCGCACACGCAGGAAGGAATATCTGCGGTACTTAGTCAAGTGGAAGGACCGTCCGATTGAGGATAGTTCATGGCTCGACGCGAAGCAGATACAGAAAACAGGTTATTCTGTCGACGACCTCATGGAACGGAGCCATGACTTTTTGCCACCTCGGGAGCCTGATGCAGGAGCATCCAGCTCCGAGGAGACAGAAGGCGGTTGACTGTCTCATGAGACACCAAATTACACGTATTGCTGGACAGGTTGTTAAAATTGTTTTTTATTTTATTTTATTTTTTATTATTTTCTTCATTATTCAGAAATTAGATAAAGACAGTAGGACTAGGGTTATGGATTGTTTTAGTTTAGCAGTTAGTTAGCAGTTTTTTATTTTCCTTTTAAAAGAACTGGCTAAACAGTTAGACAGATTCTGGTTGAACAGTTCAACCGAAAGCAAGAAACTGATTACCCTTGCAAGCATTTAAACAGAGAAAAGATAAGTTATAGGGTTTGAATCTCCAGCCAGAGAAGACAAGAAGAATGACAGTCTTTCTGTAACGAAAAATATTTGTCAACTTAAATCCACAGCAAACTATTTTATGCATTGAATTCCTGTGTTCATTTTATTGTTATTACTGATGTACATTGTAATTGGAAAATAGCTAAGAGTTGAAACCATTACAAATAGAAATGCATTGTAACCAATAGAACAAAGAACTGAATTCATTCCAGATAACTATGTACTGTAAACCCAAGACCAGAGGTTGAAACCCTCGCAGACAGAGAGTATTTTCAGCGTAAGGAGAAGCCATAGCTGTCCAGGACGAAGACAGAGTTTGCACAAGCAGAGAACGAAGGTCACAGCACACGAGGACCAAATTTTCCAGCGAAAGAGTAAAGAACATCCAGTCTCCATTATCAACATTCACCAACGAATTTCCAGGTAAAGCATACAATCCCATAGAATCATTTGAAAAGAATAAGAGTCTCTTTAAAGAAAACAAGAGTCGCTTTATTCAAATAAACTGTAAACCCACTGTCCATTACAAACAAAGAGTGCACAGAAGGGTTTCTGAGCCGAGCAGACAGTGCTCACATGACGACCAACTGTGAAACCCATTCTAACTAAAATAAAACATACAAAGAAATATTCGTGCCATGGAATGACAGAGCAGATTTTGGTAAAAACGACCCATGAGACTATAAGCACAAAAAGAGTGGGAACCAGGAACAAACAAAACCCTATTACGAAGCTAATGACAGATTCGTGGTCGGAATGACCCTACCCGTTTGGTTGAATCGGGACGGTTTTGTTTTGCTTCTCGAAATTGCAGAGAGCGAACCCTTGGTGGCCAGCAACCCTGGGTAACCTGCAAGAACAGAGGAGAAAGTGAGTTAGAATTTGGAAGTGTCAGAACCTGGAAGGAGAAGACGAGAATACATTGCAATAGAAATGAGACCACAAACATTATAGCGTTTACCTGTGATTGAAGAGGCGGCGTTGTGAGAGGAGGCCGAAATTGACAGTCAGAACCTGATAACGAGGAGCAGAGTACATAAGAGTCTGAGAAATGTGCAGGGTAAGTTAAAGCATGGAAAATTAACTTACCTCGGATGCAGAAATGGTCAAATGATCCGAGCCATGAGCGTGGAGCCGAAGGACCATCCTGTCACACCCAAAAGAACAGTTACAAAACCAGAGTAAACAAACCTACAAACCCATTACAGTCCAGAGCAACAGGGTCGACTTAGTTCGACTACAAAAACAGTCATACCATAAGCACAGAACAGGAAATCGACAGGGTTGTCGTTCTCAGTGAAGACCTCGTCGCACAGAACAGGAAAAAAACCGGGAGGCATCAACATAACCTCGGCAGAGCAGAACGGAGAGCCTGCAACACAAGTGAACAAGTGAAAGTGACAGTAGATCGAGGGTAGGGTTTGTCAAAAGGCGGGAGGTGACCGGATTGAGAAGATCGACAGGTGGCGCCCAAGGACCAGTGAAAAGGACGGTAAATAATTGCAGTGAGATTGCAAAGTGGATCCGATCCATGGACTTTCGGATCATATTTAATATAACAACGCAAAAACTGAAATGTTAAGAATAACATTAATGTGTGTATTAACCCATAGTTGAAAAGATAAGTGGGACCTGCAACCTATCACGGTTACCAACAAGTGTTGATTTAATATTACGCACAGTTGGAGGGCTGGGCTATCAGTTCCTTTAGATACTTACTTTGGGTGATCAAAGTTTTACCATATTTCCTCTGGACATCAGTTCCTAAAGACTAAATTACTTATACATCTCTCCAAGATTCTTCATTCTAAATTCTTGTGAGAGCTATTTTTTAATTTCATAAATAAAAACTGTAGCACTTCTCTTTATTATTAAATCATTACCATACAATGAAATCAAAGCAACATTTTCATATGCATATTTTTATATAAAAAGGCTCAAATCACTCTCACTTTATATAAAGAAAAAGAGTTTATTAGTTTTATATATTGTGATCTTGAAGCTTGTTCGAAACCATATGGTTCTCTATTTAACTTACATACAATATATTATTGTCCCTAGATTTTAAAAGCTTCTAATAGAACAAGGTACATTTCTTCTTTTAATTCACCATTAAAAAATGATGAGTTGATATCCATATAATTTATGTCTGAGTTGTGCTTAGTATCTAATCAAATTATAAATTTAATGGTATTCATTTCAACTATAGGTGCAAATGTGAATAGCCTTTTCCAATCAATTTAACTTTAAAATTTTCTAAATTACCATTATATTTGAACTTAGATTTGTACATCCATTTTTTCATGTAGTTGAGATAGCTCCAAGTGATGTTTTTCACAATGGATTCCTATTTCTTTTATATTACATTCACTTATTATTTATGATTGTTTTCGTTCTAAAAATCTAAAGGTTCTTCCAAACTCATGAATTGAGAAATCGAAGTGTAATATTTATACTTAATTGGTGTCTTTATTTATATTGTTATCATTATAATGTCTAACTACTTAATGGGGCATCGCCACTTTGCCTTGGTGTATTCTTGTTGTTATTTATAACTTATGTGCTATTTTAAAATTCAACATCATGATCTTAATATTCACTTTCTTTGAGTTTGGCACTTTCAATGTATTTTTCAAGATGTTTTCATACATATTAAAGTCATCATCTACATACTAGTGAAAAATAGAATCTTTACTTTCAATGAACTTATAGAAATATGTTTATACACAACCATCATGTTCAACGTCCTCAACTCTAACAACTAGGATACCTTTCACCATATCTTTTCTTTTAGGTAAACTATATCTCTTAGATTTAAACTTCCCTACTTCTAAGTGCCAAATTACTTCTACAGATAAACTTGTAGATACTAATATTGCCAACTCTACACATCAACATCAAGATTGTACATGCCTCCAATTTGAATCCTTTTGGGATGACTTTATAGTGTTATTGTGTATCTTTCACTTTACAACTAAACTTCACATATTCAAGCTTGAAATCTTAATCCATGATTGCTAAAATTGAGATTAAATTTATATTAATCCTTCATAGATATGTTGCACTTTTTATTTGTTTCACATGAACATTTGAGAAATTTATAGATCTACATCACCATATCATTTTATTTAATAAAATATATCATCAACTAAAAATATTTTAAAACAATTAATTTTCTCATGATAATTTTAAACCAATCTCCAAATTACAATTCAGATGAATATGTGCTCTTGAATCTATGAGCCATGCATGTTTCTATTTATAGGGTATATTTAAAATATAATTTTAGATTTTATAGGTCATCACTTACTTCTACTTCTTTATCAAAGAAGCCCCCTATTGTACTATATATTTGGACATATTAAGCTTATCCCTATAACATTCATAAGCATAGTTTCTAAGCTTATAATAATAGTTACATGTATCATTAGTCTTTCATGAAATCCCACCTTGACATAGTTCCACTTCCACCAAATTTTTTATTTTGTTCTATACCCATGGATTTCCTTTCAATAGTTGCTTGGCTTTAGCGACAAAGCTTGACCTAAATTTTGAACTCTCTAATGACACTCTTCTTCCTTTCCTTTTCTTGCATAAAAAAGTCATCAAAAGAAGGTGCTTTATATACTAATGATAAATACTTTATATTTATACAACGTACCATTTGATGTTATTCTTGACCAATATTATCTAATTATTTTTAAATATTTAAATGATATGTTATTCTGAATCAATATTATCTAATTATTTTTAAATATTTAATTCTAAATAAATAATAATTAATATTTTATATCTTTTTTATTTTAATTGAAAAATTAAAAAATATACCCTTTTTTGTATTCATTGTGTTATATAAATCTTTTTATTGCTGTTATTTTTTACTTGATATATTGTGTTTCCTTCCTGCAAAATGAAAATATCTTTCACAATTATTTTCCAAAGATAAATCTTAAACTAAAATTACAATAGCACTTGATTTAGCTTTATTTTTACCAAAAATTATCCATAAATTATATCTTTAAATTGATCTTAACTATATCTCAATTTATTTTCTTTAAATATAAATGTGTTAAACTTCACATATCTTTTTTAAAGAAGTAGCCAAAGAAATAAAATAACCAAAAAGAAATAAATACAATTTATTTGTAATAAACAATTACGTCACATTTAATAACACCATCGATGGGTTCTATCAACGATCTAATTATATCATAATATTTTTCTATCACATTTCTTCATTCATTTCTAACAACTAGGTTCTAATAACTTGGTCCGTTACCCAAATTTTAAACAAATTTCTAAACCAATAATTATCATAAGAAAGTCAAACAAATCAGTAAACGGAGCGTTTATTTGAATCACCGAAATATGGCATCGTAGGACATAACTTACAAAATATTTTGCATATATACATACACGTATACTCCACAATATTTAGCATATATGCATATGTATATTTCCCAATAATTATGCATATGAATATTCCACAACTTGAGGAAATTTTGGCATCCCAATGGACCCTCTTTTCCATCCCCCAGACATTGGTAAATTCTTATACGAATGGCTTACCGAAATTATGTTACATATATTAATTTCTATGAACATCATCTTGACAATGTCTATATAAACAAACTATGTCACATTCTAAGATAATGCATAATGCCCGATATAAAGTATATACAAAATATGCTGCACGCCAGCTCTGTGCTCATGATCTTCTGAAATATATTTATAAAGCTCCAAGCGTGCTGGGGTTTCAACGATGCTGTCCAGCCTTGGCTTCCATGAAGACTGCCGACTGGCATCTTGACTCGAGGGAGCTACGACGTCATTTTCCATCACGATGTTGACGTGCTTGGCGGAAAGAAATGAAGCGAGGTCTTCTTTTCTGAGTCGAAGCTTGACACGCACGGTCGATCTGTGAGTGGAGCAGGAAGAAGAAACAATCCTGACGCCGCCTCTATTAATTTTATTCACCACATGATCATCAGCTTTTTCTTGTTTTCTAATTGAATCTGTGGCTGTGCCTGCAGAAGACGGTGGCTGTATCCTGGAGCTGGTTGTCACAAAGTGCCCTCTATTGGTATTCTTCTCGTAACTTCTGAATTCATCATGTGAGAGTGGTAGAGGAATGAGATAATAGAGATGACCACGTACAAGCCCTGCCCTTTCTGGAAGAGGAAGATGGCCGATTCCAAGGCCACCAAAGGCGGCTGCCTCAAATATCACATGGTTTGGATAATCGATGAGTATTTCCTTCACAGAAAGAGGACTCCGCAGCTTCATCACCGTTCCGTCGGCTTTCATGATCTTTATCCATCGACGAAGACGGTCGACTCCTCGTCGTATTAGCGTGAGCAAGTTAACCATTCTGCTCTGTATTGTATCGTAATCCCAGGGACCCTATTCTTCGTATGTTTTTATAGAGAAGTTACAGTGGGTATAAGGTTAGGTAAAGGATAGTTTGAGTGGATTGCCATCGCTGTAGTACCGAACACAGAGAAAGCTTATCCTAACACGTAGGCTGGGTATTTCAATTAACTCATCAATCTGCCTTGTACAATAAAACTTGTACCAGGCCAAGATGATTTTTGTGAACCTATCCACAAGATCAACTCCAAATGTTTTAACGTAGTGTTGACTGCACTTCCATGTTTCGCTTTCTTATCATACATTGTTATATTAGCGGCCGGGAGGAATCTTTTGCTGAAGCTCCGTTTCACACTGTCATCAAGTAGATTTTTCTGATGTGGCATGGAGGGGGAATCTTTTTAGTCGTATCCCCTTTCACATTGGGAGCATCAGGTTTTCGGGAGTTGGCGGGGAATAGACAAATAAGGTTTTCGGCAGTTGACGGATGTGGGAAAGAGTGACATAATCTGGAAAATATTGGCAAGATTTTGATATATTTTTGGTTGGAATTTTGGAAAATTCGGGTTACGAGTTTTCGATATTGTTGAATTTATTTCAACCCTAAAAAACACTATATTTTTTCATCAAACACTATATTCTTTCATCGCCCTCATTCAAGTAAGGTTGACTTTGGTGACTTGGCATTCTCTTTGTAAGTAGACATTGCAAAACATTATTCTCTTTTATTCAGAAAAAAATATATTTTTTTCAAATGAAAAAAACACACTAACTTCCATTGATGATGTAATTCTTAGTACATAGTTTTTTCCCATTTCTCTTACTTTTCAGATTTGCTACAGTCCTGCATAATTAAAACAAAAAAAAAATATATTTTATGACCCCATCAAAACTTCTGTTATACATCAGTACAATATCAAGTCGAGTGAGTAGTAATCGTATAGGCCTCATTCCAGCACGTGCCTTCATAAGTTGAACCTGTCATTAAAATAGGTTACTACAAGTGTCAACTGTGTAAAGCGATCCAAAATTGAAGAGTGAAATAAGGAGGCAAAATAAAATCATCATATTGTGATGATCCCCGAGCGTGGTAGAATCCCCTCCGCAAAAGCAGAAGATTTGATCTTACCGGGATCACCATTGCATTTTTCTTTAGAAATACCATCTGCTACGGAGTTTTGTTTTCTTTAAATGTGTGTGAAAGAGGTTCTCTTGAACGTACTAATCAACATCCTTATGCGACACATCGAATATGTGAGAGGGCAACACGAGGATCTCATTAGCACCCAATCTAATATCACTTTGGAGTCACTTAATATGTTAATTTTTACGATCTCCATCCACTTTGTTGGAATTTCTGATAATTCCAGAACAAATACTTAGAAAATAATACTCTCCAAACACAGAGAATAAAATTTGTTTACTGCTGGACATAGATTGCATAAAAATGCTTTTCATTAAACATAAAACAATCCTATTACAAACTGATGTCTTTCCACTGCTGGGAGATTACAAAATGTGTGTCTCACTGCTTCACACGCAGTGTTGTTCCAAAACTCTGCTCTCTCTCTCTCTCTAAAACACACTTACAGTGCTCTCTGTTTTCTTCGTTGAATGTTCTCTGTTTTCTTCGTTGTGTTTTTTTTTCTCTGCCTGCGGACTTTTTTCACAATACACATCAATACTCTGTTGTTCAACATATAAAACCACAATCAGCATCTTACCATCTTTTTCTTTGATGTATAATGTGGGTTCTCCTTCACATTTCTCAAATCCATTCTCTAGTAGATAGAAATCTATCCTATTGTACCATGCTCTTGGTGCTTTCTTCAGCCCATAAAGAGATTTCTTTAATCTGCAAACTTTGTGCTCTTGACCCTTTTTCTCATAGCCTAGAGGTTTTTCAACATAAACCTCTTCCATTAACACTCCATTTAAAAATGTTGATTTTACATCCATTTGGTAAACCATCCATTTGTTTTGTGCTGCTATGGACAACACTTCTCTCACTGTTTCCATTCTTGCAACTGGTGCAAATGTTTCCTCATAGTCTCTTCCATGTTGTTGCTTATATCTATTGACAACAAGTCTGGCCTTGTGTCTTTCAATTTTACCTTCAACATTGCTTTTGGTCTTGTAGATCCATTTAACTCCAATGATTTCTTTACCTTTTGGGAGTTCAACCAAATCCCATGTTTTGTTCTTCTCTATTGCATTAATTTCTTCATCCATGGCCTCTATTCATTTTCTATCTTTTATTGCTTCCTCAAAATGAATAGGATCATCAACATGACAATAGAAAGCAAATAAGGAATTCATACCTTCATTTGCTGTCTCTTGCTCATAAATTTCATTGAAATTTCTAAATCTTGTTCCTCTTTCATTTGATGTACTTGTGCTTGAAGTAGCACTCAAATCTACTCCATTTGATGTGCTTGGAGAATCACTTTCATTTCTTCTTGATGCAGGGGCATTAGACACTAGCCAACAATGTAGGAATTTTGTCCACATGTTGTGGCTAGGAGGGATCAAAATCATTTGAATTTGTACTAGCAAGGTGTCAATACCTTAGCTGCGTGTTGCATTTAGGTCAGTTAGAGTTAGTAGAAGTCGAATAGCTTTAAGTTCAGTCCATATGTTATGTTCAGTTATTCGAATGAATGTAGTTAGGCCTTTTGTTAGATTAGAAAAGGTCCTCAGCGAGGAACCGAAGAGACACATAATAATACATATAAATTGTATTCTTCGGATGCATAAAAGGGGGGGAGATTTCTGCAGTAGAATCTATGTGTTAAGAATTTCTTCCCGTTGAATAAATTTCAGTGCTCGTTGATTATCAAATTGTCTTGAATTGATCTTTGTGAGGGAAATTGTTTAATTGCGAGGTGGTTGAACACTATTCTGTGTATAATTGTTGAATAGAGTTGCTGTGTAATCTTCGCATGCCTCTCTATCCATTGTTGATCGTAGATTTCTCTTGAATGGTCAGAATTATCTTCGTTGAGATAGACCCTTGTAAGAAACCTTGAAGGGATGTACTTGACCTTGTTGTAGGTGTCGAGTCGTGTGTATGCCTCGAGTCTTTGAAAGAGTGCACTAGTAGTGTGGTTGCCCATAGAACTGTGGACTTCTGGTCGTAGTGGAAGAAATCACTTATAAGAGAAATAGACTTGTTTTGTTGTTAATTGAAAATCCTGTCCCGAGGTTAGACCCTGAATTAGTGAACCGGAGAGCATACAAGGAGTAGTGATAACCCCAGTGGGACCCCGGCCAATTCAACATTCGACGAACGGTTGTCCCTTTTAACCGCGCATTTGAGATATTTATATTTGAGCTGAGACACGATCTATGCCTAGGGCGACCTTGCGTGGCCTTAAGTATCCAGTTTGGAGATACGCCTCATCGCTGTGCTCTCATCGCGCGGTGTAGCACGGCCGGCGAAGTCGATGGTGATGTGCAGCTGAATGGGTGGCTCATGGCAGTCGCTCTCAAAAGAGCTAGGGAGATAAGCCAAGGTATGGACATTGAATTACATTGAATTCCGTCGATTGTATAGGTGGGCCCGGGCCTAAGGGTTGTCATAAGTGTTTTGATTGTAATGAGTCGGGCTATTGATGTAAAGTCCTGAAGGTGGAAACCTTAGTTATAAGGTTCGACGATAGAGTTGAAGTTTGTTTAAATGTTACCAAAGGTCTTAACATTGGAATGAATACAATATAATTTGCATACGTATATGACTGTGTGTGTGGGTTTCAGGAGCACAAGTAACAATATATAGGTGGCTTATAACCAAAGTTGGTTATGGTATTTATTTGTCAATTTATCTGAAATTGATAAATAAATTTGTAAAAGAGATTGAGAAGAATTCTTGTGTTGAATTAAGCTAAATAAAGGGGCTCATGTACAGAAATTAGAGACCAGTTCTCCTTGGGGGCCAGATTCAATTTTGTTGCTGTCAGACGTGGTATCAGAGCTACTTTTGAGTTGTTTTTTCAGAGAATTAACATGGCAATCCGAGTTGGTAGAGGTGCTGGCAGAAGGAGAGGCATACCTATTGCCAATGCAGAAGTGTTGGAGACCTTGCAGAGGTTTGAAGCCAGAATGGATGGCATGGAGCTAGGATAGCCCAGAGATCCTGAAGAAATTAGTGAACCTGAATTAGAGAAAGCTGGAGAAAATGCTGAGATTCCTCCTGACATGAGGCTCCTCAAAACTGTTCTGGGGTCTGCAGTTAAGCCCAGGATTGAAGTGTCAAGTTTTGCAGGAGGACTAAATCCAGAAGAGCTGGTGGACTGGATTAATGAAATGAACAAGTGCTTTGACTATGAAGAAATGAGCGAAGATAAGAAGGTCAAGTTTGCTGTAACAAAGCTGAAGGGACATGCTGCACTTTGGTGGGATGGAGTGCAAGCAGAAAGAAGGAGAGCTCGCAAACAACCTATCAAAAGCTGGACCAGAATGATGGCTAAGTTAAAATGTAAATTCTTGCCTAGTGATTATCAGCTAACATTGTTTAGGCAAATGCAGAACCTGAGACAGAGGTTGTTGACAGTAAGGGAATACACAGAAGAATTCTATAAAGTAAGTATAAGAGCTAGACAGTTTCAGGACACACCAGAGAAGACTGCCAGATATGTGAATGGTCTCAAGCTGGAGATCCAAGATGAAATCAGTCTTCTGTCTCCTAAGACAGTTGAAGAGGCCTATCAGATGGCCTTGAAAGCAGAGGAGAAACTCCTAAGGAAGTAGTCTTTCAAAGGGAGAGGTACTTTCCGTGGAAAGGGAGGTCAGGGTGGTAGAGGAAAGCCTGCTACACCTACAGATGGAGCTAATAGTAGCTCACCTTAGAATGCATCTACAGAGGGTGATGCAAGAGGCAGAAGGGGTTATTACAGAGGAAGAGGAGGCAGAGGCAAAGGTAGAGAATTGAGGTGCTATAGAAGTCATCAAGTGGGATACAAGCACTATGAGTGCCCAGAGAATATGGGTGCTGGTCCAAGGAATGCTATTGTTGCTCAGGCTGGAGAAGAGGCAACAATTGAAGAAGAAATCCTACCAGAGAGGGGAGAATCATTGGTGGTCAATAAGGTCCTGTTGAAACAAACTAAAGAGGTCACTGAGCCTGCACAAACGAAGACTTTGTTTAGGAGCATATGCAAAGTCTAGGGGAAATGCTGCCAGCTAGTCATTGATAGTGGCAGCATAGAAAATTTGGTTTCCATTGAGGTGATAGAGAATTTGAAGCTCAAGACAAGGGAGCATCCAACTCCCTACAGGGTGTCCTGGCTGCATAAAGGGCACCAGATGATTGTAAAGGAACGGTGTGAGATAGAGCTGCAAATGGGCAACTAAAAAGACAAAGTCCTGTGTGATGTGATGCCCATGGATGTGTGTCACATACTGCTCGGTAGACCTTGGTAGTTTGACAGAGCAACAGTGCATGATGGAAAGAAGAACACTTACAAGTTCTTCAAGGATGGGGTACATCATACATTGATACCCATGGAAGAAAGAGAACCATCAAGCAGAGTGGATGATCCAAAGACCTTGTTGCTGAGAGGGAAGGAATATCTACAGCTGATTGAAGAAGAAGAGGTAAGCTTTGATTTAGTTTGCAAGCCTAAGGTAGTTCTTACTTCTACAAATATTTCTGATTTGCCAATAGAAATCCAAGAGATGTTAGACAGTTATTGTGACATTGTTGTGGATGATTTACCTGATGAGCTACCGCCTATGAGAAATAGCAGCCATCAGATAGATTTTATCCCTGGTTCAATTCTTCCAAATAAGGCAGCCTACAGAATGACTCCCACAGAAAATGAGGAAATTAGGAAGCAAGTACAGGAATTGGTGGACAAGGGACTGATCAGAGAAAGTTTGAGTGCATGTGCAGTGCCAGCAGTATTGAGCCCAAAGAAAGATGGAGGCTGGAGAATGTGTATTGATTCCAGAGCAATCAATAATATAACAATCAGGTACATATTCCCTTTGCCCAGAGTTGAGGATTTAATGGGTTGTTTGAGTGGTGCCAAATATTTTTCAAAGTTAGATTTAAAAAGTGGATATCATCAGATTAGAATAAAGGAGGGTGATGAATGGAAGACTGCCTTTAAAACGAATGAAGGATTGTATGAATGGATGGTAATGCCTTTTGGTTTGTCTAATGCACCTAGCACTTTTATGAGACTTATGAATGAAGTGTTGAAAGAATTCATTGGTAAATTTCTGATAGTATATCTAGGTGATATATTAGTTTTCAACAAAACTAAAGAAGAACATCTAAGGCATCTTAATTATGTCTTGAAGAAGCTGCACCAAGAGAAACTGCTGATAAACTTAAAAAAATGCTCATTCATGAAGGAAGAGTTGGTGTATTTGGGATTTTTTATCTTTGTAGAAGGGCTGAAGATGGACCCAGAAAATGTTAAGGCAATTATGGAGTGGCCTTCACCCAAAAATGTCTTTGAGGTAAGAAGTTTCCATGGACTTGCCAGTTTTTATAGGAAATTCATAAGAAACTTCAGTAAGATTAATGCACCCATCATTGAGAAAATAAAAAAGAGTAAACAACCATTTAAATGGACTGCTGAAGCAGAAAGAAACTTTAAACTTTTGAAGCAAAAGATAACTGAAAAGTTTATGTTGATTCTGCCTGATTTTGCGAAACCATTTCAAGTGAAGTGTGATGCCAGTGGAGAAGCCATTGGAGCTGTGCTGAGTCAAGATGATAGGCCTTTAGCTTATTTCAATGAAAAGCTGAATGACACTAGAAGGAAGTATTCCTCTTATGAGAAGGAATTCTATGCAGTTGTTCAGGCATTGAAAAAGTGGAGGCATTATTTAATGTCCAAAGAATTTTTATTATACTCTGACAATCATGCTTTGCAATACATTGTACAGCAGCCCAAGTTAAATCATAAGCATACCAAATGGGTTGAGTACCTCCAAATTTTTAATTTTTTTTTGAAACATATAAGTGGCCAAGCAAATAAAGTAGCTGATGCTTTGAGTAGGAGGAACATGCTTGTTCAAGAGACCAATTTTGAAGTTGTAGGATTTGATTTTCTCAAAGAACTGTATAAAACAGATTCAGATTTTAAGGAAGCATTTGAAGCATGTTGTAACCCTATTCTAACAGATAGAAGCTAGTGGCTAGATTATTTCTTGCAGGAGGACTTACTATTCAGGAGAAACCAACTGTGTGTACCAAAATGTTCCATGAGAGAAAATTTTATCAAGGAGAAGCATGGTGGTGGACTTGTTGGGCACTTTGGTACCGATAAAACTTATGAACAGCTGAGTCACTTCTATTATTGGCCCAATATGAGAGCAGAAGTGGACAAGTTTGTGAAAAATTGAAAAATCTGTCAATCTGCCAAGGGAAGGATCCAGAATGCAGGATTGTACACTCCCTTGCCTATTCCAGACAGGCCTTGGGACATGGTGAGTATGGATTTTGTTCTAGGATTGTCCAAGACTCAGAGAGGGAATGATGTAGTCTTTGTTGTAGTGGACAAATTTTCCAAAATGGCACATTTTATTCCATGCTATAAAACTAGTGATGCCACCCATGTTGCTAACTTGTTTTTCAAAGAATTTGTTAGGTTGAATGGGTTTCCCAAGAGTATTGTTTCAGACAGAGACACCAAATTTGTGGGCCATTTTTGGAGGAAATTGTGGAAGAAACTTGGTACCAACTTGAGTTTCAGCTTAGCTTATCATCCTTAGACTGATGGACAAACTGAGGTAGTGAATAGAAGTCTGGGAAATTTGTTAAGAAGTATTACAGGAGAGCATCCCAAGCAGTGGGATCATATTTTGCCCCAGGAAGAATATGCATATAATGACTTACCAAACAGAAGCACAGGGCAGAGTCCATTCCATATTGTTTATGGAATGCACCCTAGAGGAACATCAGAGTTAAGAAATCTGGCAAAGGCAGAACTGAGGAGTGTTGATGGCGACGAATTTGCTTTAGAAATCTAAGCCATACATGAACAAGTGAAACAATAGCTACAAGGTAGCAGCATCAAATACAAAGGTAGAGAAAACTTGAGTAGAAGAGAAGTCCATTTTGAAGTAGGAGATCTGGTTTTGGCACACTTGAGAAAGGACAGATTCCCAAAGAAGAAGTATAGCAAACTGAAGTTTAAAAAGATTGGGCCATGCAAGATACTTAGAAATTTTTCTGCTAATGCTTATGAGATTGAATTGCCTCCTGATGTTGGAATATCTCCCATTTTTAATGTTGCATATTTGTACAAGTATGAAGATGAAGGTGCAGAAGAAGGACCAGACAGAGGAAGATGCCACTTGGATGACTGAAGTAATGTTGCAGAAGATAGGCAGATCAGTGGAGGAGCTCATGGACAAGAGTCCATGAAGAAAATTGCCCTCGAGAGTCTGATGCAGGGGCATTAGACACTAGCCAACAATGTAGGAATTTTGTCCACATGTTGTGGCTAGGAGGGATCAAAATCGCCCGAATTTGTAATAGCAAGGTGTCAATACCTTAGCTGCCTATTGCATTTAGGTCAGTTAGAGTCAGTAGAGGTCGAATATCTTTAAGTTCAGTCCATATGTTATGTTTAGTAATTCGAATGAATGTAGTTAGGCCTTTTGTTAGATTAGAAACGGTCCTCGGCGAGGAACCAAAGAGACACATAATAATACATATAAATTGTATTCCCTGGATGCATAAAAGGGGGGGAGATTTCTGTAGTAGAATCTGAGTGGTAAGCAATTGCTTCCTGTTGAATAAATTTCAGTGCTCGTTGATTACCAAATTGTCTTGAATTGATATTTGGGAGGGAAATTGTTTAATTGCGAGGTGGTTGAACATTGTTCTGTGTATAATGGTTCAATAGAGTTGCTGTGTAATCTCCGCATGCCTCTCTGTCCATTGTTGATTGTAGATTTCTCTTGAATGGTCGGAATTAGCTCTGTTGAGATAGACCCTTGTAAGAAACCTTGAAGGGATGTACTGGACCTTGTTGTATGTATGCCTCGAGTCTTTGAAAGAGCGCACCAGTAGTGTGGTTGCCAATAGAACTGTGGACTTCTGGTCGTAGTGGAAGAACCCGCTTATAAGAGAAATATAATTGTTTTGTTGTTAATTGAAAATCTTGTCCCGAGGTTAGACCCTGAGTTAGTGAACCGGAGAGCATACAAGTAGTAGTGATAACCCTGGTGAAACTCCGGTCAATCACTGTTCAAAATCTGGAAGCAGTTTGATCGCGCTGCCTTTGTAGGATAAGCTGTATTTCCAATTCGAACGCGATATATGCCATAGGCTGACACGTGGCCTTAAGAGGTTTGGAGATACCACCCTCATCACTCCCTCATTGTGCATTAACTGTCGATGGCGAAGTTAGCGCGATATTGACGTACACCATCCGATCGGAGGCTGGCTCATCGAACGGTGATCGCTCTCAAAAGAGCTAGGGAGATAAGCCAAGGTATGGACATTGAATTACATTGAATTCTATTGATTGTATAGGTGGGCCCGGGGCCTAAGGGTTGTCATTAGTGTTTTGATTGTAATGAGTCAGGCTATTGATGTAAATTCCCGAAGGTGGCAACCTTAGTTATAAGGTTCGACGATAGAGTTGAAGTTTGTTTAAATATTACCAAAGGTCTTAACATTGGCATGAATACAATATAATTTGCATACGTATATGACTATGTGTGTGGGATTAAAGAACACAAGTAACAATATATAGGTGGCTTAACCAAATTTGGTTATGGATTTTATTTGTCAATTTCTCTAAAATTGATAAATAAATTTGGAGAAGAGATTGAGAAGACTTCTTGTGTTGAATTAAGTTAAATAAACGGGCTCATTTACAGAAATTAGAGACCAGCTCTCCTTGGGGGGAAGATTCAATTTTGTTGTTGTCACTTCTCAAGGGTGTTCTTACTCTTGCTTGAGGTGTCCTTTACTATCCTTGTGTTGGTGGAGGTGGTGGTTCCGATGAGGTATTATTTCAGCCACATTTTCCTCATCTTCATCATGAGACAAACAACTTTTGACATTGACTGTTTTCTCAATGCTTCCATCCCATGCTTCTTCTTCCATGAATTGCACATCTCTGCTTATAAAAAATTTCTTTGTGGATGGGTTATATAATCTATATCCCTTGGAATCTTCACAATATCCAAGGAAGATACACTTCTCCCCCTTACTATCCAACTTCTTCCTCAACTGATCTGGAATGTGTGCATAAGCCACACACCCAAAAACTCTCATGTGGGTGACTCCATGTTTTCTTCCACTCCATGCTTCTTCTAGAACTCTATTCATTAAAGCTTGTGTTGGGAATCTATTTAAAATATACACAACACAATTTGTAGCTTCTGCCCAATACTCATTTGGCAAGTATTTTTCCTTCAGCATACTTCTCACCATTTCCATTATGGTTTGATTCTTCCTTGCAGCAACACCATTTTTCTGCGATGTGTACCAAGTTGTAAACTGTTTGTGTATGCCATTTTCTCTGCAAAAACGTAGAAATTATTTTAAGATATACACACCTCCTCTATCAGTTCTAAGAACTTTGATATGCTGCCCACTTTGTTTCTCTACTAGAGCTTTAAAATGGAAAAAAATTTCAAAGACTTCGCTTTTATATTTCAAGAAATAAACCCATACTTTCCTTGTGAAATCATCAATGAAGGTCAGCATGTAATTGCTGCCTGAAACTGATGTTGTTTTCATTGGCCTGCATAAATATGAATGAATAATTTCTAAGGGTGCTTTCGCCCTTATGCTCTTTTCTGATGGAAAGTTTTCTCTGTGTTTTTTGCCCAAGATGCAATCTTCACATAGGCTGTCTGGTTTCTCTATCAATGGTAGTCCTCTTACCATTCCTTTTCTGTGCATCAAATTCAGACCTCCGAAATTATGATGTCCAAATCTCAAGTGCCATAGCCAATTCTCATCTTTCACTTCCTTCTGAAAGACCTCTCGAGTTACAACTGCTATATTCTTCCCTTTTCCCTTCAAGTTTGTATTGAGCTTGAGTGGAAACACTCTATTGCTAGTCATTTGTATTTCGGCAATAATCTTCTTGCTTGGAGGTATATCCATTATTAAAAACTACATTGTAACCTTTGTTTATGAGTTGCCCAACGCTCAAAAGATTACACTTCAAGCCAGGAACATAGTACACATCTGGCACAAATTTCTGCTCACCTTTTTTTGCACGTATACTAACTCTTCCTTTTCCCTTGACATATATCTTAGTATCAGTTCCTGTTGTTACTACAGATTTAACTTCTTCATCAAGATTGGCAAACATTTCTATGTTTCCAGTCATTTGATTACTGTAGCCTGAGTCTAAGAACCATACATCATCCTGCCTATCTTGTGCTACATTACATGTTAACAACACATTCCTTGGGTTCTTTTCTTCTCTTGCTACATTAGCATTCTGCCTATTATTCATGTCATTTTTATTTTTCCTACACTCATTGGCATAGTGCCCATATTTTTTACAATAATAACATTGGACATTGGATTTTTCATGCCATTGTCCTTGAGAATGTTGATGTCCACCTTGCTGGTTGCTGCTTTGGCCATGGCTTTGATTCTAACTGTTGCTCCTTCCATGTGAATGTGAGAGTTGTTTCTTCCTTCTCTGTTTTGCCTTCTGCCTCTTCCTCTTCCTCTGCCTTGACCTCTTCCTCTCCAAAAGGCATCTGGGTCTTGAAGGCATGCTCTAGAGATGGGTTTACTAATCTTCCCAATCTTTGTTCATGAGTCATCAATGATGCATGAAGTTCATCTACTGTGAACTTTGAGAGATCCTTTGTCTCTTCAATAGTGGTTACAATAACATCAAACCTTGAGGGTAGGCTCCTCAATAGTTTCTCTACAATCCTTCTTTCCTCAAGTGTCTCTCCATGAGACCTTATCTGATTGACCATTCCAATCACATGTGTGAAGAATGAATCTATGTTATCAGACTCTTTCATACAGAGAGTTTCAAAATCTCTCCTCAGAAATTGTAGTTTTGTTGTCTTCACTTTCTCCATACCTTGATAGGCTATCTTAAGAGTATCCCATGCATCCTTGGATCTCTTAGCTGCTGTTATCCTTGGAAATACACTCTCATGTACTTCTTGATAGAGATAGAAGAGGGCTTTAGAGTCCTTCTTTCTATTTCTCTTCAGCAGATCCTTCTCCACCCATGTTAAGGCATTATACTTGTGTTCATCAATTGGTTCTTCAAAACTGTCTTCAACAAATTCCCATAAGTCTTGGGAGGAAAACAGAGCTCTCATGGTAATGACCCAATAATCATAGTTCTTCCCATTAAATTGGGGAATCTGAGTATTTCCAATACTCATATTGGTGCTTGGTCCAACCATTACTTACTAACTAAACTCTGAAATAAACTTGACTGTGTTTTTCAAACAAACTGTCTTTCCTTCTTTAGAAGAGAAAAATTTGTCTCTGAGGACTGCTCTTTTAAAGAAAAAAAGAACTCTGTTTTTCTAAGAAATACCTGGACTATAATTCTGTTGGGCTTGCTGGAGTTCTGTTGGTGAACTGCTGCAATAAATCCTTCTTCCTTCAGCTTCTTTGAGTCCACCTTCAAAGATCCTGGATGAGCTCTGATACCATGTTGTAATTTCTAATAATTCCAGAACAAATACTGAGAGAATAATACTCTCCTTCAAACACAGAGAATAAATTATTTTTTCTTACTGCTGGATAGAGATTGCATAAAAATGCTTTTCATTAAACATAAAAAATCCTATTACAAACTGATGTCTTTCCACTGCTGGGAGATTACAAAATGTGTGTCTCACTGCTTCACACGCAGTGTTGTTCCAAACTCTGCTCTCTATCTCTCTAAAACACACTTACAGTGCTCTCTGTTTTCTTTGCTCTATTTTATTTTCTTTGTCTGCGGTCTTTTTTCACAATACACAACAATACTTTGCTTTCTAACACACTTAATACACCTTCTACTATAAAATACACGGTTAAAAATACTTTATAGCCTTCTGTTTTTTTTTAACTTTTTACAATGCACACACTGCATATGTATTTCCTGCTTTTTACTTTTCATTACATTAATTATATATATTGTAAATATAAAATATTTACAATATATATTATAAATCACGTATGTTCTGAGTTCAAACCAAAAGTTCCACAGTAAATAAAATTTACTCAAAGTTAAAAACTTAAAAAAAACATACATTTCCGTAAATAAAAATTAAAAAAAAAAACATTAAAACAAATGTTCATTCCATTATGCTTTCCATGGGGTGCTTGGAGAGAATTTAACCCAGCTCTTTTATCCCCCCGGAATGGCTTTGGTGGGTCCACGAGATGGGAGTGATGTCACCAATTCTAGCGGGTACTCTTCCCCTTTTCTCCTCGTGGTTTGCTGCTCCCCCGAAACATTGTTGGCTTCATGTTCAATACAGATGTGGTTGGTTCCAAATTTATTGCTGGTGGGTGAATAGTTAAGTGTGGAGGAGACTGGTTGCGTGAAGATCAAATGTGGAGATTTTTTGCTGCTGTCGTTGTCCTTTGAATTTCCATCAGCATTTAAGTCTGCTATCCTGTTGCTGTGTGCAGCAGTTGGAATTAAATTCCAACACACTTCATGCTATATAGAAGCCTCCATTGAGCCAATAATTCAGCTCTATTATTTGTACCCTCACCACTATACTAGCTGAAGTGTAAGTCTGGTTTACTGTAGTAAAGTAGCGTATGGGTTTTAAGGAATGAAAAAGTAAAAAGTTTGAATATGCGGTAAATGCTGATGTTCCCCCTCTTAGTATTTTTCCCAACGATTGCAAAATGCAAACTGCAAACTTTGTCTTATTTTAATGTAATCTCCACTACCACATACCCTAAAAGAAGAAGTTCCATCCAATAAACTTACTTGGAAATTTTCCCAAATCATCTTAAATTGGCAATGCCAACTGAGGAAAGTTAATAAGCCTAATTGTTTAGAAGAAATATTGGCATAATATGGTGATGGGTGTTTTCAACCGAGGTCACAGGGATAAAAACATATATACTATTAATTAAGTGGCTCTCCAGGTGAGATACCTGGAGAGTGCCCAAGCACTCGACACAATGCGCTTCATTCATTTAGAAGAACCTCGTACATTTAGGCTTGGAAACTAACACGGTGGTTTGAACCACTCCCTAGATAGTAGGATCTTAGAACTAATATTAGAGTCTCAATCCTATCTTTATCACAACAAACATCTAAGTCTAGCTTTCTACATTAATTATAATACTCCCCCTTAATGGAGAAAGGGTACTAAAAGAATAGCATATGCCTGTTGGTCTAGTCTCAGCTTGGCTTACAATAGTACGTAAAAAACTTGGTAAAAAAATTTTCATTTTAGTCTTCTTGATTGAGAGTCCATGCTTTTTCATTCCTAGGCGAGGTTTCATCTTTACCTTTATTTCCATGAGCTAGAGATAGATCTTCTCCTCCTTTTTATGTTTTATTCCTAAAATATAGAACGCTTGAACTCTTTTCCTCCTCGATCTTGATTTTAGGTTGTAATTATTTATATCTTGATTGCTGGTAATCGATAACACTTTAGAGGATGCAAGCTTGGTAGGATAATTTTTCCTCTCACTACTTCTAGTGTCAAACATCTGAACGTTGGCCATGTTGTCTTCAACATTCATTGATGCAATTTCTATGTTGACTTCATAATACATGGTGTTTCAGGCCATGCTTCAAGAAACTTTAATTCCTCTTAAAATTTTGTTGCTTCTTCCTTTTTGTTGTTTCTAACATATTCACAATGAGAAACATTCATGAGATCATCATAATTTGAGTTCTTTCCAGCTTTTTCATGTCTTCTGCCAAGTCTTTGCAATCAACTTCATGTAGCTCATCCAATTGATCTTCAGCATTATGTTCCTCTGTACATCCTTCCTGAAGAACCACTAGTGAGTCTTCAATGTCACGCTATATCATAGCATATTGTATCTCTTGATAATCGTGGTCATTAATAAAACTACCAAGCCAAATGAAAAAAAATATCATCAGTGTCAAATATGTCTAGAAGTGTAGACATATTGGAAAAAATTGAGCTTATCTCGCTTCTAGATTTCTTTCTGACTCCACTCGGTCATCTCAAAAGCTCCAACAACCCCATTACCACGTGGGCACGAAACTTCTCCCTTTGGAAACCCTTCAACCGTAGAACCTTGTGGTGCAAACTGTGGCTTCTATGCCACACAACCAAATCTAAAGCAAAGCTACTAATGCAACCTCACTCAAGTGCACCCTTGAGTAATAACATCGACTCCTTCCCGTTTCTTGACGAACTCACAACCTTCTACTTCAATGCCACCTCAAAAAACCATCATGCCAGCGAGGATGAGGATTTTTTTTTACCATGGTAATCTAGTCTTGGCAGATATCCCTCATACATTATACTTAGCAAATTCTGAGATCAAATTTAAGAAATGCACTGGAGGCATCACAAACATTTATTTGAACCAAAGAGTGTCACCATATACTTTTAATATTTCATTAAAAATTCCATATTCGACATTGTAAATGAATCGACAGAGTTAACATTCTTTAACTTAATGTATATTGAGATGCAAAATCAATTCAAAACCAATTGTGTTCTGGAATACAGAAAAAAAAAAACAAAAAAAATAGATCACTACTCTATCGATGCCAACTCGTAGACCCAAAATGTTGTCACAACAATGTCCACACCATGAAATGTTTGTTGTGGATCCACGTCATGGCTCGATCTCAACAAATATCTCCATGCCATGTACAACGCCACCAAACCACCCATCAATGCTGACGCAGTAAGAAAACACCCCATGGCTCGATCTACCAATCCACCACAGCTCCAGCTCCACGCAACAAGCAAACACCCTGTGACTTGATTTGCGAATCCACCAGATCGACTTATCATTCTACCACAGGCCGTTGTGTTATCTGGAAATGGCCTATTTTTATACTTCAACTTCTCTTGTCAGGTAGCATTGATATCTTTTCCAAAAGGTTTCTCCCATGCTTCAAAAAAACTACCAGAGGATTTGCCCTATCACGAAATAGTGCCGCATCGAAACTTTTCCAGTAACAAAACAACTTTCCTCTTGAATTATTATAGGAAAAACCAACACCGATGGTGCAACAAGGGATTTTCAGTCTCCAAAT
Source organism: Pinus albicaulis (assembly GCA_034641835.2). NCBI lineage: Eukaryota > Viridiplantae > Streptophyta > Pinopsida > Pinales > Pinaceae > Pinus > Pinus albicaulis. The sequence continues at coordinate 1,397,683,746 of CM076574.1, read as the reverse complement.
CAACCTTGTGCCTCCGGAATATCAATCATTCTGGTGTAGGAAAAAATACAACCTCCATACTATCAATCCTTGGATGCGATCACTCACCACTAACCATAACTTGACCGAGGTGGATTCCTTCGATCACCCATGGACTCCATCCATCTATGAGTAGCCACCGATGTGAGGCACTCTGATTTATCTGATCCATGCATGTAGCAGTTCTTCTCCACTCACACAACACAACTCCACTCAGCTTCAACTTGAAGCTATGATACTAGGATAAAAAATGATATACTATTACAAGTGGCTCTCTTGTTGAGATACCTGGAGAGTGCCCAAGCATTCCACACAATTCCCTTCATTCATTCAGAAGAACCTCGTACATATAGGCTTTCACACTAACAAGGTGGCTTGAACCACTCCCTAGATAGTAGGATATCAGACCTAATATTAGAGTCTCAATCCTATCCTTATCACAAAAAACATCTAAGTCTAGCTTTCTCCATTAATTCTAACACACATTTTTGCAGGAACAATAAATTTCTTGTCGGAATCTAGTGAATTTTTTTTCAAAAAACCTCACTGCTCAAGTGTTTGAATAAGTTTTTTGATGCTGAAAATGGATTCAACACCATCAAGAACCCTTGAGCCACCCACAACCTTGAAGAACCTATATTTCCATAAACTTCACCCACATTTTGTGAAAATATTACCTTAATTTCCATTACTTTTCGAGTGAAATTGTAACCACGTTAAACTACACTATATGGTGATCGCAACTTCAATATTATTAACCTTCCTAGGTGTATGAAAGTGTTGTGTAGGATGTGATATACTATAGCTACGTCCTCTCTAGATGCCTGTCGATGAGCTAGTGTCATTTTCCCCTTTCCATGTATAATTGCGGAGGAAATATTGACTTGGCCCGAGTTTAATGAACAGGGCAACCTCAACGAGTCATTTTTGTTTTCCCCTATGAACATGGTCCATCGAAGAAAGATAATAATTGGAACCATGAGTTGGGTATGGAAATGGAAATTATTATTTCCTAGATTAAATATCAAGAGTTAAATATAGCTGAATATTACAAAGTAAACATGAAAACAAAAAACAGAGACAGACAAGCACCGAAATGTAGCTACAACTGCATAACTACATCAAAAAATGAGAAATTTGAGTGGATAATCTGCCTCCAGCTAAGCCTTTGTATTTATACACAAAATTTATGTTGATTACAATTAAAATATTATTTTGAGAGGCGTTGTTTCCCTTCAAGTTTTAGCAATTCATGGTGGTGGCACCCCTTCAAGTGTGAACACCCATGGCGATGATGATGAGGCGGTGTTCGGTGATGGTGAAAGATAATGTGAAATAATTATTCTTACGCTCTCCCCCTTAATTATTTCACAAAAAAAAAAGAACAAAACTTGTTTATTACATCAAAATATCGTTAAATCATACATACTGCTATGTTTTCCCTATGAGTTTTAAACAACTATTTTCACAAGGTTTTTGTAAATATGCCTACAAACTGATCTTTTGATTTGCAAAAATCCATACATATTTCATTCTTTCTTACTAATTCTCAAATGAAATAATACCTCGTATCAATATTTTTACTCTTCTTATGGAAAACATTATTTCTTGATAATGTGATAACATATTTGTTATCACAGAAAATTTGAGTTGGTTCTTTCTATTCATGCAACAACTCAATCATAATTCTTATCATCCACATAGTTTGACATGTTGTTGTTGTCTCTGCAACATACTCTGCTTCAGCTGATGATAGAGTTTCAATGGATTTCTTCATAGATGTGCATGAAACCGCACTTGAACCAAAACTGAACACATATGCAGATGTTCTCTTCATGTCATCAATATTGCCTGCAAAGTCACTATATTTATATCTAGTTAGTTTAAAATATGAATCAGATGTATTCAGGATACCATAATTTCTTGTTCCAACAACATATCTTATAATTCCTTTTTCCAACTAGTGAATGGGTACTCTTCGCAGACTCCATGAATCTGGAAATTAAACTTACAAAAAAAATTATATCAAACCTTGTTGCAGTCAAATACATAAGAGTTCCAACCAATTTATTATACATGGTTGGATCAATATTTGAAACTTGATCATTCTTACTAATTTTCCTACCAATTGCAATTAGGGTTACAACTGGCTTACAGTTTTCTATTCTGAACCTTTTCGATATATCCTTTTCATACTTAAATTGACAAATGAAAATACCTTCTTCAACTTAAGTTACTTCAATGCCAAGAAAATATTTCATTCGACCTAAATTGGTCATATCAAATTCTTTTTTCATGTTTGTCTTAAAATAATCTATTGAGAAATCTCTAGTGAAAATAAAATCACCAACATACATGCGTACAATCAAAATTTTATCTTCCTCTTTTAAATTTGTATACAAAGTTGGCTCACTTGGACCCTTGATGAATCCATTGTTATTCATATATTCATCAATTCTACTATACCATACTTAGGGTGATTGCTTCAATCCATATAATGCTTTATTTACTTTGTAAAATTTATCTTCCTGACCATCAATTTCATATCCATGAAGTTGTTTCACATAAACATTTTCATTCAAAAAAACATTTAAAAATGTAGAACTAACATGCATCTGATATATTTTCCATTTATTTTGTGAAACAATAGCTAATTGTTGGAAATACTGGGGGGATGGGGGCGGGGGGTGAATCAATATTCCTTTCAATTAGAGCATTAGTTAACCTTCAATTATTATCAGTGTTTGTACAATGATAGCAATAAACCAAATGAACACAAATGCACACAGTTTTTAAGGTGGAAACCCACTCTGGGAAAGAAACCACCTAATACTTTTCTAATAATTATTTAATATTCAACTCCAATTGAAAATAAATCTCCAACTTCCTAGAATCTAGAAAAGCATTCTTCTCCATCTCCCACTGGATGGACCCTCCAATGCCTGAGATTCTTCAGTAGTCAACTGAACGGATGCCCCAACACCCAATGAGCTACAATCACCCTAGCACCACCATACCACCCTTAAGTTTTCATAGGCTTGAACCTATTGGTGACTTCATGCACCAACCTAGCACCACCCTACCACCCTATAAAAGAATAAAAGAAGAATGGACTCCTGTACCAAAGAAAATGGTCGACTTTACAATGATATAGAACGATGTAGAAGAAGAAGACAAAATATACCATAACCCCAACTATGAAACAACCACCTAATGATGATCCTATACCTCCCGACACTACCTCTTCAACTCTTGGAAGATAGACACTAATACAATTTTTACAATAATGTATTTACAATGACTTAGTACAATGATACCTTTATAGTGACTGTATGCAGTGCTGCCCACTTGAAGACTTCATGTGATGAAATTCTCGCTGCTGTTTTGCACCTTGATTGCTGCTCTTGTGATGCTACCCTCTGTTGCACCTTGCTTTGCTTTGCTGCCCTAGAAATTTTGGTCCTTTGCAAACCTTGACAACACATGATCTAGCTTTTTCTTTCCTTCTGGGAGCTCGATATTGAATATGGTGTATCTTTGTTATTTCAGATCCACAATATGTGATTTTCAGCCCTGTAGTATTCCTCTGAGTCTTCTTTCCAGTGCCATGGGTCTGACCCAATTTTAATTCTTCAAGGGAGATTTATGCCTAAACTCTCACAATGCCTTAATTATGGACTGTTTCAGTATAGCGAACTTATGCAACATGCCATGTGTCACTGTTTCTTCATTCATCTCTAAAATTGATACAAATAAACCTACAGTCCATGCAATATCTGTCACTTTTTATAGAATTCCAATCTAATACTCAGAGAGAGAGTTATGATGATTTTCCCAAGGTCACTTCTTTGAGATGAATTTAAGGGACCTGCAAAAACACTGACTTCCACAGATCATATTTTCGAAAATGTTGCGCACATTGATCTGAAATTTTTATAGGAGCTTCCTCAGGATTTCTCCTTTGCCTCATAGAGATTTCAGCTTCTGAATCTTCGTAGAAAAAAAATTTAGAGAAAAAATTCCACGATGACCAGTTTCAGATAGCGAAATCCCTACATAAGGAGGATATGAGGATCACAATTTATATAAATGCTTAGGTTGAGAGGGGCTTCAACAAGTGAACATGGGAGGGATTTTAGGATCTTAAAAATGATTAATTATTGACTTTTCAATGACCCATGCCGCAACCGTATGGGGTTTTAGCCCACTAACTGGGGTTACAAACTTCAAACATGAATATCTCTCAAACCGTGAAGAATTACGTGGCGTGCCATATATCAGCGGAAACATATCAACAATTAGAAAACATCAAAAGCATTCTTGACCCAGAATATAGTAATTTGGTAGGTAAAAATTCCCATGCAATATTGGGGTAGCCCCTAGTGCTGCTTGGGTTGACATTAATGACAATCGCTGATAAAAAATATACCCCTTTGGCATTTATGGAAACACAAGTACTCCCCCTGTGATCATGAAACCTATTCCTACAACATTCTCTCCCCCTTTGACATCAACGGCAAAGGGTAAATCCCCCTCAAACAAAACCATATTTCGGACCTGTACACACTTCCACTCCCCCTTTATAATATGAATAAGGAAAATATAATGAGAACTTGGGAGAATCCCAAGCTTTTGGTGAAGATATTCCAATGCTTCATGAGTACTCTCACAATTATCAATGCTTCCTACCCAATCTGCATCTATAAGGGCATGAATAATGAGATTGTTACCCTTGGGATACCACAAGCCATATTATGTTTTTCCCTTTAGATATCAAAGTTTTATTTTGATGGAAATAATATGTGATTCTTTTGGTGCTGCTTGGAATCTTGCTACTTGTCAAACTGCTTGCATAACATCTCACTGAGAGGCTGTTACATATAGAAGACTACCAATCATAGATCTGTACAACCTTTGATCCACATCCTTAGATGAGTCGTCTATGCTCAATTTGCAACATGTTACCATCGGAGTAAGGATGGGTTTGCCATCTTCCATTTTGAATTTCTTGAGCATTTCCTTGATGTACTTGGCTTGACATATAAATATTCCTTTCTCTCGCTGAGATATTTGAAGCCCTAAGAAGTATGTCAGCTCGCCAAGTAAAGACATCTCGAAATCACTTTGCATCTTTGTAGAAAAATTCTTACTTAGTCGATCATAATTGATACCAAATATTATATCATCCTCTTTAGCTATTAGACATGCTTTAGTTGCTTCATCTAGAACATATATGTCATTTTGAGCTCAACTTGTTGTAGCCACAATTTCACCATACCTACCTTTCCTGATTTCACATTTTTTGGAGTTGAATAGTATTGTGTGTCCTTGATCACACATTTGTACAACACTAAGTAGATTGTGATTCATGTTTTCAGCCAATAGAACATTCTTGGCTAGAGCATCTTTGCTTTCGAGAGTGATGGTACCTGATCCTATAACATTTGAAGATCCATCATTTCCAAAGGACACGGTTCCATCCTTCTTCTCTTTCAGAGATATAAATTTCTTTCTATATCCAGTCATATGCGTTGAGAAACCGCTATCAATTTCTTTCTATCTCCGGTCATATGTGTTGAGAAACCACTATCAATATACCACACATATTTGTTGTTTTGAGCCTTTAGAGCGAGAGAAAAATTATCAGTCTTCCTCTTCTTCCATGTTCATTCGTTTTGTGGCTTCGAAGATTCTTAGGAGGATTTTCAAGTCTACTATATCCAGTCATATGCGTTGAGAAACCGCTATCAATATACCACACATATTTGTTGTTTTGAGCCTTGAGAGCGAGAGCACAATTATCAATCTTCCTCTTCTTCCATGTTCGTTCGTTTTGTGGCTTCGAATATTCTTCTGGAGGATTTTCAAGTCTTCAGTCTCTGGCTATGTGTCCAAAGTTTCAAAATTTGTAACATTCAATATTATTTCTTAAATGTTCAAATCTAGTGATGTTTCACTAAGCCCTGGGAGGTTCATATTTGAAAGATCTCCTGGAATTGTATTGGTTACTAGGGTACGTGCGACATTCTACAACTTTATGACCAAATTTTCCACATGAATAATAGTAACCATAAAAAATATTTTGGTACTTGGATGGAAATATTCGTCGAGGAATTGTCTTCCAAGGTTGTTCTTGAAAATCTTGTCCAATGAAATATACATGCATGTCATATCTCATAGGTTTATTGTATTTTGTTGTAGAAGATCCTGTTTCTTCTTCTTTGTAATCGAGGCCAATTCTATCATTGTAAGATCATTGATTTTTGATGAGTTCTTCTAATGACCTTGAGCTATTGGCATAGTTTTGGATAGTTTTTCCCTTCTTCACTTCCTTATGCAACGAGACTACTTCGGCTTCTAATTCTTCCCATTCTTGGTTGATTTCTTCCAACTTCTTTTTAAGTGACTCTTCAATGCATTTGTGTTCTTCAACTTCAATTTTGAGACCTTGAACTTGTTCTTCAAGAGTATTGGAATGGATATTTTGAGCCTTGAGCTCTTTTATAAGCTTGATTTATTCCTTATAAAATTCTTCTAAGGTCAACCCTTTGTCTTCATTGTTTGATACCTCTTGTTTATTATGCTTGGGCATAAAAAATACTCCCTCATTGGCTTTTTCTTTGTTGTCATTTTCTTCATTGGATGTTGAGCTATCTTCTTTAGAGAGAAAGTTCCTTTCAGATCCTTTCTTGGTGAATTTATTAAAGCCTTTCTTTCCTTTTGAGTTACCATCACTTATGTTCAGAAATTTTGATGTGAAATGCCCAAACTCACCATAGATGAAACATATCAATGGAAGTTTACCTTTGAATTTTCCCTTACCAATTTTCAGTTTTCTCGTAAAGCAAGCATATTCTTCATCTGAAAGACCTTCTTCATCATCTCCCTTTTCTTCACACTTGTAGGTGCATGTCTTTTCAATTGAAGGTTGTTTGTCCTCATTGGTTTTCTTAGATGCAATGAACGTAGTTTCTAGATGTGAAGTACCCTCTTCTTTATCAAGTCTCATTTCATATGCTATGAGAACTCCATGTAATTCCTCTTTGCCGAGTTTGTCCATATTTGCACTGTATTCTAAGACCAATAGCTTTGGGTTGAATCTCCCTGGTAACGTTCTAAGAATATTTCGTATAATAATATTCTCGTCAACTGGCTCTCCCAAACCTTCCAGAGTATTGGTTATTTCATCAACGTATTAGAAGTATGCAGCAATGTTGCAATCTTATTTCATTCTAAGCTTCTCAAATTTTTCTCTATAGATTTGAAGCTTTGCTTCTTTGACATTTGAGTCACCTGAATATATATTCTCAAACTTGTCCCATACATTTTTAAAGGTTTTATGACCCAACACCTTATGATAAGCAAATTCAATAAGTCCACTGATAATAATATTCTTTTCTTTTGCATCATTTACCAAATTATTCTTACCTTGTTCATCCGTGGTTGATGTAAAGCCATTTTGAACAGTGTCCCATACTTTGTAACCTTGTGCCAAGAGATAGACCTCCATTCTTCCTTTCCAGAGTGCATAATTATTTTCATTGAACAGAGATACACCATTCTTGGTATGCTCCATGACCTCCTTCCAGCTGTTAAACTGCTATTGAAGGAACCAAGCTTTGAAACCAATTGTTGGAAATACTTTGGAGGGGGGGGGAGGGGTGAATCGGTATTCCTTTCAATTAGAGCATTATTTAATTTTCAATTATTATCAGTGTTTGTACAATGATAACAATAAACAAAAGGAACACAACTACACACATTTTTTAAGGTGGAAACCAACTCCGGGACAAAAACCACATAATTGTTTTCTAATAATTCTTTAATATTCAACTCCAATTGAAAATAAAGCTCCAACTTCCTAGAATCTAGAAAAGCATTATTCTCCAACTCCCACTGGATGGACGCTCCAACGCCTGAGATTCTTCAGTAGTCAACTAAACGGATGCCCCAACACCCAATGAGCTACAACTCACCCTAGCACCACCCTACCACCCTGAAGTTTTCATAGGCTTGAACCTATTGGTGACTTCATGCACCAGTCTAGCACCACCCTCAGGGAAAATTTTAAGAACCCCCCTAAATTTATATATATAATAAATGGGTGAATCCCCATTATACATAGGAAAAATGGAAGGTGATTTTATTAATAATATAATATGTATATATAATTTTTTGGCGAATCTCTCATGAGATTATATTATCTTGTAAAATCATGGCAAATCACTACTACAAAATGATGAATCATTGTCTAGTGGAGTTCGGGGTGTTGGTTCCAATGAAGATATGGTAGTTGAACCAAGAGTTGAAGGAAGAGAACCACCGAGACCAAGCATGGAACATGGTGACTCGTGAGGGAAGTAGTTCTCGTGCAGTTTGGAAAACGCATTCTTCTAATTCTGCTAAGCGTACTGTTGTTGCTCATGCTACTACTAGCACTGATATTGAGGTTGGAGAGGAGTTTGAGGAAGCATGGAAGGTAGCAGTGGTGGAGAATTACAAATATTACCCCATGATAGGCTCCATTTTTCCCTTTGATATTTGTGCCTGCAAGATCTTCTGTCCATTGAACCAACAAGTAACCATTGAACCAACAATCAACTTGACTAAGTTGATTAGGTACGAGTGAACTTAGACTAATATTCAAAAATATGCTTTGCACTATCCCATATTTATCACACTAATGCTACACAACATTGTGCATTTTCACGCAACTCTCATGAATGCACACAAAATTTTCATTAACATCTATAACACTAACCAAATGAGGATTTCTTAACAATTTGCACCAAAGTTTGTTATAATGTTGAAATTTCATAAGAAATTTAGATCCATGGTACCTTAAATAAATTTTGAGATAACCTCCACAAATTCGACCACAATAGAGAAAACTTGTGATAAATTTTAAACCTACAAAAATTAGGATTCATGTTCCTACGAACGATCATAAGAAGTAGTTGGCATATAGGTCGAGTTTTGAGCCTTGATACATTGATAATGCAATGGCTTAGGTAAAAACTCACACATTGAAAAGTCATCAATGAAGAGAAGACAAGATCATTATGAATTACACAAACTCCAAACTATGAGGTCCCACAAAATTGTTGCTCCCGCCTGAACAACAGACAACTTGAATGTGAGAATTCAAAAACAAAGAAAACTCTCAATCGCATGATCTTGAGGATGAACTCGATCTCAAATCCAACACCCATAAAATTTATATCCAAAACTAAAACTCATCAAATTTGGAAGTATATTGGAAACAAAACTGAGGCGAAAGAGCTAAATTTGAATGCAGGAACTAACACAAAATCTGCAAACTTGAGCAATTTTTGACGTACATTACCTCCACTCCCTCGATCTCAAGATTGATTTTCTCCCCAAATCTAATGGGGAACTCTACTGCAGGCTTGTGAGCTCCAAAATCTACATCTTTGGTCCTGCTAAGTCCCCCATACTGTATAGGCACATTCTCTGGAGATATAAATCTGCAAGTAAAATCAAGTATTAAATAAGTTTCTAGGAAATTTTCATTGAATATATCCTTCATTCCATTAATATAATCAGAGTCTTCAATTGAGGTTGAGCATATTTTCACTACATCAGAGAAGGAATTTCACATACTTGTAGAAGGTCTCTGTGACTTTTCCTTCACGTGAAATTACAAATTTTCTCTTGGTACGTTGTGTCAAGAAAGGGCTCAACATGTATTACAGTGCACTGAAATACCATGGGACATTATGAACACCTGAAAATAGAGAGAATAATAATTAAGAGGTGATTTGTCTATTTGATAAATTGAGTATAATATCCTCGCCCTTATAGGGCCCAAAAAAATCCCACGCTTGCAAACTAAATATAGAAAAAAGACTTAATTACATATGGAATACTTGACAATTACCAAGATTGGACAAATTATTCAACATTGTCTATTTTGAAAAATCTATTATCAGCAAGAAGGATTGAGATCAATTCATGTTTGGCAATGGCTATCCTCATATGCAATGGTGGAACAATTGGAAATGCATGATCGTCTTAACATTGATTTCATTCCACATTATCTTCATGTGAAAATTTGATCTAAGGTTTTCCAAGAATTTTTTTGAATACTGATCGAATATCTTCAAGCTGTAAGCAACATTGGCTCTATACATACATATTTTTGTGAAAATCAATCTCAGAAATGGGCTCTTGCTTTCAAGAAACCTGTAATAGGTTTCTAGTAGCTTGGTTCTCTAACTATCTTTGGAGCCTTGGATCTGACTTATTATCTATGTCATTATATAATTTCTAGAGCATTGCATTTGGCATTGCCACCTCTATTTGTAGAGACATTTCCACATTACACAAAACATCGCATTATGAAATGAAATCTTTCTAATGATCATCACATAATCCTCACTCTTCCTCACTCTTGCTCATTTGTGGCCACATGTCCCTCCAATGATCAGGTCTACTCATTCTAATGCCATGAGAATCAATGTAATGGTAATGGCATCATATCTCTGGTAATTTGTATCATCATATGTTGTTGTGCTAGATCCTCTCTTCTATATATATGGCATATCTAGCTCAACATCATTTACTGAATTATTGTTTTATTCCATAAGCCATGATAATATATTGAATATTTTGTAAATTTCCAACTGTGTTATAGTCTTGTTGTGAACAAAACAATTGAATAGTTCATCTTTTTAAATTTTATCTATGAAGAAGCTCATGGGATCTACTAGTAAAAGAAAATACATCACTTTTCATAAATGTAATACACTTGGAGCCCCTATTTTAAAGATAAACTAAGAAAAGAAGTGTGTGGCACTATGGAACAATCTGTTTTGGGGAAAAACGCATCTACACGAAATCTAAGTTGTCCTGAAGAAGGTACATGAAAAATTCTATGTCTTGTCGAGCATGATAAGAAAAAGACCCTATAAGAAATAGTTTTATAGATATAGTCCCCTGAATGCAAAGGAATCTTCCCTATCATGGATCAGTTGCCTCATCTCTCGTATGGATAGCACATGATTAAAGGCTAGATGATCATCCAAAACAGAGCTTAAGAGGGAGATATAAAATCCCAGATTAATAGAAAATTGTAGATGGTTACATTACAGGTAGGGTTACCTTCTCAATATTAAGGGGGAGCTATGATGTTTGGATTCAAAAATTGATGTTGATAATCATCCTCTTCTCTATCAATTTTTTTCCTTGATACGAAGATGGAGAGCTGCTAGTTGAGATAGTATGATCGAGAGTTCATTGCAAACAGAGGGAAAGTATAAAAGGAATATAAGAAGAGGCTCATGACACATCATGTGCAAGAGAGATGTATCCCTCTTGTACTAAGCATGCCATAAGAGGGTCTAGTTCTATTCATAAGGAAACAACCCTAATGAAGGTGGAAAACTAGTACGAGCAACCCAAGTTTTCTAAGGCAAGGTCATGGAAGTTAGAGACCTAACCGTGTTCTATTTTGAGTATTGGAGAAGGGTTGAGGCCCTAGTTTTCTTGTTGTAGGTAGAGCTTAAGGCTTATAAGGCAGTTGGAAAGGGACTGAGACTCCTCAAGACTATACACAGAAGGGAGAGAAGCGTCGTAGGATGGTTAGGTTGTCCGCAGGTCTGTAGAGGCCATATTTTAGAGGGTCAAGGCATAGATTAGTAGCCTAGTGTGGGTTAGAGAAGGCCGCAAGGTGGTTAAGGCATAATATGGCCTAATGTTGCTAAGAAAAAGGTGTCGAGCTTTAGATATGGAAGCTCGAGGGTTAGCTTTGGTAAACCAAGGATCATATTTGAGGTTCCAAGGGTCAGATCAAGGGTGTTGAAGGAAAAATCTAGAGCGCTTAAGGTTTGAACATAGTGTTGTAGCAGATCAGATGTGGAAATAGGGCATCGATGGTCTAGATGAAGGGTTCTATGGGTCTGGTAGACTTGGAAAAAGATCCAAGAAGGACTGACCATGTATCTTATCACTGAAAGAAATAAGGAATCAAGATCTAGACAAGAAGGCTAAGATCTAGGAGCTATGAACATGTATTTAAGGGATAATGTACAATCATGATGGTGGACCTAATGAGTGTGAGAAATTTGATTGTTAAAGGATTGATATACAGTGAATTAGAGAAATAATTCACTATGAGTTGTTGATCTTATATGGAGCTGATTGTACAATGATTTGTTGGGAAAATCCACTGTCAGAAGTAAATCTACTAGTGCTGAGTATACAATGTATTTTGGAGCAGCAAATACACTTGTGAGCAGCTGATCTAAGGAGGAAAAAGGACATGCCAGGTGTCAAGGACAACAAGACCAAACCAAAGTATCGTCAAAAGGGGACAGAGAAATGAGACATTGTCTTAACAACTTTGTGTAGTGAGACCATTCCTGTGCAAGGTGATCTCCAAAGTGAAGTTCATTCGCATCTTTCCAAGTTTGCATACCAAAAAATCCAGCCCTATTTTAAACCCGGTGAAGGTAGAAATACCCTTGATCATTTAAAGTCTGAATGAGATGCTCTGAAAGGATGTGTGAGTCCCTGCTACCAATCCCAGGATCCTTTCTATTGCGAATATTTGTGTTATTGTCCCTGTTATTGTCTAACTCCCATCAATAAAGGATATTATTGTTATTTTGCACAATGGAGGGTTTCATAAGGTTTTATTCTTATAACATTCTCTTAGATGTGATGATGTCCAATATAAAAAATTTCAGTTATATGATTAGTAAACAGAAGAAAGGAATTTAACTTTTCCCAACTCACGTGTCTTAGTTGTCCCCATATTTTATCATCCTTATCTGCAAAACAAATTGTCTCAAAATGGTCCACTGAAGCGTTTCCAAGTTACCAAGTTCTTAAATAATTAAGAATTAGGAATCCTTTGGAAGCATCTTCTAGCGATCTTTGCTATTATTTCATAAAGACTTGTTCTGCATCGTATAAAGGTTGAAATGAATAGCAGCAGGAAGAAAAATTGCACAAACTCAAGGTTGCAGATCTGCAATTTTGCTGGAGTGTGCATAAGATTATTAATGTATCTGAGATTTAAGAGCTATGAACGTGTATTTAAGGGCTAATGTACAGTCATGATGGTGGACCTAATGAGTGTGAGCAAGTTGATTTCTAAAGGATTGATATACAGTGAATTAGAGAAATAATTCACTATGAGTTGTTGATCTTATATGGAGCTGATTGTACAATGATTTGATGGGAAAATCCACTGTTAGAAGTAAATCTACTAGGGCTGAGTATACAATGTATTTTGGAGCAGCAAATACACTTGTGAGCAGCTGATCTAAGGATGAAAAAGGACATTCCAGGTGTCAAGGACAACAAGACCAAACCAAATTATCCTCAAAAGGGGACAGAGAAATGAGACATTGTCTTAACAATTTTGTGTAGTGAGACCATTCCTGTGCAAGGTGATCTCCAAAGTGAAGTTCATTCGCATATTTCCAAGTTTTCATACCAAAAAATGCAGCCGTATTTGAGACCCAGTGAATGTAGAAATACCCTTGATCATTTAAAGTCTGAACGAGATGCTCTGAAAGGATGTGTGAGTCCTTGCTACCAATCCCAGGATCCTTTCCAATGAGAATATTTGTGTTACTGTCCCTGCTATTGTCTAACTCCCATCAATAAAGGATATTATTGTTATTTTTCACAATGGAGGGTTTCATAAGGTGTTATTCTTATAACATTCTCTTAGATGTGATGATGTCCAATATAGAATTTTTCAATTATATGATTAATAAACAAAAGAAAGGAATTTAACTTTTCCCAACTCACGTGTCTTAGTTGTCACCACATTTTACCATCCTTATCTGCAAAACAAATTGTCTCAAAATGGTCAACTGAAGCATTAGCAAGTTACCAAGGCAGTTACCAAGTTCTTAAATCATTAAGAATCAGGAATCCTTTGGAAGCATCCTCTAGCGATTTTTGCTATTATTTCATAAAGACTTGTTCTGCATCGTATAAAGGTTGAAATGAACAGCAGTAGGAAAAAAATACTGCACAGACTCAAGGTTTTAGATCTGCAATTTTTCTGGGGTGTGCATAAGATTATTAATGTATCTGATACTAAGTTACTAATGCATACAACATTACATTAATGTATCTTTCTTACATTACATTTAATGCACAATTTGGAGATTTCAAGTAAAACACTAACACAAACCACTCACCAAACCATAAAAGAGACCATGGTGTAGGCCATGGCATGAACAAAATTTACTGAGCAGGGAAGTTAACAAGAGAGATAAACAGAGATCGACAAAAACACTAAAATAGACAAAGAGCGCATGCAAAAATCAAATTTTCAAGGGTTGGAGCTGCTCAGAAAAGGGCAGTGAAAATAATCACGTTGTTTCATTAAACAAGAAAGAAGTTAAATATGTCATCCAAGTGCTATATTAAGTCCATAATGGCAGGATTCCATGGACTTAAAATATGCCAACAGTCATTTCTTAACATATATGCTTTATCTTCATGCAGTTCAATCCCTCCAATGTTTTTCATTTTTTAAGAAAAAGGGGGGATTTTCAGTACTCTACAGAGTCCACAAGAAAATGTTAATTTTCTTGAGGCAGTCAATTAAAAAGTTGAAAAGGTCAAATGAAAAATATGGCCAGCTAACCTCTTCAAATTTCTCAAAATTCTGAGTATCCAGTTCACTATTAACCTCTGGAAAAAATGTTGCTTCCATCTGATATAATTTGTCCCACTGAACATCTTTAAACCATGGATGTGCCTGAGACAATCAAAGAAGATAATCACAAGAATATTAAAGAGAAAGAAAACCCTTATAGGATAATGACAAAGAAATGTGTCTTTTATAGATTAAATTAAGGTTAAAATGTAAACAATAGATCAATAAAGTCACCTCTTACCTTCATTTCATGGGCACCTTTTGTTCCAAGCCTCTGCTCTACATTGCAAAGAAGTTTACTAATAAGATCTTTGGCCTCTGCGGACAACTTTTCTTCTTCCGAAAATTTAAGGTGAGTTCTCCAATTCACTATCTACCATCAGATGTTAGGCCTTATTAGAATTTAACATGCTTGATAAATAGCCCATAAGCATGCCATTACCAGGTTCAGTAAAAAATTATCCAGAAATACCAATTAATGTACAAATCCACACAAAACTGAAAACAATACCTACTTCAGCTGAGCTTAATACAAACTACATTGCATGAAACAAACATGTATGATGTGACATGTACATGTTGTATAAATATATGTATAGGCAGGTTTCATACCTTTAGATATTTATAAATTTGTGAATATGGAACTCTAACACTTGAACACATCCTGCATAGAGAAATTAATGGGCCAATTCATGTATATTGTATACAAGCAAGTCAGTAGGTTCACTGTTTCACATATTCTGAAAATTGATAACAAGTGTTATTTACAAATTCGCAATGTTATCTATGGAGAGTATATCATTATTGTTATTGAGTTAAAAGGCCATGCACATCCATTTTAAGTGGGTTAAGAAGATGGGGAGATTTTGTTAAGTCAAAGTACATAGAACATACACATTCACAAAACCACAACACATAACAACATTGACTCAAGAAAAAAGAAATTATATTAATATCCACCAGTGACCAAAGATAACTCAAAGATAGGTCAGTGGGGCTAATGTGTACAACAATAGTAATAGCCAAATGATGAGTTCTCAAATCACAATTCAGCCAAGCGGTCGCTACTAGAAGAGGAGCATGAATCATCAACCACTATGAAATCACCAATAATGTGTCTGATAATGTCTTCTGGAGAAAGGTCTACATTCTAGAATCTAGAGTAAGGGAACCCACTTCAAATAGGTCTCAGAAAATACCACATAGTTGAACCTTCTAATGTTAGAATGTCTTGTAATCTATACACTACTGTAATTCTTATAGATTACATGAAAATAATGACTGGCATGATAAGCAATTCAACTTGGGGTAATTGTCATCAAGGTCAACTATAATAACTCTCCATGTTTTGGTCATACAGGAGACTATAATAGCATAGCTTGTGCAAGGACAAATTGTGGCCAAAATATATTATATGACTGTTATAGAGATCTAAACTGCAATTATATTAGTAAAGAAACGAGAAGAAAAAACATTAATCTAGTAATTTTAAGTCATTAATTATAGGGTTGACATAGATTCATACCTCTTCATTAGATATGTGTTTCTATGGAGATATATAAAGGCTTTACTTTGCTTCCAATAAAGAGGCATTCCAAATCAGACCAATTGTTTGAAATAGTACTTGGATTCAGCTAGACAATAATTATTTTACTTTGCAACATGCTTCATCTTGTAACAAACTAGGCAATGTACCAAGGGAAAAAACAAACCAAGCAATGTTCATGTTCCTAGGCTGAGAAACATCTACTTGAATCTTAATAGACAATCAGTGGATGCCATGATATTACACGTATGCATGCCATTACTTGTGACTTGAAGTTAAGGTCAATAAAAGCGTCTGCTAAATATAGACATCCAAACCTTCAACATAGCAATGGAAGTAAAGATAAACTATCCTGAAGAACAACATAAAATCACTTTTCAACATTCTCATCAAGGAGAACAATATAACAACCGCCCACAATCTCCCAGTATGTCTTTTCACAATCATATCTATGTTAAAAGATTCGGCCATTCACTAGACAATCCAATGCAATCTCCCTTTACAATTGAGCAGACCACTATCACATGGCTAATGTTTAGGTGACAAATGTATGGCTAATGCCTAAAAAAATACTAATGTATTTGGAAAATGCATACATCCATGTAATATAATGTGCCCTCCAATTTTCTATCAACCTGTAGGGAACAATTCCAGTGAGTCTTATACTATTACATACACGAATCCTCTTTAAGCTCTAGATCATTTTATGAAAAGGTTTGTTTTTAAAAGCATATGCTATCAAATCCTCCATAAGAAAGAAAGTGTGGGAAAAAATGTGTACCCTATCTCCTTCACATTGCCAAATAAATACGGTGAAAAATGAGACGAGGAACCAATAACATGTGAGCTAGCAAGAAATTAATGTCAACTTTGCAAGAAGGATACAATAAAAATTCAAGAAATTAAAAACTTATCCATTCCAAACCAAAACAAACATGTCTAACAGATATTTCACTTTGAAATTCCCACAATATACAGACCTTTCCATAACAACAAATAACCAGTACATTACCAAATAGATGGTTTTACCTTCCTACAAGTTGACATTGAATCTTCAGAATAAAAAGAGGATATCCTATAATAATTTTATACATAATGGCTCAAAAATGTCTAAACAAATATATCACTTTGAAATTCCCATAATATATAGAGTCTTAACCATTTAATAGAATAGAAGAACTTGCTAAACTGTTTTGAAAAAAATTGCAAATAGAATCAATTGAAAGAAAAACGCAGATTTTATGCAACTCGATTTCACAAAAAGATATATTATATTACATGGAATGGACTCATATATGGCTAGAGGTCATTGAAGCACAAACTCCAGCCAATATACAAGTGAGTAATAATGCAGAAGATACAACAGAATTCCACTTAAATTTTCCCATTATTTTTATGGAGTCGTACAATCATTGAATCATCATTGAAGTAGCTCTTCCCACTCACTGCCATAAGATAACTGCAAAATATCTACTTCACCAAAGCCATTAACCTTGCAAATAGCCAGGGCCCAAAATCACCATGCACCCAAACTACAACACCAAAACACTACTGGCTACAAACCAAAAGTTTCAAATATTTGGTTGTCACAGGTTAAGCATTGATAAGATTCAAACCCAATTCTTCTATTGTCCACAATATAATCCCTCATTGCCCTTCTAGAGAAAAAACACTTCATTGGCTGTACACGGCATACTCTCGTGCTACCTTACTCATCATGCACTATCCACAAATAATTTTCCACTATTGACAGCATAATCTCTTATTGCCCTCTATAGTAACATCAGTATATCTACTGTCCACAACATAATCTCTTATTATCCTTCTTGCTACTAGGGCATTTAGAATCCACTCTTTTGAAAAATCAATTGAAAGGAAGGACAAAAGAAGTAAGATGATTTACAAGTTATTTGACTTCAAGTTGAACAGCTAAACAAAATTGAATGATACATTAGCTCAGCAACTAAAATAAGAGAATGTTTTCAAGTTGCAAGTAGCACCTTTCATAGACAAAGAGAAGGGAGGGTAGAATGTCTCTGTTAGGATTTGAACATTGGTGGGTGAATAAAAACACCCCCCAGTTCACCAACCAAGTCTCCCCTCAGTGACAAAAGAGGGAAATGTTTGAAGAATGGGCTTGAGAGAAAGGAAATGAAATTGTGGGACCCGAGCATGCACTACAAATGAAGATCCTGCTGGGCCTTGATTCATCAAGAGCCATGTTCCTTCATAGGGAGGTAACTTCAGATGTTACCACCTAGCATGGCTTGTGGCTTGCTCCAATCATATAAGTGGAAGTCAGGTGCAACATTCCTTACTTCCATTATTGATCAGATTAAGTTGTGCTACCAACGTGCTCCAGCAGAGCAATAACTGATCAATAGAGGGTTATCCTTTAACTTCGCACACAAAACTCAAGAAAGTAATACCTTTCTATCACGGATGCCATATTCTTTTGATACCCTTATGGAGTCACAAGGAATGAACATCTGCCCAGGAATATACAAGCACCCTGACTTGCAAAGGAAAGAAGTAGAATTGTATCGTATCAATTGTTTGACACTAGTCTATACTAGAATAATGTGTAGATCAATATAATTTTAATTGTGAATTGAATATTAAATTTAAAATAAAACAAAACAAAAAGTGGCTTGTGGATCAAAACAATAAAAACTTAGATGTTGCAAGTTGCAGTAAGCAATAACTTCAAAAACCAGAGCACCATAAAATGGCATTATTCAAACTGCATGAGTTTCTGGCCATAAATATGTTGAAATGAAAAGAAGAGAAGTAATAGTGACTGCCCAAGTGTCAACCAACAAGGTCTAGGTTAAAGCGGATACCGACTGTGCATGAATTCCTGGTTATAGTCTATTTTAATCCTTCAATCGTCAAAGCATATCCGTCACTGGTGACCGCTCTATCTATTGGTTAGGACCGGCTCCACTTAGGAATAATCCCCCAACTTACAGTGACCGAGCGTTGGATCGAATGGGATGAATGGAAGGGCTTCCCATAGAGATTTTCCACCGCCTTCCAACCAGACAGCAGCATTCACAGGATATGCCCCATGCCCATACCCTTCTATCGTTATCAAAGCCAAAAATTTATCATAACTATTATCTTCAAATAAAAATAAAAATAAGGTCCAACTCACAAGAATCATAACCTAAGGTTAGGCCTTAACAAGTAATTAAATAAAATGCTCTGGAAATTCCTTAATGTTCGAGAAACATTTTCTGAACGGAACCTTCAGCAAAACAATATCAAATTCATTAATGTGCATTGTTATCAACTGAGCAGTAACCGCCATTGAAACAAGGAACATGTTAATCAAATTAATTCTGATGTCTTGGTAATATGAAACTGAAAAACAAGGGTAACACATCCAACTTGACACTAAGGATGAAAAATCTAGCCCCTTTAGTATCGTCTCAAAATTTCTCAAAGAGAACAAACCAAACTCAATTCTTGATGAAAAAAATTGTTGCTCTTCAAACAAAGGTTAACGGCCAATCCTATAGCTTCTTCCTCTTAATGCTCTGCATGTTGTTGGTTCCGCTTGTACAGGATTGGTGGCTTGAACTCCTAGATTCCAACGTGCAACAATCTTGTGTATGCATTATTTCTTAATGTAATTTCAAAAGAGCTTTTAGTATTTACATCAAATATCTGCTAAGAAAATACAAACAAAATACCAAAGTAGTTCTTTGTTATCAACTGAGCAATAACCGCCTTTAAAACAAGGAACTTCGTGTTGCCCTAATTCCCTCATCAATGCGTGCAAAACCAAATCTGGGCATCCTACATATAATCCGGCACTGTGCACCTTCCCGGAACTAGAACTCGATTCTTGTTGCCCTAATGCCCTCGTCAATGCATGTAGAACCCAATCTTGGCATCTGCATATAATCTGGCACTGTGCACCTCGAACAGTGAGCTTCCAAGCCCCCAACTAGTTGAAATGGGGGAAAATTCCTCCTCGACCCAGTAAATTCGAGTGAATGCCATTAATTTTTTGTTGCACCTCCAGTCTCCGACTTCCAAGCCTAACTAGTGAAGCCCCAACCAATGAAAATGGGGCGAATCACTCCAATCCCTCCCCCTAACCTAGTAAATCCAAGCAAATGCCATTGAAATCAGCGCCAAACCAGATAATCGGGAGGCGAATTTCATGGTTTAAGTATTAAGCACATTTATTTTGTGGGGCTAAAACTTAATAATTAATTATTTTTGAAATAATTATAGGGCTAACTATATAAAACTATATAAAATGGGTTTTATATAAAAAAATTTCACTACCAAAATTTAAAATTCCTTAAAATTCGCCTTTGGGCTAAAATTCGCCCCTAAAATTTTCCATGACCACCCTACCACCGACCATGGGGAGGAAGATAAAGAAGAATGGATTTATGTGCAGAGGAAAATGGTCCACTTTACAATGATATAGAATGATGCAGAAGAAGAAGATATACTAGACCATAACCCCAACTTTGACACAACCACCTAATGATGATCCTAGACCTCCCAACACTACCTCTTCAACCCTTGGTAGATAGATACTAGTACAATTTGTACAATAATGTATTTACAATGACTAAGTACAATGATACCTTTATAGTGATTGTATGCAGTGCTGCCCACTTGAAGACTTCATATGATGAACTTCTTATCTTTATTACTTGTCTTGATTCTTGATCTGTCATGAGTACCCTGGTGCCTTGCTTTGCTTTGCTGCTAGAAATTTGATGCGGGCCAACACATGCCAGTCTCTAAAAACCATAAAAATAATTATGCAACTAGTATTTTGAATCAAAAACCTCAATCTATGGCAAATTCCACATATTACCATTTACATGCGGAAGCTATCTTCAGCTTATGGTTCAAAACCAGTGTATAATAAAATCATTCTCAAATGAAGTTGCTTTTCAAATCATCATTCAAACCTTTTTCTCTAAGTTTTTAGTCCTCTCCTCATCAATATAACATATACTTATATGTTACATCCTCACCTTAAATGAAGTCTGAAGGTATGTATGCACCTCAACTTAATCATTTCAATCCACATTGAATGTCACGAACCATTATATAAACTCTTTTGATTCTGGTTTTAAACCCAAATACTATAATGATTATCCCACAATTATGATAACATATCAGTGCTTTCATATATGTTAGTCCGTGTGGAAATCTCAATTTAAAAGTTTCACTTAAACTCAAAGCACTACGCATATAAAGTCGACCTTTCCAGCGCACTTCTGCTCATATAATTAAACCACGTAATTAAAATCCCAAAACATTCAAACCACAGGTTTCCTTACCTTGAATGAGTCGTTCAGCTAGCACCAGTTTACGGTGCTCCCTAATGCTTCCTCTGGGTTTGTTGTGGGCCTGCGATTTCTATACGCAATCTCAAATTTCCCAGCGTTTGATTCCTTCATGCAAATCTTCTAGCACCCGAAACGGTATATTGAGATACAAGTGATATTTAAAATCGATTTAATTTCATTCTCAAAAGACATGAGAATCGATCCACGATATTACCATAACTCTGTCTGCTCTGAATTAACTTAATAGACCTCAATTTCCTTGCTATATTTAGAATCGATCTTCATTGAATTGGCTTCATTTCACAACTCAAACAGAGAAAACGATTTCAACAAATCGATGCCACCATTTAAACCCACCTTTCTTCCGCTACAATTTGTGTTTAATTCTCCATAACTTTCCCTTTATGAAACTTCTGCGGCTTCATGTCCGCTGTGCGTCCCAATTTTCCAGCGCTTCAATTTTTGTCGATGAAACACTTTAGCCTAAATCTCGGTGAAATCTGTACAATGATAAGATAGAGTTTAAAACAAATCTCTACACCTCAGAAAACTCTACGTTTCAAATCGTTCTCATTCGGCTTCTTACAAGGTATATATAACTCTGCATTTGGTTTTTAAACAATTTCATCCAACCACTTCTCTCCAACACAATTCCATGCAGTTCGATGAACCCCATATGCAGATGAATAATGCGCCCTTACTTCATTCAATGATTTCATACCAATTACAGATCGATATAAAGCAATTCAACATACATATTCACTAACACAATTTATAACATCGATTTTCAACTTATACGCATAAATTGATCTTACAAATTCTTTTATTGCACACTTCCTTTAGTCGATCTCTCCAACGATCGATACCTCAAATCATATATATACATTTAACCAGAAGCACATACAACTTTCACAATCAATCAACCAATGTATATATATAATCTGAAACAAAACAAATTACTTACAAACTCTTGTTGGCCAGATATTCAAGATCTGTGGCCCTTTACAATCGCCCGAAGGCTCCCAAGAGGAAACCCTCTCACTACTCACACTCACACTCTCTCTGCAACTATTCAAGTGTATTTTCCTCACAAAACCCACTCATATTTATACATAAATAATGCATTTAATTCACTCCAAAAATCTCTCCACCTAATCCTCAACTAAATCTATATTTTAGGTGTGGACTCAACAAAGTCCCATACATAGAATACCTACTCTCTAATTTTTCTCCTAATCTATTTCTCTCATATCCTTTTAATTAATAAAATAATATTTACAAAATCCTCACTTATATAATTTATCTCCTATTTTATTAAAAATAACAAATTAATTAATAAAATAATAAAAATGTCACACCCTCCTTTATTACATATTTACAAATGAAAAATGGCCTTGATGCTCCTGCATCAAAATTTTGGTCCTTTGCAGCCCTTGACAACCCATGATCTAGCTTATTCTTGCCTTCTAGGAGCTCAATATTGAATTTGGTGTATCTCTGTTATTTCAGATCCTCAATATGTGATTTTCGGTCTTGTAGTATTCCTTTGAGTCTTCTTTCCAATGGCACAGGTCTGACCTAACTTGGATTCTTCAAGAGAGAGTTATGCCCAATCTCTCACAATGCCCTAATTATGGACTGTTTCAGTAGAGCAAACTTGTGTGACATGCCACGTGTCACTATTTATTCATTCGGCTCTGAAATTAATACAGGGAAAACTACAGTCCATGAAATATCTACCATGTTTTACAAAATTCCAATTTGATACTCAGAGAGAGAGTTATGATGATTTTCCCAAGGTCACTTATTTGATTTGAATTTAAGGAGCCTGCAAAAACACTGACTTCTAGATAAAATTTCCGAAAATATTGTGCACCTTGATCTGAATTTTTTATAGGAGCTTCCTCAAGATGTCATATTTGCCTCATAAAATTTTATGCTTCTGAACCTTTGTAGAAAAAAAATTTAGAGCAAGAATGCCACGATGACCTATTTCAGATAGCAAAATCCCTACATAAGGAGGATATGAGGATCACAATTTATATAAATGTTTAGGTTGAGAGGGGCTTCAACAAGTGAACATGGGAGGGATTTTAGGAGCTTAAAAATTATTAATTATTAACTTTTCAATGACCCATGCCACAACCGTATGGGGTTTTAGCCCACTAACTGGGGTTACAAACTTCAAACATGAATATCTCTCAAACCGTGAAGAATTACGTGGCGTGCCATATATCAACGAAAACATCTCGACAAGTAGAAAGCATCAAAATCATTCTTGACCCCGAATATAGTAATTTGGTAGGTCAAAATTACCATGCAATATTGGGATAGCCCCTGTGCTACTTGGGTTGACATCAATGACAACTGCTGATCAACACTAATACCATTCTTACTGTGTCAAAATTAGCTACAGGTGAAAATGTCTCATTATAATAAATACAAGGTTGTTGATTGAACCCCTGAGCTACAAGTATTTCTTTATGCTTTTCAGTTTCACCTTCAACATTCACTTTAGTTTTGTAAATCCAGTATTTTTACATTTAGAAAAATATACAAGTTCCGAAGTAATATTTCTTTCTATAAGATCAATTTCTTCATCCATGGATTTTATCCAAACTTTTTATTTCACAACTTCATCAAAATTTACTTGATCATATGAAAGTAATGAAAATTCAAAACTTGATCTATTTCATCATTCTGCACATACAATTCCTTTAAAATCCTAGTCTTTTGACATTTAATTCTATTCTTTAATGTAGCTATTGTAGGATTAGATTCATTACTCAGCTCTCATCCTGTTATTTGTTGTCCACCATAACCTGATGGTTCACCATGTTCTTGATTTATCGGTGTTAAATTGTAATGGAATGAGTCTTGGTGATTGGCTTGTTGAAGTTCTTGCAGAAGGTGTATATGGAATCAACTGTCCACCTTGTACTTCTTGCTAATCTTCATTATCATCTCCATGAGATAATACGAATACCTCTATAACAAATTTAACTATGCTTCCATCCCAAGCTTCTTCTTCTTTGAATTCAACATCTCTAATGATTATATATTTCTTGGTGATGGGATTATAGAGTCTATATGATTTACATTCTTCACTATATTCAATATATATAAATTTTTTTAGAATCTATGCTTCTGTGATCCATATAAAATTGTAAAATCTCTTTCGGTAATAATCACATATAATGTCCGTTTACGCTCTCTAATCCCTAACATCTACTCCCTACCACCGAGAGAGCTTGCGAGTCCCCCCGCGTTGTGCCCGCCCTCGCCGGGCCCTCGCCGCTTCGTTCCGCCGCGTCCCGTTGTACCTACCGCCTCCCCATCGCGCCCTTCTCGTCGCGTCCTCGCTGTGTGTCAATGTCTAGGTCGGGATCCGACGGCTCTCCCTGCGCATCCTGAGCTTTGCTAGGATTTCTGCTGCGTGGCTGCCCCTGCGGTGGCCGGCCTCAGGCCCTCCCTATGGAGACGCTGGGTCCTTCTATGGATCCACATTCTTCTCCTGCCATCGACGCCTTCAACCTGCTTCTTTCCGGTTTGCCTCAGAAGAAAAGAAGCGAAGCATCCAAATTTGTTAAGAAGCTAGATGAAATTCCTGAGATCTCTTTGCCTCCGGAGGCCCCCATTCAAGTAGCTTTATCTTTGGCGGATCGAGGTCTCATTGGCCAATTCACGGGTCTGTGGCCTTCTCCGAAAACTACTGAGCAATGGGTTAACAGGAACTGGGCTCCTCTGATCAAGGAAAAGGTCACCTCTTACTTTATGGGGAAAGGGTACTTCCTCTTCGAATTTTCCTCCAAAGAAGACAAAGACTTGATCTTTCAAAATGGGTCGTATTTCATGGGTTCTCAGGGCCTCTATCTGAACAAATGGACTCCGGACTTTGATCCGGCTGTCGATGTTCCCAAGGCTGTCCCGGTGTGGGTTCGCCTTCCAAACCTACCAGTTCACTGCTGGAACTGGAGTTCCTTGAGACACATTGGCAACACTCTCGGGAAATTCATAGATCGGGCAAACAATAAGGACCAGTACGACTGTGCCAGGATCTGCGTGGAAGTAGATCTAGAGGTTGGTCTTCCAGAGGCTATAAAAATCAAAGTCGGAAGTTGGTCTCATGTACAGATCTTGGACTACGAGCAACTGCCGTTCAAATGTAGGAAATGCCACGTTCATGGACATTTTGCTAGAAACTGTATGTCCAACGCTGAGCCAGAGAAAGGGATTGAAGAGGGTTGGAACCAAGTCAAACGAGAAAAAACCAATCACAAAGGGAAAAAACCGGGAGGACCCTCTGGAAAAGGCTCTCTACAGGCTAATGTTCAACGCCCCCCTCCCAAAAAGGCGCAAGGAAACAAATTTGACCCTCTAAGCCAGCAGACAGAAGATACTCAGGAGAACGAGACACAAAACCCAGTTTCTCCTAGCAAAGATACTCCCTCAGCCTCCCTTAAAGGAAAAAGTGCCGAAGATCCCAAGGGTATGACCTCAGAAGATGAGGAAGAAGAACAAGAAACGGACGAGTCAGAGGAGGAAGGAGAAATAGGAGAATCCCAAACCTTGGTACGAAGATCTACAAGAGGCCGTAAATCTGACAGGTAAAAAAGAGAGCAGGAGACTTACAAAGATAAGTTATAGGGCAGCCAGCCAACTCTGGAAAAGTTGCTTGCCTCAAAGCCAAGGATGTTGAAAAATCAGACCCAAGGCTCCAAGGGAGCCCACCAGAAACATAAATAATGAAGGTCATCTCCTGGAATTGTAGAGGTATGGGGAGTAAAGTTAAGGAAGAAGCCATGAGAAACTTAATAAGAACAAAAACTCCAGACATACTTCTCGTCCAGGAGACTAAGTTGGAAGACGTAGTCTTCCTGCAAGCATGCAAGAAACTTTGGTTCAAAAGTGAAGCAAGAGCAATCTCTGCCCGGGGCGCTTCGGGAGGGATTGGCACTCTATGGAACCCTAACAAATTTGTAGTCACCTTTGAGGCTAGAAATACTCACTGGTTGCTGCTGAAAATGCAAAATCTGGATACTAAGGAAATCCTTTGCCTCTTCAATGTATATTCTCCAGTCAATGTTGGGGAAAAAAAGGAATGTTGGGATACTATAAGGCAACAAGCAAACCTGACAAATCTGGAAAATATAATTATTGTTGGAGATCTTAATCTCACTCTCCACTCGTCTGAAAAAAGAGGAGGCAGCACTGTTCGTGATCCGGCAAGGGAATGGGCAGAAGATCTTCTGCAGGACTGGGACTTGCTAGATATCAAACCCTCTTCCGGTAAGTTCTCTTGGTCTAACAAAAGAGTGGGCCCTGGTCATATCGCTGCCATATTAGATAGATTTTTCATTCAAAGCTCTTTTCTGTTACTAGGATTAGAACCCAGAATGCACATCCTTGCTAACAACATCTCGGACCATAAGCCTATAAAACTCGAGCTCCTGGCCCATCTTGATCTGGGTCCTATTCCATTTCGATTTAGTCCTCTCTGGGTCAAGGAATCAGACTTCATGCAAATATTCAAGGATTGTTGGAGTCAGCCTGTCAATGGTTCTCCCTTCTATATCTGGGAGGAAAAACTTAGAAGGGTAAAAGGCGATCTAAAACGATGGGCCAAAACCCTGTCCAACCCGGCTACAGAAAGAAAAGCCATCAAAGTCTCTCTCGCCTCTCATCAAACTCATATGGAGCACGCTATTGTCACAGAGGAGATGTTAGACCAAGAGGCTCATTTGCAACAACGCTTTCATAAGGCCTACCTAGCTGAAGAAGAATACTGGAGATTAAAATCTCGAAATCTCTGGCTCAAAGCAGGGGACAGGAACTCTGCCTTTTTCCACAAACAAACCCAAGTCAGGAAAAGC
The DNA here is from genome assembly GCA_034641835.2 of Pinus albicaulis. NCBI lineage: Eukaryota > Viridiplantae > Streptophyta > Pinopsida > Pinales > Pinaceae > Pinus > Pinus albicaulis. The sequence continues at coordinate 1,397,656,332 of CM076574.1, read as the reverse complement.
TTCAACACTATTTCTGAGATTAAGGAGGATAACATCATCTTCAAGGATTTTGAAGACATTAAAAAATCAGCCTTCTCTCACTTTCAAAACTTGTATAGTGAGGATAAGGACTCGGACCAATACTCAGATCTGCTTGACATCATTCCTTCTGCAATTTCTCCTCGTATGAATGAGATCCTTGAGGGCAAAGTCACCAAAGACGAAGTCAAAAAGGCCCTCTTTGATATGGATCCGGATAAGGCCCCCGGGCCGAATGGCTTTTCTGCCAGGTTCCTTCAAGTTTGTTGGCCGATTATTGAAAAGGATCTGCTCAAAATGGTTCAGAAGTCTCAAAATGCTAAGAAAATAGGAGGTAGCACAAACTCCGCTTTCCTAGCCTTAATACCAAAGGAAAAAGGTGCCAACAATTTCAGCAGATTCCGCCCGATTTCCTTATGCAATACTGGGTACAAGATTATCACTAAAGTTATTGCAAATAGACTGAAGCTCATTCTTCCCAAAATAATTCCGGAGAATCAAGGAGGCTTCATCCAAGGAAGGCAAATCGTGGACAACTTCACCCTTGTTCAAGAGGCAATCCACTCAAGTCTTCTTCGAAAAGAACAAGGTATGGTGATTAAACTTGATTTAGCAAATGCTTTTGATCGAGTAAATCATAGCTTTCTTTTAAAAGTCATGAGAAAGTTTGGTTTTGGAGCAAATTTCATCAAATGGATCCGGGCATGCATCTCGGAGCCATGGATCGCTCCTCTTGTAAATGGAAGAGCCACTGAATTCTTCAAAGCTTCAAGAGGGCTAAGGCAGGGGTGTCCTCTTTCCCCTCTGCTTTTTGTCATCCAAGCCTCTGTCCTCAGTTTCCTGTTAGACAAAAAGATGCAAGATCAAGATATCAACGGATTGTGTATTGCAAGAGGGGTAAAAAATATAAACCACGCCCTATTTGCGGACGACACTTTGTTTTTGGGAGCTGCCTCTCTCTCCTCTGCCTCTAAATTTAAAGCAGTTTTGGATGAATTCAGTGAAGCCTCTGGCAGCGTTGTAAATAAGAACAAATGTCATATCTACAGCTGGAACACCTCGACCAGATTGCTCTCCGCTATTTCTAGATGTTTGGGTTTTGCTGCCTCCTCCACTTGGATCTCCTTCAAATATTTGGGCCTTCCTGTTTTTCATAAGAAATCTACAAGCAAAGACTGGCTCCCTCAGCTGGAAAAATTCAAGTCTAGGATCCAAGCCTGGGGCTTCTCCTGGCTCAACATTGCTGGAAAATCTGTCCTTATTAAATCTGTGCTCTCTAGTCTTCCCCTATTTCAATTCGCTGTGCTTCTCGCTCCGACAGGTATTTTAAAAATAATCGAAGAATTCATGCGGAGGTTTTTTTGGAAGGGAGGTAAACAGAATGAAAACAAGATTCCCCTTATCAGTTGGGAAACCATCTCCAAGCCTCTAAGGGAGGGTGGTTTGAATTTCAAAAATCTCTGTCAGCAAAACGTGGCTATGGCAGCCAAGATTATTTGGAGGATCATTGCGCCCAAGCCTGGCTGGGCCCAATTGGCTCTCTGGAAAAGTATTTCAGAGGTCCTCGTTCCTCCTGTTTAGACAATGTAATCCATTTGCCTTATTCATCTTTTCTCAAACTGTATGTTAAAGCTGCTCCCTTAATCAATGCGCACTCCTATTGGATTCCAGGAAATGGCAAAAAGATCAATATCTGGGCTGATAAAATTATGAATAAGGACCCAATTGAAGACAGAGCCTCCATTAGAGCGTTGCGTTGCTGGATGGATAGAGAGGGGCTATGTTCGTTGTGGGATATTTCTCTTTGGAACGACTCTGTCTGGGCAGGTTGGAAACGAATCGAGGTGCCGACTCATCTTACCCTCGAATGGTCCACGCTGCTGGACCTCCTTCATGGCTTGGCGCCCACGCGCATGAGGAAAAGAGATATGAAAGGTTGGGGGCCGAATGCCAAAGGTTACACTGTCTCCATGGGATATGACAAGCTGAAAGAGAGGCCATACGTCCCCCCTGACCCTGCACCTTGGCAGGGGGTCTGGCGTTTTCCTTCATGGCCCAAAGTCGACTTCTTTTCTTGGCTTCTCTGCCATGGTAAGATCCTTACGTATGACATCCTGCAGAGAAAAGGGTTCTATGGTCCCTCCATCTGCTCGCTGTGCAACGAAAATGCAGAGACAACTGTCCATTTAGTCCTCGAATGCAAGTTCTCTAAGTAGATCTGGTTCTCCTTTATCCACAATTTGGATCCCAACTTTTTGCTTCCTTGTTCCACTGATGATCTTTTTTCTAATTGGGCAATCAGATATCTTGGCCCCCCTCCTAAAAATCAGATAATTAAATCCGCATGGGCTGTCCTTCCAAAGGTTATTTGTTGGCAGATCTGGCTAGAACGAAACAGAAGAATCTTCAGAAACATTAAACAGAATCACAAGGTCTTAGAAATTAAGATTAAATGTCATTTAAAGGAGTGCTTGACTGATATAAAAGATGATTCCAATCTTAGCCAACAGGACATTGCTTGGGGATCTTCCCTTGACTTGCAATTTCAATCAGCAGTTAGAAACGTCCCTCCTCTCAAAGACTGGCAAATAAGGAAATCCGAAACTGACCTTCAAGACTGGCTCAATTCACACTCAAGGCACTCTCTCTTTTTTGATGGGGCAGCAAAGGGCAATCCGGGCAAAGCTGGTGCAAGAGGTGTTGTTGTAAGTCCAATTGGGGAAAAAATTCATACCTTTGCTTGGGGGCTTGGATTCTCATCCAGCGTTCAAGCTGAGGCTTTGGCCCTCTACCAAGGCCTCAAGATCCTCAAAGATTTAAATATAAGTGAAGCTAATGTCATAGGTGATTCCCAGATCATTATAAACGCAATGGTTTCCAACTCCCCAGCCTCGGATCTCAAACTAGCAAGGCTGATATCCAGAATTAAGGGTTTGGAAAACACTTTTCAGAAGTTGAATTACTACCATGTGCTGAGAACTCATAATAAACAGGCGGACATTGAAGCCAATAAAGCTACCCTCCTCTCTGCCGGGGTCAAGATGAAAGACGAAGAAGAATCTTGGGAACCTATCCCATAAGTTGTTCGTTGTCATGTTTTACTGTTGGCTCTTAAATAAATTTGTTTGTATCTTTAAGTTAGGGAAAATCTCTGAAATCGAATTTTTAGATTTTCTATCATGGAAGAAGTTTGCAAGCTTCGGCTGCATTCTCAATATTATCAATGAGATGCATCAGGATTTAGACATCCTCAATGTAATCAGATTTCCGGCATTCAGGCCAAGATGAAGCCAAGATGAATATTAATACCTTACAACTTCACAAAAAATCACATATAATGGAAAATTGTCAATGTGTTTCGAACCAACCAGTGTGGTTCATCATCAGGACTAAGTGAGAGATCAGATCAAATCAATAAGCTTAAATAGATGTAGAGATGGTTAAACTAGCCATTTAGAAAATGGCTAGTTTGACTTTTTAATAATTTATAATGTTTTTAATTAGTAACGGCTATTTCCTTCCTACTATTAAACCATTTAATTAATTTATTCACTTAGTTAATAGATTAATAAACTTATTATTTATTTATTTATTATTATTTTTATATCAATTTTATTTATTAATTAAAGCGAGAAGCTTAAGTAAAAAATAACCAAAGAATAAATAAAAATAAATAAATAAATAAATAAAATAAAAAATAAAATAAAATAAAATAAAAAATAGCAAAATAAAAATAATAAAATAAAAATAAAAATAAAATAAAATAAAAAGGAAAAAAATAAAAAAAATAAAAACTAAATAAATAAATGAATATAAAATTAAAAATCAAATATCAAACTTTCAAAAAAATAAAACATAAAAAGATAAAATAAATAAATAAATATAAATATAAGTTAATTAATTAATTTTAAAAAAAGGGCAGAAATAAAAGAAAATCAGGAACATAAGGTAGGTATCTAACACCTGCTGATGTTCCAACGATCATCTCTGTTGAGATTAAGGGGTCTTTTTTCGATTTCTAAGGCCTCTCTTAACTTTCAATGATGGAAATGGTCAATCCTAGCAATGACCTTCGCCTCTTCAATGCAAATATGATGGTTAGTATTTTCTACATGTTCAACTAGGGCAGACGAGTGGGATCTTCCATGCTTAATGTCAATAGCATGTCATATTTGCATTGAAGAGGCGAAGGTCATTGCTAGGATTGACCATTTCCATCATCGGAAGTTAAGAGAGGCCTTAGAAATCGAAGAAAGACCCCTTAATCTCAACAGAGATGATGGTTGGAACATCAGCAGGTGTTGGATACCTGCCTTATGGTCCTGATTTTCTTTTATTTTTGCCCTTTTTTTTTAATTAATTGATTAATTTTTATTTATATTTTTATTTATTTATTTATTTCATCTTTTTATGTTTTATTTTTTTGAAAGTTTGATATTTTATTTTTAATTTTATATTTATTTATTTTTTATATTTTTTCCTTTTTAATTTAATTTAATTTAATTTATTTTTATTTTATTATTTTTATTTTTTATTATTTTTATTTTGCTATTTTTTATTTTATTTTATTTTATTTATTTATTTATATATTTGTATATTTATTTATTCTTTGTTTATTTTTTACTTAAGCCTCTCGCTTTAATTAATAAATAAATAAAATAAAATAAATAATAAAATAAATAAATAATAAATAAATAAATAAATAAATAACTAATAAGTTTATTAATCTATTAACTAAGTGAATAAATTAATTAAATGGTTTAATAGTAGGAGGGAAATAGCCGTTACGAATTAAAAACATTATAAATTATTAAAAAGTCAAACTAGCCGTTTTCTAAACGGTTAGTTTAACCATCTCTACATCTATTTAAGCTTATTGATTTGATGTGATCTCTCACCTAGTCCTGATGATGAACCACACTGGTTGGTTCGAAACGTGTCGACAATTTTCCATTATATGTGATTATTACTGAAAGAGATTTTACAAATATATAAATTTATCACTTCTATCATCTAAATTTTTTCTCAATTCTTTAGGAACATGTGCATAAGGAACGAAACCAAAAATTCTTAAATGAGATATATGACAACTCTTATTCTTTGGGAACTTGATCCTTCCCGCCCTTATTCAGACTTATTTTAAGGATATAAACAACACAAGTTACTGCTTCTCCCCAATATTCATTTGGTAGATGCTTTTCCTTCAACATACTTCGAGCCATATCCACAATAGTTCGATTTTTCCTTTCAGCTATTCCATTTTGTTGTGAAGCATAACGTGTAGTAAACTACCTCTTGATTCCATGCGATTGACAAAACTCAATGAAATTTGTTAGCATCTTTCCACTTTCCTTTCCAAACATAACTTTAAATCTTTTAAATATATAAAATGCTTCATATTTTTGTTTCAAAAGATAAACATATGTTTTTCGACTATAGTCATCAATAAAAGTTAAAAGGTAGACACTATTAGCCAAAGAAGGTGTTTTCATCTGTCCATACAAATCTATGTGAACAATCGCCAATGGAGCTTCGATCTATACAAAACTCCAAATACAAATTTTTGTCTATGATGCTTTGTAAATATACAACTTTCACACAAGATCGTTGGTTGTTGAATATTGGGTAACCCTTTCATCATCTGTTTCTTCTGAATCAAATCTAGACCACCAAAATATAAATGAGCATATCTTAAATGCCATAACCATGATTCATCGAAATTATTAGTTTTATAAGAATTCAAGGAGGGAGATAATTCATTTCTCATTATAAGCAGAAATATCCTATTCTTTGTCATATCTACTTTTTCTATCAGTGGTTTGCTTGGATATTTGTCATGATAGTACACACATTGTTATTGAAGAACACTATACTTTTTCTCTATGATTTGTCCAATTCTCAAGAAATTTCATTTTAAGCTAGGTACATAATGCACATCATCAATTGTTCTTCTCTCACCATTTTTATTATAAAAACCAAACAATCCTTTACCTTTAACACATACCTTATTATTGTTACCCAGCTTGACATAAGACTAAATACTGGTGTCTAGATTGGAAAACAAATCTTTGTTTCCCATCATGTGATTTCTACAACCACTATCTAAAAGCAAAATATTATCTCAACATTCTTGAGTTACATTACATGTCAAAAACTCTAGCTTCTGATTATCTTCAAATTCTTCTGAGATGTGTGCATATTTCTACCAACATTTCTTCTTCAAACATCTAGTAGCAATATGGCCATATATTTTGCAATAATAACATTGAAATTTAGACATATCATACCTTTTATTTCCTCAATACCATGTTCTATTGTTACTCCCCCTTAAATTAGAAGGACGTTGCTGAGATTTGTCTTCATGATCATAATTATCTCGCAGACGTCTTTGATCAACTACTATGCCGCCTCTTCCTCTATTACTTCATCTTCCTCTACCTCTTCCTCTCATAAATCACACTTGAGTTTTTAAGGCATTCTCCAATGTTCTATCATCATATCTTGACATCCTGGATTCATGTGCAATCAATGAACCAGTCAACTCTTCAATTTTCCTTTGACTTGTGCCATTGAACTCTTCTATGGATACTACAATCGCTTCAAATTTATTTCTTTGGAAAGCGTTGAAGGAATTTATCGATCACTCTCTTGTTTGAGATGTCTTCTCCATACTATCTGAATTGATTAACAACACTCATGACTTGAGACATAAAAGAATCCACAGTTTCACTGTCTTTCATTTTCACATTCTCGAAATCTCTTCTCAAATTCTAGAACTTGACATCATTCACTTATGTTACACCCCGATAACAGGATTCAAGAGTGTCCCATGCCTTCTTCGAAGATTCTGCATTTGATACTTTTGAAAGTATCATGTCATCTAAGCCTTGTTGAATAAGGCCAAGAGGTTCATTATCCTTCTTTTTGTTCTCTCTCAACAACTTTCGTTCAACACTTGTAAGAGCCGTCTTTGCTGTCTCATTAGCAGACTCTCGATACCCATTAGTGAAAAATCCCCAAATATCATGAGAACGCAAAAATTTTCTCATTTGAATAAACTAAGAATCATAACAGAATCATAACTTTTCTCATTTAAAATAGTAATTGACTGAGTATTTGTATTTGAAGTCATTTTTCCTTTTAAAAATAGTGCACCTTTACCTTTATAAACAACATCGTTCAAGCCCTTTAAAGTAACACTTCAACACTTTAATATATATAACACTTGGAATTAATCCACTTTATTCATCCAAAAAAAATGAAATCAATGCGTAAAAGAACCCACTTTAATTTTCATTAAAAGAAAACTTTTTCTTTAAATCATAAAACCTTTTGTTTAAATCACCTTTCAGTTTATGCCTTCATTGTTAAATGTATCCCTTTCAAATACTTAAAGCATAGTAAAAAGAAAACTCCACAACAATAGGTCACACTCAGTCAATATGTCATGAGATGGACAATATTACCGCTCTCCACCTATATTGCCTACAGAAAAAAAAATCCATGCAAGGGAGATCATTGACCATGATGATTGTCACTTGTCCTCAATAGAATTTTAAACTTTCTCTACACTCCTCCACGGACACGCTGCAACTTTCACATGCATCATGACCAGTTCTCAGTTTTTTATGACAATGTTGCACTCTTAATTGCCTAGCAACATAGTCTAGGCCGTGACTCACAACAGACAGACCCCAAACAACAAATTGGTTCTGTCACCACAGTCTCTAAGAGAACTCCAGCAACTAAACAAATCACACTCAACCTTCACGATCCTCAACTCTAATACCAGATGAAAACACAAAATAGAGACAAACAAGCACCAACACGAAGCTACATCTGCATGATTACATCAACAAATGAGAAATTCAAGTGGATGATCTGCATTCGGCTAAGCCTCTATATTTATACACAAATTTTTTGTCGGTTACAATTAAAATATTATTCTGTGAGGCGTTGTTTCCCCTTCAAGTTTGAGCAGGTCATGGCATTGGTGTCCCTTCAAGTATGAATAGGTTATTGTGGTGATCGTTAGCCATTGTTCAGTGATGGCGGAACACGTCATGAAATAATTATTCTTACAAAAGGAAGTGTTTTTCTTTATTTTCCAAGGAAATGATTTATTCAAGCGAGTTAATAATTCGAGTTATGAGTTGGAGATGGTAATGGTAACTTGTTATTTCATTAATCAAATATTATTTAAAAATCTACTTCACTTGATGACGTGGTAGTAGAAGGCATATTTAAAAATTTGGTTATGTTGATCATGTGGTAGTAGAAGACATTTCAAGTCGTGCTTTTAAAATATTCTTATAATTTTTCAAGTAGCAAATCACATTGTTATTGCTGTAAAAAGATATCACCTCAACGAATACTCTGAGATGCTCAATTAATCAAAGATTAAGCATTTTAAGTGTTATTCTCGAAGGAGGTCAAAGGAGATGTTTCATTCAAGAAAGCTCATAATTGGAAGAATGAGTTGGAGATGGCAATCGAAATTTGTACTTAATATATTTAAAAACACATTTCACCAATTGTAGTTTTGTGGACAATTTGGTACTAAAACGCATTTAATATGATATCCTTGAGTCACTCTAGCATCTACAAATTTTCAAAATTCAAATGGAATTGTTATTATTAGAAAATCAATAAAGGTAGGCCTTCACAACCTTGTTTTGGTAAAATTACTTTGGGGTAGGAGAGGGGCTAGGAGGAGGAGAGGGGAGGGGGTGGCAGGGTGAATCACTATTTTAAAAGTTCCATTAAACTTTTTCTTTTCATATTTTGATTTATGTACACGACTTGAATGAACAAAAATAGCGTATGTACGTGACTGTTATTTTGGAAACTAGCGTATATTTAGTAGACTTATATATCAATTAATTCTTCAACAATTTATCTTAAACTAGTGTATCAATGATTCACCATACATTTAATAAGAAGTAAACATGTGCATTAAGAACATAATAAATCATAACACATAAGAAACATACAAGAATACCAAGATTTAAGGTGAAAACGCAATGTGGGAGAAAAACACCATTGTTGTCGTCTCTATATTTAATATTTATTATATAGAAAACTCCTTACAATATTGTATTATCATAGAATCATACTAGCACGTAGGAACCCACCTGTAGAAGGCTACAACATTCACTCGTTTTAGAGCTCCTACTGGAAGGGAGCTCCAACAACACTGTTACCAATGAAATAGGTAACCAGACCTCAAAACGGGAACTCTAGCCCAAAAAGACTTGAAAAACATGAAAAAACACCCCAAAAACAAAAAAGGTGTATTCCAGAACGCACTTGGTTTTTTTTTAAGGTCAAATTTCAACATTTTATAAAATTATGCTAAAAACAAAATTGTTTCTTGAAAAAAGGATTGAAAAAACACCCTCAAAACAAAACCAGTTGATGCTGGAATAACAAAAAAAAAAAATTGTCATATTTTTGACATTTTTAAAAATAGAAATAACATTTTTTAATTTTTAAAATTTAAACATTAAAAAAAACCTAAAATTTAAGAAAAAAATAAATTTAAAAAATAAAAACATTTTAAAGCTTCAAATTTAAAAATATATAGGAATAAAAAAATAAAAATAAAAATTCAAACATTAAAAAAACGTAAAATTTAAGAAAAAATAAAATAAAATAAAAAATTAAAGATTAAAATTTCAAAATATATAGAAATAAAAAAATAAAAATAAAAACAAAATAAAAATATTAGATTAAAAAAAAAAACAAGTTTAAAAAAGAAAGAAATTATAAAAAATAAAATATAGAAATCAAATTTAAAAAAGAAAAAGAAAATGTTTATTGAATTAAAAAAAATAAAAAAATTAAGGAAATATATTAAATTTTAAACTTAATTAAAAAAAACAACATTATTTAAATTAAAAGTAAAAAAATGAAAAATTAATTAAAAATAAAAAAATAAAAAATAAAATACAATAAAAATATTATATTTAAAAAAATATTTATTAAAAAAACAAATAAATTTTTAAAATTAAATTAAGTTTAAATTATAAAAAATAAAATATCTATATATATATGAACTTAAATTAAAAATATATATATCAGATTTTATTAAATTAAAAAAAAAATGTTAATATTAAAATAACAAATTAAATTTAAAAAAAATAATAATTAAATTTTAATAAATAAATGAATAAACAAATAAATTTTGAAATAAAACATAAATTTTAAATATAAAGAAAAAAAAAACATTGTTAAAATAAAAAGTTCAAAAACTTTAAAAATCAATTAAAAATGAAAAATTGAAAAAAATATATATCAAATAAAAACAAAAAAAAAAATTGAAAACATTGAGTTTATTTAAAAAAAAAATCTAATTTTAAATACACAATTTAATTGAAATAAAAAAAAAATATAAAAATTTTATGTAATAAAAAAAATTAAAAATTAAAAAAAATGTTAAATTCAAATAAATTAAAAAAAAAAAAAATTATTTAATTTAAAAAATTAAATGAAAAAACTAAACATAAAATTTAATAATAAAAAAAATATATGAAATTTTTTTAAAAAAATCAATTAAATAAAAAAATACAAAATTTAATAAAAAATATTAACAAAATTTAGAAAAAAAATAAAAAAAATAAAAACAAAAAAAAAATGATAAAATCGCAAGGATATTGAAGAAACACAATGTCTCTTCAACTTTCAAGCCTCTTCGCACTATCCGTGATTCTCTTAGATCGGTTAAAGACCCGGTTTGCCCGATGGATGGTAAGGGTGTTTATATAATTCCATGTTCCTGTGGGACCCCTTACATTGGTGAAACTGGTCGATCTATTAACCAAAGAATTCATGAACATGTCGCTGACCTTAGACATGGTAGATCTCGGTCCTCTGCCTTGGTAGAGCATGCTGAAAAAACAAATCACCATATTTGTATTGAAGATACTAAGGTTATTGCAACTATTGACCACTTCCACCACCGAAAGTTAAGGGAAGCCTTGGAAATAGAAAAGAGGTCGGTTAACCTTAATAGGGATGATGGGTGGAATGTTAGCAGATGCTGGATTCCTGCTCTTTACTCTTAGTCGATCTTGATTTCTCTTTCCTGATGTGCTCCTTTTATTTTTCTAATTTGGTTTTGATTAGTATTTTTGTTTTGTTTTTATTATATATATATTATTTATTCATTTATTTATTTATTTTTATTTCTATTTTTAAATTATTATATTTTTATTTTTATTTTTAATTAATTAATTAATTTATTTTTATTTTTATTTTTAATTTTTTTATCAGTATTATTTATCTATTTATTTATTTTATTTTTACTTTTATTTTATTCTATTTTATTTTGTTTTTTTTAAATTTTTAATTTATTTATTATTTATTATTTTATTTTTTTTCTATTTATTTATTTTTTATTTTTATTTTTATTTTTATTTATTTATTTATTTTTATTTTTATTTTTAGTAATATTAAATTAATTTATCAATTAGTTCGTATTATTATTATGACTTATTTATTTATTTGATTTGATTTCATTTTATATTTCATTTATTTATTTGATTTGATTTGATTTTATATTTTATTTTTATTTATATAGAATTTATAATAAAAATTAAAAAATAAATAAATAAATAAAGGATAAAAAATAAAAAATAAAAACTAAAAAATAAAAAATAAATAAATTTCCCTATTCTAGTCAAACTAGTCGTTTTTGCAACGGCTAGTTGGAACGGTCCTGTTCTATTTAAACTGGTTACTTGATCAGATTTCTCATGTTGTCTTGATGATGAACCACACTCGCTGGTTTGAAACGCGTCGACAAAAATTTCTTTTATGTAACTTTCACCGAAAATTTTTTACACCATTTTATGGATCACAGAAGCCAAATTCATAATACAAAAAAAATGAATAAAATTAAAAAAAATTAAAAAAAAAAATTTTCAAATATTAAAATTAACATTAAAAAAAAAATTACATTTTTTGAATTTAAAAAAAAAAAAATCAAATTAAAAAATAAATATTAAAAATTAAAAAATAAATAAATAAAAAAGAATTTTTGGATCGTGGTGGCGCCACCAATTGGCCTCCCGCCCAGGTGGCGGCGGAGGCCGATTCCACGAACCTCCCGCGGCAGGAGGCCGATTGGCGGCGCCACCACAATCAAAAAATTCTTTTTATTTTTATTTTTAATATTCTTTTTTTAATTTCATTTCTTTTTTAATTTTTTTTTTTAATTCGTAACATATATATATATATATATATATATATATATATATATATATATATATATATATATATATATATATTTAATATATATATATATATATATATATATATATATATATTGTTTGATTTTTTCTTTTTTGTTTTTAATTTTTTAATATATTTTTTTAATTTATTTATTTTAATTTTTTTTTTTTTTTGTCTTTTAGTTTATTTAGTTTTTCATTTTTAAAATTTATAAATTGTTTCATTAACAAAAAAAAAACCAGTAAATTTATGGATATTTGTTTTTTAATTATTTGCTCGTGGTTTTTTTGTTTTTTTTTGTTTTTTAATGATAGTTTTTTTTATTTTAATTTTCTTTTTCAATTTTCAATTTTGTTTTTTTTTAATTTTTTTTTTTGTTAATTTTAAAATTTGTATTTTTTTTCTTATTATTATTATTTTTGTAATTAAAATTTTTAAATTTAATTTTTTCTTTTTTGTGTTTTTTTTTTAATCTAAATTTTAATTATTTTTAAATTTTCTATTTAATTTATTTTTTTAATTATATGGTTTTTTTAATAACTTAGAAAAAAATGTTTTTGATGTTTTTTTTTAAAAAAATTTTGGTTAATTTTTGTTTTTTTCTTTAAATTATGTGTTTTTTTTTTCAAATTTTGTCATTTCTTTTAATATAATTTTCGAATATTTTTGTTTTTTTTTCTAATTTATTTTTGTTTAAATTTTTTATTTTTACAAGTTAATTTTGTTTATTTTTACATTTTTATTGGTTTTTTATTTTATTGTTTTTATATATATATATATATATATATTTTATCTAAGTTTTGTGTTTTATTACCAACATGAAAATAACCACTCTAAAAAAAAAGGTTGATGTTGCATCAATACGTTTCAAAATTAGCATGAAAATCACTGTTCTAAAAAAAAAGTTGATGGTGCATCAATACGTTTCAAAATTAGCATGAAAATCACTAACATTTTAAAACAAATATTCATACTTCATAAATAAAAATATTAGAGTGTCAAAAGTGTGTACAAAAAAAAGGGGTGATTCTGTATCACCACTTTTCAAAATCGGGTGCTTTTTATGCTACCAAAAAAAAGTAGGTAACAGTGCGGTTACCTATTTCATCGGTAACAGTGTTCAACCCATTGATCTTGTTTACAAGCACTCACTGGAAGGGAGGTATGACCCCCTAATCTCGTTTACCAACACCCATTAAAAGGGAGCTACAACCCCCTCACTGAAGGCTCCAATCTGATGAGCACCATCATTAGGTATCTTTTAAGGGGTTAATTGTCACCTTTTTAGCCTTATTAGTGTCTCTTTCTCACAGTTAATCACATTATGGTCATATGTTACTTAGTGTAGATGGTTAATTAATGGTTTTCATACTTTTGAATGCCTAATAAGATTAAGTGCAGGATAATCACGAAGATGTGGTATTTTTCCTGAATATTGTGTAATCAAATCTCAGAGTAGACAACAAGGAGTGATTATAGAGGGGTTTACCACCTCCTTAACTCCTAAATGCAGCCAAGGGTTCCTCGAGATTCTCCTCCAACAACTCGAAATGAAAGGCAACCAAGAAAGTGGAAGATTAAGGGAATCAAAGCTCCACTTCTGTCAAAGTCCAAGGGGGAAAATAACCTACCTTTTAGGGAGTTGTTGGTAGCTACCCTTTAGGAGAAATAGGGTAGAGTTAGAGCTCATTAGGAATTGATTTTTGGAGATAGATAGAACACTCTTAGCTCTTGTAATAGACATTTGTGACTTTTATATGCTATGTAATGAGATTGGTCATGCAATAAAATGAGTATTTAGTTTCTCCTTCACTGATTTAGTTTCAGAGAGTTGAACTTGTGGTTTAGGGCCCAATCCATTGGCCTTAGGCTCTCTTATGTATTTGTGTTTCCTTTCCATGCCAGTGTCGTTATTTTATTTCATATCTTGTAGTTATTTTGCTTACATTTCATCTTTTTGTGTTTATTTTTCTTCTATTTCATGTTTTCGTAGTTAGACTCTTGTAGGTCATAGTACAATAGCATATAAAACTCCAAATCTGTGTTAAAGCCTCCCTCTCTCACCTCTTTCATAGGAGCTTAAGGAGGTTAGATCATGACCATAGGCCCATATTTATTTCATTTTATGATTTCCTGGAAAGAATAGATAGGTTTCTTTTTTTACCATGTACATGTTGTGAATGCTAAGTTAGTTTTATATTTCAAATGCATAGGTAGGTTTGCTTAAATTCAACTTATATTTTCCACCATTCTCACCATATATTTTTTAATGACAAATGCATGAACATGTAGATTTCTTGAAGGTCTGAGTAGAGTTGTAGAGGATGACTCCACCAACATCCTTAGCTTTAGTTTCGACCCTTCACCAACCAAATTTCAACCAAATCGCCTTCAGCCCTGTTTTTCTTGTCATCTTCACCACAACACGAAGAGCCACCATGGGGGTGAAAGACAGGCTTTGAAAGAAGCTCCGAGCTTGGTCAAAGGGTTGGCTACCTTCCATCCACCTAGGTTCACGTTCATTTCACCTTTCCTACCCCTTTCCTCACCATTTATAGCCTTAAACTACACTACAACAAATCCTGTAGCAGTGCCAGTCAGCCACTTCTTCAGCCCAAAACCTCTCTTTCACCTAACGTAGACCTAGAACAACCTCCAAGACACCTTCATCTATGAAACCTTGAGTCCAAGACCTTCTTAAGCCACCTCAAATTCTCCTTCTTTTGCTGCAAAACATAGTATTGACGAGCATAGTTAGATCATTAATAAATAAATTTTTAAGCATAGCAACCAAGCATGAAGTAGCTAGAGTTTAATCAGCCATTTAGCCCACTTTTTTCTTAGATTAGTTTCCCTTTCTATAAGTTAAATTCAGCAATTTACTTTATGAATTCCACTTAGTTTAACCCTATTTCTTGCATTATCTTAATTGTGGATTTCCTTTCTTGCAAATAGCTAGATGAATCTTCGTGCTCTAGAATAGTTTCTTTCTTTCTTATATCTTAATGATCATTATTTATTTCCAGTCTTAGGTTTCATTCAAAAGTGTGACACATTTCATTCCTTAGAAGCAACCCTAATAGTAGCACCTCATCGTAGGACTGAGAAGAGGATGGCATGAGTAGAATGCATCTGCTATTTATATAACATTGTCACCTCCAAGTTTGTACAAACCCCGAGTTGATAAAGTAAAGTACAGTAGCCTCTCGTAGTTGCAGCACCCTTGGTGCAATACCAAGGCTCACCACGTTTTGGTGTTGTTTCCGAGGAGGTGTCTAAGTAGATTCTTTGATTCTGTTTTAGCATTATTTTCCTCTTTTCTTTTACATTCAGTTCCAAAATATTGAAAAATAAAAAAACATTTTTACTTTCATGCCTCGTAGGGGTAGGGATAACCAAGGAGAATTTCTACGAAAAACCCCCACATCCCCACACAATCACCCTTCACTCTTCTCCAGTGACTGTGAGGTTGAATACATAATAGGTGAGTCACTTGAAAACTTTGAAGAAACTATTGGAGAAGAAGAGGAACTTGCTTCACTTGAGGAACTTGCTTCACCAATTCAATCCATGGCTGAGACTATGACCCAAGGAGTCTTTCCCATTAGAGAAACAGATGGGGAAACTGGGATGCAGAACATCAATCCCTCATCCCTTCCACCTTTCCATGGACTTACCTTGGAGGATCCTAAAACCTTCATGTGCGATTTTTTTTTTGTCTACAGGACTTATGATTATCCCTCAGATGACCAAAAGTTTAAACTGTTCCCATCCACCCTCAAGGATGCAACCTTGCACTGGTTCATGGGTTTTCCTGGGAATAACATCACTACCTAGGAACAGATGAAAGATTCCTTTAACAACAAATACATGGACTACTGTAGATCCAAAGAAACCCAAGAGGAAATATTTAGGATGACTCTAGGACCTGATGAATCTAGAAGATTATGAAGAGATATTCCAACTAAACTATAAAAGAGCCATCTGCACCCTTAATCCCAGATCACTTAAATTGTTACTTCTCCAAGGGATAAGGGAGGAGGTAATAGAAACCCTTAATATGCTATCAAGAGGAGATATCTACCAGCTTCCTTATGGGGACATCAACATTATCTTTAGGAACCAATCTAGGGCAACTAGGAAGAAAGGTAGAGCTAGCCAAATCATGACAAACACCCCTTCCTCTTCCATCTCCATCAAGCATGAGATTGGAAATTTCTTGGAGGACTTGAAAAGTGAGATGATGCACACTTTTCTTTGAAAATGGACACAATGAAAATCAAGAGGAAGCAAAATGAAGTAGAAAGGACCTTGGATATCTTCTTCCCTATATGTACTAGGAAACACCCTCAAAACAAAAGTCCACTAAATGACATAGAGGTTTTCTTAGTCTGTGAAGAGAATCATGCGACAAATAAGTGTCCCTACTTACTTGGGCTCAACTCTGTATATCAAGGTGGGGAAGTAGGATGCGAGAAAATTTGTTTCATAAATCAGAGAAGGCCTCAATAGCCTCAGTCGTATTAGCAGGGTATGCAAGGTGCAACTTACTCCTACTATCATACCAATTAGAGTGAACCTATTCGGTCTTGGTACACCTCCACTCCTCCATCACGGCCTACACCTTCTACTTGGCCTTACAACCCTCTATATTACCCTCAGCTCGTGAACTAAGAATTCCAACAATATGTTCCTCAACCACCTCAGTAGAGAAACCCATCACAAGGTTGGAGGATCCAACATAATCAACCACCTGCTTTACTGCCTCCACCCAAAACTCAACCTTATCTCACCCATTCTGCTCCACCTAAGTTGCCTCAAATGCGTGCCTAGCCCAATCTGAGCCCAAACAACAGGTAAGAATAACAGGTTTATAGTGGAGAGACATCATATCCAGCTTACGCCGTGGAAATACATGAGACCAATCTCAGGTCGATAAGAATAATCCCAGGAAATTCATCCTCCATCTCCACCTGCATAGGTTGAGGAGGAAAAGGAAGAGAGTAACACTCAGATCCAACAACTTCCTTTTCATGAGCACTTGATACACTATAGTCAACACACCTAAGAGGAGATTGAAATTTTGGGAGAGCTGAAAACTTTGTGTGTGAAAGAACCCCTTCTCCAGTCCATTAAGGATGTTCCTATTTAAAATAGGCTCATAAAAGAAAAGTGCTTTAAGAAACTTGGGAGAAAGAAGAAATATACCGCCACCATCAATGTAGTGGGAAAACTATCAAACTTAATGTTGGGAGGGGTGATCTTCCTGAAATACCTGGACCCTCGTAGTCCAGTAGTAGATGTACACATCAATGGTGTCATAGTCCCTATTAATATTATTGATCTCGAGGCTGCCATCAATGTAATGACCAAGGAAACTATGCTTAAACTCAACCTCCAAGGGACTTTGAGGAAAATGAAAATGGGTCTGAAAATTGTAGACCAATACACAATATCTTTGGAAGCAACTGTTGAGGATGTTATGGTTTCAATCAGCTCTTCGGAGTACCCTACAAATTTCATTTTCCTCCAGCCAAAAACCAAGTTTAATGGATATCCTCTCATTTTAGGAAAACCTTGGTTAGCCACTATCAATGCTTATATAAACTGTCAGGCTATAAACATGACTATAAAGAATGGGCCCTTGTCTAAAAATTTGGTTTTAAATCCTCCTTCCTAGCCTTCCATTGACCATGACCTACCTTTGTGTTTATAGGATGAAGAAGAATAAGATTAAATATACAACACCACGCCCTACCCCATTTGTACCATAGATGTTATTCTTAGAGGGTCAGAACCTGATGATGATGAGCTCATCGACCACATCATTCAGAACTAACCCACCAACGACAGTCCACTCGATGACCTAGTCAAAGTGTCTGAAAGACACCCTCGGATGGAGCTACACTCAGTTGATTAAACCTCTAAAACCACCAAGGTTGTCGAATTTCGCCCATCAAAATATTTGAAAATTAACTCATCCCTCTTAGCCAAGGAAGAAGAGCAGCCATGCCATCTCTTGAAAGAAAACCTTGATGCATTTTCTTGGGACTACAAACACATGAAAGGGGTGCGTCCCTCGGTGTGCACACATCATATCTACATTAAAGAAGAATGTGAGCATGTGTGGAAACCCCAAAGGAGGATGAAATCAGCTCTAAAGGAAATAATGAAATAAGAACTGCAGAAATTATTGGATGTATGCCTTATCTATTCCATATTAGACAGTGAGTGGGTGTCTCCTCTTGTCCTATTCCCATAGAAGAATGGAAATTAGCGAATCTGTGTTGACTACCAGGAACTAAACAAAGCTATTAAGAAGGACCATGTCTCCTCGCCCTTTATAGATCAAGTCCTGGATGGCCTTGTATGGAAGAAGTTATTTTCCTTCCTAGATGGGTTCAATGGGTATAAACATATACAAATTATCCTTGAGGACTAGGAGAACAATACTTTCACATGTCCCTGGGGCAACTTTGCTTACATAGTCCTTCTCTTTGGGCTATGCAATGCCCCAACTACTTTCCAAAGAGCAGTCTTGAGCATTTTTTCTGAAGTATTCCATGACTTTGTCGAAATATACATGGACGATTTCACACCTTATGGGGATGATATATTTGTCGAATTTGGGATAAGTTCTGAGAAGGTGCATTGAAATGCATCTCTCCCGAGTCTGGAAAAGTGTGAATTCTTAAAAATAGTAGGAATAGTCCTAGGCCACTCAATATCACAAGGATGAATATAGGTAGACTCGAATAAAATCACCATCATCAAAATGGTGTTTGTCCCTCAAAAGCAGAGGGATGTTAGAAGTTTCCTAGGTTCGGATGGCTACTATAGGAGGTTCATTAAAGATTTCAGCAAATTGGATTTTCCATTATTTGGATTATTGGCCAAATATTCTGAGTTTTTCTGGTCCATTCTTTATCAAGAAGATTTTGAGATCATTAAGGAAAAGCTAACTACTATCCCCATTCTCCGAGGTCCAAACTGGGCTCTTCCTTTCCACATCCACACATATGCATCAAACAAAGTTGGGAGGGCGGCTTTGGGCCAATTAGAATACAAATTACCCTATTTAATCTACTTCATTAGAAAGAATCTGTCCAAAGCTGAACTTAACTACATTGTCACAGAAAAGGAGCTTTTAGCCATTGTCCATTCCTTAAAAAAATTTAGGGATTATATTACTGGTTATCATACCTTTGTACCTACTGACCATGCAGACATCAAGTACTTAATGAATAAACCTAATGTTAATGCTAGAATAAGTAGATGCATATTGTTATTACAATGGCTTGACTTAACAATTGTTGATAAACTAGGAAAGGATAATATTGTTGGAGATTTCTTATCTAGACTAACTCTACCTGCATATGAGGAAGGGATGGTAGATAATCAACTTTCGGATGAACACCTATTTTCTATCTTAGCACTCTCTCCTTCGTTTCTTGACATATCTAACTACTTGGTTATTGAAAATTTCCCTTCAAAAATTTCATCCAAGGAGAAGATCAAGATTATCAGGAAAAGAGCCACTTTCACCTTGATTGGTGGAAATCTCTTCAAGTTGGGTCCTGACCAAATTCTTAGAATATGTGTGAGGGAGGAAGAGGTTTTTGACATCCTTTTGGCATGTCATGATGGTCCCTGTGGAGAACAATTTGCTGCAAAAAGGCTAGCCTTCAAAGCTTTGCATTTAGGTTACTACTGGCCTACCCTCCACCAAGATGCCAGCATGTACACCAGTATATGTGACGAGTGCCAAAGGATGGGGAGACCTACAACGAAGGATGAAATTCATTTTCAGCCTTACGTGGCTGTACAACCATTTGAAAAATGGGGCATGGAATTCATTGCACACATTGATCCACCATCTGGGCAGAAGAGGTATATCATACTCTACACTAAGTACTTAACCAAGTGGGTTGAAACAAGGGCTATAAAGGTAGAAAAAAAGGAGAAGGTAGTTGAGTTTCTGAGACAGAATATGTTCTACAAGTTTGTATACCCCAGAGAGGTAGTCACTGATCACGGGGCTAAATTTACATCTCATCTCATTGCAAACATCCTAAGGCAGAATAAGATAAATCATAGAATTTCCACTGCCTATCATCCTCAAGAAAAGGGCCAGGTGGAAGTGAAAAATAGAGCCTTGGAGAATATCCTCACCAAGGTTGTGAGAAACAAAAGAAAATATTGGGTGGACAGATTGGTGGAGGCCACTTGGGCTTACAATACCACTTGGAAGACAACCATAGGGCTTACTCCTTATGAATTAGTTTATGGGAAGAAAGCTTTGCTTCCATTGAGTTTGAGTACAACACCTTGAGAATGGAAGCTAACTTAGGCCTAGACATTACAAAGGCCCAACAAGAAAGGTTTCTGCAGTTAAATGGTTTGGATGAGTTTAGAATGAAGGCCCTCTTTCACACATAGATAATTCACTTGTAAAGGAAGTTTTGGCATGAAAAACACATCAAAGAAAAGACATTTCAAGAAGGAGATTGGGCACTTCTCTATGACTCCACGTTCAAGTATTTGAAAGGAAAAATAATGATAATATGGTTGGTACCTTACCAAGTGGAAAAATCATATGATAATGGGGTTTTTCATAGCAGAACCATAGATGAGGTGAGGATCCCACTGCTTGTCAATGGTTACAAGCTCAAAGTGTACAAGAAGACCATGTTTATGGCTACTTTTATTAATTCAATAAATAGGGAGGTGAATGTGATTGGAATTTACATAGTTTTTGATGCCTCCCCTTCCTAGAAAAAAATAATAATAAAAAAATTAAAATAAAGAGGCATGGGGGAAGACCTCGCTGAGGCATCGAAGGGAAACTCCTGGGTTGAAAACCTCCATGAGGCAATCCTGGAGAAACAAACGAAAAGAAAAAAATGAAGAAATAAAATATCCTTGGGTGAAAATCTCTTTGAGGCACCCAAGGAAGGTTTGTGGGTTGAAACCTTTGTGGAGAAAACCCACTTGTCTCCAAAAAAAAAAAAACAAAGAGAATCCGAGAAAGAGAAAAAAATGAAAACAACACCTATACACTCACTGATTTCTATTTTGCAAGTTGTTGATCAAGGAGAATTTAAACATAGAGGAGAAAATTTCTTCCTCTCTCCTCCATCTCCTTGACCTAACCACTCGATTATCAACCCTAGCATGCATCCACCCACCCATTTTTCCCTTCAAGTGAGAAATAGCCCCAAGTTTTTCCTACTCTCTGCAGTGCTACACAATGTCCCAGGTTGTTATAAGATTTCTTGTAGTATTATAGGAAACCATGTATTGCTATAGGAAAGCCATCCAAGAGAGATGAAGCTCACTCAAGGACACCTAACCTTCAAGAAAATCATGAAAATCATTTATTTCCCATACCTACCACTCCTAACCCTCACTCCACTTTTGCATAAGTATTCACTCTCTAAACCCTGCTTTTCGCCACTATGAGCTAGGCCACTTACATATTGACATGGGACCTCTACCCTCATCTTTCCATCACTCCACTCACTCCATAGTTCCATCCCTAACATCCATACACTATTTCCTCTCATTTATCAGCAAAATGGAGCTCCAAATTAGCAGAAAGGGGACTGCCACAGGAAGATGACATCTTCCTATAGCAATCCTCTACATGACACAAGAAGCCTAAAAATTGAGTTTTAGTTTATGGAGATGGCTCCAGATGACCAGCAGAAGACTCTGGGAGGAAGGCCACATCAACAAAAATACCTGAGTATCTCCATCTAATAACTGTGAAAAATAATCATCAACATTAGGGAATTTTTGAGGTCTAAAATGGGATACTAAGGAAATTATAAAATAACAGTGCAAATATTAATAAAATAATATTAGATTACATTATCAACCTTTAGAGGGGGAAAAAAAACAAAATTTTCAACTCATATTTTCAACTTATCTCCCTATGGTTTTACTCACATTTCGAGTAGGAACACTCATTGAATGCATAATTGATTCCTCATATGAGTACCAATGTTTGTATACTTTCAATGGATCGTACTGCACGAAAAATGAGAAATACATGAAGAAACATTATTGCAATCACTTTTTTTCATGTATTTCCCATTTTTCGCATAGCAGGGTCAATCAAAAGCATGCAACATGGGTACTCCTTGGATGAGGAATCAAATTTTGCAGCCAGTGAGTATCGCCACTTGAAAATTGAGTAAACATTTAGGGAGATAAGTTGAAAATACAAATTGAAAAAGTAGTTTTATTACTTTATTTTTTTAAATATTTTTACTTGTTTACCCCAAAAATGGTGAATCGTCCCCCATGGTTGACATCATCATATAGAATCCTATTAGTTATTATATAGTGGATTATGGTTGTACAATTTTCTTAGGAGGCCCATTTTAGACCTCAAAAGATCTCTAATGATAAAAGTGTTAAGAAACTCACTCGGGAATAAGTTGCTCACTGAGAAAGTATGCATAAAAAAACATAGAAAAGGAAAAACAATGATGGATATCACTAGAATCTAGCTCCGTGCATAAAATAAATTATGCAACTCCTTAGAAGCAAGTAGGTTCAGGTATGGCCCCGTCACCCTCTCATTATGCATCATATTGGTGAAAATAAATTAATGTCGAGAATATGAGGTTAAAAAGGCAAAAAGGTGGCCAATTAACTTGGCCACCTTCATGAAGTTAAAGAGAATGAGAAGTGGAGTTACGCATGCCACCTAGGATATCAAATTAGTTAAGAGAGGTATCATGGGGAGATGGAGGTGATTCTGAGGAAAATAGAAATGATTAATTTGAGTGGGACCAATGGTCCAAAAGAGGAAACCCCATACCAAAGGCCAAGTCACCACTCCACTCCAAATTCGTTCAAGTTGGCATAAAGGGGTGTTTTAGCTCATTCTCCTTAATTCCATTGAGCATTTCAAGAGAATTTAGAGAAGGAGAGTGACATGAGCCATTGAATAACTCCGCACCAAGAATGAAGTTTGTATGTAAACTCGTGCAACAAGAAATTTGCTGATGCTACGGGAAAGTCTACAGAAGGCTACATAGTGATCATAATTTCAATGAGCACCACTCATAGATGGAATTGACACCAAAAACCACCATCTCCCAAGTAATAAAACACCAGGTTCAGAGGTAAGTGGATGTCACTTCACCAAGTTGTGAAGTTTGTTTTATGAAAAATTATACACTGTCACAACAATAATTCAGAATTTTTGATATTGCTTAAAGAAATAGAATCAAGGAAGCATGAGTTTGTGTTGAATTGTAACCTATAAGACCCCATCTCACCAATATTCTCAGAGAAAAACCATCCAACCACCTCCTTAACACAACTATAAAAAGGTGGGAGGTTTTAAAGGAAAGGAACCCACACATATCAAGAGAATCAGATTACACCCTCAGGTGGTTGATATTTTTAGGAATCATCAGTGACTAGGATTCTTCGAGCTCCTGAAGGGATTTTATGATTAGGTGGCTCAATAATTTTCAGTGGCCCTGCACTTACAAGCAAATGATAGGGCCACCACTATGGTCAGAGGTCTATCCATCACCATAACACTTGACTTGATTAGAAGAGTAACCACATTTCCTCTAGGAGTCAAGTGGAATAGATAAGATATGGTTTCCAACACTGCATGTAAAAAGAGCTTCTATTTTCCAAATTAAGAATTCATTGAGGATAAAAATAGAGTCAGAAGGGAAAGCCTCCCTTACCCTTGCGATGGAGTAGAATTTCAGATAATTAAATACATTTCCTGTGAGGGAATACTTAGTGTGGTTTATGGATACCACTTTAGAATATTGCATGAGGTCAGATTGTAAGGAGATCTACCTCTAGAATAGAGACCAAACATTCCCTACTTCTTCCTACGTTCAATCAGGGACATGAGACAGAAGGTGAGGGAGATAAAGTATTAGAACTTAGCTCACCATGGCCTCATCAAACTTATAGTAGGAGATTCTCTAAATAGATTGAACAACCTTGTACCTTGGTCCACCTTCATAGATATGGATAGGGAATAATTCATAGGTACTTAAGCTGGAAAAACCCCTGCCTCTAGTGTTGGAGGGAGGGGAATGGAAGAATAAGAAGGGGAGACTGAAGGGACAAAAGGAGAAGATGAAGGAGAGGAATAAGAGGAGATGGAGATAGAAGCAGAAAACACGGAAACCCTAGAAACAAAGGAAGGGAAAGAAGAAGAGAAAGAGAAGGAGATGAAAAGGAGGAGGAATAAACATAACAGAAAAAGGAAGGAAAGACAAGGGAGGAAGAGATATTAGACCCCATGTTGGGCACTAACATTTCTCCCCAACAAACGAACCTATCACCAGGAACATCAGAAAAATAAGTGTCTTCCACCTTAGCCACTCTAAGCACACCAGTGAAGGCCAAGAGGAAAAGACAAACCCCCATGTACTTCAGAACTAGAAAGAGTGCCAGGGTGAAGAAATAGAAACCCTACACTCCAACCAAAAGCCCAATAAAAATTGAGGAGTCACCCAAAAATAAAGATGAAATAAGCTTAGAAGAAGGGAAAATTAAAGAGGCCACCTCACCTGAGAAGACACCTATAACCTATAGGAGGAGACATTATTCAAAGATATCATCCATTAAACAAGTACTAACCCGCACAGGTCTTCAAGAGGCAGAAAATAAGGGGCAACAAGAAAAGGAGGTTTTTCTACAGGGAAACAGTTTTTTCTGCAGGAAACTATTTCGGTGCTACTGGAAACTCCAACATGGCAAAAAAAAGAGAAAACAGTCATTGGAGAGGGAGATAAGGCACCCTTGGAAAGGAAAGAGGCCGAAGATGTTGAAAAATAGGCACAAATCCAAGGGAAAGATGAAAAAGGGAAGGAAGAGGAGGAACCAAAGAAGGAACCTACCTCCCCAAAAGTTCCCCCAAAAGACATATCAACAATTTAACACCCTAGCCCAAAACCAAATTTGAGTTCCTAATACATATTTATTGAAGGAGGAAGAATGATCCCTCAAAATCTCTCAGTTCCCCTATTTTATCAGCTAGAGCAAGAAAGGGCATGCACACATCACTGGATGAAAATTTCCAAAACAAAGAGTGCAAGATGTAGGAATCATGGAAGAAAAGGTCACTGAAATAGGGAGGGATTTGGATTATTTCAGACTTATAGAAGCCATGTTAAAGGAGAAACTTCAAGAAACACAGACAGAAAATGCAAGGTTACAAAGCCAACTCCAACATAAGACAAAACATATTACCACCATGGAATATTTGTGCATGGAGACAATCCAGCACAGGCACCCTTCAAATTCCCGTGACATCTACCTCAAATAACAGTGGTTGAAATTTCATATTAAAACATTAGAATCTCATTGATCATGGTCTTTTCAAAACTGCAGGCATCTTATTGACTTTTTCAATGAGTCCAACATAGGAGACAAGGCCAAGTTGGAATAATTTTATATGCACAATCTTGTTTTGACCGATTTAAACATTTGGGATCCTAACCCTAGTTTGGGGGATATGCAGTTGATGGCCTTAGCCTCTTGGATGGTAAATGAGGATGTGAGGGAAAATGAGGTAAAAAGAGTGATGAGAAGAGAAGGGAGAGAACCTATACAAAAAGGGGCAGAGCTATTCAGCCCTAGGGGGGTCATTAACAATCACCTCATGATAGCAAATGATGCTAGGCTTACAGAAAAATACCTAAGCACCCAAGCACAATCCATTTCATACTTTGATGACATTTATATACTATTAGGAGAGGAATGTGTATTGGTAAGTCAGAGAAGATGGAATGGCCTCACTCTTAGTCTCAGGAACATGGAATATCATACCCTAGAGAGATTGAAAAATTCTATGTAGACAATGAATATCCAATGGCTTGGCTTAAAACTCAGTCATCCTTTGTTGTTGGGAATGGGTGAAGGGAAATACCAAGCTGAGGAAAAAAAAGATGGGAGGAGGAAAAAAATAATGCTGGATTGTACCCTCCTAAGGGGAAACCTTCACTTCTTCCTTGGGATGTCAGAGGGGCCACTAAGGCACTAAAAGAGATGAAGGAAGACTAAGTTGCTTAGAGGATGATAAAACATCTGGTAGTGGGGTGATGATGAGCACCATCATTAGATATCTTTTAAGGGGTTAGTTGTCACATTTTTATCCTTATTAGTCTCTCCTTATCACATTTAATTAGATTATGGTCATATGTTGCTTAGTGTAGATGGTGAATCAAGGGTTGTCATACTTCAAATTCCTAACATGGTTTAAATGCAAGATAACCATGAAGAAATTCCATTTTTCTTAAGATTGTGCAACAAAATCTCGGAGTAGACATCAAGGAGTGATTATATGGGTGTTGACCACCTCCTTAACTCCTAAAGGAAGCCAAGGGATCCTTATTATTCTCCTCCAAAAACTCAAAATCAAAGGCAGCCAAGCAAGTGGAATATTATATGTTATGTAATGAGATTGGTCATGCAATAAAATGAGTATTCAGTTTCTCCTTCATTGATTTAGTTTCAGAGTGCTGAGCTTGTGGGTTAGGGCCCAATCCATTATCCTCAGTATCTCTTATGTATTTTTGTTTCCTTTCCATGCCATTGGAGTTATTTTAGTTCATGTGTTGTAGTTAGTTTGCTTACATTTAATCTTGTTGTGTTTGGTTTTTTTCCATTTCATGTTGTTGTAGTTAGACTCTTGTAGGTCATAATACAATAGCATATAAAACTCCAAAGTTGTGTGTTAAAGTGTCCCTCTCTCACCTCTTTCATGGGAGCTTGAGGAGTGTAGATTATGACCATAGGCCCAAATTTCTTTCAATCTATGATTTCTTGGAAAGAATAGATAGGTTGATTTTTTTAACATGAACACGTTGTGAATCCTGAGTTAGTTTTCTATTTCAAATGCATAGGTAGGTCTTCTTAAATTCAACTCATATTTTCAACATTTTCATCATAGATTTTCCAATGATAAATGCATGAACAGGTAGTTTTATTGTAGGTATGAGTAGATCAGTAGAGGAGGACTCCACCAACATCCCTAGCTTCAGTTTCCACCCTTCACCAAAAAACTTTCAACCAAATCACCTTCTGCTCTATTTTTTTTTTGTGATCTTCACCGCAACACCGAGAGCCACCCCAAGGGTGCACGATGGGATCTGAAATAAGTTCTAAGCTTAGAAAAAGGGTTGGATACTTTCCATCCACCTAGGCCTACCTTCATTCCACTTTTCCTACCCCTTTCCTCACCATTTATAGCCTCAAACTACCCTTGGTTTGTCACCCTATAGCGTTTCAAGAAATCCTGTAATACTACGTGAAATATTGTAACACTGCCATTCAACCAATTATTTAGCCCAAAACATCTCTTTCACCTCACCTAGACCTGGCACAACCTCCAAGACACCTTTAGCTCTAAAACCATGAGTCCAATACCTTCTTAATTCACCTACATGCCTCCTTCGTTTGCTGGAAAACAGAGTATTTACAAGCATAGTTAGCTCATTACTAGATGCATTATTAAGCATAGCAGTCAGGCATGAAGTAGCTAGATTTTAATCAACCATTTAGCATACCATGTGCTTGGATTATTTTCCCTTTCTTCTAGTTCAATTCGACAATTTAATTTATGAATTCCACTTAGTTTCACTCTATTTCTTACATTAACCTAATTGTTGATTTCCTATCTTGCAAATATCTAGACAAGTCCTTATGCTCTAGAATAGTTTATTTCTTACTGATAGAGTAACAATCATGAGTTCTTTCGAACCTTAGGTTTCATTCATAAGTGTGACAAAATTCATTCCCTAGAAGCAACCCTAGCAGTAGCACCCCATCGTAGGACTGAGAAGAGTTTGGCATGAGTAGAATGCATCTGCTGTGTATATAGCACTGTCACCTCCAAGTTTGTATGAACCTCGGGTTGAAAAAGTAAAGTAGAGTAGCCTCTAGGAGTTGAAACACTCTTCGTGAAACGCCAGGGCCCACCACAACCCTCTGTACCACTATGGACCACGTTTCATAAATTTTCACACTGGATCTACCTACTTCAACACATCACAACTTGTAGGCCACTTTTAATCAAATTTTTAGACTGGACCCAGTAACATCATTTAAGGCCAATACCATTAACCAAAGATGGAGCTTATCACTTAACCAAATCATTCAACCAATGAATCACTAAATCAACCAACCAATCACTGATCTTCAATGACATACAACTACCAGCATCATCAATACACAAACCCAGATCTACATGAAGTCTTCATTAACAGAAACACAACAATACTGTATAAACTGATGAGGCATATTCTTCAGCAGAAACCCTAGTTTTCATACACGCTTTCCATAAAAATTTTCCATGTGTATACGTGCTTATTCAGAATCAAAACCGTGTATATATATAAACATACTTCAAAAAACATGCGTTACAAGGGTGAACCGAACTTGCATGTGTACGTGCTTTACCTGTGTCGAACTCGCATACAGATCTACGACTAATTCATGACTGTGCAACACTTTAGAACTTTAGACATAACTAGATCACAAAATTCATAGTAATAAACATGCACAAAGCCACAAAACTTAACAACCCATAAACAGATCATGCAATACATAGTCATTTCAGGTATATTGAACCTCATCCATCATTATATGCATAGGTGCATAATTATTTTAGATCAATCAATCAAATATTGCTCATACCATGCAAATATACTTTATCTTAAAGTATTCATTAATCACCCTCACTCATGAACACTTTAACACTTTGATCTTCACCTCCTTATATATCTTGAACCTTAGCCAATAACTTGAGCTAAAACCACACTAATGTCGGTGGTAATCTATGACGGGATCAAATAGTCGTTACTTTGCTCAATATTGTGGGCTAATACCATGGTAAACACTCTTGGTATTCAGTGAACCATAGTGCACCAAATGTACGCGCCTTTTCTTCTTCATACTCGTGTGTGTACGTGACTTTTCTTCACTGAACCTGTGTATATACTACTTCGCTTCATCAAACCTGTGTATGTACATGACTTTTCTTCACAGAACTTGCGTATACACGACTTCTTTTCATCAAACCAACGTATGTATAGGGCTTTACTTCACAGCACCTGCGTATATTTCCTAAAGCTTTACCTTCATGATTCTTGTGTCACTAACTGGTATTTCTTTCTCTAACACTCTATTCCATTACTCTGTCACTTATGAATTGACATGTGAGCTCATCCGGTTACCATATACTTATCCTATTACAAGTGGGATTCCATCAATCACAACACATACATAATAATGTCAACAATCTTCCCCATTGGACTTTATGGGAACCACATTCGTCTTTAATCACCACAACCTGTAGATACCTGTAAAACACATCAAACACCAAGTTACTCTCCCCCTTTGACATCAAGGGAAAATGACAGACCAATTCTGAAACAAGGTTCTCTTTCCTTGTAAACATAATTAAAGATCAAACAAGAACTACTACCTCAAAATGAGAACTCTAACCCAAAAACATGAAAAAACAACCCAAAAACGAAAAGTGTTTCTTCTAGAACACATTTGATTCAAATGGAAAATGGCATCAACCCATGGTATTCATCTACCCATATTATCCATCCACCCATAGAATTTACCCATGGTATTGTAAATGGCATCGACCCATGGTATTCATCCACCCATGATATTTATTCGCCCATGGTATTGTAAGTGACCCATGGTATGTATCCACCCATGGTATTCATCTACACATGGGATTTACCCATGGTATTGTAAGTGGTATCTACTCATGGTATTGGTCCATGGTATCCACCAATGGTATTCTATCTATAAAAAAAGGCTATAAATAACAAGCCTCACTTTGTAAAAGGGAATTGTCCGTCATAATGGAATTGTCTCGTCGTCATAAAATTTCTGAAAAAATAGTTGATTTTAAATCAACGATAACTCCCACATCCGGACTCCGATTCGACCGAATTTTTTTTTGAACTTGGGTTATTTTTCAAGAGGAGCTCAGATCTTTATCCATTCTTCTGAAACTTTGCACTAAAAATTGCGAAAAATGACAGGAGATCCGCTGTCCATGAATTTTTGTCAGAAAAATTTCTTCAACATTGCTTATTTTGAATCAGCGATATCTCGCTCATTCGAACTCCAATTTGGCTGATTTTTTTTTGAATTTGAGTATTTCTTCGCAAGGAATCCAGATCTAGTCTTTTTTTTTGGTAAATTTTTCACCAAAAATTTCAGATCTGATCTAAAAACTCGCCGCCCAAAAAAAAATCATGGATTTTGCTGAAGATTGTTGCAAAACATTGAAACTGAAATGTGTTTCAAACCCTCATTCCCATGGAGGCGTAACCTAAATCTGATACCATTGATCCAGATCTTGGGGGTACGCTCCCAAGATCTAAAAAAAATTAAAATGGATTTGGGGAGGCCCCCAATATCTAAAAAGTTGAAATTGATCTTACAAGATCTGCAAAATTACAATGCTAGAAAAAGGAGAAAGAACACACAACAAATAAAACCACAAAGAAACTTGTTTTATTAAAACAGAGAATAACTGTAGAAGCTACATTGTGGCGGACAATTCCCTTTTACAAAGTGAGGCTTGTTATTTATAGCCTTTTTTTTTAGATAGAATACCATAGGTGGATACCTTGGGCCAATACCATGAGTAGATACCACTTACAATACCATGGGTAAATCCCATGTGTAGATGAATACCATGGGTGGATACATACCATGGGTCACTTACAATACCATGGGGGAATAAGTATCATGGGTGGATGAATACCATGGGTCGATGCCATTTACAATACCATGGGTAAATTCCATGGGTGGATGGACAATATGGGTAGATGAATACCATGGGTTGATGCCATTTTCCATTCGGATAAACATTGTTTTTTTTACGGTCAAATTTGGAAAAAAAAAAAATTATGCTAAAAACTAATTTATTTCTTGAAAAAATTATTGAAAAACACCCTTGAAACAAAAAGCATTGATGGTGGAATAACATCGCCAATTTTTTGTGTACAAAAAACAACGTGAAAATGAAAAATGTTGATACTGGGATAATGTTGTCAATTTTTTGTGTGCAAAAAACACCTTGAAAATGAAAAGTGTTAATGTTGGAATAACGTCTTTTTCTTTTCAGGGTAAATTGTCAACAATTTTTAATAACAAAATTAAAGATAAAATATCATGACCTTGAAAAACCTTAAAATTTCAACGATAAACATGACATCAAAGATAAAATATCAAAAGTCTTAAAATACCAATGATTTTTAGGCATGGTATTAAAGATAATCTATTATGGTGTCTCTAAAAAGCCTTAAAAATCCAAGGATGACATTAAAAATATAATATCACATTTATGAAAATAAAATTCCAACGATTTTTAGGCATGCTATTGAAGATAAAATATCGATTCTTAAAAAATATATATATATATAAAAAAAAAAAAAAAAAAAAAAAGAAGGGAAAATTCAAAAAAACAAAAAAAATACAAATTAACCCAAAACAAAAAAAATAAAAACCTATTTTTTTTTTAAGTTAAAAAAAAACAATAGTAATAAAAAAAACTCCATAATTAAAATAAACGATAAAATAAGATAATAACATTCTCGTTATTTATGTTTCTTTATTTTTCTTTGTTTTTTTCTTTCACTTTATTTATTTATTTTTGTTATTTATTTATTTATTTTTCTTTAAATTATGAGTTTTTGGGGAATTTTTATCTTTTTTAATTTATTTTTTGAAATCTTTTGTTTATTTATTTTTTAATTTTTATTTTTTTGTTTAAATTTTTTACTTTTGCAAATTATTTTTGTTTTTTTTACACTATTATTGGTTTTTTTTTTCATATTTTTATATTTGATTTTTTTTTGTCTTGTTTTTTTTTTTTCTTATGTTTTATTACCAGGATTAAAATCACCACTCTAAACAATAAGGATTGATGTTGCATTAACAATTTTGAAAATTAGCATGAAAATCACTAACATTTTAAAACAAATGTTAATATTTGATAAATAAAAAAATTTAAAGCGACAAAATCACTATTTTTTTAAATCGACATGACATTTAAAAAAAATCAAAGAAAATTTGAAGTTCCAAAAATATGCTAAAAAAAAAAGTAGGTTATTCTACATCACCGCTTTTCAAAATCGACATGAAAGTCATGACATTTAAAAAAAAAAAGTCATAAGAAAATTTTAAGTGTCAAAACTATGCTCCAAAAAAAGAGTGATTCTACATCACCACTTTTCAAAATTGGGTGCTTTTTTTGCTACCTCCAAAAAACAGGTACCGGGTAATTTTCTTGTTTGATTGGTAACTATGTTTGTAGAGACATGAGCACTGTAGATGTGATCTTCACTATATTGATCATGCCCCCCTTAGTACATGCAGAATCTTCTGAAAATTTTTCAATGAAGTACATGACTCTAAAACTCAGTTGACTATGACCTTTCCTATCATCAAGGAGTCAAACTTACATCAATCACCCAACCAAGTAGGGTTACATATTTGACTTCATCATAACATCAACTACCCATCATGGGTTTACATGCATAATTGTCTTGACCATATATGAATAAATATAACAATAATTACATCAATGGTATTTACATGAACTTTATATCAAATGACAGACATGAAATTTATAACCAAGATCAAAAGACCTCAAAAGTGATATTTCAAGACCATGATAGTCACCTACAACCATCATATACCAAATCTCATCAAGGTCAACTTGTTCTTTCCCTTTGTAGAATAATTCCATGTTCATCAAGGTAACATGTATGAGATCCAAACATAGCATCATGAAATAAGATAAGTCAATGAAGTATCATCCATGGCAGCAACATCATCATCAAGTAATCATAGAAAGATCTTCATATATGCATCATCAATAAAACACATGAGCATCTTCAGCAACAATTTAAGAAAACATAATGCCAACAATGCATTATAACCAGCAAGGCTAATGCTCACCCTAAACATGTGCTACATGTTCACTGATCATATTAACTCATACATCAAAGCATCTTCACAAATCATATAATCATCAATGTCAAAATCATAGAGCATCATAACTCAATACCACATCAACATACTGTAACGATCACCATCAGAACAAGAAAGTCAAATAATAATTTTCTGAAGCATCTCAATGTATTTCTTAATTATATCCTACTATGTTATGTCAAAGAAAAACATATGCGACTGTATGTGTAGGAACCCATGTATATACGCATCTGTCTTTCATAAAATCCATGTAAAAAAAGTGAAATTATGAAATTTCACAGCTTGAACTCCCCCTGACATTGTACAATCTGCACCTATCTTTTGTTATCATATAAGATGCACTTTCAGAAATATAAACAACCAGCATTAAAAAACCAACCATGGGAATCATCATATATTTCTCCCCCTGTGATGATACATTACTGATCCAGATAATGTATCTCACATTACTCATGCAGTCTCTAAGAGAAGTAATCTTTAGAAGCAAATGACTGCAGTAGAGTCAATATTCCTTACACTTCCAACCAGTATTCCTTCTTTCTCCAAAATTTCTTGAAATTTCTCATTATGTGTTGGAACTTATGAAATCTCCCAGTTCTGTTCATCATACTTGTCCTGCAATTATTGGCCTTATGCCCAAAAGAGATACAAGAGAAACAACATCCATGAAACCATCTTTTCTGCCTTGATCTAGGAGATTATTTAACAAAAGGATGTTTCTCTTCTATGGAATCTATGAAATTATCATCAGATTCATTAATACTAAGTGCCATAAGTACTTGAAGATCTTGACCAGAATCTCCCCCTTCTCCAATTGATAAACCATCACTATCTTCATTTGTATAATAGCTTCTCCTATTTTCAAAAAGTTTCCCTTTCCATGATTTTCTTTATAAGGACACTTAGTAGCATAATGACCAACTCTAACACGAGCAAAAAACTTGAAGGGAATCTTACCTCTAAACCTTCTGGTACCTAGTTGGAGTTTCCTCACAAAATTTTCCTAATCTTCTTCTGATATATAACTTGATTCCTTCATAACTTCCTTTTCTTTTCCTTTTGTAGTTTCTTTAAAATAACTTCTCTAAAATTTGAAGGACCTCCTTTTCTCATTTCAAACGCTGTTAAAATCTCGTGAAGTTGTACAATAGTAAGGTTCTACAAATCCTTCTTTTCTTCAATGGCAGACACTTTTGACTCGAATTTTGGAGTTAGAGATCTCAATATTTTCTCTACTAAGGTTGATTCTTTTATATCTTCACCCATATTTCTCATAGAATCCACAATCTCATCTATTCTTAAGATGAAACTTGCAATGCTTTCATCATTATGAATTTTGAGTGTTTCATATTGAATTCTAAGAGTTTGAAGTTTATCACTTTTTATCTAGTCATCGCCTTCATAGCTCTGGATGATCTTGTCCCATATCTCCTTTGCTGAATTTAGCTACATGCCTTTGAAAAATTATCATTCTGTTAGGCTTCCCAACAAGGCATTGACAAATTTTGCATTGGTTTCATATCCCTTCTTTCCTGCATCTATAGGAGTGGTTGTTGGATATTGATAACCTCCTTCTACAATTCCTCATACATCTGCTCCAAGACTTTCAGATAAGCTTTTGTGCATATCTTCCAGAAGATTATATTACTTCCATTGAATTATGGTGGCCTGATAGTAAATACTGCTTCGATATTTCCCATTGTGATGAATCTCCTTCAAGTGATCAATCCTCTTATAAAGAACCTGCTCTGATACCAATTTTTTGGAATAATACTAAAGGGGGGGGGGGCGGGGGCTGTGAATTAGTATTTTAAAAATTCACTTAAACTTTTTACTTTTAATATCATGATTTATGTACTCGTCTTGACTAAAGAAAATTATCATATGCATGCGACTATTATTCAAGAACATAACGTATATCCAGTACAATTATATATCCATTAATTATTCAACAGTTTATCTTAAACCAGTGTATCAGTGATTCATCAGACATTTAATAAGCAGTAAACATGTGCAGTAGGAATAGAATAAATCATCACACATGAACAAAAAATTTAACATGTAAACACAATGTGGGCGAAAACCACCTTTGTTGTCATATTTTTCTTCAATGTTTATTAAATAGAAAACTCCTTACAGTATTGTAAATTGGCGAAAACTCATACCAACACGTAGGCACCCACCTGTAGAAAGCTACAACCTTCACTCATTCTCCAGCCCCCATTGGAAGGGACCTCCAACCCCCTGATCTCGTTACCAGCACCCATTAGAAGGGAGATATGACCCCCTCACTAAAGGCTCCAACCCTCAGTACGATAGTGGACCACGTTTCATAAATTTTCACACTCGATCCACCTGCTTAAACATATAACAATTTGTAGCCCATTTTTCATCAAATTTTTAGATTGGACCCACTAAAATCATTTAAGCCAAATACCGTTAACCAAAATTGAAACTTATCACTAAACCAAATCAATCAACCAATGAATCACCAAATCAAAAAAACAGTCACTAATATTCAATCACATATAGCTAGCAACATCATCAATACTCAAACAACCCATATCTACATGAAGATTTCATTGAAAAACAATAGAAACACAACAACACTGTATAAACTGATCAGACATATTATTCAACAGAAATCCTAGTTTTCATTCGCACTTTCCACAATTCTTTTTGTGTGTATAAGTTCTTATTCAGAATCAAACCCGCGTACAAATATACAACTAATTCATGGTTGTGCAACACTTCAGAAAACATACGCTACTAGGAATAATCAAACATGGGTGTGTATGCACTTTACCTGTGTCGAACTCGCATACAGATCTGCAACTAATTCATGACTACACAATAGTTCATAACTCAAGACATAACTAGATAATAACATTCACTATAATAAACATGCACTAAGCCACATATCTAAAGAACCCAGAAACATATCGTGCAATACATATTCATTTCAGGTCTATTGAGCTCAATCCATCATTGTATTTACGGGTGGATAAATATTTTAGATAAATCAATCAACTATAGCCCATACCATGTAAATATACTTCATATTTAATTATTAATTAATCACCCTAACTCATGCACACTTTAAAATTTTGATTTTCACGTCCTTATATAGTTTGAACCTTAGCTAATACTATGAGCTAAAACTAGACTAGTGTCGGTGGTAATATATGACGGGATCAAATAGTTGTTACTCTTATTATTTTGGTCTAACACCATGGTAAAGACCCTTGGTATTTAGTGAACCATAGTGAACCAAATTTATGTTCCTTTTCTTCTTCATACTCGCCTGTGTACATGACTTTGCTTCACCGAACCTGTGTATACACTACTTCACTTCATCAAACCTGCATATGTACATGAATTTGCTTCACATAACTTGCATATACGCAACTTCTCTTTATCAAACCAATGTACATAGATAGATTTTCTTCACAACACCTACGTATATTTCTTTAAGCTTTACCTCTATCACTAAC
Source organism: Pinus albicaulis (assembly GCA_034641835.2). Classification (NCBI taxonomy): domain Eukaryota; kingdom Viridiplantae; phylum Streptophyta; class Pinopsida; order Pinales; family Pinaceae; genus Pinus; species Pinus albicaulis. Next base: position 1,397,619,559 of record CM076574.1, on the reverse strand, counting down.
TGGTATTTCTTTCTCTTTCACTCTGTTCCATCAATCTATCTGTTATGAAACCAGCTCCAAAAATAGAAGAAAAGAGATATCAATGCCTTAGAAATTAGCTTCTTCGAGGGGGAAACCTCCTTTACATTACATAAATGAACAATTCTTGGATGATACAAATGACAAAACCTCCTTTCTATACATAGGAGTCCATGGGGTTACAATATAATCCTAGCCAACCTAACAATAATAATTTAAGGGCACAATAATAAAAATATGGGGGTTATAGGGATACAACAATAAAAATAAGTGGGCTACACTAATAACAATAAGGGACTACACTATTAATATAGGGAACTAACACACCCCTCTCCTTCAAAAAAGTGTTGTCCTCAATTCTTGAGTGGCTTTGGATGCTTTTGTATAAAATTCTCGTCCTCCCATGTAGAATCTACAATGGCTAAGTTCTTCCACTTGATGAGATACTCTGAAATTGATCGATTTTTTAGGCGTCAAGTTCTTGTTTCCATGACTGCTCTAGATTCCAATATGATTTTTCCTTCCTCATCAAGTTTTTTCAATATTGTTTTAACTGGAATTTTGTCACCTATAACCTTCTTTAAGCATGAAACATGGAAAACTATATGTACTCGAGAAGAAGCAGGAAGCTCCAATTTGTGTGCCATAGTACAAATATTTTGCTACACCTTGTAAGGACCATAGTACTTTGGTGATAATTTATATCCTTCTTAGCATTCTTGAGGGACATTTATTTGCATGGTTGTATCCATAAAAATACCCAGTCTCCTACATCAAAACTTCTCTTGCTGCGATGTTTATTTTCCTATTGCTTCATTCGATTTTGTGCCAAATTTAGGATATCCTTTAAGAGTTGGAGAACTTGTTGTTGATTTTCGATGTGATATTCCACTGCTTGAAGATTAGAATTTTCTCTTAAAGATGATTTGATGGACGGTGGATGATATCCATAAAGTGCCATAAATGGGGTCTTTTTTGCTGTAGTATGGAAGGAAGTGTTATACCACCATTCAGCCATAGGTAACCTCTTGACCCATTGTGTTTTTTTTCAGATACAAAACAACGAAGATATCCTTCCAAATATTTGTTCGATATCTCAATTTTAAGGACGGATTAAGGATTTTAAGATGAGCTATGAGCTAGTTGAGTACCCAAATAACGAAATAAATCCGTCCAAAAATTTCCTGTAAAAATGGGATCTTTGTTGCTTACAACAATATTTGGGTTTCCATGTAGCTTTTGAATTATTTCCATAAATGAGGTAGCAATTGTACTTTCTTTAAATGGATGAGATAATGCACAAAAGTGTGCATACTTGGTAAGTATATCAACTACCACCATGATGACACTCTTTCCTTCGAACTTAGGTAAACCTGTGATAAAATCCATTCAAAACTCCCCCCAACGTTGATTTGGAATGGATAAAGGTTGTAGAAGACCCAGGGTCTTAATTGTCTCAAATTTATTTTACTGGCAAACCAAACATTCTGCCACAAACTTTTGAATATCAGATTTAAGGTCATCCCAAAAAAATTATTTCTTCACCCAATGGTAAGTTTATAAAATCTTGATTTTCCTCCTAAGGGAGAATTGTGCAATTCCAAAAGAATATTTTGTTTTAGTTGGGAATTCTTACAAATATATAAGCAATATTTGTACCATAAGGAATCATTTTTCCAACTAAATGTATCAAGTGTATTAGGATGTTGCTGCAACTTTTGAATGAGTGTCCACACTTCTTTGTCCTTCTTCCATTCATCCATTAATTTCATTATCCAATCTAGTTGGATAATAAAAATGGCACAAATCAATGCTTCCACCTCTTCATCATTTCTTGAGAGTTCATCTGCAACAACATATAGCTTCACCTTTTTTTAGATGATTTCAAAGTCATAACCCAACATATTTGTGACCCATTTTTTCCACTCTTCTGAAGATAGTATTTGTTCCAAAAAGTATTTAAGACTATCAAGATCATTTTTTACCTTGAATTGTCTTCCCATTAGGTAAGATCACCATTTCTTTGGTGCATGTAGTATTGCCAACATTTCCTGCTCATAAATATATTTATGTAAATATTTTCGTTTTATTGGACAACTTTCGAAAGCAATGGGTCTTTCTTCTTGCATTAAAACAACACCAATTCCATTTCTTGTAGCATCACATTCCACAATAAAGGTTTTGTGAATTTTGGTGTCGCTAAGACCGGTGCTATGCACATTGCCTCTTTAATAAGTTCAAAGGCTTTAGTTGCTTCAGGAATCCATGAAAATGCATCTTTATTTAATAATTTTGTTAGAGGTGCTTCTATTCTCCCATAATTCTTAAAAAACTTGTGATAATACCCTATTAACCTAAAATCCTCGCAACTGCTTTATGGATGTGGGGACTTTCCATTCCTTAATGGCTTTAATTTTTTTATGGTCCACCTTAACACCCTCGTGAGATACAATATGACCCAGATATTCCACTTCTTTTACACCAAAGAAACATTTGGAGGTTTTTGCATATAATTGTTTCTCCTCCAATAGTTTGAGCACCTTGTCAACATGTTGAACATGATCCTTCCAAGACCTATTTTAGATTAGTATATCATCAAAAAATACTAACAAAAATTTTCTATGGAAGTGTTTGAAAATGGAATTCATCTGTTAGGGTCCTATAATAATAGGGTTCATAATTTTTGAATTGACTTTGACAGTCTTGTAAATATGTACATACCTTTCTTTTTGCAATTTTTTTTCCCATATTTTGAAAAAATGAAAAAAATAAATAAATGAAAAGAGGGTAAAAGTCCTAAAAGAAGGATCAAAGGACTTAGAAAAAGATAGACCCAAAAGAAAAAAAAAGATAAAAATAAGACCTGAAAGTGAGCAAGTCAAAATGCCACTACTATTTACTTTACTGCAAGAATAATGATTTTTTGCAGATTGTCAATAAATGCCATAATCCATGATCAGTTAAACATCCTAATCTTAACTTTTCATGTTTTGAATTTCATGTTTTAGATAGAGAATAAATATATGTCAAACAATATAAACTTGACAAAATCCATAGATTAAATAGAGAATAAATGAGGAGCTCAATAGTTTAATCTGAGCCCTCGGATGAAATAAGGTTAGACTTAGATATTTTGTATGTTTTGAAAGAAAATTGATTTAGGGTTGCAAGCCTAAATGCACGCATGAAAATGAAGTAAAAACTGTTAGAAATAAAGATGGGTAGGTAAAAAGAAGTTGTGCAATCATGTAATAAAGCATCATTGGGAAAAAATCATTAATTTCCCCTCCCCTACAATTATTCAGTATTCTAAACTATCAGTTAAAAAGGCTCAGAGCATTTCTCTAACTTCTGTTGGGACTGGACCCAAGGCTCGATGACTGATTGGTTAAAAATATTAAACTCCTACAAAAAACACATATTCATCAGTATTTACCCTTCATTCCTAATCATAATCCATTTTTCCTAAGCAAAAACCCATTTTACTTAGTAAAAGTGAAACCTTAAATAACTAATTTCATTCCCTTTCAAAAATCATTCAATAACCCAAAAAATGCATTTATCCTAAGTTAAAGTGTAAAAAATTACAACAAAGACAAGCTATGCTTGTTTTCACTTTACGTAGAGTTAAACATGCATTTTTATTCATTATAGACATTATCCCTTTTCATATTAACTTATAATTTATTTATTAACTCCCTAAAACTACTCCTTCCCATATATATTAAATCCTTTATAAATAGATAACCCACAAACCCTCTATTTAACATTTAAACCAATGTTTAAATACCCCATGTGAATAAATGAAAAAAACCCGCCCTTATCCCATTGGTTTAAAACATATCATTAAAATATTCCCTGCCCCTATAGTTATTAAACAAATATCAAATGTTTGAAAACTATATAATAAGCCCAATCATATGTATTGATTAAAGCATTGTGAAATGTTTTTATTTTAACATATAAACCTTACCTCCCACCTATCATATAAACCTAAGGTATAAATTTTATTTAAAAGCATATTCATAAATTTTAAACCTATCCCCATAACATTAATACACCCCGGGCCACTCCATACTGATGCAACTTCCACAAGAGATCTGGGGCGTTTGCAATCGAACCCCACGATCTGAGAAGAAACTTCTAATCCAAAATAAACTTGTGCGAACACCACCATTTCATTTCTACACGAAATGGGTGGTATTTTTATTTTCTCCCTCCTCCACGTGGTCAATTCTCACTGGATCACGGCCGTTGCAAACAAAACAGCCACCTAAACTAAATGTGATAACCACCTACTGTTTTGACCCTTTAAGCCTGAAAACCACCATTTTGATATGATTTCCATTTATAGCAATCGCCTGTTAGCCCTAATTTGGTTAATAAACTTTGGAAATACATTGATTTCCTTTCTTTCTACTCCTAACCCCTTCATAAGCTATTCTGACTATAAAACAAGAAATTTCCACCATTTTCATGCCAAAAGCTTGCAAATTTCAGCTTGAACCTATTAAAGATTGTTGAGGAGCCTTACATTGCTCGAGATATTGAAACGATACCATAGAACTATTCAAAATATTCAGAAACCATATTTAAAGCCCAGTACCTGCGTATAACAGGTATTCTTCTAGAAATTAAACCTGTTTCGATTTGAAAGGAACTTTTAAAAGAAAATTTATTTTCAGAGCTCAAAATTATCCAAAGAAACCTGTGAAAAACATCCAAAAAACAGGCCAAACCCTATCCAAATTTATAAAAAAAACATATATATGTTGCACATTGTTTTAAACCCCAAAATTGAGCCCAGAAAACCTCTGAAGGTATCCTAAGCCTCTGTGCCTAGTCTCAAAGGACTTTATCCCAATTACTCATTGGAAAAACTCGGGAAACCCTTCTTTCTTGTTTAAAACCAGTAAAAGTCTATAAAATCCTATTGAAGAGTCCAAATTTTGAAAGGAAAAGCCCAAAGAAATACTATATTTTCCCTATTTTCATCTAAGAAATCCCTGTCATAGTGAAAAATACTTCTGCAAACTGTTTAATCTTGCAGAAGTAGCTAAAAAAGTCAGAAAAGCGGAGTTTTTTAGTCCAAAAAAGCTTCAAAAAATGCCTAAACCTACTCCAGCTGCATCTTCTAAGACTACCATAGTCACTAATCCTCTACAACCCCCTATTGTAGATATTGAGCACACTCCATTAGCATATATTGACTATAAGATAACAAATCCTATTGTAGAATTCAATTTGCTGGAACTTCATAACTGTAGCTATGAGAAATCTTTGGATAGTGTTAAAGAAGTTCAAATTTGGGAATCACACTTGCCCAAATATGTGGTTCCTATTACCCACTCATGCCTAGAGGTCATTAGGTTATGCCATCATCATTATATGCCTGAGCAAAGAGAAATAGTCAATTCCAATAAAGAAGTACTTTTCACCATTACTGTTGAATCCATTAATCAAATGTTACAACTTAAGCCTGATCCACAAGAAGTTCCTCTTTCCATTGAAGCACTCACTAAGCTGTATATTGGCCTTGATTTTCCCAAAAGATTCATGATCTTCCAAACATTTATGCCCTTACATGTAGAAATTCCTCAAATTAATCCTCCATATTCCACTTCAAAATTTCGAGAGGGTTCTAGGCATGTAATTTCCAATTTATCTTTCATTTTAGTGTACTTTACTGATGAACATACAGATGAATCCATCTTAGGTTTCCTATCCACTTTCACACTAGGACAACCTCCATCTGTTGTCTATGATTATGCTGGATATATTGCTCACAATATTCATGAACAATTGGTTAAATTTCCAATTGATGCAGTGTTCATATACACCTCTTCCTCTTCCACATGTTTTTGTATTTTTAAGTAGATAAGTTTCCAATAATTCTTCAAAAGCTTAACATAGAAGGGAATCCTCTTTCAATTATTTTCTGGACCTCTTTGATTAGGAAAGAGTATGCAGATTTTACCTATGCAGAATTTTCAGACTTATTCATCCATCCATTGTTAAAACTGTTAACAAATACTCAACAACCTAGGAGAAATGATGAGATGAAGAAGATTTTACAGTTTTCATAGCAGACCAAGGTTGGTGACTGGTACTTGTATGAAAAGCGCATTGAGATTAGAGTGTTTGGATCCAATTTATTGCCATACAAGTTACCCAAAGATGTTCCAATGAGGATTTTTGCCTTGGAGTATATCAGTCAAAAATTAAACTCTGATTCTATCAATTTTTTAGTAGCAAAGAAGAAACATAGTTTAAATTGAAGAATCAAGTGGGACCATTTATTTTCAATCATAGGAATGCAGAGGCAGAATCAACTAAGAATTTATTAGAATATAGGTTTATAGAGAGTTTTTATTGGAATTATGATCCAAAAGGGATACTAAGTAAAATGAGGGTTAAATGTAAATTGACACCCTTCATTCATGAAACAAAACTAGAGATAGAGAAATATGCCAATCAGATTAAGTGGACATAAAATACTTTATTAGATGCAATGAAGAAAAGTGATACTAGTCACACTTTACAAACTGTAGATCAGCCAGAAAAAGTCACCAAAAGGGTAAGAGAAGAATAAAATTATGTTGCTGAAACTAATACTGAAAATAAGTTCAAAATAATATATAATAAAAGGCCTAAAAACGATTCAGTAGGTAAAGAAAAGGTAACCATTAATGTTGAAGAAACAGATCTCCCAGACACCAACAGATATGTTGCCACTGTTATCGGAAATTAGCAGAATACAGAGAATAGAAATGAAGAACGGGTTAATAATGGAAATACACAATTGATGGAGAAACATCAGAACATGGAAGCTTCATCCTCACAAACAACTGAGGAGAAATATTTAGATATCAGGGAAAAGTACAAATAGATCCAGTTAAAGAATGAAGAGATCAAAAATTATATCTACTCTCAATATCTGAAACATAAACCAAGTGTCCACAATAGAATTTTGTCTACCTTTGATTATTCAAACAAAAAGATAATCATGTCAGTATTGCAGCCTACAGTGAAAATTCCAAAGACAATGGCAGATTACAAGAAGATTGACTCAGAAGTCCAAACAAAAAAAATTCATGCTCTTGATCAGATTGAATTTCATAGGTAGAGTTCATAGATATTGTACTCTACTGTTACAACCAAAGCTATGAGTGTTTAGAAACTTCAAAACACTATCACAAACATGAAATATCAAATGAAAATGGACAAAGCATACTTATATTCTAAATATATCAGAATTAAATCCTTGGAAGAATTGGTCTTGCAGGTTGGATATGACCCTGCAAATGTCAAAGCAGTAGAGCTATTAGTAAAAACGAAAAGTGAGGACATTGCAACATTGAGGAAACAACTTAAAATTCAATCAAGTGAACATCCTCAAGCCAAGGAAATAATATAAGGACAGAATGAGAAGGATGACATGATGAATTTGATCTTTTAGTTGACAACACAGATCAAAGAAATGGAGACTCAAATGGATAAACTTGTCTAGGAAAAGGAAACACCAAAAGTACCAGAAATTCCTACAATTATTCCTGTAATCACTACAGCCGTGCCATCAACTGTAGCAGAAGAGTTGGCACCAAAAGTGCCACTGGCTACTGCAGTGCCAGTGACATCATCCACAACATCATTTACAGAGTCATCCGTAGTTCATCCTACAAATCAGGCCAGCAAACTAGTGAAAGCTATGGAAGAAATGTCACTTCAGACAAGTGAAATAAATAGATTAGAAAATATGGTTGACAACCTTGAAAATACAAAAAAGATGGCTCAAATAAATTCCAAAACACATGAGAAAAATACCATCAGATTAAATGAGGAATTGAAGAAGCTACAAAAGGAATTAACCTTAAAGGAAGATATTTCATATGTGAAAAATCATTTATGGAACAAGATCATAGAAGCTATCAATGATGTGTGGCCCTTAGTTCAAGTGATTTTTGAATAGAGAGATTTACTCAAAGCAGCATTAGAAGAGATTCATAAGACTAAGGAAGAACTTGACAACAAACCAGAACAAGCTATAGAATTGATCAAGTTTCTTAACAACAAACACAAGCAAGATCTGGAAGAACTAGAAATTACTGATAGGACTGAATTTTTCCTTGAGATAAGGAAAGTCATCACCAAAAAGAACCTGATGAAGCATCTTGAAGAGAAGTGTGAGAATATGAACATCTCCATAACCAGGTTTATGGTCAAATTTGAGAATTTGAGGCAAAGAAGTTTGCCTAATATTTTGGTCAGCAATGACAAATTAATGCCTCAGGAGGATTACAATAAAAAGATCAGATAATATGCAAAGGAGCAAGTTGAAAAATTAGGTGGCCAAGGCACTCCAATAGGAAAATTCTTACTTAGAAGTTTTGAGGACTTATTCTATTTGCAGCATGAGATAAGACACGTGTTTGTCATTAAAACAACTTTTTCTAGGTATACAGAAGCAGATGAAAAATTCAGGGAGTTGAAGAAAATACAAACTCAAAGTAATGAAGATTCGGAATCATTAACAGATTTACTATGAAAGATAAAAAGACAGAAAGATAAAAGAGAAAAACAGTTTGCTAAAATTGCAGTCAAACATATTTTTACAGCAGTAAAGATATTTTACGGAGGTTAAAGAGTCCGAGTTTAAAAAGAGTATCATAGATTAAAGAGAATCAGTGAAAGAGTATAATATTAGCATATCAGATTTCAAAACCAACTTGAAATATCTAAATCCAACAAGAAGGATCTTTCATGAGGATATTTTCCACTTATTCTCTTGTAGGAGTGTACTATAATTGTACAACTCCTCATTGGATATAGTGTCTAATGAAGTGACCCCTGATGTCAATGTGCTTCGACAGATCATGAAACACAGGATTTTGAGAGAGCTTGATACAACTTTGATTATCACATATAATTTTGGTCACCTTCGTTTTTTCCTTGAGTAAATTCACAAGAAATTTTTGAAACCATATGGCCTCAGAGGAAGCTGTGCTTTCTTCCATATATTCATCCTCTGCTGAGCTCATAGCCACGCATTTTTCTTTCTGCTGCACCAGGAGGTCATTCCTGATCCAACACTGAAAAAATACCCACTTTTAATTTTTCAATCTAATGGGCTCCCAGTGCAATATGCGTGAGTCAACCCACTCAACCTGATGTCATTGACTCGAGTGTATTCCAGTCCAAGCTCGATTGTTCCATGTTGATATCTAAGATATGTTTGGTTGTTGCCCAATGAGCCCTCCTTAGTTCCACCATGAACTAAATGATAGTATTGAAAACATAACATATGTGTGGTATCGTGTTAACCAGATACATCAGAGATCCTATGAGATTATATCAGCCTCATCATCTTCATACATGGAAATTTTATTCAAGTTGGTAATAATTGGAGTAGCCATGGGTCTACATTCCTCCATCTGAAATCTATTCAAAATTTATGTAGTATACCTTCCTTGACCAAGGAAGGTCTCACCCTTTTGCTGCCAAACTTCCAACCTCAGAAAATAATGCATCTGCCCTGGATAATTCATGTCAAATTCTGCACCTTAATTTTCCTTACAGTCCTTGATGAGCCTAGATGATCCTATTAGAAATAGATCATCTACATACAACACCAATATCAGAGGGTCATACCCTACTCTCAGATAATAGAGATTGGGATATGAGTCACTCTTGACAATTCCCATCTTCTGCAAGTAGATGTCAATTGGACCATACCAAGCTCTAGTGGCTTGCTTTAGTCCATAAAAGGTCTTCTTGAGCTTGCACACATGATTTTTTTTCTCATGCATCTCAAAACTCTATGGTTGTTCACTAAATACTTCTTCTTATATCACCCCATTCAGGAATGCAGCCTTGACATCCATTTGGTGAATCTCCCATCCCATATGCGCAGTAAGGGATATCACGGATATAATAGAAGTATATTGGGCTACTGGGGTGAAGGTGTCTTCATATTCTATCCCTTCCTTTTGAGCATACCCCTTAGCCACAAACCTGGCTTTAAATTTCTCGATGCTTCCATCTGCAACATATTTTATCTTGTAGATCCATCTCAAGCCTACAACTGATATATCGTGAGGCCTGGGAACTAGTTCCCAGGCATCATTCTTCATGATGGAGTTGTATTCTTCCACCATCACATCGACCCATACCTGGTGCTGAGCTGCCTCCTAAAAACTAGAGAGTTCCCAAACCTGAGCTAACAAGCCTTGGTACCTTTCAGGTTGCATGTGCTACCTCTTCTCATTTCTGGGGGCTCTGACATACTCTTTTGTGTCCCTCAGGATTTGTAGTAATTGCCTTCTTTTCCTACCACTAGTAGTGGGTGGATCTAACTGATATCCTTCTTGCAAGTCCTTGGTAGATGTATCCCTTAGATCCCCATGCCTTGGAGAGGCACTCATATTACCCTCTGTAGGTCATTAAAGTTGGACCAGCGGATCCTCTTGAGACTATGTAGCAGAAGGCATCTCCTGGGATGTTTTGAAGGCCCTTTTCTCCATGAACTTCACATCCCGCTGTAATACAATCTTCTTGCTCTCAATACTATAAATTAGGTAAGCCTTTGAATTCTCACTATATCCCAACATATATTCATTTTACGGAGTCTTATCCATTTTCTTCCTCTTCTCTTTGGGCACATGACAATATGCCACACTACAAAAGATCCTAATGTGGCTCGCTTAAGGCTTCCTACAAGTGGAAACACTTTCTTGAGTGATCTTACCCAATCCATTGTGAGGAATATTGTTTTGTACACATTTGTATTACAAGATTCAGCCCACTGGAATTTGGGCCTGTATTGATCAGACAAAATTTCCCTTCTAGCCTTGACAATAGTTCTATTCTTTCTCTTTGCAATTCCATTCTCCTCCGAATTATACAAAGCAATCCACTCTCTTTTTATAAATTCCCTTGTTGAGAACTCAATGAATTCCTTATCAATGTATTCTCCACCATTATCCGATCGTAGTGTCTTTATCTGCTTTCATGTCAGATTCTCCACCAGAGCTTTAAACTCCTTGAATTGATCAAAGACTTCATCCTTGGTCTTCAGAAAGTGGATCCAGGTCTTCTTGGAATAGTAATCAATAAAGGCACTGACAAAATATTCGGCATAACTAAGAGCTCTAGTGGAAATTGGCCTGCAGATGTCCGAATGTATTAAGCTCAAGATACTCTTATCCCTATTGTTGCTTCTATGGTACGCTTCATAAGCATACGTTCCCAATATACACCCTCAGCAGACATCATCTCACTTGGTGCTTAGTTCTAGAACTCCCTTGGAAGTCTGATAGGTAGCAATGATGAAAAGCATTTGAATGGGGATTCCAGCCGTAACTTGTAGAGTTTATTTCTCCTTACTCTGATTTGTGACTACTTCTTCCAACTCAAGTGTTTGACGTATACTCTATTTCCAATGAAGTAAACATCATAGCCATTTTTTTTAAGCTGCGAAATAGAGAGTAAATTCATCCCCAAACCAAGCACATGAAACACATTGCTGGCCCCAGGCTTATTACCAACTTCTATTTGAAACACTATGGTACCTCTTCCAACAGGGGTACATTTTTCCTTATTTCCCATGGTGATTTTAAATTTCATCTCCTCTTCTTGGTAGCTTGAGAAAAATTCTCGCACTCCCATCATGTGAGCAGAAGCCCCACTATCAATATACCAGATCTCAGGAGAAACAAAGATTGACACACAAGTAGATTCTTCTTCCAATATAGATGTTAGAACAAAAACATCGTGATCCATATGTTCCTTGATGTTTTCCTTCTTCTCTGGAGAACTTTGTGAACCCTTCCGAGTTGCTTCTACAACAATGTCTGATCTATGTTCCATCATTGGTACTCTTCTCCTGTTACTCATCTTTGCTTTGATACCATGTGAAAATTTCAATATTGAAAAATACTTCTGCAGTGATAGATTTATTTCTCCTAATTATTTTTTATAATAAGTTATTTACAGAATTATTCTAGTAAACTTTGAAATAGATACTGCTGGAGCATTCACTCAAGTATATGCAGAGAATAGAATAGTAAGAAATACAAGCATAAGAATTAATCACATAGACACAATTGTTTTTGGACAATTGTCCACGAAAAAACCCAATGCGAGAAAACCAATGCAGTAGATGAGGGTTTATATATTATTCTTCAACAATGAAATTATTTACAAGGAAACGACTGGCATAAATCTTTAGAAAAAACTTGAGATAAATTCTCGCGAACCCTCTGGAGAATTCTTGACACCCGGGAGACTCACAACTTCCCTCTGCGTCCCTCTGCATTGCTCTCTGCGCAGTCCTTGCATAATATTGTGTCACTCTACATGAGCTCTCTACATTGCTACTTTGTACTACCTTCTCTGTCCTTCAACGTTCTTCTTTCCTCGACCCTTGTCACTTCCTTCAGGTTACTGAGTGTATGCTCGGCTTAATTTCCAAATGACCCTCAAGCCTTCTTTTATAATCTTCTCATTGATGAATCAACGACCTAGATTAGAATTCTAATCAATGGATGAGATTAAAACTTGACTAGATATTCATTCTCTAGAATAAACACACTATGTTTTATTAATACCCATTAATTATTGAATTTCCATAAGTTTAGACTTAGGGTCCCCATTAAAATAATTAATTATTTTAATAAAACATAAACCGAGTGGAATTTCCACAAACAGTTTCTCGGTTCTTCTGAATTCTGATGCCCAAGCCTCCTTAAAAATTTTGAGACTTGGAACACTTTTAGATGCTACAAAAATCAACAACTAGATGTATGCAAATATTTGAGGAGAAAAGCATGCGTTAGTGACTTGGTGGTTGAGAGGGAGTAAAAATTACCTCCCAACATGTAGCCTCATAAGTAGTCTCAGAAAGTTGTGGAGCAACCATAATTGAAGAATCAGAGAGGAGACTCAATGGAGGCATCCAATCAAGAAGAGACCTCCAGGATGGGGAAATTTCGAGTGTGATACGCAGAGGGAGTACATGCATCCATACCTCTAGGTGATAGGTAGGGTGATGTGCATATATAATCCCAAGAAGAAATTTTGGCAGGGTCCATTGAGATGGTGTGTCTCATGAATCAAACCTGGATACGAGGGGCCCAAAATACAACAGTATCAGGAAGGATCATTTAATTTGATGTAGTTAGATGTCAGGTAGATAGAAATAAGAGTGACGTATGTCGGATACTAGAGAAAAAATCAGAGTTTGCAGCAGTGCAGAGGGCATGGATGTAGATGTTAGCAACATGGTAGAGAGTGCAGTAGACATGTGCAATAGTTAGCGGCAAGTAGAAGACTCTTATGAAAGATGCATTATAATGATTTAGCTTTTTAGAGGCTATTCAGTTTCAGGAGTTGCACGTGCACAACAATAGAGAAGTGTTGCATGTAGAAAATTCCAAAGGTACCAGTTCGAGATAGATTTAATTCTGTTCTTGTTGAGAGGAATAGTTGAAATTTGCAACAAGAAACAGTGAAATTGGGAACCAAAAAGGAAAAATTTACCCACACATTGGTGAGGAATTTAAGTTACACAATGGTGAGGAATGTGGGTGTCTAATTTATTTTTCCCTTAAATAAATTGGACAATAAATTGTAATTTCATCTCATAATAACTTGTATCAATTAACTAAGTCATGATGACTCAGTTAGCTCAAGAAATTCGAGTTGAGGGTCTAAGATGAGGCATGTAGAATGATCATAATATTTTGGGGGTCCACTTTCAGTTAATGCACTAGTGGGGTGCAAATGGAATTAATTAACTCAATTAATTGAGTTAAAATCAGTTTAACTTGTTCTAACTGAGTGATGAATTAGTGAGTGGTATAGTGAATTAAATTAGATTTAATTCATAAGTAGTGATCAATAAGATAACTGATGATTCGCTATTAATATATGCATGCATGTTGGCTCTCAGGAAGACCAGTTGAGACAGAGGTTAAAGGGAACAAAACTATCAGTTGTGTTATTAGAGAATTGCCAATGTGCCATTATAAATCCATGAGGAAGCCATGATGTATTGTGCAATCAAGGAAGGTTGATTTTCCTATTTAATAGGGGCCTAATTCTTTACGAATTGTGTGAGCAAGGAAGATTGAGAATTAGCTATGTGTTTGTCCAATTTTTCCTAGATCAGGGTGATACAATTGGCAGAGTCATCGATAATCTCATGAGAGATTAAGCATTGGATTGTTTCATGATTCCTTGAATTTATACAATATTTGATAGTGGGGTTTTGAGTAGTTGCTTTCCACAAGAACATCTCGTGTTGTGTGATTGATTTAATTTTTTCTCTTACTTTCATGTGATTGAGTGATTGTGTTTTGTATTCTGCAAATATTGTAGAATGATTCAGTATCTTGTTTTAGTACATCACAAGATCTGATTGAATCCATTTATATAGAATTTCTATAAATTTATATAGTTTCAATATGAAAATAAAACATGGTCAACTATGGTCCAATGTCACATTGTGATAAATACTATATTCTCAATATGAAAATCAACCATGGTCAAGCATGGTCAAACATTGCATTGTGAAAAAAATTGTCTGAATATGAAAATCAAACATGGTTAAGCATGGTCAACGATGTGGCAATGTCGCATTGTGACAAATATTGTCTCAATATGAAAATCATACATGGTCAACCATCGTCAATCATGGTCGTTCATGGTCCAACATTGTAGCCTGACAAAAAATATCTCGATATAGAAACCAACAGTTGTCAACCATGGTCAATCGTGCTCAACTATATTCCAATGTCCCATTGTGACTAAGATTCTCTCAATATCAAGATCAATCATGGTAAACCATGGTCCAATGTCACATTGGTGACAAATATTGTCTGAATATGAAAATCAAGCATGGTAAACCATGATTAACCATGTTTGTTTTAAGGTTTATAATAGTTATCTTAGGGTTTATATGCCTTCATTTTACAATATTAATCCCTTGGGTTTAATATCATTCAGTTTGGTTTTTATTATTAATCCATTAGGTTTATAATACCGATCACTTGGTTTTATTAATGTAAGGGTCCATATTCCTAGGGTATAATATTATTCATTAAGTTTATAATATTAATCCTAGGGTTTAATAAAAATCCCTTGTGTTTGTAATCATGGTAAACCTTGGTCAAGCATGGTCAAGCATGGTCCAATGTCACATTGATATAAAGACTCTCTCAATATGAAAATCAACTATGGTCATTCATGGTCAAACGTTGAATTGTGACAAAAATTGTCTCAATATGAAAATCAAACATGGTTAACCATGGTCAACCATGGTTCAACGTCACATTGTGAAAATGTTTGTCTCAATATGAAAATCATACATGGTCAATGATGGTTATTCCTAGTCATTCATGGACCAATGTCGCACTGTGACAAAAATTGTCTTAATATGGAAACTAACCATTTTCAACACTGGTCAATCATGCTCAACTATGTTTCAATGTCCCATGGTTAAAAATATTCTCTCAATATGAAGATCAATCATGGTAAACCATGGTCCAATATTGCATTGGTGATAAAGATTTTCTGAAAATGAAAATCAAGCACGGTGAACCATGATCAACCATGTTTGTTTTATGGTTTATAATATTTATGTTAGGGTTTATATGCCTTGGGTTTACAATATTAATCCCTTGGGTTTAATATCATTCTGTTTGGTTTTTATTATTAATCCCTTAGATTTATTAGTGCCTTGGGCTTAAAATGCCTTGGGTTTTTAGTTTTAATCCCTTGTGTTTATTAATTTAAGGGTTCATATTCCTAGGGAATAATATTATTCATAGGGTTTATAATATTAATCCTAAGGTTTAACTATAAATCCATCGGATTTATAATCATGTTCGACCATGGTCAAGCATGGTCAACTATGGTCCAATGACACATTGTGTCAAAGATTTTCTTAATACGTAAATCAAACATGGTCAATCATAGTCGAACCTTGCATTGTGAAAAAGAGTGTCTCAATATGGAAATAAAACATGGTGAGCCATGGTCAATCACGGTCCAACGTCGCATTGTGACAAAGATTCTCTGAATATGAAAATCAACCATGACCAACGATGTTTATTTTAGGGTTTAAATTCCATGGGTTTATAATATTAATCCCTTGGGCTTAATATTATTCCATTGGATTTATTATCTCTTATAGTTTTAGAATTAATCCCTTAGGTTTATAACATCAATCCCTTGTGTTTATTAATGTAAGGGTTTGAACCAGCCCACTTGGTGTAGAGCAGTCGGTGATGGGGTGCACTGTTAACACACTCCGTCTACAAGGTCACCGGTTCAAAACTCGTGGGTTTAGGATTAGTCTAAACTACCAAAAAAAAAATGTAAGGCTTTGAACCGTATTGTGACAAAGTTTGTCTCAATATGAATATCAACAATGGTTAATCATGGTGGTCAATCATGGTCCAACGTCGCATTGTCACAAAAATTGTCCCCATATGAAAACAACCCATTTTCAACCATGTTCCAATGTCACATTGTGATAAAAATTATCTCGATATGAAGATAAATCATCGTCAACCATGGTCCAAGATCACATTTGTGACAAATATTGTTTTAATATGAAAATTAAGCATGGTAAACCATGGTCAATGATGTTTTCTTTAGGGTTTATAATATTTATGTTAGCGTTTATATGCTTTGGGTTTACAATATTAATCCCTTGGGCTTAATATTATTCCCTTCGACTTTTAGTATTAATCCCTTGGGTTTATTAGTGCCTTGGGTTTATAATATCTCAAGGTTTTAGTTTTAATCCATTGGGTTTATTATTCCCTTAATTTTATAATAACATTCCCTTAGGGTTTATTAATCTAAGGGTTCATATTCCTAGGGTATAATATTACTCATAGGGTTTATAATATTAATCCTAGGTTTTAATAAAAAGCCCTTGAGTTTATAATCATGGTCAACTATGGTCAAGCATGATCAAACATGGTCCAAAGAAACATTGTGTTAAAGATTGTCTCAATATGAAAATCAAACATGGTCAACCGTGGTCCAACAATGCATTGTGACAAAGATTATCTCAATATGAAAATAAACCATGGTAAAGCATGGTCAATCATGGTCCAACGTTGCATTGTGACAAATATTGTCTAAATATGAAAATGAAACATGGTCAACCATGGTTGACAACATCTGTATTTGAGAGTGTAAACTTCTGTGATCCATATATGTTTATAAAAATCTTTCGGAAAAACACATTATCATAAAAAGGGCCAACAAATTTCGACCTACCTAGTGTAGTTCATCATTTCCCTGATGATGAACTACACCGTGTAGTTCAAAACGCGTTGGCCCTTTTTATGATAATGTGATTTTCTGAATTTTTTTTATAAAAATCTATATTTTAATCATTGTGACAACACTTTACAATTTTTTTTTATCATTAATATAATATTATTATTGATACTAATAATTAATCTTATTATTTATTGTTATTAATAATAAACATTACTTATTATTATTATTTTAATATTTATTATTATTATATTAATAAACACAAATATTATTAATAATATAAGTAATGAATTTATATTATAAACCATTATTATTTAATTTGTATTGCTAAGATTATTTAAACAATTATTAGGTTGTCACTTACCTTTACTTCTCTATTGACGAAGTTCCCTTATTATCTTTTATATTTGGACTTATTAAACTTATTTCTTGTACCTTTATAAGCATAGTTTCCAAACTTACAACAATAGTGTTGAAAATATTGTCATTGATGGCAAAGAAAGTAGTAGAGGCGGAGGAAGTAAATACAGAGGAAGAGATGACACGGTCATGCAGTAGAGGCAGAGGTCGAGCGGTAGAAGAAGCAAAGGCAGAAGTAGAAAGGCAGAGGCAGAGGCAGAGTCGTTATCACAGAAAGGTAGAGGCAGAGGCAGAGTCGTTATTCTGAGAATCGTTACCCAGGTTGGAGGATACATAAACATAAATTCCGAGAATCGTTACCCAGGCTGGAGGATACATAAACATAAATTCTGAGAATTATTACCACAGCTGGAGGATACAATAAAGGCAGTAGCAGAAACTTATATATATGCAGCGCCTTATACACAAAGGACCAAGACTACAATACAAATTTTATGTATTATATGCTTGTGCACAAGATTAAATGACTAAAGGTCCCATTGTTCTATTTTTAAAACAAACGAAGTAATATAAGGTGGGACCCTTATGAATCACATCGGAGAATATAAGGGCAGTGGAACAAGTTAACAACAGAAAGTTGTGATTGCGATTGATTTCGGGACTCGATGGGTATATAAACTGAAATTCATATATATTTGAGTTCCGGTAAACAGTGATTGATCACATCGGAGCATCAGAGTATAATTACATCGAAACATGCAACTGCAAATTGCGATTGCGATTGAGATCTGGACCCGATGGGCATATAAACTGCAATTCATATATATTTGAGTTCCGGTAAATAGTGATTGACCGCATCGGAGCATCAGAGTATAAGTATATCGGAACATGCAACTGCAAATTGCGATTGCGATTGAGATCCAGACTTGAAGGACATATAAACTGCAATTCATATATATTTGAGTTCCGGTAAACAATGATTAATCGCATCGGAGAAAGAGAAAAGTATATGTATATGCGCAGTGCACTATATACGAAGTACCATAAGGTGGGACCCCTCTACAGAAAATTCTAAGAATCATTACCCCGGATAAAGGTTACATTAAAGCGGAAGCATAAAGCTTATATATATATATATATATATATATATATATATATATATATATATATATATATATATATATATATATATATATATATATCTGTGTGTGTGTGTGTGTGTGTGTGTGTGTGGAGCACTTTATGGACAAGGGACCAAGGGTATAATCCAAAGCATATGTATTATATCTTTTGGCGTGAGATCAAAAGAACCGAAGGTTTTAACACTTGGTTTTAAAACAAACAAAGTTCTATATGGTGGGACCCTCACCCAATCGCATTGGAGAAATTTCGCAAGAGGAAAATGTTAACAAAGATTTGCGATTCCGATGAAATACTGGACCCGGTGGGTTTATAAAACCATGACTGATATATGTTTGAAGTTTCGTCATAACAGTAAATCATTGGAATCGAAGCATCGGAGCATTGAGATAATCGGTACATTGAAATGGAAATTTAGATCGCGATTAATCGCAATCAGAAGAAGTTGAGGAGTGATACATTGCATCGGAAAGATCGGCGAGTGGGCCCGTAAGGGCATTTTATGTACTAAAATAATCTCTCAGTAGTACATCTCTGGGAGTTACATATGTTATATAAAACGACAGTCTATATGTTAAAATCAATTCTTATCGTGCCAAGAGTTAAATCGTGATGTATGAAAAGGGCAGTTACACTGCGACAGTAAGCAGGAAATCAATCAGAACCGAAAGGGCCAAACACAGTCATAGAAAATCCAAACATAGTCACAGAAAAGACAAGCGTAGTGAACCAAGAGGCTGAATGAGTGAGCTGAAGTTTTCATTATATGTGAATGTAAATATTTGAATTGATTTTTTATTGTTTGTGATGCATTGTAAAGTCTTTGGAAGAAAACAAAATCCCACTGTAATATTAAAATAAGCACCTACAGTTAAATTTTTTTGAGTGAGCTGAAAAAGAAATGAGAAGGCAGAAGACCAAGAAGTATGACTATCTATTTCGAATTCCTAAAGGAAAACAAACAGTCATCAAGAAATCTATATAAATAATATCATCTTGATATGAAAAGAGAGAGAGAGAGAGTAAATATAGAGAATGCAGAGTATAGAATATTGAGGTAGAGAAGATAAAGAAAAGAAGAGCAAAAAGAGATGCTATAGATCAGAGCTGATATCTGTGGTACATCAGCAAACATTCTGTTTGATAAATTGAGGAAGTTGGAGCTTCCCTATCAAGTTGAAGATTGATAGTTGTCAGTTGTAGCTGACTGAGGTTGGAGCCTCCTGTAGGTTGGTGCCTGCAGAAAATTGAAGGGAGTTGGAGCTTCCTTGCAAGTTGTAGCTTGCAGAATTGAGGTTGGTGCCTCCTGTAGGTCAGTGCCTGCGGAAAAACACTGGTGAGAGGGATTTGGAGCTTGCCTTTGCATCACAAAAATAATAAGATGTGGTTTTCTCCCTTTATGGGTTTCCACTTAAATCTGCTGTCTCTATCTGTGTTGTCTGTGTACTGAGATGATTTACCAAATTTTCTTAATGTTTGTTGTTCTCATAATAAGTTTGAAGTCACATTAATTTAATACTTTCCGCATCATATTAAGACTGTTCATGTACTAAGGTTGATTATAAAAGTAAGTTGTCAATTAGCTGATGAAAATTTTAAAAAGCTCATATATGTGTTAAACGGATTCACCCCCCTCTTAGTTTAACTAAGAATTCAACAATTGGTATCAGAGCCAGGTTCCTTTGTACCAGTTTAACAACTGAAAGGAGATTCTAGGTTCTCAGGATGGCTAGTAAAGAAGGATGCTCAACCAATAAAGCCCCTTTCTTTACAGGTGCAAATTATGCCTTCTGGAAAATCAGGATGAGGACATACATAATGTATATAGGAATAGAATTTTGGGGTGTTGTGGAATTAGGATATGCCCCAAAGGCAACTGACTCAGAAAAGGAAACCAAACAAGATTTTGTAGCTAACGCAAAAGCCATGAATGCCATCTTAAATGGATTGTGTGAAGCTGAATTTATCAAAGTAATGCACAAGGACACTGCCAAAGAGATGTGGGATACTCTAGAGAACATCCATGAGGGAGATAAAAAGGTAAAGACTGCCAAACTTCAAGTATATAGAGCTCAGTTTGAAAATTTAAAAATGAATGATGATGAAGATGTTGGCAGCTTCTTCTTAAAAGTTTCAAAAATTGTAAACATTATGAAAGCTCTTGGAGAGAACATACCAGAAGGTATAATTGTGCAAAAGATTCTAAGATCTCTTCCATCCAAGTTTAATCCCAAGGTGTCTGCAATAGAAGAAACAGCTGATTGGGAGACCTTGACCATGAACCATCTACTTGGAAATCTAACAGCATATGAGATGAGGCTTCCACAGAAGAAGCCAAGTACGAGGGAGGAAACCTTTAAAACAGAAAAGAAGAAAGAAGAAGAGGAAGACATATGCCCTTGCTCTGATGAAGAAGAGGCAAAATTTGTCAAGAAATTGGATAGAGGCTTAGGTAAATACAAAGGTAAACTTCCTTTCAAATGCTTTAACTGTGGAAGAGTGGGAAACTATGTTGCTAAGTGTCCTCACAAGAAAGTAAGGAATCAGGCTCAAGAAACAGAGAAAAATGCATCAAAAAACTGGCAGAAAGGAAGGAAGTTCAGCAGAAAATCCTTCTATGCTCAACAAGATAGCAATGCATCTAAAGACTCAAATGAACCTTCAAGTGAATAAGGAACCTCTGAATTTTTATTGATGGCCATAGAAGAAATTGAAGGTCTCCTGCTAGAAGATGAAGAAGAAGAAGGTGAAGTCGACCTTGAGGGGGAGCTAAGAAGTGCTCTAGAAGAGATTGATAGACTCAAGCTGAAATGCAGAAAAAATAAGGACATTATCCTCAAGTATGTACGAGAAGAACAGAATTCAGAAGTCCTTATGCAACTAAAGATAGAGCTTGAAGAAGCCAAGAAGATAGAGGACATGTTACTTAAGCAAATCAAGGAAAAAACTCAGGAACAAGAAAATTTGGAAGAAGAAGTAGTATGTCTCAGGAAGAAATTAGAAAATGCTCAAAGGAAAGTGGTTATAAACTCTTCTCAAACAACAAGCTCTAGTAAGTTCAATGAAATTCTGGTTGCTCAAAGATCTCCTATGATAAAAACTAGAATAGGCTATGAAGGAGAATCAAGTAAAAACAAAGAAAAGGAAAACAGAGAGATTATTTTTGTAAAAGCAAAGAAGGATGATGAAGCAGCTCAAATAATTCCTACAAAAGAAGAAACTTGTAAGGAAGGAGACAGAACCCAGAAAAATCCTCTAATAACAAAGAATGAAAGAAATACTCAAACAATAGGAAAAGATTCATATACCCATGAGTATGTCAAATTTGGAAGCCATCAAAGGAGATTCTTCCCTCCTATGAAAAATGCCACCTGTTATGTCTGCCACAAGCTGGGACACATTGCTGCATACTGTCATGCAAGGAGGAGTGATTCAAACCAGCAAAAGATGCAAACAGTGAAGAGACTGTCTCAAGCAAACAAATGGAGAAGACAACCTTACATCAGGTATGCAAATAATTTCTATGGTTATTGTTTTTATTGTAAGGAATTTGGCCATAAAATTATTGAATGTAGAAATTATGGACAAATATTGATGTTCAACACCTCAAGGAGGTATATGAATCAAAGAATTTTTTTTCATACTCACAATTTTGCAAATCAAAGAAATTATGATCAAATGTTGTGTATGTAATCAAGTTGGACATATGCCTTCCAAATGTCCTCTGAAAGAATGTGATTCATCATCTCACAAAAGATACCAAACAAAAGGATGCCTCCAGTGGAAAAATAAGGTGAATAAGTGTGACCTGGCTCTAACTGCTCAAGATCTCAAAAGCCAATGGTATCTGGACAGTGGCTACTCAAAACATATGACTGGAGACAGGAGAAAATTTATAACTTTTGATGAAAAGAAAACTGGTAATGTTACTTTTGGCAATGAAAAATCAGGAAAAATCAAGGGAAAGGGCTTATTCAGCTTAGATAATGGCAGAGGTAAGGCCCAAGATGTACTTTTTGTAGATGGGCTGAAAGAAAATTTGCTGAGTGTCAGTCAAATGTGTGATACAGGCTGCGAAGTTCTTTTCAGAGCACAAGACTGTGAAGTCAGATCAAGCACCACAGGTAAGACTTTCCTCAAAGGTGTTCGAACAGAGAGCAATGTTTACATCGTGAAAGAGGAAGATGAAGCATGCCATCTTAGCAAAATTTAGGAGTCATGGTTATGGCATAGGAGATTGGGACATCTCAACTTTGATCATATCATCAGACTGAGCAAGAAGAAAGCGGTCAGAGACATGCCAGAAATAAAAAGGCCTTCTAATACCATATGCAAATCTTGTCAATTAGGTAAACAGAACCGCACATCATTTAAGGCCAAAGATGATTTATCAACAAGAAGACCACTCCAGCTTGTGCACATGGATCTATGTGGACCTGCAAGAACTAAAACACCAAGTGGAGAATCCTACTTCATGCTAATAATAGATGATTTCTCCAGAATGACATGGGTTGCATTTCTCAAGAATAAATCAGAAGCTCTGGAAAAATTCAAAATATTCAAAGCGTTAGCATAAAATCAGACAGGATGCAAGCTCAAATGCATCAGATCAGACAGAGGAGGTGAATTCACAGATTATGAATTTGTAGATCTATGCAATGAATATGGCATAAAAAAACAATTTACTATTGCAGGGCAACTCAGCAGAATGGAGTAGCAGAGAGATAAAACAGATCTATTCAAAAAATTTCCAGAGCCATGATGCAAGAGAATAATATTCCTCAAACCTTCTGGGCAGAAGCGGTACACACGGCAATGCATATCCTTAATAAATCTCACTTAAGGCCAAGCAGTGACAAGACTCCCTATGAACTATGGCATGGAAAGCCAGCTTCAATCAAACATTTTAGAATATTTGGAAGCAAGTGTTACATAAAGAATAATGATGAAAATCTTGGGAAATTTGATGCAAGAGCAGATGAAGGGATTTTTCTAGGATATGCTTCCAAAAGTAAAGGGTACAGGTGCTACAACAAGACTCTTCGAAAAATAGTAGAAAGTATTGACGTGAGGTTTGATGAAGAACTTCCAAACAATACAAGAGATACAGACTGCTGCAGTCCATCAGACAACCATGAAGAAGAAAACCAAAATGATGATGAAACAAGCAACACAATAGAAGATGCAGAGCTAAGCTCGAAAGCCCCCTCAAGATACACTCAAAAGAATCATCCTGAAGATCAGATCATAGGAGACAAGAAAGTAGGGGTCCAGACAAGGAGGCAACTAACTGAACAGACAGAAGAGGTATACATAGCCATGTTATCAAAGATAGAGCCAAAGAGATTTGAAGAATCCAGCAAGGACAAGTCTTGGGTAAATGCTATGAATGAAGAATTGGACCAAATTGAGAAAAACAATACCTGGGAACTAGTTCCTAGACCCATTGGGAAAAATATCATAGGCTCAAAATGGGTATTCAAAAATAAAATGAATGAGGATGGACAGGTAATCAGAAATAAAGCCATACTTGTCTGCAAAGGATATTCACAAATCGAAGGACTTGATTTCGATGAAACATTTGCCCCTGTAGCCAGAATGGAAGCCATCAGAATGTTTCTGGCCTTTGTATGCTACCAAGACTTCAAGGTATATCAAATGGATGTAAAATCTGCTTTTCTGAATGGAGATCTAGAAGAAGAAGTCTACATGGAACAACTGGAAGGTTTCTCTTTAACAGACAAATAAGACTATGTGTGCAGACTGAAGAAGGCTCTATATGGACTGAAACAGGATCCTCGTGCTTGGTACTCAAGACTGGATAAATATTTTCAAAAACAAGGCTTTAAGAGAGGTGGAGTAGACAACAATCTATACATAAAAGCCCATGAAAATGAACTCCTGATTGTTGTAGTATATGTTGATGGCATTATGTTTGGAAGCAACAAAGATGAACTAGAAAAATGGTTTGCTGAGAAGATGAAATCAGAGTTTGAGATGTCCATGATTGGAGAACTCAGTTTCTACTTAGGACTTCAAATTCAGCAAAATAACACAGGCACATTCATCTCACATGAAAAATACTTAAAATAAATGTTCAAAATGTTCAAAATGGAGGACTGCAAACCTGTGTCAGCTCCCATGATCACGGGATGCAAGTTGTTTTCTAATGATGGATCTGCTGATACAGATCAAAAACTCTACAGATCCATGATAGGAAGTATGCTGTATCTGATAGCATCAAGACCAG
This sequence comes from Pinus albicaulis, assembly GCA_034641835.2. Taxonomy (NCBI): domain Eukaryota; kingdom Viridiplantae; phylum Streptophyta; class Pinopsida; order Pinales; family Pinaceae; genus Pinus; species Pinus albicaulis. The sequence continues at coordinate 1,397,594,496 of CM076574.1, read as the reverse complement.
AAATCATGCTAGCAGTATGCCTAGTGGCTAGATATCAAGCAGCACCTAAACAAAACCACCTTTTGGCAGTCAAAAGAATATTTAGATATCTACAAGGAACGACACAGTATAAAATTTGGTATCCTAAAGGCAAAAGCTTCACTTTGACAGCATACACAGATGCAGATTGGGCCAGTTGTGTGGATGACAGGAAAAGCACAAGTGGAGGTGCTTTCTATTTAGGAGAAAGTCTGTTGGCATGGTTAAGCAAGAAACAGACATCTATCTCTCTGTCTACAACAGAAGAAGAATATATAGTAGTAGTAGCATGTTGTACACAAGTCATGTGGATGAAGCAAACCCTCCAAGACATGAAGGTAGGAATTGATGAACCTATCTCAATCAAATGTGATAATACAAGTGCTATAAGTATATTTAAAAATCATGTGCTTCACTCAAAAACTAAACATATCCCAATCAAGTATCGTTTTCTCCGAGAACAAGTGGCTCAGAAGATAGTAAAACTGGAGTATGTACCAACAAAAGAATAGACATCAGATATATTTACCAAACCGCTTGCTAGAGAACCATTTGAATATTTGATAAATAGACTAGGGGTAGTATTTGTAGATGCTACTCTCTGATATGAAGAGAAAGAACAGTTTCAGGGGGAGAACAGAAACGAAAATATCATTCGAGGGGTAGATAGGCCAACAAAGGAAGCATGAAACAGGTCCTCAGGATCAAAGGATTAAAGGACAGAATCTACACTACGAGATGCGCAACCCCTTACCATTGATGTCAAAGGGGGAGGAAGAGCAAGCAAACAAAGAAAGTGTGCAGACAGAGAAAGTGTATTGCCACAGAGAAAGTGTATTTCCATCAATGCCAAAGGGGGAGACTATTAAAAATATTGTCATTGATGGAAAAGAAAGCAGCAGAGATAGAGGCAGAAAATACAGAGGAAGAGATGAAACGGTCATGCAGTAGAGGCAGAGGTTGAGCAGCAAAAGAAGCAAAGGCAGAAGCAGAAAGACAGAGGCAGAGGCAGAGTCGTTATCGCAGAAAGGCAGAGGCAGAGGCAGAGCCGTTATTCCGAGAATCGTTACCGAGGTTGGAGGATACATAAACATAAATTCCGAGAATCGTTACGCAGGCTGGAGGATACATAAACATAAATTCTGATAATTATTACCACAGCTGGAGGATACAATAAAGGCGGTAGCAGAAACTTATATATATGCAGCACCTTATTTATGTTGCGCCTTATACACAAAGGACCAAGACTACAATACAAATTTTATGTATTATATGCTTGTGCACAAGATTAAATGACTAAAGGTCCCAATGTTCTATTTTTAAAACAAATGAAGTAATATAAGGTAGGACCCTTATGAATCTCATCGGAGAATATGAGGGCAGCGGAACAGGTTAATAACAGAAAGTTGCGATTGCGATTGATTTCCAGACCCGATGGGCATATAAACTGCAATTCATATATATTTGAGTTCCAGTAAACAGTGATTGATCACTTCGGAGCATCGGAGTATAAGTATATCGGAACATGCAACTGTAAATTGCGATTGCGATTGAGATTCGGACCCGATGGGCATATAAACTGCAATTCATATATATTTGAGTTCCGGTAAACAATGATTGATCGCATCGGAGCATCGGAGTATAAGTATATCGGAACATGTAACTGCAAATTGCGATTGCAATTGAGATCTGGACCCGATGGGCATATAAACTATAATTCATATATATTTGAGTTCTGGTAAACAATGATTAATCGCATTGGAGAAAGAGCAAAGTATATGTATATGCGCAGCGCACTATATATAAAGTACCATAAGGTGGGACCCCTCTACAGAAAATTCTGAGAATCATTACCTCGGCTAAAGGTTACATTAAAGCGGAAGCATAAAGCTTATATATATATATATATATATATATATATATATATATATAGATAGATATACGGCACGAGTACGGATGTTGTGCTTTATATTCAAAGGCTCAGCTTATATATATATATATATATATATATATATATATATATATATATATATATATATATATATATATATGTTTATATGGAGCACTTTATGGACAAGGGACCAAGGGTATAATCCAAAGCATATGTATTATATCTTTTGGCGCGAGATCAAAAGAACCAAAGGTTTTAACACTTGGTTTTAAAAAAAACAAAGTTCTATATGGTGGGACCCTCACCCAATCGCATCGGAGAAAGTTCGCAAGCGGAACATGTTAACAAAGATTTGCAATTACGATGAAAGACCGGACCCGATGGGTTTATAAAACCATGACTGATATATGTTTGAAGTTTCGTCATAACAGTAAATCATTGGAATCGGAGCATCGGAGCATTGAGATAATCGGTACATTCAAATGGAAATTGCGATTGCGATTAATCGCAATCGGAAGAAGTCGAGGAGTGATACATCGCATTGGAAAGATCGGCGAGTGGGCCCGTAAGGGAATTTTATGTACTAAAATAATCTCTCAGCAGTACATCGCCGGAAGTTACATATGTTATATAAAACGACAATCTATATGTTAAAATCAATTCTTATCATGCCAAGAGTTAAATCGTGATGTATGAAAAGGGCAGTTACATAAGCATGGCAGTTACACTGCGACAGTAAGCAGGAAATCAATCAGAACCGAAAGGGCCAAACACAGTCACAGAAAAGCCAAACACAGTCACAGAAAAGACAAGCACAGTGAACCAAGAGGCTGAATGAGTGAGCTGAAGTTTTCATTATATGTGAATGTAAATATTGTAATTGATTTTTTATTGTTTGTGATGCATTGGAAAGTCTCCGGAAGAAAACAAAATCCCACTATAATATTAAAATAAGCACCTACAGTTACATTTTTCTGAGTGAGCTGAAAAAGAAATGAGAAGGCAGAAGACCAAGAAGTATGACTATCCATTTCGAATTCCTAAAGGAAAACAAACAGTCATCAAGAAATCTATATAAATAATATCATCTTGATATGAAAAGAGAGAGAGAGAGAGAGATTAAATATAGAGAATGCAGATTATAGAAGATTGAGGCAGAGAAGATAAAGAAAAGAAGAGCAGAAATAGATGCTACAGATCAGAGCTGATATCTGAGGTGAATCAGCAAACATTCCATTTGATAAATTGAGGAAGTTGGAGCTTCCCTATCAAGTTGAAGCTTGATAGCTATCAGTGGTAGCTGACTGAGGTTGGAGCCTCCTGTAGGTTGGTGCCTGCAGAAAATTGAAGGGAGTTGGAGCTTCCTTGCAAGTTGTAGCTTGCAGAATTGAGGTTGGTGCCTCCTGTAGGTCGGTGCCTACGGAAAAACAGTGGTGAGAGGGAGTTGGAGCTTGCCTTTGCATCACAACAATAATAAGATGTGGTTTTCTCCCTTTATGGGTTTCCACGTAAATCTGCTGTCTCTATCTGTGTTGTCTGTGTACTGATATAATTTACCAAATTTGCTTAATGTTTGCTGCTCTCATAATAAGTTTGAAGTCACATTAATTTAATACTTGCCGCATCATATTAAGACTGTTCATGTACTAAGGTTGATTATAAAATTAAGTTGTAAATTAGCTGATGAAAAATTTAAAAAGCTCATATATGTGTTAAACTAATTCACCCCCCCTCTCAGTTTAACTAAGAATTCAACAAATAGTTACATGTACCATTCTTCTGAGGTGAAATCTCACGTTGACATACTTTCTTGTGAATGTTTCAACCATTGTTCCTTACCCACGGCTTTCCTTTAGCTAACAAGTTGTAGGGTTTTTTTCTTTCAGCGGACAGAAGTACATAGAGGAGTACATGTATTTTTTGAAATTTTGTTTTTTATTTTTATTTTGAGGACGCAGAAATATGTAATATTATCACTAACATTTTGTTTTTAAAGAAATTTTTAGAAAAAGTATCCACAGATATGTGAGGTTATGAGCTTTGATGAGCCACTTAGTGGCATCTCGAAGAAGGTTTTTTTTACAAGAACTTTGATATGTGTACTATTTTATTTAAATTAATAAAGTAGCGTTTTTTCTCTTTGAAGAAAATAAATATTGACCAAAATTTTAAAATATGATATAGAGAATCTTCTTCCTTTCCCCTTCGAACTGTGAAAGTTTATTCACTAGGGTTGTTTTCATATAAAGCTTAAATTATAATTGCAGGCATGGGGATTGTTGGAGTTATCACAGCGGAAAACATTAAATTACGAACACACAGCAAATAAATCATGCACAGGAAACACAGAGTTTAACGTGGTTCACCCAACCAATCTGGGCTACGTCCACACAACATAGGCATCGGCAATTCTTTATTAATCAAACAGGAGATTACAAACTCTCACACCTCACTCACACTCAAAACCATCCGTATGAGTACCTGTTTTATAGCAAGGAGAATCTAACTGCCTCATAAATCCTCTCACATCAAATTTAGGATGCATTAACTCTCTCCCAACAACCTGGAGTTAATCTAGCAACAAATTCCTAATTTTTGTCACCTACTGAGATTTTTCCTATTTTATTTAAAACAGAAAATCTCAACAATCTCCACCTTGACAACAATTAGCCTGATGCCCTGTTCTTTATTATTTTATCTTTTCTGCAAGCCAAGAGAAGCCAAACACCAAATGCAGCTTCTCCAACAAAACTGGATTCGTGAACATGTCTGCACAGTTTTCCTTTGTATGCACCTTTTCAAGAGAGACTCCTCTTTTAGTGATAACCTGTCTTACAAAATGGTACTTAATTGGAATATGCTTTGATTTACTATGATAGGCCGGATTCTTAGCCAAATGTATTGCACTTTGACTATCACAAAGTAACCTGATGTTGTCCTGTAACCTACCAAACTCACCAAGCAAACCCTTCAACCAAACCGCCTCTTTGCAAGCATGAGAAGCAGCAATGTATTCTGCTTCAGTAGTGGATAAAGCAACAATGTTCTGTAGCTTTGACATCCAGCTGATAGCTCCACCTACAAGAGTAAAGACGTACCCTGAAGTTGACCTTCTCTTATCCAAATCACCTGCAAAATCAGAATCAACATATCCACAAACATATTCACTGCTTCTGTTATAAGTGATACAATAATCACTTGTGCCTCTCAAGTACCGAAGCACCCATTTCACTGTTGACCAGTGTTCTTTACCCGGATTTGCCATGTACTTGCTGACAACCCCAACTGCATGTGAAATATCTGGTCGAGTAGAAACCATCGCATACATCAAACATCCTACTACATTGGCATATGGAATTCGAGACATATAATCCTTTTCTTCATCTGTATTAGGACATAAACTGGAAGAAATTTTAAAATGGGAAGCTAAAGGGACTGACACAGGCTTCACATTGTTCATACCAAACCTCACAAGTATTTTCTCAATATACTTCTGTTGTGATAGCCACAGCTTACCACTGCTCCTGTCTCTGAAAATCTCCATGCCCAAAATCTGTCTTGCTGCTCCTAGATCTTTCATATCAAATGTCCTTGCCATTTGAGTCTTCAACCTGTTGATTTCTTCAATGCTTTTGCTTGCTAAAAGCATATCGTCAACATACAACACTAAGATAATGAACATGCCATTACTTAACTGCTTAAAGTATACACAATGATCATATTCACTTCTTATATATTTTGACTCAACATGAAAGAATCAAATTTCTTGTACCATTGTCGAGGCGACTGCTTCAGACCATACAATGACTTCTTGAGCCTGCAGACAAATTTCTTATTGCGATGCTGAACAAACCCTTCCGGTTGTTCCATATAAATTTCCTCATCTAAATCTCCATGTAGAAATGCAGTCTTAACATCTAAGTGCTGCAACTCTAAATCAAGCAAAGCCACTAATGCTAACACAATTCTAATTGAAACAATTTTAACCACTGGTGAAAAAATATCATGAAAGTCAATACCGGCTTTCTGAGAAAACCCTTTTGCAACCAGTCGCGCTTTGTACCTGTCCTCCGTATCATTCACACCCCGTTTCAGCTTGAAAACCCATTTACACCCCACAGTTTTCCTGTCTTTCGGAAGCTCAACCAGATCCCATGTGTCGTTCTTACTCAAGGCCATCATTTCGTCCTTCATGGTTGCTTTCCACTTGTCACTATTCAAACCTTCTATTTCTTCCTGATAGCACAGAGGTTCATCATCATTAGCAGTTAAAGCAACTAAAGTAACATAATCATCATACCTTTTAGGAAGTCGTCTGATTCTCGTAGACCTCCTTAAAGATGTTTCTGGTACTTCCACAATTGGCTAACTACCATCTGTAGGAACTTCTTCATGACCACCATCTGAGACCTGTTCATGACCTACATCTGAACCCTGTTCACAATCTGATTCTGAAACCTGTTCATGACTAGAATCTGAACTATGGTCATCATGACTATCATTAGAAGTGCTGTCAAACTGAATGTGCTGAAAATCAAATACATCATCCTGTTTCAATTTACTATCTACATCTAACTGTATAAGAGAGGATTCATTAAACTTTACATCTCTGTTGATGATGATTTTGCGGGTAGTAGGATCCCACAATCTATATCCCTTTGTTCCAACACCATACCCAACAAAGATATACCTTTTATACTTTGGATCTAATTTAGTTCGCTGATGTTTAGGCACTAGAGCATATGCATCACAACCAAACACTCTGAGTTTAGAATAGTCACAAGGGTGTCCTTTCCATACCTCTTGCGGAATCTTGTAGTCTATTGTCGTCGATGGAGATCGGTTTATCACATAACAAGCTGTTGCCACCGCTTCCGTCCACAACTCCTTCTGCAAACCAGCGTTACTCAGCATACTCCTTGCTCTCTCTAGAAGAGTCCTGTTCATGCATTCAGCAACTCCATTTTGCTGAGGAGTATAAACCGTGGTCTTATGTCTCTCGATCCCTGCATCCTTGCAATAGCTGTCAAACTCCTTGGAAGTAAACTCACCACCATTGTCAGTTCTTAAACATTTTATTGTTCTACCAGTGATGTTTTCTACCAATGCTCTAAACTGTTTGAAAACTGAAAAAACATCAGACTTTTTTTCATCATGTAGACCCACACCTTCCTAGAAAAATCATCAATGAACGACACAAAATATGACGAGCCACCATATGAAGTTGTAGGGGCTGGTCCCCAAACATCTGAATGGATATAATCAAGTATGCCTTTACTAGTATGTTTGCCTGTTTTAAACTTTTGTTTACTTTGTTTTCCAAACAGACAATGTTTACAGAAATCTAACTTTCCAGACCTTAGATTAGGAAGTAACTTTCGATCAGCCAAAATCTTTAACCCTCTTTCGCTCATATGGCCCAACCTTTGATGCCATAGGCGAATGGAACTAATGTCATGTTCAGACACCGTAGACACATGATCTGACCCTGTTCTTCCTTCTAATTGAAACAGATTTCCTACTTTCTTAGCCTTCATTACTAGTAAGATACCTTTATAGATTTTCATAACTCCACCTTGAATTACAGTTTTATATCCATTCGTATCCAATGCTCCTAAAGAAATTAGATTTTTTCTTAAGTCTGGAACATGTCTCACATCTGTTAACAATTTAGTTGTGCCATCAAACATTTGCAGTTGTATACTTCCTATCCCAACAATACTAGATGTGACATCATTACCCATGTACACGACTCCATCATTAACTGATCTATACGTCTTAAACCAGTCTTTATGAATACACATGTGGTTTGATGCACCGGAATCTAACAACCAATGTTGATCATGATTTGACATATTAACAGACAATACTTCGTCGCTCATACCTGAACTAGATGCCGAACCTGTATCTGTCGTGTTAGCTTCCTTCTTTTCTGTTGAAGAGCCTTCTTTAGCAGCCTGCTGTCGCTTCCAGCAATCCTTCTTCAAGTGTCCAGTTTTCCCACAATGCCAGCACTTCACCTTTGTCTTCTTTCCTTTAGACGTTGAACGAGAGTTGCTATGCTTACCCCCGGAGTGTCTCTCTCTCGAGCGACCTCTGGCCATCATTACCTCTGATGTAGAGGTGTCTGCATTCGACCTCTTCCTCGTCTCCTCAGACAACAAGGCTCCAACCACATCGTTCTCAAAACGGGCACTTTGTGTTTTTGCCATATCGAGTCACAAAAAAAACAACCTCCAATTGCAACTTTTAAATAAAGAATGCCCTTTTTAAAAGAATGCCCTTTTTAAAAGAAATATATTTCCTTTCACTTTTAAAGTGCCTTTCATTTGATACCATATGCTAATGGCAATATTCAAATCAATTTTTTAAATGCCACCCTTCACCTTATAAAAAAGGCCTTTCACTTTTAAAACCAAATGTAAATGGTATTTACATTTTTAAACATTATAAAAAAGGGCTTTTTAATAAAATCGATGTATTTAAAAAACACATACCATATGTGACCCTTTTAAAAAACTCCAAATCGATTTCATAAACTCCAAATCGACCTTTTCTTTTTAAATCGACTGCTTCAAAAAATCGTTTCTTCACAAATCGTTTTTCCTTTTTAAAATACACATTGAATATTTGTGACTTCAATGTAAAACGATTTGAAACATATATATCCGTAGCATATCAAAACAGTAAAACTTCAAAGGTTCAACGTTGGCATTTAAATAATCGATTTTAAAAGAAAAATAAACTTGCAGTCACCGTGCAACAAGTTCACCTGTCACTGTTGCGAGTCCACCATTCAACGCTGCCATGCCGCTCTGTATTTCAACGCCGCCATACTGTACCAAATCTCGCAGCACAAACTTTGTAACTCAACACCACGCAAACATCATCCTGCGCTTTCATTTTCTGGAAACGGGCCCTTCCTCCGGGATTTAAATCCCGCTCCTAACAGCCCTCGGAAATTTAAACAAGTCACCACTTCCTTTTCCTCCTAGGAGGCTTCACCTTCTCTGCGCTTCAATACTTCGAATCCCCCTTCTCGTGGTTTTTATGCTTGTCTCATCTATTTACTGTTGCCTCACGCCCACATAACCCAACTATAATAATTCCTCTGTGCATTGTCTGTGCACCCCGGCGCTAATCCTTCGAAACTTTCGAATGACCAAAGAATATCGTGTGCCTCCCTGCACATGGGAAATCCATCCTTCCTGAGCTTGCGTTATATCTCGAATTTTCCCTTCTCGTTCTGATCTCAATATCCTTAACTATCACTCTGAGAACTCACAGCGCAGAATAAAATTACAATCGATCCAATTGACGCAAAGTTCTGTTGAGATTCAGGAACTCAACTGTGCTCCACCTCCACGCAGCACCTGCAGCCGACAGTCAACACGCAGGTTTATTCAACGCTCAAACAGATTACGCCAATCCTCTGCTACGCTACGCCTCCAACATGCTCTGATACCAATTGTTGGAGTTATCACAGCGGAAAACATTAAATTACGAACACACAGCAAATAAATCATGCACAGGAAACACAGAGTTTAACGTGGTTCACCCAACCAATCTGGGCTACGTCCACACAACATAGGCATCGGCAGTTCTTTATTAATCAAACAGGAGATTACAAACTCTCACACCTCACTCACACTCAAAACCATCCGTATGAGTACCTGTTTTATAGCAAGGAGAATCTAACTGCCTCATAAATCCTCTCACATCAAATTTAGGATGCATTAACTCTCTCCCAACAACCTGGAGCTAATCTAGCAACAAATTCCTAATTTTTGTCACCTACTGAGATTTTTGACTATTTTAATAAAACAGAAAATCTCAACAGGGATGAGTTCGGTTACTGTCGATCGATCCACCGGTCGCAAAAGGAAATGCAACGATTCATTCGATATTGAGGGTAGGGTTTTCCCGCTCTTCAAAACTGATTGTTACAATCCACTATGCAGTCATGAATAGCAAAAAGATGATTTTCTCCATGATATATGTGATTCGAATACATAGATGATATAGATGAGTTATTTCACACAAGGTCACAACCTTTGTTGAATTGGAAAAACAAAATATTGTCTCTCTATCCAAAAGTGACATGAAAATTATTTAGAATATATTTATCTAACCTCCTGTGAATTAATAATGGCTTTATTGATTTTACAATTTGATAAAATGCAAAAGAATCGTGCTCTTCTCCATATTTAACCAAAATGTATATTGCTTTTAGAAATAAAAATAATACACTAACGCGTATATTAAAATATCGAATTACTATCATCAACCATTTTTAAGATTTTATTTGTTTTTAAATAATAATTTTTATATTTAGATTTTATAATATTAAAATTTATATTTATTAAATTTGCCGATTTTTAATTTTAGTTTAAATCAATTTTAGTTTTATTAAATACGAAGAATTAATAGTTGTTAATTTTTTTTAAAATATATTTTTTTATTATTAAAAATAAGAAATTATTTAATATTTATAAATACATTAATAGATAAATTAATATTTAAATTATAAACAAAATATTTGTGTTGATAAATATTTTTCTTTTATTTTGAAAGAGATTTTCCAAATTTTTAATTAATTATTACAATGATAAGTTTATTAAGATGTGTATAACGTGATTGTATTTATCATTTCAAATAATAATAATTAGTATTCTTTTATTTTGAAAAAGATTTTCTATATTTTTAATTTAATGGTTAGAATGATCAATTTTATGAAGATGTGTGTATAATGTCATTTAATTTGTCATTTCAAAGTTTTATCTATATTTCAATGTTGTGTTGTTCAATTGAAAGTAAATCAATATGTATGATAAGATAGAAATTGCATATATTTTTCAAACTAAAAAACACACCATTATTAAAATAATAATATTTCTACAAAATGTATAAAATGAATTTTAAATCACAAATTAAAACCATATAATATATAGAATTATTAAATGTATCATTTCAATTTTTTCTTTATCTTTAAAAAAAACATTAATTAAATATATGAATTAATAATTATAATATAATTATAATTATAACTAATGAATTATAAACCCAAGCACATTAATTGTAATTATAATGAGTCAATTATAATTAATTACAATTATAAGAAATAATAATAAATGGGTTATCATTAGGAATAGGAAAGTTATTATTACACATAATGTTTCAAGCACAAGTGATAAATAGAGACTTACATCACTCTGGATCCTCTTCTATAATTGTTGTGGTTTCCCATGTTGTAAAGGCCCTATGTTAACTTAGATCCTCAGTGATATTGACCTTATTCTCTTAGTTGAAACTTGGGAGCATGATGAATTTAGGGTCCCTCACCTTGACGGTTTCACTCTTTGCCCAGTTTGGAATAAGAAATCCTCTTGGAGGGGTTTTGGTGGTATAGCTTGCTATATAAGGAACATTGTTTCCTCTCACGTCCGACTTCACAAAATGGACCCCTTTAATCAATACATTTGGATCTAAATCTCTGATTCTACCACCAATAGGACCTTTCTTGCAATCTACTATTTCGCTCCTATCAACTCTAGATCCTATAAGAAAAAAACTTGGAAAATAATTATCCTTTCAATACATTAGAAAAATGCATCTTCAACCTAAGGAATGAAGGTAATATCTTTTTGCTTGGAGACTTTAATGCTAGAGCTGCTACTAACCAAGCCATTATGTTAAGTAACAACTCTAATCTCGACCCCTTGTGGCTTGATGAAGATAGTAACTTAGCTAATAGACTCAAGAGAAAATCTGAAGACATAATCGAGAGCTTATTCGACACTGATCTCGTAAAAATTTGTAGTTCCTATGACCTAATCATCTGTAATGGTATCAACAAGTGGCCCCTCTCTATTCAGATGGTCTGTTTCCATGGGTTGGGTAGCAATGTCATGGATTATGCGATTTCCGACACCCTTGTCCTAAATTGTATTACAAACTTTAAGCCTCTTAATGAATTCGAGCCTAACTTTGACCACAGACCTCTGTCTTTATCGCTCAATATTTTTATGCATGCCACCCACGTGCAAGAGACCAGTGAAAGCAAAAGACACATTCTCTTTGATAGAAGTAAGGTCAACCTCTTCCTAAGGGATTTAGATATGGATTTAGGTTCCATGACTTATAATAGAAGCATTGATCAAACTTATTACCATTTTACTACTACCCTCTCCAATACCATTAAAAGTTTCTCTAATGAGATTTTGCTTAAGAAGAATAATAGAACTTCCAATCCTTGGTATGAAAAATACTGTGAAATTTCCAGGAAAACAATCAGAGACGCTCCTAATTAAATCATTAAGCTCCAAATTATAAATATATACAAAGCTCTAAGCAAGAGGAAGAAGAGCTCATATATTAATAAAATACAAGAGCATCTTATCCACCTTTCTAAAGTCGCGCCAATAAAATTTTGGCAGAATGTGCTTGTTCATAAAATGAAAGATAATCATTCCATCCCCTTAGAAAAGTGGGACAACTATCTTAAGACTTTTTATGACTCTCCTAACACTATGGGCACCTCCTTAAACACTCCTATTAAGGAGAATGTATTCTCTCTAGAAGACGTTAAGTCTGGGATTAATAAGCTCACTAATGGGAAAGTTAAAGATATTGAAGGATACCAAGCTGAGATCCTTAAGATGGGAAAATATATCCTCATTCCTCATTTCCACAAGCTTCTCAATTTGGCTGTACAGCATGGCTTCCCTCAACTTTGGATGCAAAGCCTTATAATTCCTATCTTTAAAAATGGGGATAAAAGTGTTCCCTCTAACAACAAGACCATTATGATTAGCCACATCCTAGCCAAGCTTTATAGGCTCATTTTGGAAAAGAAGCTTAGCCTTTGGTTAGAAATCCAAGCAAAAACAACTAAAGGGCAAGCTGGTTTTAGGAGGCATCACCAGACTATCAACCACCTTGTCACTCTGAGGATCATTGTGGAGGAATGTTGCAATAGTAAATCTAATCTCTTCTGTTGTTTTGTGGACTTTAAAAAATATTTCAACACCGTTCCTCGAGATAATATTTGGGAGAGTCTTGAAGAGATCATGGTTCCTCCTGAGCTAAGGATTGTTGTGACCCACCTCTACGAGACTGTCATTTACAAGCTTAATACCAACTAAGGGTGGTCTAAAGACATTAAATTAAATATCAATGTTACGCAAGGGTTTCCCATATGCCCTACCATTTTTCGCATATACATCGATAAGCTTAAGGAATTTCTAGAAACTGCTAGATGAAAGGGAACCAATCTTACTGGTGTTATCGTTACTCTTTTCTTTTATGTTGATAATATCATTCTTCTTGAAAAAATCCAATATGAAATAGACAAGCAACTTAATATCCTTCATGTCTACTACTCTAAGATGGGTATGACAATTAATATCGACAAGACTAAAGTCATGATCATTAAATCCAAGAATATCACCCATGGTAGTTTGGTTTATAATAACCAGTGATTAGAGCAGGTTTCTTCTTATAAATATTTGGTTATTGACTTTCGTCATTAGCTCTACTAGAATTATAGCATCGAGAAAATGATTATTGGAGGCTAGAAAGCTTACTATCAGCTTTAAAATAGTTGTAAGTCGGTCGATATTTGCATTTGGATTAAAAATATTTTCCTCTTTGAGACTCTCATCACCCATGTTGTCTTACGGATGTGAAGTTTGGGGTTGCAGTATATCCAGAGAGTCATGGAGGGAGATTGAGATGATTAAAAATAAATTCATAACCTACAGCCTAAAGAGAAAAGGAAATTCTCCCTATGTTATCCTCTTAATTGAAGCTGGTATGTCCCCCATTGAAAGTAAGACTATGTTTATATATCTAACGTATAAGAAGAAGCTTTACAACATGGAATCCAAGAGGCTCCCAAAAATTTCTTCCAACATTAGTCAAAACCCCCATCTTCACCTCAAGTGTGGGTGGCATAAGGATGCCCAATCCTGGCTCAACCATTGGGGAATTAAGGAGGAGATCATTATGGGAATCAAAGATATTATCAAAGATACTATTACCTCCAATTTTAAGGACAAGTTGTGGGAGGATAAGGAGTTGGAGGGTAAAAGGAAGCTAAGATACTATAAGGAGGTGATCAACCTCACCCTGATAACCAAAATTATCTCTCCGTGTTGACCAGCACTAAGAAAAAAATGAACATCGTTAGGATAAGAACTAATTCTCATGAGCTTCGAAGTGAAAGCAGGCAGTGGTCTATTCTTAAGACTCCCTAGAACGATAGAATATGTCATAGTTGCGATAATAAGAACGTGGAAGATGAAAAGAACTGCCTTTTAGAATTCCTCACTCTTACTCACATCTGTTCTCAATTCCCTCACATCTGCCACACTTTCAATCTTCTTGACTTACAAATTTAGCCCATGTATAACAATCTTGGAGCACTTCTTTCCCTTCTCCTTGATCATAAAAACAAGATTTTGAAGAATCATACTTAGATTCCTTTTATTTTTCTTTTTCTTGAAGTCTGATAGGTCATATTCGTCTTAGTGGATGCTAATCATGAGTATCATCATCATCAATTAAAAATATTTAATTGATTTTAATTATTTATGGAGTCCTTGCTTTAATTAAAAATATAATTAATTATAATTGTTGTATAAACATAAATACAATTAATTGTAATTAAAATTAATTATAATATAGAGATAAATAAATATAAATATAAATACAAAATTTATTTTGATTAGATTTTATGTGTGAAATCATATTAAAAAAATTTTGATATATAATCAAACTAAATCTAATGTATAATAAAGGTATGTTTAATGTGTAGTTAAAGTACCCCGTATGTGGGTGACAGCAGGAGTACGAATGACAATCATCTCTCCCATGCCCATGAGGACGAAGATCTACAATGTATGTCCTCACCCAATGTGGATCCTCAAATCGGTAACCATCAACATGAGACGAATGAGATAAGGCATGATGAATATATGCTTGGACAACGTCACCCCCTGCAGGGTACCTCTTTGGAGCAATCATCCTAAATTATTACCTGGCTTGATATGTCGATTGGCCATAACTTCTCACTCGAGCCCGCTCATGAAAATGGTTATGGCACACAACTGCGTGCGAAGCTCAATCATGACCTACCCCTTCGCATGTGTCATAGACCTTTTAATAGGAAGGCATATCAGCATAAAGAGACACACACTCAGCTTCTTCAGTCTTTTTTGTTGATTATGTTCTTGCCTTCCTGCGCCACCAGCTTGTTGGACAACCCTTCCTAGCGTTGCGCTACGAAAAAATATCTGGGTTGTGATTTATCCAGCCTGCACTAGAATTTGTCCCACTAGTCTCAACACTCCGTGCGCACCCATTACCATGTGTCTCTTGACGTGCTTTCCCACTCCTCATCCCTCTTGTCCACTTTCTTCTCCCTTGCCTCGTTCCTCTCCCCCTACTGAGAATACCTCCATCTTTGTCACTACTCTGCTTCAATAGACCATGGCTCCTAGGTTCTGCCAAATAACCATCCATGGAGTGCATAGAGGGGCACTCCCTGGTTGTTACCACGGAGGGATGGAAAATTGTATGGAGTCTGTTGAAGGCTCCTCCTCCGACACTTACGATAGAAAAAGCCCCAAACTATATTAGGAGGAGGAGGCCCCATGAAAGCTTCACAAAGAGGAAGATGTGGACCTTAGAAGTATACCATTGTGCATCAAGTGCACCTCCCGCCTTGCAAGACCGGTCCTATTCCTGCTTAGGAAGATAAGGGTGATGATACAAATGTATATATTATGGATTATGAAGGTACTTGGACGTGTGTCCCCTGACGCAGAATATTTGGAGGCTCTCATCCTTTGCGCAATGGTTCCCAAACCTACACATCCAACCACTGATACAACGGAAGCAGTTGCACAGGCGTATGCTTGCCCCATAGTGGAGGAAGAACCAGACAGTAATGATTAAGCTGAAGACTACAGACTGTGAAGCTGCTCAGTTCTTCCTTGTTTTTCTTCATCCCTGTTATTATCAGGGAATTCTAAATCATACTTATGTTTCCACATATTATGTAATTTCTGGATACACCAGTGTTGTTGTGCATTTTGTAATTTCCTACTTGAAGTATTTTCCTGGCTGGTTTCTTCCACGGACGCAGCCTCGAAACTACGCAACTAAGGCTAGGATTGGTTAAGTGTTGCTTACCAACCCAGCCTATAGCATATGTATTGTTTCTCTTTTCAAATTAATATAAATTAGCCTAATTTACCAAAACAAATGTGTAGTTAAAGTAAATTAATTTTTGTAAAAGTAATTTTCATATTTTTTGAAAATTAATTGTTGCAACGATTATCTCAATATGTAAATCAACCATGGTCAACTATGTTTATTTTAGCATTTATGGTATTTATCATAGGGTTTATATACCTTGGTTTATATATTTTATCATAGGGTTTATATACCTTGGTTTATATATTTTATCATAGGGTTTATACCTTGCTTTATAATATTTTATCTTAGGGTTTATCATATGACTTTCTCGATATGGAAATAAATCATGGTCAACGAGGGTGTGACATCGCATTGTGACAAAGATTTTCTCAAACCATGGTCAACCATGGTCCAAGATCGCATTGTGACAAATATTGTCTCGATATGAAATCAATCATGGTCAACCATGGTCCAACATTGCATTGTAACAAATATTGTTTAAATATGAAAATCAACCATGGTCAACCATGATCAACCATGTTTATTTTAGCATTTATAATAATTATCTTAGGATTTATTTACCTTATATTTATAATATCAATCCCTTTGGTTTCGTATCATTCCCTTGAGTTTATGATGTCGTGGGTTTTTAGTATTAATCCCTTGGGTTTATTAATCCATTTGCTTATAATAAGAATCCCTTGGGTTTATTAATCTATGGGCTCATATTGCTAGAGTATAATATTATTCAAATTATTTATATAATATTAATCCTTTAGTTAAATATAAGCACCTTGGTTTATAATCATGGTCAACTATGGTCGAACGTCACTTTGAGATAAATATTTTTTGAGTATGGAAATCAATTATGGTATAACATCGCATTGTGACAAATATTGTGTAGATATCAAAATCAATCATGGAGAACCATGGTCCAACATAGAATTGTGAGAAATATTGTCTAAATATGAAAATTATCCATGGTCCACCATGTTTATTTTAGGGTTTGAAATAATTATCTTAAGGTTAATAATATTAATCCCCTAGGTTTAATATTATTCCCTTGATTTTATATCTCTTTCACTCTTAGAATTAGTCCCTTGAGTTTATAATATCAATCCCTTGGGTTTATTAATGTAAGGGTTTAAACCACATTATGAAAAATTTTATCTCAATATGAATATCAACCATGGTCAATCATATTCAATCATGGTCCAACTTCACATTGTGACAAAAATTGTCTCGATATGAAAACCAACCATTGTCAGCCATGGTCCAATGTTGCATTGTGACAAAGATTATCTCTATATGAAGATAAATCATGGTCAACCATCATCCAATGTCGCATTGTGACAAATATTATCTCTATATGAAGATAAATCATGGTCAACGATGGTCCAATGTCGCATTTGTGATGAAGATTGTTTGAATATGAAAATCAAGCATGGTCAAGCATGCTCAACCATGTTTGTTTAGGGTTTATAATATTTATCTTATGGTTTATATGTCTTTGTTTTACAATATTATTCCCTTGGGTTTAATATTCCCTTTGGTTTGTAGTGTTAATCCATTGGGTTTATTAGTGCCTTGGGTTTAGAATCCCTCGGGGTTTTAGTTTTAATCCCTTGGGTTTATAATATAAATAATTTGGGTTTATTAATGTAAGGTTTCATATTCCTAGTGTATAATATTACTCATAGGGTATATAATATTAATCCTAGGGTTTAATAAAAATCCCTTGGGCTTGTAATCATGGTCAACCTTGGTCAGACATAGTAATCCATGGTCCAACATCACATTGTGTCAAAGATTGTCTCAATATGAAAATAAATCATGGTCAACCATGGTCCAATGTCACATTGTGATAAACACTCTCAATATGAAAATAAACCATGGTCAAGCATGGTCAAGCATTGCATTGTGACAAAAATTTTCTCAATATGAAAATAAAACATGGTTAACCATGGTCAACAATGGTTCAACGTCACATTGTGACAAAGTTTGTCTCAATATGAAAATCATACATGGTCAAACATGGTCAATCATGGTCATTCATGGTCTAACCTCGCATTGTGACAAAAATTGTTTTGATATGGAAATCAGCCATTGTCAACCATGGAAAATCATGCTCAACTATGTTTAAATGTCCCATTTTGAAAAATATTCTCTCAATATGAAGATCAATCATGATCAACCATGGTCCAATGTCGCATTAGTGACAAAGATTGTCTAAATATGAAAATCAAGCATGGTAAACCATGATCAACCATGTTTGTTTTATGGTTTATAATTGTTATCTTAGAGTTTATATGCATTGGGTTTACAATATTAATCCCTTAGGGTTAACATCATTCCATTTGGTTTTTGGTATTAATCCCTTGGGTTTATTAGTGTCTCGGGCTTATAATTCCTTGGTTTTATTAATCTATGGGTTAATATTCCTAGGGTATAATATTGTTCATAGGGTTTATAATATTAATCCTAGGGTTTAATTATAAATCCCTCGGGTTTATAATCATGTTCAACCATTGTCCAATGTCACATTGTATCAAAGATTGTCTTAATATGGAAATAAAACATGGTCAACCATGGTCAAACCTTTCATTCCGATAAATATTGTCTCAATATGAAAATCAACTATGGTCAATCATGGTCCAATGTCGCATTGTGACAACGATTGTCTCAATATGAAAATAAACCATGCTTAACCATGTTTTTTTTAGGGTTTAAATACCATGGGTTTATAATATTAATCCCTTGGGTTTAATATAATTCCCTTGGGTTTATTATCCCTTACAATTTTAGAATTAAAAACCTTAGGTGTATAATAGAAATCCCTTGCATTTATTAATGTAAGGGTTTGAACTGCATTTTGACAAAGTTTGTCTTAATATGAACATCAACAATGGACAAGTATGGTCCAACATCGCACTGCGATAAAAATTGTCTTGATATAAAAACCAACGATTTTCAACCATGTTCAATCATGGTCAAACATGGTCTAACGTCACATTTGTAAAAAATATTTTCTGAATATGAAAATTAAGCATGGTCAACCATGGTCAATGATGTTTGTTTTAGGGTTTATAATATTTATGTTAGGGTTTATCTGGTTTGGGTTTACATTATTAATCCCTTCGGTTTAATATTATTCCCTTTGGCTTTTAGCATTAATCCATTGGGTTTATTAGTGCCTTAGGTTTGTAATCACTCGAGGTTTTAGTTTTAATCCCTTCGGTTTATTATTATTTTGGGTTTTTAATAACATTCCCTTAAGGTTTATTAATCTAAGATTTCATATTCCTAGGGTATAATATTATTCATAGGGTTTATAATATTAATCCGAGGGTTTAATACGAATCCCTTGAACTTATAATCATGGTCAACCATGGTTAACCATGGTCCAATGCCACATTATGTCAAAGATTTTCTCAATATGGAAAACAAACATGGTTAACCATGGTCCAACGTTGCATTGTGACAAAGATTGTCTCAATATGAAAGTCGACCATGGTAAAACATGGTCGATCATGGTCCAACGTTCTATTGTGACAAATATTGTAGAATATGAAAATCAAACATGGTCAACCATGGTTAAGCATGGTTGACAACATCGATATTTTTAGCATTGTGACAATACTTGACAATTTTTTTATCACTAATATAATATTATTATTCATGCTAATAATTAATCTTTTTATTTATTATTATTAATAATGCTTTTGTTTCTTTATATTAATAAACAAAAACATTATTAATAATATTATTAATAATGTTTTTGTTTGTTATTATTATTAAACAAAAACATTATTAATAATATTATTAATTAATTTCTATTTCTATTTTTATTTTAAACAATTATTATTTAATTAATATTGGTAGGAATATTTAAACCATTATTATTTAATTATTATTTTTAATTTACATTATCCATTTATTTTTGTTTATATAATAAGTTTATGATTATTAATCTCATATATTTAGATTATTAATTATTAATAACAATTTACTCTTTATTTTTTTGTTAATATAATTGTTATTTATTTAATCATATTTAAATAATTATTATTTGTTTTTTATTATTAATTTACATTATTATACCTATTGTAGGCATGGTATTACACATTTAGTTTTTCCTTTCACTGCATATTAGTTTTTCTTTGACCAAAAATTTTTGCTACTTATCCATAGTTTAACATTGTGAATTCATTTTTTGTTAATTTTTATTATCCATAGTATAGCATTGTGAATCCATTTTTTTGTTAATTTTTATTATTATTTAAATTTATTTGTTTGTAAAGTGATTGGTTGAGGTCTTATTATGGGTTTTTTTAGTAACTTCCATTTTTATTAGTCACAATTTTTTTTTATATACTTTTATTTCCTTTTGGTTTTTTTTTTTCTTTCATTCTTCTCTTGTTTCTTTCATGAATTATTGTTTTTTCTCCATATTTTAAATTAAGACGACTTATTATACCTACCGCAGGGATGGTATTATGCATTGAATTTTGTCTTTGACTGCTTATTAGTTTGACTTTCGCCAAAATTGTATGCCACTTATCCATAGTTTAATCTTCGGAATTTATTTTTTGTTATTTTTTTATTATGATTTAAATATATTTATTTGTAAGGTGATTGGTTGAGGTGTTATTATGAAATTTTTAGTAACTTCCATTTCTATTAGTTACAATTTTATTTTGTTTTTTGTTTTATTTCCTTTCTATTTAACCTTTCGAATTTTTTTATTTCTATTTTCATGAATTGTAGTTTTTTTTCCATATTTTCAATTTAAGATAAAAAATTTTAAAGAGGGAAAAATAATTAAAAAAATCCATTAATTTTTTTATAGCTATATTACTTATTTTAATCTTTTTCAAATTTGTTTTTTAAGATGACAAATGTTAAAGTTTTATTACATTTTAATTTGACTTATACTTTATTTTGTCTTTTTCTATTTTCTTTTCTCTATTTTCAATTTCAATTGCATTAATCATAAAAAAATTTCTTGTTTACACATAAATTTTATAATTAGTAGCTTTTATAATAATTAATTATTAGTTTTTAGAATCTTGTGAGCATTTCTTTCCTAATTTTATTAACAAAGTTTTATTGATGTATAGTTACTAATTTTTTTAGGATCTAGTGAGCATTTTTTTCCTAACTTTGTTGAATTTGTTTTATTTACTGATAATTTTTATAATTTTTTCCTCATGTATATCAAGAATTCAAGAAATTGATCTTATAAAAAAAAATGAAATCAATAATTAAAGTAATTGATCTTATAACAAGAAATTGAATTCAAGAATTCAAGAAATTGATATTCTTGAATTCAAGAAGCTTTTTTTTTATCCTTTCTTGTGTTTGTGATTAATGTCTATTATTCTGGCACTTCAAATGATTTGAAATTCCCGCCACGTATTACCACAATCGCACTTTGATCTAGGAGGATCTTTATTAGTATAGATTGACAAATTTCCAAGTACAACCAATGTCCAGTTCAGAAACCAATCCACCAGTTTCGTCAGTGTCGTCCTCAAATTAATCATGGTTCAGTTTCACCAGTGAAATCTCCTTCAATGTCATGGTTTTCATGTGTGATGAGAAGGTGAAAAATGGGTTAGAACTATGTTGAAATACCTAATAAATGTAAAAGGCCTAAGTACCTAAACTAAGGTTTAAAAATACATTGAAAAGTATAAAACCCTAAGTCTAAAAACCTAAACCTAAAACCTAAGTGTTAGGACCGAAGCACTTTGGTATTAAAACATTAAACATTATAATTATACCTAGCGCAAATACAAACCATATAGACCTTAATGCTAAGGTTTGGGGTATATAAAAGTTCGGGGTCATGGTATGGGTTAAAAACATTACATAAACCTTTAAATTTTAAGGTTCGAGTGTTGAGTTTAAAAACATTATTATAAAACTTTATGTTAAAACCTACCCACAGTGCTAAGGTCCTAACCGCCAACATAGATTGTGTTGGAAAAATTAAGAATGTGACCACGGTGGGAGATGTTATGGTAGACAGTTGTTAACGCGTGGCAAGTCACCAGCTCTAACCGCCAGCTCATGTGAATGCTGCAGATAAGACCGTGACCGCTGGAGCCACCATGACCATTGGAGCTAAAACCATAACCTTCGAAGCCATAAACTGTCCGCTCGCCTGATCACACGTAGCGGTTACTCAGATGTGCCTGGTTAGTTAGCCGCCAAGCTAAAATTAAAACATAATGTTTATTTATGAGTTTGTTTCCATTTAATCAATGCTAAGGTCAAAGGTTTTATCCCTAGGATTATGTATAGGAGATAGGGTTCGAGGCCCTTATCACACCAAATCCTCAACCATCTTCTAAATTTGGATTTAATAGGTTCGAATGCAACTTATATAAACCATGAAAAATTCAATCAAAGGACATTGTGTGTTTTTGGTCATCAATTTCAGTAGGACATATGCAGATTTTTTTGCAACATTGCTCAGCCGTCGGGTGTCGGAATTGAGCACAGAGACAGACGTCAGAAAGGCGAGAGAGAGTAATTTATGTTTACATATTTTAGAAGTTTCTATGAGCACATTCATTCTGTTCCATTTATGTGTAAATAAATTCCAATATCAATCCTAATAAAAATGGACGCCCACTTGAAAGCGGACCCGGAGATGTAGTCCACCAGGGACGAACTCCGTCATCAAATGTTTTAATATTCTTCTCTTTGTTTATTGCTGTGATTTAATTCATTTATTGCTACTGATTTATGTCATTTTTCATTAAATATTACTTTCGTTAACAATCAATCTAAAGGAAAAACTAATCAAACAACTTAAGCATATTTCTATCACATTCAGATCATATTTAGTATCAGAGGTGGTTGTGCTTTGTAGTTTGTATGTCAGTGGATGTTAACTAGGTTGGGATTGCAACGTGGAAAAGGTGAGCTTGAGGAATTCAATCCAGAGATCAGAAAGCGGAAAGTCGTTCATCAATCAACAATGACAGGGACTGAAGCCATTGAGACTCCTGAAGCTACTGAAAATAAACCCATGGATGAGAATCAAATCCAACATATGTTTCTAAACATGCAGCAAATGTTGGCAGAATTATATGAAGACAAGAAGACAAGAGATGTAGCATCATCGTCGAAGGCATAAAAGAAGGAAAAGGGTGAAGGCAAGGCAAATAAATATCCTTCTCCTCCGTCATCTCCATCATCTTATTTTTCCTCTTCTACTTCTAGTTCTGAATCAGAAAAAAAAAAAAAAAAAACCCTAAGAGTCCACTATTGAAACTTGATGTTAATTTTGAACTACCTTTGTATGATGGTGAAATAAACCTTGAGAAACTAGATAATTGGGTAAAATAGTTAGAAGTCTATTGTCGTATTCAAGATGTTACAGATGATAAGACAAAGATCCAATTAGCTACTTTTAGAATGGCGGGTACTGCTTTGATCTCGTGGGAAAGTAAGACACGGATAGATTTAAAGCGTAAAGGAAAAGTTATCACCTCATGGACTAAGTTTATTAAATCTCTAAAGAAACAATTCTATCCGTTCGGTCACACACAACAAGTTGTAATTGATTGGAAGCACTTGCGACAAGGTAAGGGATATAATTTTCAAGATTTTACACAGGAATTCAGAAAGAAAGCGTTAGCACTTGGAATTTATTTGGACACAAAAGAAACTTTGTTGAATTATATTGGAAGTTTGCATTCATATTTTTAGCATACATTATTAATGTTCAATCCTAATGATTTTGATGAATTTTGTGTTCAAGATATTCATGTCGATTCAGGTGGTATACCATTCAAGTTTACACCAAAGACATCCAAGCAGATGGAAACTGAAGACAGCAAAAAGAAGGGAAATTCAAAGGGAAAGAAGACTTCCACATCTCAGAAGAAAGATGATAGACCTACTTGTACACATTGCCAAAGGACTAGCCATGACGAAGCTAGGTGTTGGAAACTTCATCTGGAACTGAAGCCAAAAAATTTCCAAACGAAGAATGGTGAAAAGAAGGTTGAAACAACAATCTAGCAAGGCTTGGACTTGGGATCGGATTCAGGTGATGAAGGAAAAATCTCTGCTATGATTATAATAGGTAAAAATTCTGATGCTAGTACTTTTTCTTCTTCAAACATCAAACAATTGAATGAAGGAAAAATAATCGAGTTATTTCATATAAGGGTAACTTCAAAACATACTACGATAGATACATTGTTCGATACGGGATCCTAGGAAAATTTGATTTCTGAGTCATTGGTTAAACAATTGGGTTTGAAAACACATAATCATCCAAAACCATATCCTTTAGGATGGTTAAAGGAACAATCTCAAATTCATGTTACCAAACAGTGTCAGTTAAAATTTTCAATCATAGCTAACTATATCGATGAAGTGGAGCTAGATGTGATACCGTTAGACATTTGTGGAATTGTATTAGGTACCCCTTATCTCTAGGACCATGATGCAGTATTTTATAGGAAATATCATGTGTATCATCTCAAGAAATATGGGATTTAATACATCGTTCGGGCACATAAAATCAAAGATCACTTGAATTTAATTAGTGCTAATCAGATGAAGCGCTTAATAAGTTCAAGTAAGAGATACATACTCATGTCGATAAAATAGAAACATAAGGATCTTAATGATACTTGTTCAAGTTTTGAAATTCATTATGAAGGTAATTTGGTTAAAAAGGTAGATTCATTTCAAGATCTAGTTAAATAACCCAAACATCTACTTCATAAAATGGAAATATCACATGAGTTGCAGTTGATGTCTGTTGCCCCTCTTTCTAATGTTGAAATGTATCACAAGTCAGTTATAGAGCATAAATAAATAAAGCAACAAATTCCAGGGAAGCTTGGAAAAGAATTAATGCGACCCAGTTCATATCCATATAGTTCACCCATAATTTTGGCTCATAAGCAAAATGGGTTATGGGGAATAAGTGTCGATTTTAAAGCTGATTCATTTAAGTAGAAAAATTTCATAGCATTGATAGATCATCAACAACCATATGAAGTTAAAACATATTTTAAAGGTTATGCAATGGAAACAGTGATTCACATAGATTATTAGTTGCTTCAATACTTTCAGTCATATACTAAGTTGCAACAATCTCACTACAGTTGGATGGGATTTATTTATCAAATTCACCTAGTAATTAAGGACAAGGAAGCTGTAACAAGTAAAGTAGTTGATATGTTTTCTTTGAATGCTTCAGTAGTACTGCATAAAATTTCATTGGTTCATGAAATTTATGTAGAACAGTATATAATTGATGATGATTTCAAAGAAGCTTATGAATCACTAACTCATGATGCTCGAATAGAAAGAGTGTAGGTTATTCAGGAAGTTCTTCTTTCTCATATTGCAGGATATTTCAGCGTAAGAAAGACTACGACACAAATTCGAAAGTATTATTACTGGCCTCATATGTATGAAACAATTGTGAAGTACATAAAGGGATGTGTAATGTGTTCAACAAGCAAGCCATGCAATCGAAAGATTGGTTTGCACATGCCACTTCCATTTCCTTTGCAACCATGGAGCAGCATGGATTTGGTTTAAGGATAGACAGAAATGGTGAACAGGACCGGGATACATATTCTTCGAGGTAACTGCAGTAAACATCCTAAGATGTGGGATGAATTTTTAACTTATGTGCATCAAGCTTACAATCAAGCCTTACATTTTTCTGCACCAAGACAAGCATAGAGTCAAGTCAGATTCAAATTGCGCCATGATAAGCATCAGTTTCAGGTCAATGATTAGGTATGGTTGTATGTCATCAAAGTCAAGATGAAAGTGAGAGAGTTGTATTCTCACTTATTGTCAGCTTAAAATAAAGCTTTTGTGGTCCAAAATATTTTAGGTGGAGAGGATTGATCCAGGAGGATCTTGATCAGTACAGATCGACAAAGTTCCAAGTACAGCCAATGTCCATTTTAGTCTCCAATCTTCCAGTTTCGTCAGTGTCGTCCTCAAATTGGTCATGGTTCAATTTTTCCAGTGAAATCTCCTTCCATGTCATGGTTGTCATGTGTGATGAGAAGGTGAAAAATGGGTTATAACTATGGTGAGGTACCTAATAAATGTAAAAAACCTAATTACCTAAACTAAGGTTTAAAAATACATTGAAAAGTATAAAACCCTAAGTCTAAAAACCTAAACCTAAAACCTAAGTCTTAAACCTAAGTGCTAGGACCTAAGCGCTTTGGTATTAAAACATTAAACATTATAATTAGACCTATCACAAATACAAACCATATAGACCTTAATGCTAAGTTTTTGGGTATATAAATGTTCGGGGTCATGGTATGGGCTAAAAACATTACATAAACCTTTAAATTTTAAGGTTTGGGTGTTGAGTTTTAAAAACATTATTATAAAACTTTATGTTAAAACCTACCCACAACGCTAAGGTTCTAACCTCCAGCATAGACCGTATCGGAAAAGTTAAGAATGTGACCGCAGTGGGAGATGTTATGGTAGACAGTTGTTAATAAGCGACAAGTCACCACCTCTAACCGCCATCTCATGTGAACATTGCGGATAAGACCGTGACCGCCGGAGCCACCGTGACCGTTGGAGCTAAAACCATAATCGCCAGAGCCATAAAATGTTTTCCTTCTTGATCACATGCAGTGGTTACTCAGATGCACCTGGTTAGTTAGCCGCCAGGCTAAAATTATAACATAATGTTTATTTATGGGTTTGTTTGCATTTAATCAGCGCTAAGGTCAAAGGTTTTATCCCTAGGATTATGTATACGAGATAAGGTTCAAGACCCTTATCACACCAAATGCTCAACCATCTTCTAAATTTGGATTTCAAAGGTTTGAATGTAGGTTATATAAACCATGAAAAATTCAATCAAAGGACATTCTGTGTTTTTGGAGATCAGTTTTAGCAGGACATAGGCAGATTTGTTTGCAGCATTGCTCAACCGTCGGGTATCAGAATTGAGCACAGAGACATGCGTCGGAAAGGTGAGAGAGAGTACTTTCTATTTACAAAGTTTAGAAGTGCCTGTGAGCACAGTGATTCTGTTCCATTTCTGTGTAAATAAATTCCAATATCAATCCTAATAAAAACGAATGCCTACTTGAAAGCGGACCCGGAGATGTAGTCCACCAGGGACGAACTCCGTCATCAAATGTTTGCATCTTCTTCTCCATGTTTATTGTTGTGATTTAATTCATTTATTGTTGTTGGGTTATGTCATTCTTCATTAAATCTTACTTCAGTTAACAATCAATCTAAAGGAAAAACTAATCAAACTACTTAAGCATAGTTTGATCACATTCAAATCACACTTTGAAGTTCCATATTCTTCTTCAAGTAGTTGGAGATTATTTGACATTAATTGGAGATCAACCTTCAATTTCTCATTTGTTTCAATTGGTTTGTTAAAGTTATTTTATCTTCTTTCCTCGAACCAAACATAAAAGAGTGGTCTCATTTACCATGAAAAAATTTAATGTGTGAATTTTTTTAAAGCAATTCAATCTATTGAATTATTTTCCTTGTTTTATTCAAAGTGACTATGTCAAATTCATCCATTTGAATACTAAATCACAAGTAATAGACAAAAGTACAAAATTTAGAAAATATTTGGAAAGGGCTAATGATATATATATTTTATTTTAATAATTAATTTGTTTAACGTTTTTATTTCTTTATTTTCGTGATACGAAATGTTTTAGGAACTAGAACATAGTTATCGATCAAACTAGAACTATTACCTCAAAACAAGGAGTCTAGCCCAGAAAAAACAAAAAAACATGAAAAACCAACCCAGAAATGAAAAGTGTGTCTTCCAAAACACACCATTTTTTTTAGGGTCAAATTTCAAAATGTTTTACAATTATGCTAAAATCATTTTTTCTTGAAAAAATGATTGAGAAACCACCCTTGAAACAAAAAGTGTTGACGGTGGAATAACATCGCTAGTTTTTTGTGTGCAAAAAACAGCCTGAAAAGGAAAAGTGTTGATGTTGGGATAAGATCATCAATTGTTTTTGTGCAAAAAACACCTTGAAAAAAAAAATTGTTAATGTTCGAATAATGTCTTTTTCTTTTCGGGGTAAAATATCAACAATTTTTAATAATGATATTAAAGATAGAATATCATGACTCTAAAAACCTTAAAATTTCAGCGATAAACATGGCATTAAATATAAAATATCAAAAGTCTTAAATTTCCAACGATTTTTAGGCATGGTATTAAAGATAATATATTATCATGTCTCTAAAAAGCCTAAAAAATCCAAGATGAAATATAACCTTTATGAAAATAAAATTCCAATGATTTTTAGGCATGGTATTAAAGATAAAATATCACTTGTAAAAAAAAAAACAACGATCCGAGCCTTTTCCAAGAGAATATCAAAAATAGGGTGAAATATAGCCAATGAGAGAGCACAAGCGTCTGTCCATGGAAAACTAGGGTTTCCCTCCTCCCCGTGATAGAAGCCGACCAGAGCTCCTCCCCCTCTCGCTTAGGGCATCGTCCCCATGCTGCGAGCAGTGCTTAAGATATCATTCATGGAGGATCATGATGGAGGGGAAGACGCACCACCCGACCCCCGCTGGCGGCTCACTTGCTAGTAAAGAACCTGCGAGCCTTGACTTTGCCCCTCAAAATGACAAGGAAGAGCGTTCTGGCCCCGCAGGAACACTAGAAACCCTGACAGAAGAGAAAGAAGACAAAAATGGGCATAGGAAATCATCATTCTCCACATGCATTCCTATCGCAGCTGAGAAGCCTAAGATCTATCTCCCTGCTCAACACATCAATAATAGAATATAGTACATGAAGGGCCATGCACTAATTGGCAATTTTATTGGCTTGTGGCCCACAGAGAAAGCCCTCCTTGGCTGCATCGCCTCAAAATGGAATTTCAAAGGGAGAATATCCCTCCAACTAGGCCCAAAAGGATTATTCAATATCATCTTTACATGCCTAGAGGACAAAAAACGAATAATGGATGGAGGACCATACATCTTCAACTCCGCAGGCCTCTTCCTCGAGAACTAGGTGGAAAGATTCAACCCCAACAAAGAGGACTTTAACTAAGCTCCAGTCTGGATCAGAATGTATTCACTCCTTAAGGATTACTGGGATGAACTATCCCTCAAAGACAATGGTAATCACCTCGAATAAATCATCAAAATTGAAGAAGAAACCAAGCTCAATCGATACACAACTTATGCCAAGATTTGCGTCTACATGCACTTAGCCAAAACCCTCTCGGATTCAGTAAGTTTATTCCATGATGATTATGAATGGGTCCAAACTATTTATTATGAAAATGTGCCTTTTTTTTTCATAAATGTCATGAGCATGGGAACCTCTTCAAAGATTTCCCTCTCAATCAGCCTCTAAAACCCTACCTAGCTCCAGATACTACAGATCCTGATGTTTTCACCAAGATCACAAATCGCAAGTGACATGAAAGGAAATCGACCTCAGCTCCAAAGGCCTCACACCCTGCCACTAATAACAGTTTTGAAATTCTAGCCAACCAAGCATCCAAGGAAGTCCCCTCCTCATATCCTCCTAAGAAGACCTTAAAGCCTGTCAATCCCACTCTAGATTCAAATCAGACCCAATCTGCACCCTTGCATCCCTCTACCTCCCCACCCCCTGATGCTAATATGACCCAGGACCTACATGGAAATAAAGCAAACAAAGGGAATAAGGTTAAACAAGAGCAGTCATCTGCCATGGAGGCAGAACCAAAAAGCACTGACTTTCACAAGCTTGATATCTTAGGCTTGGAGGAAGAATGTAAAATACGAGAATATCACCTGATCCCCTCTCAGCAGATCCAATTCCTTGAGAAAGTTCTCACCACAGCCCAAAAAATTCCAACCCTTGGCATCTAGGGGGGCACCATGTTAGACAAAAAAATAAAATCACAAAGGAGTCCAGGAAAAGAGGGCTACGCATAGATCTGCAACACCTTATCATAATTGGAGGCCAACTCGTTGAATCAGGACGATATCCCAAGCTGACTTGGTTCTATATTGTCGTTCCACATTTTTCTCAATGAAGCTCATAGCATGGAACATTAGAGGGCTCAATATCCCATCAAAGCACCGACTAATGAAGAATAGAATCATGCAAGAAAAACCCACTATTTTCTTTATGCAAGAAACCAAATGCTCCAGCACTACCCTGAACTCTATTATATCTCGATTATGGAATGGTTGTAGCACAATCTATGTTGATGCTATTGGAGCCTTAGGAGGTCTAGCAATTGCTTGGAACATTCTCCCTATTACCTTGGCCAATCTCCACACCTCTCACAACTTCATTCAAGATTCTTTCCATCTAATTGGAACCAATGTATACTTCCCCCAACCTATAGCCCAAAAAGTTAAAATTATGAACTCCATAAAGCATCTTAACCCTCATCGTACCCACCCTCTATGGGTACTAGGAGGTGATTTAAATATGATCTCCAATCTAGAGGATAAAAGAGTAGGGCACCTCAATCTTGAGGAAGAAAACCACACCTTCAAAGAATTCATTCAGAAAAACCATCTGATTGATCTCCAGACTTCTAATGGAATTCATACCTGGAACAATCGCAGAGGAGGATCCCATCAAATTTCTTCACGTCTTGAAAAAATCCTCATCTTGGACAACTCCATCCATCTTAGAGGTGATATTATCTCCACCATCCTTCTTGCCTCAGGCTTTAATCATTGGTCGATTCAGTTACAATGGTCCCGCCCCGACCTAGAAAGCAACAAACCTTTTCGATTTGAGCAGTTCTGGCTCACTCATCCTGGCTTGAAGGAAATGGTCACAGCTTGGTGGAGCAATATGATCCCGCCGGAGGGCTCCAAAATGCTCCAATTCCAACAAAAACTAAATACTCTCAAAAACCTTTTCAAGAAATGAAATCACTCATCCTTTTGCAATACCTTCAAAATTCCAAAGGATCTAGAAAACCATATGGTTGATCTTCAGCAACACATCATCCAAGATGGGCACACTACTAATCAGGTGCTCCATGAACAAGAACTAATGGGCCACTTGGAAGATCGAAGGTTACAAGAAGAAATTATATGGAAAAAAAATCCAGAATTCGATGGCTCAAAGAAGGGGAAAAAATACAAAATTCTTCCACCACTTTGCTATCCAACGTCGAATGCTCAACTACATTGCAGTCCTCAAAATTAACAGGGAGACAAGCTCGAGGCACACGGTGACATTGAACAAGAATATTAAACTACTTCAAGGATGCTCTCAGAGTGCCCAACATAGAGCGCCAACTTTCCATCAACAAAATTACTCAGAATATCCCTAAAATCATCATGAAGAATCATAATCAAATGTTTTTGTGACCGGTCATGTTGCAAGAGGTAGATCAGGCGATGTCACAGCTCAAAGATGGGAAGGCTCCATGGGCCGGATCAATTCACCTCCAACTTCTTTCACTTCTTTTTGGAGTACATCAAACAGGAAGTCAGGGATCTGGTAGAGGAATCTAGAAGTATGCAATGGATCCTTCTAGCACTCAACACAACCTTCCTTACTCTAATTCCAAAATAGGGTCAAGAGTCTACTCCCAGCAAGTATAGACCTATTTCCCTTTGCAACGTTATCTATAAACTCATCTCCAAAGTGATTTCCAACAGGCTCAAACCACTTGTCCCGCTGCTCATATCTTCAGAAAAAATTGGATATGTGGAAGGACGCCAAATCCTGGATGGCATAATCCTAACGCATCAAGTCATTCCCTCGCTGAAATCCGAAAAAAACCACCTATGTGCCTCAAAATCGATCTTTCCAAAGAATTTGATAAGCTCAGTTGGGCCTATATCATACACATACTCAAGGGCTTTGGATTCAGCCCTATTTGGATCAGACGAATCATGATCTTGATCTCCTCCCCCTTCTTCTCCATTCTTGTCAATGGCTCACCATCGCCCCCCTTCTCTCCCTCAAGAGGTATCCATCAAGGTGACCCTCTCTCTCCTTTCATGTTTGTCCTCATGGCGGGAGGCTTGGGGTATCTTATCTTCCATGCCATTAGCTCTCAGTCCCTTAAAGGCATATCCATTCATAACAACCCCCCCCCCCCCCCATCAGCAATTCGTGGACAACAACATGCTAATCGGCCATCCTTCAGTAATAAGCTTGATCTTTCAAATATTTGTTAGATTGCTTCTCTGAAGCATTAGGAACCACCATAAACACTTAAAAATCACATCTCTTCTTCTTTAACACCCCAGCTATCACTCAACACAACATCGCTAGGAGCCTTAGCTTCTCCATTGCCTCTCTTCCCTCCAAATACCTTGGTGCTCCGCTCAACGAATCTGCCATCAAGCACTCCTCTTGGAAGGAACTTCTGGACAAACTAGAAGCCAGACTTCTTCTTGGACCCACAGAGCTCTTAATATTGTTGGTCGTCTTGTATTGATCAAATCTATCCTTCAATATATGCCTTTTTATCTCTTGTCAATGTTAGCCACTCCTAAATGGGTTCTCAAATCTATCTGAAACCTCCAATGAAATTTCCTGTGGGGCAACAAAAAAGACAATAAGAAATGGGCCCTAATTAAGTGGTCTAAGGTCTGCTCACCCAAACACTCGGGAAGCTTGGGGCTATGGGATCCTGGCCAAAGTAATGCCATCATGGGAGCATGCACATGGTGGAAATGGGTTTCCAAACCTAGCTCTCCATGGGCTCAGCTTTGGGCATCCAAATATTCTAGAAACTCGCATCAGGAAGAACTCATTAGATACAATTCAGATGAGATGGGATCCCAAATTTAGAAAGTAGCTAAGCAGCATAAATATCTCATCCAATCCCATAGTTTTTGGGAAATTTGTTCAGGTTCTCAAGCTCATCTATGGGAACATTGTTGGCAAAAATAGCCTAAGCTAGCTACTCTGTTCCAAAAACCCAGATGGAAATCCATTCTCTAGAGTAGGGAGAAAAATCAACACAGTGGCAGGAAAATTGGAACAGGGAATCCAATGATGACATTGATAGGGAACTAACTAAAAGGAAAATCAGATGTACAGAAGGAACGAACATCCTCAGATGGGGTTACACCACCCAAGGTACTTTCACCACCAAGGAGGCCTATCACATGCTTCACCCAAGCAATCCCAATCAATCTGACACAATTTGGGTGCAGATATGGAACCCCAACATATGGCCAAAAGTCTCCACCTTTCTGTGGTTTCTCAGCAAACGCTGCATCCCAACCTGGGATAATATTATGAAAAAAGGATTCACAGGCCCCTCGTGTTGTCTGAATTTTCAAAGAGAGGAGGAAACCATCTTTTGGATACTTGCCCCTTCGCAAGCACTCTATGGGACAGAGTAGCCATTCTCTGTCGCAGAACAAACAAAAACGAGGTGATGTTATCAACTCTATCAGCCTTTGGTAGAAGAATCCCTTAGCAAAAATAACCTCAATTCTCTATGGATTCTGATCCTAGGGATCCTCCTATGGACTATCTAGAAGGAGAGAAACAACCACATCTTCAAATATCAAGAAACTCCACAAGAGATACTATGGACCAATCTATGCAACAATCTAAAAGAGACTCTTGCCCTGAAATAATGGAAGGATATAGATCTCCCATCTCAGCCCTTAGAGTGAAATATATGGGCCAACTAGAATCTCTCAATCCCTTTCCACTCTATAGGATCTCCCTCATCCAACCTTCTGCCAGAATCTCCTTGCTCTTGGAGCCCTCCCCCTCTGAACATCTACAAACTCAACTTTGATGGAGCCTCCAAAGGCAATCCAGGTGAAGCAGGATTTGGAGGAATTTTCAGAAACACAGAAGGGGATCCCTTGCTCATATACTTTGGGTCCATTGGATGGGACACCAACAACTCAATGGAACTAGAAGGTCTTCGGCAAGGCCTACACCTTGCTTATGAGAACAACTTCTTCCCTCTCGAAGTAGAAGGGCATTCCCAGATCATCATTAACACTGCTCATCACCTTCTTCATGGCTCCTCTACCTCCAGAATCTCAAAGAGCTGGATATTAGCTTATTAGATGAAGCACCTTCAATAATGTTTTCATTCCCACAAAGCCATCTCATTCAGGCATGTTCGCAGATCAGCTAATGTTGTTGAGGACCTCCTAAGAAAAAAGGGGTGGACCATGATTTTCCCCTTCTCTCCTGTAGAATTCAAATCATTGATGATGAATCTCTTCACACAACATGCACTCAAGTAGTGCTAAAAGATATCCAATCCCTAGATGCGGGTGATTAGCAGCACTCTACTGGCAAGGCACATGGCCTCAACACCACCACATAGTTGTCCTCTCCACGAGGCAACACCTGCCCCAGGCGTGAGAGCCTTAAATTTGCCTCACTGGTCCTCGGCCTAGTGCATTCCTTAGCAATCAATTCCACTTTATGCACATTCATTCTAGCTCGTCTGAATTGCAGAGTGCTTTGGTATTTTATGGGCAATGGCGCTAACTCCTGCTCGCAATTGTCTCCTGCCTCTCTCCGTCTTTCCCTCAAGCTTGCTTTGCGAGCTCCTGCTCTTGGCTCTAGTGGTCCTCATTGTGCTTCCGCCCCTCATGACATTTTTCAGTTATTCTCTTCTCATTCGTTTCACGTTACACATCATTCCATTGCTCGTCCATCTCCCTCTACTCATCTGACTCCTCTACATCCCTAGAATTCTACTGATACCATGCCTTGCCACCACCGAATTTGTTGTCGCAGGGGACGAGGTAGAGGTTCACCCTCTCACCCTCCAATTCCAGCCATGGAGGAGCGCACTATGAATTTCTTGGTGGCCATGGAAGCATCGAAGGTCTATGACCCACAACTCCTCACAACCCATCTCTCATTTCGAATTCCAGAAGCTCAACCAAGCAATTCTGTCTCTGGGTCTAGGAAAAGGCAACGTAAATCCACTCTCTCGTTCTTCCTCCTTTCAGCCTAGAAAAATGGTGGCTCTGTCCATCAAATGCATGGAGGAAACCTCTAACAGTGGGGGCAGCAGCTCAACCGAAGGTGCCAGGCATTTACACAAGGCAAAAGACACAGGTGCTCGCTCCACCTCCACGCCAAAACTGGACCCTCATCTCTCCAAGAAGGAGGACGACCCCTCTAACTACGGGTGCTACATAGTGGAAGAACCGTCTCATCTGCAAGTCAAGGATGCAAAGGACTAGAACTTGTAGTGCCATGGTTCCTCTTTCTCCATTTTTTTCTTGCTTTACTATAGTCCCTATGTTTACTTTCATTATGCACAACAAACTTAGCTTCTTGGATCTTCTGTTAACGGATGGTTTCCCCATTAGGGATAGCTCTCTCTATGTTTTATGGAATTCTTTATGGGTTGTTTTCCCCCCAAGCAGCAGCCCCATTTTTGAATTTTTAAATTATCTCTTTCAAAATGGTGTTGGCTAACTTTGTAATCCTGGTCTGGAAGATAGATTGTACCTTTTTTGTACTATATAATAGAAACTATTCTTATGCAGAAAAGAAAAGAAAAAAATAAAAATTAACCCAAAATAAACCAAAAAAAGAAAAAATGTTTTTTTTAGTTATAACAACAACTACTATGGTTCTCAAACTTCCGTGGTTGTCGTTAATTGCAGAATCTGGATGATCCACAGTATCATAAAACAATGGTCGACGTTTCGAATCCCAACGGGGATCCATCTTCAAGATGAGAATTGAATGAAGAATGAGAGAAGTTCACAAAAGGTCAAGGTATAAATAGTGAAGGATTATGATGATGAGAAGAGCCGACAACAGATTTTTTAATCTATTCAAAATAAATTTCATTTTATTCTTTATAATGAATAAAATGAAATTTATTTTGAATAGGTTAAAAAATCTGTTGTCGGCTCTTCTCATCATCATAATCCTTCACTATTTATACCTTGACCTTTTGCGACCTTCTCTCATTATTCATTCAATTCTTGCTCTGAAGATGGATCCCCATTGGGATTCGAAACGTCAACCATTGTTTTATGATACTATGGATAATCCAGATTCTGCAATTAACAACAACAACAACAACAACAACATAATTAAAATAACTGATAAAATACAATAATTAAAATTAAATTAAATTAAAATTAGTTAAAAAAATAAATAAAAAATAATTTAGAATTTAGAAATTTTTTTTTTTTAAATTAAATTTAAAAAAAAAAGTATTAAATTAAAAAATATATATATAAAATAATAATTTAAATAAAAAAAAGTGTATATAAATATATGAAAAATACTTTTTTTAATTAAAAACAATAACAAAAATATATTTTTTTTAAATTAAAAAAATTTAAAATTTTACAAAAAAAGAAAAAGACATTGTTAAAATTAAAATTAAAAATAAAAATAAATTTAAATCTAAAAAATACAAAAAAATAATAAATAAAAACTTTAAAAAATATATATATATACTATTATTTGTTATAGGGCTAAACCCATGAGAGAACTCTAAATCAACCTAATTTTTACGATTAGGTATATACGCCCCCATGGTGATGGTATTTTACTAATATTTTTTATTTTTTATTTTTATCAAATTTTTATTATTTCTTTTATTATTAATTTTTAATTTAATTTAATTTTTTATTTTTTATTTTTTATTTCTTTTATAAATTTAATTTATGTTTTTAAATTTTTTTATTTGTTTTGAATATTTCTTGTATGATCCATAAATTGTGAAAAAATCTTTGGTAAAAATCACATCCAAATAAATTTAATTGATGCGTTTGAACTTGACGATTATGGATCAGAATCCCACGATGATGAACCACAACTGGTACAGTTCAACATTATTATGTTTGGATGTGATTTCTTAGAGATTTTCTCGATATTTATTTGTTTTTAAATTTTATTTTTTTGATAAAAAAATTATGATTTTTTTAGTTGTAGAATTCGGATTATCCATAGTATCATAAAACATTGGTCGACATTTTGAATCCCAACGGGATCCATCATCAGGACGAGAATGAAGAATGAAAGAAGGGCACAAAAGGTCAAGGTATAAATAGAGAAGGATTATGATGTTTGAGAGGAGCCGACAATAGATAACAATCTTAATTAAATAAATTATTTAAAAAAATATATTTATTTTATATTTTAATAATAACTCAATTTTTAATAAATATTTAAAGCTTAAATTTTAATTTTAAAAAAACCCTAAGGGCTTAAATTATTTTTTATTTTAATAAATTAATTAAATTTTTTTATATACTAAACCCTAAGACTTAAATTAATTTTACTAAACTAATTTTAATTTAATGTCTAAAACTTGTATTTAATGTCTAATATTTTTTATTTAATGTCTAAAATTTTTGATTAATTTTAACTAATGTCTAAATTTTATGACTAAAAATATTTTAATTACACCTTAAGGTTTATATAATTAATTAAAACCTAATAAGTTATTATAATTTATAAATTACTTTTAACTGAAATATTTGAAATTTAACTTCCCCTCTCCGATAATAATAATTATTACTTAATTGATTTTTATAAATAGAATAAAAATTAATTAACATAAATAATTATTACAAGTGAGTGAAATGAAATGCTTTGTACAGACACGACCCTAAACTGCTTACTAAAAGGAGAAGAAGCAAACCTGCGAACTTATACCTGGGAAGTGGACGAACCTAATGAGAAAATTTGTCTAATAAGAGGCCACTAGCTGTCACTAATCTCGAATCCTCCGTCCCTATTGATGTTATGCGAGCATTTTATAATCTCCACCACTTCTCTAATCTTTTGTCTCTAATAGTGTTCCTCCCTTGCAATGATTTTAGCATCCTCAAGACGCAAGTGATGTTTCGTTTTCGAGGAGTGATCAGCAAGGGCCGAGGCTCGAGATCACACATGTTTAATATCGGCACCATGCTCCTTCAGACGCTTTTGAAGAGAGTGCCCAGTTTCACCGATATAACTTTTGCCACATGAGCAGTCAATCTGGTTTAAGCTGCCCCTGACTAATGTTATCTTTAACTGAGTGCATGTTTTGTCTAATGGTTCTTGCTGCTGAGAATTGAGCAAAAATGTCACTCCTACCCAAAACCCTGGCAATCTTATCTGTCACACCTTTAATGTATGGAAAAAAAACCCTTCCACCGTTCTCCTGAGGGTCTTGGCGTCTCTTGGATATGACAATACCTTTTGCTCTGTTTATGGTTTTTTTTTATTTCTCTTTCCTTATACCCTATACCAGAGAAAATAGATGTTAAGTGAGAGAGCTCTTCTTCTAGGTTCTCCTCATCAGAAATTGTCAGGGCTCTGACAGCAAGAGTGTTTAGGACACCAAATTTCTGAGCAAGATGATGGTAAGACTCAGCGTGAAGGTAGCTGTTAGTGTCGGTTTTCTTCCTATAAACCTGATGCCCTAATGTTCCATCTTCCTTTCTGGTAACTAGGACATCCAAGAAAGGAATGCTCCTGTTTTCTTCCATCTCTTTGGTAAACTTAATTTTTGAGAAAATTGAGTTGAGGTAATTGAAGAATTTGTCGAGATTCTCCATACCATGCGACCACTTTATGTTAGTTTCATCCACAAATATTTTCCACCAAGATGGACTTAAGGGAAAGGAGGTAAGGGCTTTCTTTTCAAAGCTTTCCATAAATAAGTTGGCCACAATAGGGGACAGTGGTGATCCCATTGCGACATCAGATACTTTCTCATATAACTCTCCTTGGAAGTTGAAGAAGGTGGATCTTAAACAAATCTCCGCAAGCTTGGTTGTTTCAGGATCCGTGACCTCATTAATAACCTTCACTGCTTCATCTAAGGTAAACAGTGAAACCACATCAAAGCTTACAAGGATGTCGCTCTCCTCAACCCTCTCTTCTTTTATAAGTCTAACAAAGTCACTAGAGTCTTTAATGTAGGATTCAGTGTTCCCAATGAGAGGCTTGATAATTTTTGCGACGTATTTCGCCAGCTCATAGGTGGGGGATCCAATGGTATTGACAATTGGTCTAAGGGGAACCCCATCTTTATGAATCTTAGGAAGCCCTTAATTCTCGGAATGACCTCGCAGGAAGGGGTCAATTTCTTCTTCAACTTATCATCGAGATGGGAGTTCGAGATAGCCTTCTTAACTTCTCTTAAGACCTTTGGTAAGGGTTTGGACTCCAACTTCTTGTATTTTTTGCAGTCAAGATGCTCCTTCATTTTCCTAATATAATCTGTCTTATCTAAAATGACAGCAGCCCCACCCTTGTCTACCTTAAGGAAAACAATTTCATCGTTGTTGCGAAGGGCTTTAAGAGCGCCTATCTCCTCCTTGCTAAGGTTACTTTTAAGGGGTTTAGCGTTTAAAGACCATAATATGTTTTTTTTTTTTTTAATTTAAATTTTCTTTGTAAATTTTAAATTTTCCTTAATATAAATTTTTATTGTTTTAAAATTTTTAGTTTAATGTTTATTTTAAATTTAATTTTTTGTTTTTAAATTTAAATTTCCGAATTTTAATTATTTTTTTTATTTTTTTTATTTTGACTATTTTATTTATTTTTTTAATTTTAATTATTTTTTAATTTTTTATTTTATCATTTTCTTTAATTATGTTTTTTTTTTTTCTTAACTCAGTTTTTTTTGGGTAATTTTTCTTTCTTTAAATTATGATTTTTTTGAATTTTTCCCTTTTTTATATATTTGTTTGATTTTGATTTTTTTGTTTAAATTTTCTATTTTTACAAGTCATTTTTTATTTTTTACACTTTTATTGGTTTTTTTTTCATATTTTTTTATATATAATTTTTTTTGTCATGTTTTTTATATTTTATTTTTATGTTTTATTACCAAGATGAAAATCACCACTCTATACAAAAAATATTGATGTTGCATCAAAACTTTTAAAAATTAGCATCAAAATCACTAACATTTTAAAACAAATATTCATACTTGAGAAATTAAAAAAATGAAAGTGCCAAAAAAATCGCCATTTTTCTAAATCAACATGATATTTAAAAAAAAATTAAAGGAAAATTAAAGTTCAAAAAATATGCTCCAAATTTATTTTTTTATTATTCTACATCACCACTTTTCAAAATCAACATGAAAATCGTGACATTTAAAGAAAAAAAAATCATAAGAAAATTTAAAATGCCAAAACTATGCTCTAAAAAAAGGGGTGATTCTACATCACCAGTTTTCAAAATTAGGTGTTTTTTTTTTCTACATCCAAAAAATAGGTACGAGGTAATTTTCTCGTAACTATGTTCTAAGTATTTTGATTAAAATCTAAGTGTTTTGATATCCATATATAGTTACTGATGATTGTCCTAATTTAGTTGTTAAATTAATAGTAAAACAATTTTTATTAAGAATTATTCATAAATATTAATTAACTTTTCTTTATAATTGAATTTAAAAATTAATTTAATACTAAATCACAAATTATAGATCATCCCAACTCCATTTTTCTCTTCAAAAGAATGAAGTATTGCTTAAAACAGGACATCATTTGAGAGATACATTAAACGTTTTGTTCCATATTCTCATGCCTTCACTGCCACAAACACAATTTCATCTAGCTCTATATCAATCATGTACAATTATCATAAACTTTGTAGGAGACAATTGGTTGTGCAAAACAAATTTCTTGGAATTGAAATTTCATTGAGTTGAAACTAATTTTCTCCATACCAATTTGAACGAAACACGGCCACATAAATAATGCCAATAAAACTTCATCGCAACCAATGAGGTAGGGCGCTCACCAAAAACAACATTTTAGCACAAAACTTTCACTTTCATTTCTATTTTTTTATGAAATCTTTAATTGATTATCTCACATCTTGTCGGTAGTTCAGACTCCAATTAGCTAAGAGACGGGAAACATTAGGAAAAAAATGGCCATTGCAAATAAAACAAATTCAACAAAGTGAGATGAACATCTCGAAGAAAAAGATGAACATCGCTAAGATTAGAACTAATTCTCATGAGATTTGAAGTGAAACAGGTGGTGGTCTACTACCAAGACTCGTTGGGATGATATAATTTGTCAGCTTTGTGATACTAAGCGGGTGGACGATGAAAAAAACTTTCTTTTAGACTATCTGCTCCTTATTTACATCCGCTCTCATTTCCCTAACATTTGTGATACTTCCAATCTTCTTGACTTGTTAAGTCAACCCAACTATAGTGATCTTGGTGCACTTCTATCCCTTCCTTTTTAACATAAAAATAAGATACTCAAGAGTTGCAATTAGATTTTTCTTCTTCTTAAAATCTGATAGACCACATTAGTCTTAGTAGACATTAATCATAATAATAATAATCATAATAATCATCATCAATATTATTAATTTACTTTATTATTGTTATTATCTATTTATATTAAATTAATATATTTTTTATTATTATTATTTTTATTATATATTATTATTATTTAAATATTGATATTAATTATTTATAAATTTATCATTCATTTATATTAACTTATTGTTTAATATTAATATTGTTATTTAATATTATTTTTTAATTAATTTATTATTATTATTATTATATTATTTATTTATATAATTATGCTAGTTATATCAAAATCTTTTACAATTAATCATATTTCTTCTTCTATTTTTAATACTATATTCTATCATCCAAAATTTAAACAAATGTCAAACCAATCCTACCAAAATATTTTGCAATTAATCACATTTCTTCTTTTATTTCTAATAACTTCTATAGTTCATTATCATGCTGAACTCAAAAAATTAGTAAAGCTAAAAATAATAATAATAAAGCTAAAAAAAACTAATTATGGCAGCCATATCTTACAAAATCCACAATACTTAACCCCACACACCTCTCTATATATATATACATTCCACAACATTGGGAAATTTTGGCGTCCCAAAGTATCCTGTTTTCAATCGTACATTGTTATATAAGCCGGGAGGAATCTTTTGCTGAAGCTCCCTTTCACACTTCCATAAAGTAGATTTTTCTCATCTGGAATGAAGAGGAATCTTTTATCCGAAACCGTTTCACAATGGCATAGATCAGGTTTCCGTGAGTTGCCGGTAGTAGATAGACAGGTAGGGTTTTCTTGAGTTGACGGGTTTAAGATTACTCACAAACATTAAATAGATGTCGGTGACGTGGCAACAGATTATTTTCTCATCGTCCTGTTCACATGAGGGGAAAGTCGACTTTGATGACGTGGCATTCTCTTTTTAGGTAGATAATGCAAAGCATTGTTCTTTTTCTTACTCGGAAATAGTTTATTGTTTCGAAGCATTGGCACGATATGGGGATAGCACCTTCGGTGTTATTAACATTCCCAGGTGTGCTAAAGTTGCTGTACAGGATGGGACAGACTTTTGGTATGTCCTCTCGTGGTGCCTGTCAATGAGCGGTTGGCCACTGGCACTTCACCCGTTTTCATTTATGGTGTCAAATGAGATAATTGCGGAGGAAATCTTGACTTGGCTCGAGATTAATAATAGGGCAACATCACGGAGGCATGGAAGCAAGTTAATAATTGGACCCATGAGTTGGGTATGGTAATGGTAATTCTTATTGTAGTTTCACTATCTTGTTTTTTGTTTTGAAAATTATAGAAAATTTGGTAAGATTTTAAAAAAATTTGACATGGATTTTTGTAACTTTAGGTTATAGCTATCAAATTTCAATATTTTGGGTGTCTTAAAGGTTTTTGATGGTGCTGAATCTATTTCCACGATCAAAAACATGATTCAAACACTGCTACTGCAAGAATTCTTAAAAAAACAACATTCCATTCTTATTTTCTCAATTTAATATCAAGAGTGTTTTCCAAAGAGATATTCATTCAAGCGAGTTAATAGTTGGAATATGACTTGGATGGTAATGGTAACTTGTTATTTCATTAATCAAATATTATTTAAAAATCTCATTCACTTGTTGATGTCGTAGTAGAAGGCATATTTAAAAATCTGGTTTAGCCGATGATGTGGTAGTAGAAGGCATTTCAATTGGCACTTTTAAATTTTTATATTTTGCAAATCTCAAATTACATTGTTATTACTTAAAAAAATCACAGCAACGACAACTCTTAGATGCTCAATTAATCAAAGACTAAGCAATGGAAATTTGTAGTTAATTAATCAAATATTAAGTATATTTCAAAGCATATTTGACCAATTGTGGTTATCTTGACAATTTGGTACTAAAAGGCATTTCATGTGGTGTGCTTGAGC
Organism: Pinus albicaulis; assembly: GCA_034641835.2. NCBI lineage: Eukaryota > Viridiplantae > Streptophyta > Pinopsida > Pinales > Pinaceae > Pinus > Pinus albicaulis. The sequence continues at coordinate 1,397,551,189 of CM076574.1, read as the reverse complement.
CATTCTATTATCTATAATTTTGCAAGTTTTAAATGACATTGCTATTAATAGAAAATTATTAAAGTAGGTTTTAACAACCTTGTAAACATATTCATAGATGTTGTCAATGTGAAGCAATGTTACAAGTCCAACCAAAAATTGAGTGAATAGTCTAAACATGTATCCTTTGAAATTTCTATAGACACGTTGCTAAAGTACAGGAATAGGTGCTTATTTATGTTATTGCAACCTTTAGCTCATGGTTTACTGATTGTTATAGCCCCTCGTTTAGTGATTGTTCCAGCCCCCTTAGCCCTCCTAGCTAGTGAATAAATAATCATAGAAATCACAAAGCAACCATAAATGTATGAATTGTGGCAAGAAAAAAAATAACTTGCTCCGACTCTATAGGTCATTAATATCATTTATGATAAGGAAGATTATCCATCCAATCATAATAGTGGTGCCTTGATAGATATGGAGATTCATGAGACCATTTCTCTAGGTCATAGCGTCAAAGAGGCGAAGGAGGTTAGGAAAATCCCTACCACTTCCAATGATCAACAAGGGGGCTTTGTTTCTACCACCACAAGTCCTACATACTAAAATCTTCTTAGTGTAGGCATAAAAAAGGCTAGAGTGGATCAAGGATATTAGTTATCAATTGCTTCACTCAATAATTCAAATGATCTAAAATGAATTCAAACTAGTGAAAGCTTGTAACACTCAATACCTACAAATGTAGTTCAATAGTTAAGGAAGGTTACATGCACTATTAAAGATGATGCAATGTAAAGGTAAGTAAGATCAAACGAAAGAAAATGAGAAAAAATGAAATGGGTAATAATAATAATAGGAGAAAAAAAACTTATCAGTGAGAATTGAAAAGTTGTGCATTTTGACCTTCCTCTTACCCCGACACTTCCTATTTGTCCCTATATGTGAAAACCCTTGTAGCTAACCCCTCTTGTAAATATTATGAATTTTAATTCATGTAAATAATATGAAATGTAAACACATTGATTGGTTGAGCAACGAGGCACAGATTCAGAGGACTAAGGTGGAGGAGTTACTTGTAAACTCAAGCCTTGCATTTATTTCATCACCTAAATCCCTATTGGTTTAATGAAATTGTTGTGCAGTCATTAACGGAGGAAATGGGCCTTTGAAGTCAAGTACAAGTGTACAAACTTTCCCTTGTGAATTTTTGTGGCAAGTTCATAACACAAAATAATTAAGGAGAGGAAAAGATCATGACGAGGAGATGAGGGGAAAATGGAAGAGAGTAATTAAGGTAGTTGGTGTGGCCACCTCAAACACTCTAACTACCTAAGAACCTATGTTCTTAACTCGAGAAACAGATTCCATAAGCTTTGAGGCCTATGTTGTGCCTGTGTATTATTTTTCTTTGGCATGTGTATCTGCTCGTGTGTTGTTTTACTAAGCCTAGTGTATCTTCCTCTGTGTTTTGTGCTAGAGAGAGTTCAATGGAGTGATGCCACTCAGGTGATTATTGAGTTGATAAACATGTGAAGGCAGACTCATTAATAAACCGCTTGAGTAGTGGCTTGCCTCGAGGTTGATAAACCATTGGGAATTTTGTGGATCCTAGAGACAACCTTGAGTTTCAAAAAACCAGTGCCTGGGACATCTTGAAATCAAAGGTTAGATGTAGACAATTTTAATGGGGCCTCTGACATAATATGGATAAAGAGGATAATGATTGTGGTGGTTCACGAATGACAAATACTTTTTAGTTTGATTCATGTGAATTAACCTATATTGCAAGAGGGCTCAAGAGGTTGTATGGCTTGGTGGCTTTTCAAATGGGCCAAGTATGAAACAATGAGCAGACGCTTTCAAAATATGCAGAGGTGCTGAGAAGGAACGGAGGAGGAATAGTTGAGATACAGGCCTAAATGTCTCAAGAATCTGTCTCTCGTGAACTCAGAGGAAGCAGATGTAAGTGGAATGTGACCAACAATAGGGGTTCATGGAGTGCGAATTAAGGAGGCACAACAAGTTTAACACATGAGCGTTATTCATGCACGAATTCATGAATAAAAATGCATACCACCAACAGGTACATTACACGAATCTTTAGAGCAACAGAACATTGAAAGATGCTTATACATAAACATGAGATTACTGATAAACAAGAAAGTATAGATACATACTACTCATTTCTCCATCTGGAATCCAAATAAACAACGTTGTTTATCATATTATGTTAAAAAAAACTCTCCCAAATATGTCTCAGAGCATAAAGGGCACAGTTGATCCAGATTTATGTAGGAACGCAACAAAATACACATATAACCACAAATACAAAGATGTTGTGGAAATAACACTTCATTTCATTAATATCAAAGAACTAAAATTTTCTTATAGACAGAATGGAAATAAACTAGCTAATGTGCTGGTAGCGAATATTTGAGAAGAGATGTGGCAGCTACCGACCTCTGAACTGTGTTACAATGAGGCTTGAGGGCCTATTTATTATTGAGAAACAATGGAGAACTCTAAACGTCCAAAAACCTAACCTTAGGAGATGAAGCGCCAAAACTATATGCCCCATTTGGGTAAATTGGTGTTTCAACTTCCCATGGATGTAACTTTGGCATACGATCTCTGTTTGACGTGTATGATACATCGTTAGAAAGATCTATCCAAGGACTACAATTTTTGTCACAAATATTGATTCTAGAATGGAATCATATTTTTCGGACAAATGATGCCCAACAAACGTCGTTTAGGGCCTCAAAACGGCTCCGGAAGTTCAGGACCCAAAAAAATGCTAAAAATAGTAAGTTGTGCCGAAAATGAAAAATTGAAAGAAATAATGGTGGGGCCCCAAGTGGAATAGGCCAGTGGCCACCGATATCCACCTGGATCATTCCTCCCCCCTTAGGAAGCAATGGTCCCCATTGCATTGAGTTCCTCCATGAGATGAGGAAACTTTTGCTGAACTTGGTCCCTGGTAAAGCACTTGCCTTGGTGCAGGAGTTGGCCAACTTTGAAAACTCGATACAGTTGGATTTCGTTGGCGAGTGTTCTTGATTTTCATGTCCATGCTACAATCTGTGGTGGCCTGTTCTGTTAGTATGAATCTTAATTCCAAGTGTACGAAAAAAGACCACTTTAGTTGTGCATAACAAACAGCCCTAACAGCAAAGATGGCTACCAATATCCTCAGTTCTGCAGTTAGGTGATCAAGATAAATGCTGCAAAAATCTAGATCTATGCATTAGAAGACATTAAACAGTAGAAAAAACAAGATTTACTCCATGCATCCAATAGACAAGACAAGAATATGTTGAATGAATTTTGTATTATGGGCACTTGGGAGTAAAACAAAGAAGGGTGTTACTAGTTCTCCTGAATGGGATGGGTTCTTGTAAGTCCTCAACACTTCAGATCTAAAACTTCTCTCTCTTGATGTTGTAGAAAACCCAGACAAAAATGGTAGCAAAATATGACTATGATGGTGGATCGATAGTCATACCAAAAGTATAGATCCAGAGTGATATTTAGGCAAAAAAATGTGGTAAATGAATGGGAAAACCCTTCTATTTATAACAAAATATTGAGTTAGTCTAGATATTGGTACATAATTAAAATATTATTAACCAAATAAAGATCCAACTTTTATGTAATATTTTATTATATTTGTTGGAGGGAAAAGGAATTTGACTTGGGTCAAATCCCTTTATTTGTAAATAATAAATAAATAAATGATTTATTTATCATTTAAGGATGTGGTTGAGTAATAATCAAATAAATAATGATTTATTTAATTATTTAAGGGTGATTTAGTCATATTTAACAAAGAATATTATTTAAATAAAGTTTAAATAATTATTCTTAGAAAATAATAAGATAAATAATGATTTATCTAATTAATTTCCTTGTTTTGGGTTAAATATAACCAGGAATATTAATTAAACTGATGTTTAACTAATTATTCCTTGAGGAAAATCAAACAAATGTATATTTATTTAATATTTCCTCATGGGGTTTTCTGTTTAGACCATAAACAACTTAATAAAGGTGGTTTACTAAGTTATTTTCATAGTGAAAGCAATTTTACTTAGGGTAAAATTGGTCTTACATGGTGTACTTGGGTCCATCTAATGATAATAGGTTAGACGACCAAAAAAATGGTGTAACAGATTGCCCCCCAACGTGCGAGTGTTAGGAGCTAATCATATGACCAAAGTACGTTGTAAGAACTCAATCACTAGACATCGAAGGGGAAATCAAAGAGAAAGAAGTATAAGGTAGACCAAAGTGATGAAAGAACTAGAACTTGAGGAGGCGAGACTTACAGGTGCAACAAGTCTCTTTGATGAGTGAGTACCTATGCTATAGGCGACAGGGGAGGCATACCTATGCCCGCTGAGGCAAAGTACAAAAAATAAGGCATCCAGTAAACAAAGGGACTGAACAATATAGTACATGTTGGCATAAACATGACCCAGATAAACAACACGATAATGAATCCCACATACATATTGTCCCTGAGATAATAGCCAAGACTTGTGCAATAATATCTGAGTACATGAGATATAAATACAACCCAGATGCCCCTGAAAATAGGAAATTGCTTTGAAAATCTGACTGATACATGCAAATAAAAAGGCACTGCAAGCGGCTGAGGCCGACATCATCAAATGTATGCAGCTACATCAAAGGCTGTAATGAAGAGGTCATCCGGGTATGTGGGGGGCTACATGTAGGGCCACCCCCTCATGAGGGCTGAGACATCTCACGCACACTCGGTAGTCATCGATATCAGCTGCTGCATCACTGAACCATTAGGTATATGGATCTCGATCATGCTGAAAGGAGCTGGAGCTGAGAAAAAATCAATTCAAAGGGAAATAAGGAGTCCCTTTTCCTGATCCAAGGCACCGAACAAGAGTGGAAGCTGGAACCAAGGCACACTACCCTCTAGACCTGTCTTCTGGAATGAATGAGCTGATGTCGACAGAAGGAGGTCCTCCATAGGTGAGGCAATAAGGGATCCTCAACTAAGGCACGGGAGAAAAAAGTAGAGCGACTGATGGCCTAACACCAAAGATGATGATGAAATGGGGAATACTGAGTAGAGAACGGATGACTTCCCTTGTTAGAGCATAAAGGGCATGGATGACCTGGCGGCGACTGACACAATATCATGAGGGATAGGGGACAGTAGGACTAAAGGCCATAATGTGCGACACGAGAGAGGTACCAAGCAATGAATGATGGAGGACTATAGAGGGATGCAAAGGGACTCGAGATAGACTCCATGAATGAAATGATGACTCGACTCGGATGCTCTAAACAAGGGTTACTTGATGGTGCTTCCACACAGAAAAGGTCCAATGGGGACCGTAAAAACATGAGTACAAAATGGTAACTCAAAATGAAAGTCAACACGAATGTGGACAAGTATGGAGGCAAAGTGGTGCCTCCAGTACGAGTGTTGCAAGTGAAGAAATTCGATTTTCAGGAGGGGTGAAGTGACGCTTCTTGGAAAAAATGTGTCCTGATGAAGTATCAAATATCTTAAAACTAACAAATACCCATTTGAGGGCTCGGTGAGAGCTTTCCGATGGTACATACAGTTTGGTAAACAGAGCTATGTTTTTTCCGCAGCGGGCGAAAGAAAAAATAGGGGTTTCTCTAAGGCATTTTCCCTCCAAATTCACTCATTTGCATGTAGAGTTGTGGTGAACGTAGAGAGGAGAGAAGGCCCTAAACCTTGCAGTGATCGTAGCGGACAAACCGACCGTTGGAATCGAGATCTATCAGTTGCAAGTAAGAGGCCTAACCCTACTCTTTCTTTTTAGTGGATTGAAAGTTCAGATTAAGTCCCCATGGTTCAGGAACAGACCCCTGCTCGTCTTCACGGCCTAGTCGCACTTTTTGGTGCAAAAAGTGCAACCTGGGTAGCAGGTTTTGAGCAAAAAACTGTGCCCTGTCCTAGGTTTGGGCCTGAAAAGTGTGATCTGTCAAGGAGGGGTTTTTTTGTGCTATTTTTTGGCTAAGCACTGGGTTTTTATGATGAGATACAATATTTCCTATCTGTATACTGACAAATATGATGGTTTTGTGCAGATATGGCGGAATTACAGATCAACTGGAGAGAGAGAGACCTTGGTGCATTACAGTTGGATATCTGGGAGGATCAAGGTGTCCTCAGTGCACTAGCCACGTTTGGGGTTCTAAAGTTTGTGGAGAACCCTTTGATGAGAGCTGGAGAGCCCTTATTGGGCCAGATTGTCAGCTATTAGGACCCGAACCATGAGGTCTTTATAGTGCATGGGCACCAGATCGAGGTGACGATCCAGGATATATATTTCCTGACTGGGCTCCCACCACTTGGGATGGTAGGGAATACTCAGCCAGTACTACCGCGGGGGCGAAATATCATAGAGTTTGTAGAGTGACATTGTCGACTAGGTCTCCAAGTCAAGGGGACTCGGATACCCTTCGGGGATTTGGAGAGGTTAGAGACCCATGCTGTGGCCGCATCGATGCTGCGGATCCTGGGCAACTAGGCACTCCATCACATCATTGGAGGGCAAATGATGCTTGTGGAGAGTGTTTTGAGTGGGACCTACTATGGGTGGACCCAGATGATGTTGTTGTCGTTGAAATGATAGTTGTCACTATGCAAGTGGCAAGTGAACCATGACTGTGCATATCGTACAGTTTTGAGCTAGTTCTTCTTTGAGAAGATCCTGAAATTTCGACCTCGCATACAATTCCAAGATGGGGGCCCATGAGAGCCTAGGATGCGCTTGTGGGGGTGACTACTGTGTAGAGGAGGAGGTGGGCAAATGGACGGGTGTTATGACCCGAGTTCTTTGTTCATTGGGATCAGATGCCATTGTATATGCACAATTATCCCTATAGTGGGATGAGTTATTGTGGGGACCCGGATTTGCCACTGCCGCCTGGTCGAATATGGGGGCCCGATGGAAAGTGAAAAATTTCTAATCTTTTATGTGCATGTAAAGGTCAAGAATATTGTATGTGGTACTGATTATTTCACTTTTGGTATGCAGATACAGCACCGGTAAAATCAGCCAGATATATGGGATGACCTATAGTATCAAGGACCGCAGGACCTAGTGGAGTGAGGGTGCAGCAAAATGAGGATGCAACAGCCCTCCTGGAGGAAATCCGTCATAGATGTGAGAGGCTTCTGACTGGTGTTTTAGAGTGTGGTTGGCAGGACTTAGATGACCAGTACATAGAGCCATGTATTGGTGTACCCTTGGAGTGGCGAGGGGTCATGCGGCGCATGGTGATGGCCGAACAAGGTATGGGTGATCTATGAGCCGCGAGAGCAGAGCCATTGGCTCGGGATCCTCCATATAGTGATTAGTGTGTAGGGGCAGGTGGTGCCCCCAGTTTTGGGTTTTGTAACATGCTATGGGCATGTCATATGTATCAGAGTGGATGGACTCTAAAACATTTTATACGACACATATTATGGATATGCATCGTTTTTATATTTTTATGTTATTTTCTGGTGTTAAATGCGTGTGCTAAATGCCAATCTAGAATATGGTTTGAAATTATATCTACATAGTGATTTTGTGCTCTAGGTACATGACTGAATTTTATGATTTCAAATTCACGCATCAAAAGCTTCACTTGTAAATATCTTCTAAAAAGGATAAGATTATGCACATGATAGACACCATTCAATTGCATGATAAGAAGTAGGGAATCTAAACGAACATGAAGGTGGAAGATTTGATGTGAAAGGGCATTGGCTAATAAACCTCGTACTGCATCATATTCGGCCTGGTTATTGGTAGCAGTACCAATGCATACCCCATTCGAGAGAACAAGGGAGTGCAAGGGGGTAGAAATGGCCCAACCTGCTGAGGCTAGATTCTTGGAGTAGTGACTTACACCATCAGAAAAACTGATATAAGGTGTGGACGGGAGGTCCATATGAAATGTGCCACAAGACAATAAATGGGAGGATGATGAACAATGCTGGCAACCTGAGAGAAAAGTATAAATCGAATGCACTCCGTGTGAGGGGGTGATCTGGGTAAGATGTCTACTACTCACACGTATACGGTGAGGTGGAATGTGCAAGCTACCAGAGGTGTAGCTTGTGTTGAGATCACGAAAGTCACCATAGGCATGGGTGGTGCCATCCCGTTTATGGGCAGGAAAGATGAAGTCAGGGGTGGACATGGCTTCCATGATGTCATCATCGCAATAGAAGATGGAGTGACTGGAGGAAGGGAGACCACATGATGCGGCGAAGCTACTTGACTCATCATCATGAGAAGAAAGGTTCAAATGCACATTGTCACGGGTGATGACAGAAGAATAAGAAGATAAGGGATCTACTGATGTTGAGCCCAGGGTGATCGCTGAAGGGAAGTCAAACAAAACAACGGGGGAAGATTCGGAGGGAGCTTCTGCCCATGGTCTCATGAATGATGAAAGGTAGAGGATGGTGGCTGCATGCTCCTTCATCTTGACATCAGGAGGGGGAATTTCAATGGGAGTAAGTAAATCCTTAGTCTGGCCTGTAGCGTACTGCGCAAGTACAGGAGAGGCGGATTGGTTTTGTTCAATCTCGTACTCTCAAACTACCTCTAACGAGGCGCGGTAAAGCATAAGGTGGGGACAATGGTGAGAATAATGGCCATGGAGATCACACAATGCACAAGGTTCGTTAGTGTGAATAGTTTTAGGATTCCTAGCTACAGTCGAGGAGGAAACAGAGGCTTCAAGGACTGCAGACTCTGGGAATGCAACTTTAACCATGGGCTTGATACGGGGAAGTTTAGGACAGTTATGGGTGGCATGGTTGACGACATCACACAAAGAATAGGGCTTTGTGGGCAGGGGAGGTGCAAGGTCCGTCGGGGCGGCCTTGTCCTTAGAGGCCCTCTTGCGAGATTTTCCCTTCTTACTCGAAACGGTCGCAACAAGAGGTGGCTCCTGTTGAGGTGGTTGAAGCACTGTTGCAACGGGAGAAGTCATGGGGACCGGTTGAACCAGGTTCAAAGCAAGGTAAGGTTTAGGTTGACTTGGCGGGGTAGCGGCTGGAGGATCAAGGTACGAGACGGGGATCCCAAGGGTTAAGCTAGGAAGAGAGAGGGTGGTAATGACAGGTGCCGTATAGACTCCTGGTGGGGGAGCGAAGAACGGTATCTGACGAAAGGGGTAATGGCTAGGCGGGACGGCTCCAAAATGGTTAAGGCCTAGAGGAACCGTTCCAGGATGGTAAGGAGGCTCATGAGTACCAATTGAAGGGCCAATAGGATGAGGTCTAGAAGGCTGAATCAAAGGGCTAGGAGAAGGCTGCGGAGGGTGAGGAGGCTGCTGACTAGCCGAGGCGGGCTGCTTGAGGGAAACCTGAGATGATTGCATCATGAAAACATTCGATGAGCTGGGATCAGAGACAGGAGGAGGAAGACCAGGGAATGTACCAAGCAATGAGGAATCTTTGTAGACTCCGGGTGAAACACTGGTCAAAGGATCGACAATTTTCTTGTTGGCCACCGAAGAGATAGTGGACTCAGGGGAGGATTGAGACTTCGGTTCGTAATATGTCAACTGGTCAATGGTGACTATCTTTCCGTTATGAGGGAAGGACATCTTGCAGTGGACCGCATAAGGGACAATAGACATCGCATAAGTGTAGATACGACTAAATAGAATGTTGTAATCTAAGGGGACATCTATGACTTCTACGTCAATGCAAACCTTCTTGCCTGCAAGAGTAATAGGACAATTCCAGAATAAGCCAATGGGCTGGGAGGAGTGGCCATCCCATGTTCGGAGAGTGATCGTGGAAGGAGCCAACTTAGGTGATCCGTGTTGCTTCCAAACTGAAGCGGACATCACACAGGTGGATGCCCCATCATCAATAATGCACCGGGAAACGTTAGTGTTCCGGATCTTGACTGGGATTTGGAAGGCGGCAGAAGTAAGGAGAGGAGGATGTTCTGACCGGTAAACATCAAAGATAATCAATCGATCTTTGGAAGGATCTACAGTGCCCATGGCAGATAGTAGAGCTTTTCGTTGTTAAGGGCACGAATGGAGGAGTTCCAATGTTGAAATGGCAGTAGGGGATTGTGCCAAATCATCTACTATGCTATACGATTGGGTAGCTTTTCCATAATCAACATTTCTATGTAGTGGTCCCTTAGGGATGTTGGTACGAACCTCCACCCTAGGCTGAGGGATCTGCAAGGGACCATTAGGTGTTGAAAGAGGCTCTGTATATACTGAAGGAGGCAACTCGGGGACAGACATAGCAGGAGGCTTGTTTTACTGACGGGACCAAGTTTGAAGATTGATTTCCACGATTAAAGGTTGATTAGAGTTCATCATGAGAATTTGGTAATCGGAGGTACCAGATGGAAGAGGTTGAGTGGCCACCTGACCTTCAGGTGGTTGGGTAGCGACAAAACCTTGCTGAGGGAAAGGATCGGTAAGCACAACCAGTTGACTAGGTGTAGGACTGGGAGGAATGGAAGGGATGACTTGCTGTCCTCTCAATGTTGCTTGAGACTCCCACAGCTATCGCATCTGTGGAAAAAGAGGAAAATCATGTGTGTAATGAACATAAACACCACAACAAGAATAGGTCTTGTTCATGCGAACAGGCCTGTCCTGCTTGGGCTGAGTGCCCTGTTGTTGGTTCGTAGTGTTAGCAGCATTACCTTGATTAGGTCCAGGATTACCCAGAGCAACTTGATTTTGAGTGCCTTTCCTCTTCTTTTTTGAGGGAGGAGGATTAGTTGTGCCTTACTATGCATACACCTGCCCCTGAGGGGGTTGCGGTTGCTGTTGCGGGGGTTGAGAAGGTAAGGGAGGAGGAGGTGCTAATGCTGGAGAAGCTGGAGCACCGGGCTATGGATACGGATAATAAGGAGGTTGGGTGAAAGTGTGGTAAATAGGAGGTTGGGAAAAAAGAGGAGGCATGTCGTATCCTGGATACATGCTACTGGGAGGGGGAAAAGTGCAGGAGGTGTTGGCCCCCCCCTAAGGAAAACCATAGCCCATTGGGGGTTGAGCATATGGATTAGAGAGATCTCCAATGATACTGTCAGTGGCATGAGATGCCCTCGGTGTGTTGGCACCACCGGGTCTGGGAAGATCAGGTAGAATGGTATAAACATAACCCGACTGAGCGTAGATCAGGTCATATTTTAACGCAATTTGGAGAGCATCCTCTTCGGTTTGAGGAAAGTGCGATGTGAAATATTTCCCGATATGTGGAAAGAGAGATCTAAGCAACCATTCCATGTAGACATGGTCTTTGAAGGTAGGGGTTCGACATAGGCTCTTTCTTCTTCGCCATTCCTGGACATGGTCGGATAGGCGGGTCGCAAAAGATTGACGAAAAGAAGTCAAGAGTTCGGTACTAGTGTCATAACGAAGGGGAAGCTGGAAGTAAGACAGAAAATCCTGGGCAAGAGTTGCAAAGGTGGTATGAGATGAAGGGGCCTGATCAACATACCACTTAGAAGCTTCACCTGTAAGCGTTCATCGGAACAACCGAAGACGGATAGAGTCATCGGTAATCGAGTTAGACGAACACCACATGTGGAAAGATCGAACATGATTTGAAGGATCTTCTCCAGCAAGGCCTTCAAACTTTGGGATGTTGGAAGGGAGCTTTGTCGACATAATAGGCCAACTAGCATCATGGTGTATAGGGTCTTTTATCAACTCGTCAAAATCAAGGAGGCTAAGGTCTGCCATGAAGGGGAGCAAGGGCGCAGATGGGGTAGTGTCCATTGCGGTCCCACTAGTGGTATTCCCGGCATGAGGGTCGGGGTTAACACCAGCATTAGGTCCTGCACCAGACAAGGTGAAGGTGTCAGGGGGAGAACCAAAGGTAGAACGAGAAGGAGAACCCAAAGGACCAGAAGAAGAGTCGGTGTGCGGACTCAGTGGAGGAATAACTCAAATCCTTTGTGGAGGAGTAAGTATTCCTACCAAAAAATAAGGATGAAGGCCAAGAAGTCTTCGGGATAAATGCCTTGGTCGCACAATGATGACGAAGCAAACATGGCACAAAGGAAAAAGAGATCGACAAGGGCAGGAAGGTGCAGGATCAACTGATTACAATGTCAAAACAAGCGCAGAGAGGTGCAGGATCAATTGATTTCAATGTTTTGGATTCTTTGATTAGTGGTGTTAACCAAGCCCTTTTTTGCTTAGGGTGTGTGTGAAAAGTGTGTAAATTTTAATTTTTAAGCCTAGAAGTTTGTAGAGAAAAAGAAAAAAGTGTGCTGTATAGCTGTAAATAAACCTGCAAATGACAATATATAACCCTGCAAAAAACAGAAAATAAACATCTAATAATGAAATAATCTAAACCCAAGGAGGCAGGTCTCTCAACAACTAGTCTATAGGTGAGTAAAAAATCTAATCAAAACACACTAAAAAAATCCAATAGATCTAAGGTTAGGAGGGACAGGGATCTAAAGGACAAAATCTACTAGAAAGTGGTGCAGAAAACAACAACAAATCAGAGGAAAAATTGTTGTAAAAAGAGGTGGCGAAAGGCTATCTCCTAGAGGGAAATGGAGTGAACCCTAGAGGAAAACCAAAACAAATATAAATGAGGTTATTTGGATGGATAACAAGCCAATATTAAGCGTATCTGAAGGTGAGGTATCAGATCTGAAAAAAGGTTGAAGACTCTGAAATTTTAGACAACCTGCAACAAAAAAAACTCTTCCACAAAAACTGGAGGGTACTGAAGCCCTAGGGGGCTAGGTTCCCACTTAGTTGAGAAAAATAGAACAAGTACAGGCCCAAAATGGGCAGAGATAGAGGTAAAAAAACCATGAATAGAGGCTCAAACAAACCCAAAAAAAATTCAGAAAAATCCCTGCAAAAAATCCAGGTCGCAATTTCTGACATGTTTTCAGTAGAGGTCACAGTTTTTGGGCTGATTCTTGCTTCCTGAAGCTCCAGGTCACAATTTTTGGGCCAAAAAGTGCGACCTGCACTTCTGGCACTCTCGACCATAGATTTCAGAAAAAATTGTCGTCTCAGTTGCAGTTGATGTCTGTCACCTACGCAATGTCTGTCTGTCAGTCTGGGTTTAACTCTTTTGGTGTGAGTTTTTCTGCAATGTCAGAGGTGTCCAGTAGAGGTGGGAAGTAGGGAAAAAGGTGGTCTACATTGAATACTAGGTGTAGACCAAGGAATGGTGGAATACTAACCTCGAAGGCATTGTTCCCTACATCCTTAGTGATGCTCTACGGCCCATATCCGAGTGGGTGAAGCTTGCGGTGGGGTCAAGTAAGGCGCTCCTTCTACAAATGTAGCCACACTTTGTCACCCACCTAAAATTTGTGTGGCACGAGATGTTGATCATGTCATTGCTTTTACTTAGCATTGACTCTATGCAATATGTCATGAACTTGTTGGCAGATGTGCTGAATGCGCTCGATGAAGTTTTTCTCTTTGTTAGCTTCAGATTGGACATGAGCCGAATCAGCCGAAGTAGCTGCAAATGGCATGGCTATGTCAATGGGACATAGTGGCTGGAATCCCAAGCCCACTTGAAAGGGGCTGTGGCTGGTTGAGCTATTGAGAGCCAAGTTATAACTGTGTTGTACATAGGGGAGGCTCTCATCCCATGTGCATGGATGCTTTGAATTGTACATGCGCAAAATGTGTACAATCATCCTGTTGACGACCTCTGTCTGGCCATCAGTTTGGGGATGGAAAGCTGTGGACTTGGTGAACTTGGTGTCTAACATCTAACATTGACCAGAGGCTAGACCAAAATGTGCTGAGGAACCTGTTGTCGCGATCTGATATGATAGACTGTGGGATCCCAAAGTGAACCCACACTCGTTCAAAGAAGAGTTTAGCAGTGGATTCTGCTGTGATATTATTCTTACATGCCGCCATAATGGACATCTTCGAGAATCTGTCGATGACCATGAAAACACAGTTGTTTCCATGCTTAGTAGAAGGAAGGCCTAACATGTAATCCATGGAGATGGATTCCCAAGGTCGACTAGGGGTAGGTAGCAGAGTATAGATCCCTTTCTTCTAGATGGCAGTTTGGTAATGGCGCAAGAAGTGCATGATATGATGTACTTCCCGACATCCGTTGAAGGTTCGGCCAACAGAAATACTTCTGCAGTACTGCCGCTGTTTTCTTGACCCCAAAATGCCCAGTGAATCGACTGTAATGCGCTTCCAATATCATCTTGGCATGCTCACTTGAAGGAACACAAATGTGTCCTAGGTGACATAAAAATGCATCTTGGAGGTGAAAATTTGGAACTTGCGTACCCCCCAAGAGTGCCTTGTATGTGTGGCTGAATTCTAGATCGCTCTTGTAGAGAAGTAGCCAATCAGAAGTGTCATGCCCACAAGAGTATAAAACTATGATTATGGCCACGATCGGTGGTGGGATGAGGCAGTCAACAAAATTATTGGTGCTACCCTTCTTGTACTTGATGTTCAAATGAAATTGTTGTAGATATGTGGACCACTTTTGATGGAGATCGTTCTGAAACTTCCCTTGTCTCTATATGAACTGCAGGGGTCGATGGTCTGTTTTCATGATTGTTTCCTTCCCCAAAATGTAATGCTTCCATTGTCGACAAGCCTGCACAATTGAATACATTTCTTTGTCATAAGTGGGATACTTGCGAACTATGTCAGACAATGTCTAACTGTGATAGGCCACTGGATGCCCCTATTGAGTAAGAAATGCCCCAATAGCATAGTCATAGGCATTTGTCTCAGTCTCAAGTGGTTGTTGCAAGTATGGTAATGTGAGCACTGGGGCAGAACAAAGGCGATGTTTCAATTCTACGAATGCCTTCTGTTGAGATTCCGACAAAAATAATTTTTCTTTCACTCCTCCCTTGGTGACTTGACTCAAGGGCCAAGTGATATGAGAGAATCCCAACACGAACCTAAGGTATAAATTAGCAAGACCTAGAAAGCTGAAAATCTCTATTAGAATGGTTGGGGCTAGCCAATTCTAAATGACTTGGATCTTGGCTGGATCCACATGCACCCCCATTTCATCAATAATGTATCCCAAATATTGAACCTGGGTCATGCCAAATGTGCACTTCTCCAAATTCGCACACAACTTGTGTTGTCGTAGTGTTTGGAGGACTTCTCGGATGTGGTCGAGGTACTCTTCCCAAGTCTGGTTGAAGATCAGAATGTCATCCAAGTACATCACTATAAATGAGTTGGTGAATGGACGCAAGATGTCATCCATCAACCTCATTAAGGTTGCGGGAGAATTGGTCAACCCGAAAGGCATGACGAGCCATTCGAAAAGGCCCTCCTTGGCTTTGAAGGTAGTCTTCCACACATCATAGGGTTCGATTGGTACCTGGTGATACCCAGACTTCAAGTCGATCTTGCTGAAATATTTTTCCCCTTTGAGTTGGTCCAGAAGGCCATCAATCTGTGGGATGGGGTACCTATTCCAGATAGTGATCTTGTTCAGTGCCCGATATTCAATATAGAGTCTCCAAGTCCCATCCTTCTTATGTACCAACACGATCGGGCTCCCACAGGTGATGAACTTGGCCGGATGTGAACTTTCTGCAGTAGCTCCTGAATCTACCTCTTGATTTCATCAATCTCCAAAATAGAGCGCCTATAAATCAGTCCATTGGGTAGCGGCGCACCTGAGGTTAGGTCAATGGGGTGCTTGACCTGACAGTGTAGAGGCACCCCTATGGGTAAGGTGAATATATCCCCGTACTCCTCCACAACCTTTTCCATTTGTTTTTGTCATGTAGAGGGACCATGTCTAGAGGTCGTGGCCATAATCTTCTTCTTTCCCTGGGGGCAGATCAACAGGAAAAAAAATTTCATGGTTTGGGAAATGAGCTTACTACATTGTTTTGTAGTAACCAAACAGATAGTGGGAGGCGGTGGTGCCT
Organism: Pinus albicaulis; assembly: GCA_034641835.2. NCBI lineage: Eukaryota > Viridiplantae > Streptophyta > Pinopsida > Pinales > Pinaceae > Pinus > Pinus albicaulis. The sequence goes on along the minus strand of CM076574.1, from coordinate 1,397,535,275 downwards.
CTGGTATCCTGTACAACTTATTTCCCAAAGTAACAATAACAGCGTGAGGCCAGGACTCATATACAAAATGTCGCTTCTACAAGTATGGTTGGCCTAATAATACATCAGAAACATCAATAGGAGAAATGTCACACAATACCTCATTCGTGAAGGGATTGATGCTATAGGGAAAGTGGAACTGCTGGCTGACACAGAGATCCCGTCCTTGGTGAACCCACCCGATGGTGTATGGTTGTGGGTGTGCTATGGTCGGCAAGCCCAATCTCTTCACGACATCTACCGAAATGAGGTTCTCTTGGCTCCCATTGTCGACAATGAACTGTAGCGGGGAACCCTTTACCCACATCTGGGAGTGGAAGAGACGCTCTACCTCCTTTGGATCTTATGGTTCCTCCTTCTGGATCTTCATAGTGGAAATAGTGGTGTTGGGTTCTGTATCAATAATCTGCTTCCCTTTTTCATTCCCCTTGTCAGGTTCTGATTCAAAGTCGGAGCATGCATACTATTCATAAGCCCTCATCTCAGCCACCAGCGATTTCTTGGCCTGACACTCACTTTTGTTGCGAGTGGAGCTCTTATGGAACTCACACCACTTTCCCATGTCCTTGTTTGGCTTCACGATGTTGTTCTTTACTCGTGGCTTTGGCAGGTTGTCTTGGGCCTCCATGCCTTGGATTTTTCCTTTGGTTTACGTTTTGGGGGCACCTTTCCCTTGCTTCTAATTCGTAGATCCAAAGTCTCGCTTCTTCTATTTGAGTTTCTGCTCAATCTTGGCAGCATACCGGTATGCCATACCAAGTGAGGAGATTTCGAGGAACTCCATTTCCTCTTGAATGTATCTATGAAGAAAACCGTGATACTTTAGCACCAAATGTTTCTTTGAATCTTTGATACCCAACTTTGTGCGCAGGTTATGGAACAGATTTGTCATCTCATGCACATCCTGATCTCTTTGTTGCTACATCATGGTCCATTGTATGTACTTGTCCTCATAGCTCCCACGAAATAGTATTATTCCTTGATGGCATCTCGGAAAGAATTCCAAGTGGGTACGGCTGAGAACAGAGAGGGTTTTGTATCGTTCTTTTTCTCAGAGTAGGTTTCCCACCAATTCTTGACATGGGGGGTAGCTTTGAGGAGTGCAAAAATAATCTTCTCCCAGTCAGAAAAGTCATGAACTGAGAAATATCCTTCTAATAGATTCAACCATCTATCTACGACATCTACATCTATTTGACCCTCAAATATGGGAATGTCAAAGTTTACTTGTACCTTAAAGGGAGTCACACCTCCATAGTGGCTGCTGGATGGAGATGTGTCGTCAGTGGGCAGTTGTTGAAGGATCTATGCAAAATTATCCATCATCACATTCCTTTGTTTTTCGAGGGTCTTCTCAAGCAATATTTTGATAGGATATCCTTCTTCCTCATCTTTCCGTTCGTCCCCCATGGGCATCTGTCAGGGTTTTCGAGGCTGATATTGCAAAGGTTCCACCAGATTGAGCCCTAACTCCTTATACCTCGACCTTGTTAGGGACATGCAAAGAAGGATCGAGAAAAATCAGACTAATCTGATACCACTAATCCATATTTATGCAAGAACGCAAATGAATACACTTATAACGATAAATACAAATATGCAGCAGAAATAAAAATTCATTTCATTAATATCAAAGAACTGAAATTTTCTTACAGACATAATGGAAATAACTAGCTAGGGTGCTGGTAGCGAATCTCTAAGAAGAGATATGGCAGCTACAGACCTCTGAACTATGTTACAATGAGGCTCGAGGGCCTATTTATTATTGATAAATAATGGAGAACTCTAAACGTCAAAAAACCTAACCCTAGGAGATGAAGTGCCAAAACTATGGGCCCTGTTTAGGTAAATTGGTGTTTCAACTTCTTGGGGACATAACTTCGGCATAGATCTTCATTTGATGTGTATGATACATCATTAGAAAGATCTATCCGAGTACTACAACTCTTGCCATGAATATCAATTCCAGAACATAATCATATTCGCCATACGAACGATTCCCAGCAAACTTTGTTTAGTGCCTCAAAACGGCTTCAGAAGTTCAGGACCCAAAAAACTGCTAAAAATAGTAAGTTGTGCCAAAACTGAAAAACTGAAAGAGACAATGGTGGGGCCCCAAGTGGAATAGGCGGGTGGCCATCAATATCTAGTTGTATCAACAGTCATACAGAACCACAACAAAAATTCTCCAAAATTCAGAACCCTTCTTTCATCTCTGAACTCTCTATATATAGAGTTCCCCTTGAGGGTTTATGATCGAATAAACTTTCATGATCGACCCACACATGTGAAAATCAAAATATCATAACCAAATCGCAGAGCGTGCATCGAGAAATCACTCCCATAATTAGAAAATAAAAACAGAATCAGGTGAAATCAAGACTTCAACAATGAAAAATCATAATCAGACAGTAAAAGAAACAACATAGTTGGCCACGGAGGAAAAACTGTGGAACCTTCAAATGGGGCAGCAAGGACTAGCCATGAACAAGTGGGAAGTTTGGCTTCCATCATGTGATTCCACTTGTCATCGAACACCTCCACTCCCTTATTCTCATGATTTCCATTAACCGTTACGAAATGACAAATCATGTTGTGTGTGCCTAGCTCTTTAGCAGGGAGTTCTTGGAAAAACTGAATATATCATAGTTGTGTTTGTCTCGCCAAAAACCCATTTTTTGTTTGACTTACAAAAATGGAGACCGAGTTTCGGAGGGGGGCTTGTCTGGTTTGTGGTATTGGATGTGCAGGGGTGTGAAATCACTGCAGGATGATATGGCACTTTTCGGCTTGTTTTCCCCGACCCGTATTTCGGACCCCCCCCCCCCACCGTGAGTGCCTTAAGAATGTGAAGGGCCGTTCTAGATCGCATAATTTGTTGGCCACTGGATAGAGAGCGGAGATGAGGGGAAGATGGCTGAACTAAAAGTGGGGCCTGTGGCATTAACACACAATGGGATGGTTAGCACTGAAAAGAGCGGGACAAAGGCCATGGGAGGGCTTTGATGACGTGGCAAGGAGGTGGGGCCCATTATTATATCGCAATCGAGAGTCAGGGATCAAGACAGGTCACAAGAACGAAAAAATGCGAAGTGAGATATGTGATGAGTGGAAGGTGACGTGGCATGATGAGGTGGGGCTACCCACAAATCTCAATAGGGACTTGGGAGTTTGTTATTACGAGAAATGGGGGGTAAAGGTTGCAATTTGCGATTTGCGATATCACAAATCACAAAGCCAAATATTATTGCAGGTCAAACTCATACTTCCATAAATTTTCCTTAGCCATCCCAACTCCTTAACCCCACTATCCTACTCCCTTTCCCTTCCCCTTCTTCCCAAGGGTTTTTCCCAAAACACAACTGAAACATGGAATAAGAGGAAGAACTTCAACATGAGAAAGAGAAAGAGTTTGGCTTGTTATACTTGGATGACCTAGATGACCATGACAACTCAAGATGGATCATCCAAGAGAAATATTCCAATATCAGGGAATTACAAGACAATTTTGCAAGAGCCAAATTTTTCATCTCCTACCTTGAGCAAGAAAACAAGCAGCTCAGTGACAAGCAAAAACTCTTATAATTAGAGTTGTTGAAGGCCAAGAAAAAAGATACTAAAGGTAAGGAAATGGCAGCACATGATGAGCCTCATCATGATGAGGCTCAAACCATGAGGAAGAGACAAAAAACAGGAGGCCTTAAAAAGCATTGGAGGCAGAAAAATTCACCTTGGGAAAGACAATTGCCAAGAAAAGTGATGAGAATAGGGAGATTTTCTTGAAAAGACCAACATCCATCTGGAGAAGCTTCTAAAAAAGGAAAAAAATGACAATCAGATGCTAAGGAACATGGCCCACCATTATCAAACTAGGAACAATATTTGTAACATCAAAATTAGGCAGTTAAAGAACAAATTAAAGGAAACCCTAGCCAAGAAAAAGGACAAGGGAAAAATTGATATACTTGTTGATGCCTCCTTGGTTGCTCGAGAGACATCATCAACATTTCATCCACCAATTTTGAAGGTTTTTGGGATATTTTTTCAATTTTGGGGTTTTGTGCAAACTTCTGACAACCTTCAGCAAAGTTTGACTGTCAGGAGCACACCGCCCTAAACGCTGCGCTTATTCTAGGTGCCTCAAAATGAAAAAATAAGACCCCCATTGGATTCACAAGGCAGAAATAATGCAATTTTGACACTTTTCACACCCAATTTGGGCAATATTGCAAGGAGAAATGGCCAAAAACACCTCAAAAATGACATTTTGCCCTCATTTTGAGGCAAATGCTGCGCTCCTGACTAGTCGTAGGATATTTAGCTTTTGTAGGGCTAAAACTCATCATTTTTGGAAACTAAGTACATTTTTGGTAACTCGACAGGATAGGCTTTCCAATGAGCTATCCTGAGCTAAATTTTGACATCAGAAACCTCCTCAAAATTTGGCTTCAAGTTGGCACTGTGCTCGTGACACCGACGCTACACTCATGACATCGGAATTGTGCTCCTGAAAATTGTCTGATTTTTCTGATTTTTTCCTACTTTTCTGAGTTTCGCCATGGAAAATGTGAATATTAATGATGTAAATGATGGATGTAAATGTAATTAAGATATTTTTGAGTTACTATAGGGTAAAATACATTAGGTAAAATTGTTTTCATGGATGAATGAATCAGTTTCACCAAAACCAGGGGAGAGTTTGTTTGACCTCCCTAGACTTTAGGCTTGCAGTTCAACCTTTTTGTGGATCAGCTCCACAACTCAGGGGTTCAACCCCTGACATTGGGTGAATTTGTTTCATGTCTATATATTTCACCTCTTCACTCATTTGAGAGGTTGGATGATGTTGTATTGATCAAAGACGCTAGTGTATTCAGATTTTGGCAGGAATATATTGGATGATTTGTAGTTATTTTGGTGGGATTATTGTGGTACTATATTTTGATATAGTTTCTTCTTCTGTTGCATATGTATGAATGTTTTTTACTTTCCACGTTCATTCCACTTCTATGATATGTTTGATTCTCAAATGATGATAAACAAAATACATCTTTTATGATTTGTTTTGGGAGAATCATCATAATTTGTTTCATTTCTTCAGTTTAAAAATAATTCATGTACTCTCATGCTCTTTTTACCACCTCACCAGTCTGTTCCATCTCACCTAAGATCCCTAAAGTGTTATAGTGCCTACCTACCTTTCCCCATGAGATGCCTGCAATTCTGATCTTATTTGCCCTGACCTTGTTACCACTTTGGCCTAAATCACTCATCCAACACCCAAATCAACCAATAAAAACCCTTGTGCTACTATACATAGCCTAAAACCTATTTTATCCAGCACTCTTGGCTATGATCCCTTTGAGAGAGCCCTCTCCTGCCTAGCAAGGCTAGCTACTTGGCGAAAGCTTGGTCTATAGTTACCTTTGCTAGTCTCTTATCAGCCTTTGCTAGTCTCTTCTTACATATCCAGTGGAGTGATAACAGGGCTGAAGTTATTCATACAATAACCCATATTTTAAAAAAATAACAACTCAAGCCGAATAGTGACAAAACAACTTAATAATTGTGACATGGAAAACCAACATCAATAAAACACTTCAATTTTTTGGAAGCAATTGTTAAATAAAAAATAATGATGAAAATTTGGTTAAGTTTAATAGGGGAATTTTGAGGTCTAAAATAGGCCTCCTAAGGAAATTTTAAAATAACAGTAGAAAAAATAAAATAATATTAAATTATATTATCAAATTTTATAGGGAAAAAACAAAAACTATTTTTTCAACTTATATTTTCAACTTATATCCCTATGGGTTTACTAAAATTTCAAGCGGAAACACTAATTGGATGCAAAATATTTTCTCATCCAAGGATTACCCATGTCACATAATTTCATTGGACCCTGCTACATGGAATATGATAAATACATGAAAAATGTGATTTCAATCAAGTTTTTTCATGGATTTCTCTTTTTTTCGTGTAGTAGCGTCTATCGAAAGTATGCAACACGGGTACTTCTTGGATGAGGAATTAAAATTTTCATGCAAAGAGTACTCCTGCTCGAAATTTGAGTAAAACCTTAGGGAGATAAGTTGAAAATACGAGTTGAAAAATTAGTTTTGTTATTTTATTATTTTTTAATCTTTTTTCCTTTTTACTCCAAAAATGGTGAATCCTCCCCCATGGTTGACATATTCATCTTGAATCCTATTGGTTCTTATAAAGTTTATTTTGGTTGTACATTTTTCTTAGGAGGCCCATTTTAGACCTCAAAATTCCCCTAATGTGATGGTCTAGCTAATGAAGGAATGGTATTAGGATGTTCAACAAAGAGCAAGGGCTATAAACTCTACAATAAAAGGTTATACAAAATATTTTATTGTATTGATATAAAAGTTGATGAGGAATTAGCTTTCAAACGCAAGTAGAAAGATTCATTAATTCACCTCATCAGGCCATTAGTGAAGAGGAAGGAGATCAACTTGAAGAATCATAAGAGGAGGAATAAAAATAAGAAAAATACACTCACTCAAAACCACCTCCAAGGTATTTACAAAATAACCACCTTGAAAGTCAAATTATTGGTAGTAAGGAATTAATAGTTAAAACATGAATAAAAATAGTGGGCACTTCTGGCCAAACAAAAATTTCCATGTTTTCCATGATTAAACCTAAAAACTTCTCTCAAGCAAGTGAAGACAAGTATTGGATAGGTTCGATGAATTGGGAATTAAATCAAATAGAAAAGAACTAGACTTGGGAGTTGACTCCAATACGAATAGATACAAATGTGATAGATATAAAATGGATCTTCAAGAACAAGTTAAATGAAAATGGACAAATGATCATAAAAAAATCCATATTAGTGTGCAAACGTTATGCTCAAGTTGAAGGATTGTGTTATCACCCTAGTAATTTCTTAAGTTGTGGGATTTAAGTTTTTAGTCAAAGAAGATTAGCGGTAACCACAAACCTACTTTAGAAATCTAGGATCTAGCCTTCCTAAATTTCAAAGAGGGCTCTCTCTTTATGATTTAACTTTGTTTTGAATTAATATTTTAGGCTAGCTATGACTGAACACTTGGTTTTGGTTTTGAAATTTTTGGTGGAAAATAATATTACTTAAAGACAAATTAAAGAGGGATCTACTAGTCCATTGGGCTATGGAGTCAAAGTCTAGAAAACAGAACTAGAAGGCAAGACCAAAAGGATGCTAATGTATTCAGGGAAAGGTAGATAACCCTCGGAGATTTGGATAGATTGTTTTGATGAAATGGCTTGCTTCGGGATAAAGGGCAATGAAGGATCCTTTGATCTGGAAAAAGGGGAAGGAGGCAGGGGTCAAACGAGAGTAGGAGCAATTAAGAATTCCTAAGTCCAGAAATCAGCAGAAAAAATTTAAATGATTAAGTAATTAAGACAAGGAGTTTTTACACTAGTCCTGAAGTAATACTCCTAATTAATCATTAATATTGAACAACATATATGAAATTGTATGTAGCTCAGAAAAGGAAACAATGACAGTAAGAAAGTACTTTACTCTTCAAATTATCGCATGAATCCTAAATTATGAAGTCCAATTGGCTATTGTCCAGACTGCTGCTTTGAAATCAAAACATGTGAGCCTCCAACGTACCAGAAAAATGTCTATAATATTCTTATCAATTTTATTCCACCCTAAACACTTCACAAGATGAAGTGTTTATACAAATGTTTATTACAAATATCGTAGAGAGATCTAGGAATAACTCTAGGAAATATAAAATATCTTTACACATTAAGAGCGACAGTTGCTTAACAACTGTAGAAATTTGAATAACTGATATATTATTCAATGAGATTCTCCTAATCACACACTATTTTAGCTTCATGCATAATACATAATCTCTTCTACCATTGATCATCACATGCGGAAATAAAATCAATTGCATGCATACATTAAAACCACAGACAATCACACATATGAACACAGTATTTAATGGGAAAGCTTAAAAGCTAAAACCCCAACTATCTCAGATATTATATGTCGTGGAGATCATGTAACAAACATAGTACAAAAAAAGCTCCTCACAAGCTCTCATGCACACCCCCTCAATTGCTACACACTATCAAGCTACATCTAGCAAAACACATGCTCCAATCTTTTGCCACTCGATAGCCACTCGTTGCGTTATCAATGCTATGGGATGGCTTCATTAAATAGATAAACCACTTGGATTGTACTATGCAATCCTCATGGGCTTCTCCACCTATCTGTGTGTTGCAAATAGCAACAATCTAGTCACAATTGATAGTTAACCTCGCTTCTCGCTCTTTCACCTATTTCTGACTGGTCTCCACTGAAACTGTCCATGCACTGTCGTTAACTGATGTACTCTTTAGTTGATTAATGAGTTTATAATTAGTGAATTACTTAATAATTAATTCACACCACTCTCACTATTGTATCAATCAGTTAGACTAGGTACAACTAGCTCAACTATGTTTAGCTTAGTTAAACTGAACACAACTCCATTAACTACCTCAATAACTCCACCAAACTCTGTCACACAAGTTCTAACTGAAGTCTCCATGAAATAGCTCCACTTAACCCTCAGGAATAGCATAATTCCTTGTGTTAGCTCCTGTGCCACATCTGTGCACTTAATCGAAGTGCTCCAAGAGAATAAGATAATGTTTAGAGTCCAAATATTATTAAGAGCTAATAATATTCGACATATCTATTTTTAGACTGGCAATCTAAAAATAGATTCCACCCAATATGTCTAAAAATAGAAGTCCATCTATTTTTTTCCGACTTGACCAACCATCCACAAATAGCATCCCGCAACTCATAGAACATGATCCATAAGTCTAAAAATAGACATAGTCTAAAAATAGACTTTGCGCCAAAAATAGCTTGTGGGCCCACTTAGTGAAGGCGACTCATTTCCACTAAGCTCATCATCTTGTTGCAATCTCAACACTCCCTCTAAACAAGATAAGGATTATCTGCAACCCCTATCCTACCCCTGTGGTATTCGAATTTTCTTCTGGTGAGCGCCTTCGTCAAGATATCAGATCCTGATCCTCCGTGGGAATGTATGAAAGTAACATGACCTTCCACTGCACACAATCTCTGATATGATGATACCGGATGTCAATGTGTTTAGATCTATCATGAAATACTGGATTAAATGAGATTTTAATGTAACTTTGATTATCACAATAAATCACAGTAGGATCCAAGTGTGAACTAAACAATCAAACCAAGATCTTCCTCATTCAAGTACAGTCTTTGAGTGCCCAAACTCGTTACATACTTACCGTCGAATCGAGTGCCACAAGATCGTCTTTACGTGCTCAACAGCGTTTACCAACCGACACCAAAACTCCTCGGGGATCATCTTTTCTGTCCGTTGGGCTCCTTGCCCAATCTGCATCCGTGAAGCCACATAGCTTCACCTCATCCTCCTGTCTGTACCACAAGCCATATCCCGATGTGCCTCTAAGATAACGCAATACATGCTTTCCTGCCTTCCAGAAGAGCTTGGTAGGCTTAACCATAGATTGTGAAAGCTGGTTAACAGCATAGCATATATCGGGTCATGTATTGACCAGATACATAAGCGACCCCACCAACTGTCGATAAACAGTGGCATCCACTACCTCCGCTGAAGTAGCATCCTCCTTCCTCCAACCTCCACGAAGAGGAGTATCAACAGGCTTGCAGCCATGCATGTTGAACTTCTCCAATATCTCCCGAGCATACTTACCTCGAGAAACAAACAGTCCATCATTGCATTGCCAAATTTCCAATCCTAGGAAATAATGAAGGAGGCCCAAGTCCTTCATCTCAAACTCTTTTGCAAGATCCTCCTTGCATGAGAGTATCAACAGCTCATCACCTGTCAAAATCAAATCATCTACATAAAGTACAATGATCAATAACTTACCCTCCACCACAATCTGGTATAGGTTAGGATCCGCCCCTACCTTAGAACGAACGTAAGAAATAATTGTTCATCCGGGTATGTACCAAGCACGAGGTGCTTGCTTCAGCCCGTACAGTGCTCTCTTGAGTCCGCACACATGCGACTCACTGCTGAAGATCTCAAAACCTTCAGGCTGCTCTATGTACACCTCTTCCTCAATAACTCCATTGAGGAACGCAGTCTTCACATCCATCCGATGAATGTGCCACCCCATCTGCGCTGAGAGAGCAAGGATCGTCCGTATGGAAGAGTACCTTGCGACAGGTGCAAAATTCTCCTCATAATCGATCCCCTCGATCTGTGAAAAGCCTCGGGCAACAAATCTTGCCTTGTACTTCTCCACACTCCCGTCAGCTTCTTGCTTCACTTTGTATATCCATCTCGAACCCACCACCGATTTCCCTTCCGGCCTTGGGACACTCTCCCATGCACTGTTTTTGACAATCGAATCATCTCTTCCACCATGGCATCTACCCATGCGGGATCCTCCACAGCTTCCTCAAAAGAGGATGGCTCTGTCACGATACACTTGCTCATAAGATCCATGTATCTAGTATACCAGTCAGGTGACTGTCTCTATCTGCAATGTGATGTAGGTTCTCCTACAACCTTCTCTGCATCTTGAGCCAGTGGCTTAGCTTCTGTAGTGCGCTTCCGCCCTATGATGGTTGGCGCTGCTTGAGTGGTCTCTTCCACTCCATGAACCTCATCTTGTGGCTGATCCACATCCTGAGACTCATCCTTAGGAACTAATAGCTCCTCATATACATGCAAGTGTGGCTCCCTCTCAAGCGAACACTTCATGGCTTTCTCCTCCTGAAATTTGATATCCCGTCGCACAACAGTCTTGCGACTGTCTGGAAAATACACACGATAGTTGTGGGGCGTATCAGTGTACCCCACAAATATCCCAACCTCTGCGATCGGCTCCAGCTTCTTCCTGGCATCCTTCATCACATGAATGTAAACAGGTGAACCAAAAATCCTCAAATGGGAAATATCGGGCCTCTTACCAGAAAACGCCTCCTCGGGTGTACTCATGCCAAGTATCTTGTGAGGACAATGGTTATGCACATATCTTTGCGATTATTGCATCACCTCACTTGATTCGTATGGGTAGGCACGACCATCTGACATACATCGTCTGAAAACCACGATCGTTACGTTTCATACAACTCGTGTTGAATTCTGCTGTGGGTTATGGTCTTATGAGCTCTCTTCAAATTCCTTCTCTGTTTGCCAATGCTTGGGCCCTGGAGATGAATTCCACCACAATTCATACTCTAAGGCCTTCACACTTCTAGATTCTTTCCTCAACCGATGCCTTGAACTCACAGAACTTTGAGTATGTCTAGCTCTTCTTTTTGCATCAAGAAGATCCAGCACTTACGAGAAAAATCATCAACAAATATCACACAATACCTGTGCTTTGCTGTCGAAGCTACTGAGAAAGGTCCACACACGTCTGTGTGAATTCTCTCAAGGATCGTCGTGGTGCGACTGTCCTTCTCGTGAAAGGTGGCTTTCAAAAATTTTCCCAAGGTACACCCCTTGCACTGATCTCACTGCACAAGAGTACCCTTAGGAAGCCTAGTAGAAATCTGCTGCAATATCTTCAAAGCTCCATGGTGAAGGTGGCCCAATCTCCGGTGCCACAAGTCGCCCTCATCCCACCTCACCACTCCTTCTGCCTTGCCTACCATTGCTGCACAGCCATCTACCTGCAATTGATAAAGGTTCTTATCTCGAACCCCTATCCTCTGGGTCTCACCAGTTTCCTTACTGCGCAGGAAAGCCTTTCCCTCGCTAAAGACAACATCATATCCCTTGTCTTCTAACATCGCCACAGAGATAAGATTCTTCTTCAATCCTGGAACATGAATCACTTCCTTCAATACGAAGGGTTTACCAGACTCCCTCTCAAAGGAAATGGTACCGATACCGGTCGCACTGTATCTACCATCATCGCCCATCTCGATGTGCACTCCAAGATCTTTCTCATCGAGATCAGTAAACAAATCTCTAGAATCCTCACAAAAAATAAGCCGTGAAAAAAGACGCACCAGCATCGAAACCACATTGAACCCATAACACTTGAAACCAAGCATGCGATCAGTGAAAAATCCAGCTCAAACTGCGAGGCTAAGGCCTCTCCAGCTGCAGTCCCAGCAGCCTGCTTATTTTTCTTCCTTTGTGGACAATTAGTGGCGTAATGTCTGTGTTGGTGACAGTGAAAGCACTTCACCTTGGACATGTCCTGCTTCTTTCCTCTCGCACCAGATTAAGAAGCATGCTTCTTGCTCTTCCCCTTCTTTTCTTTGGTAGCCAAAGCGCAATTCTCTTCATCAGATTTCTTTGATGAAGATCTGTCCCTGGTACTCCGCCTTATCTCCTCTTGCACAAGATCCGACCAAAGTCACTCCCATCCTGGAAATTTCTCCCGACCATTGACAGAGTCCTGATAGGAGTGCCAACTCTTCGAAAGCCCTAGGAGGGCCAAGCTCACCAAGTCCTCATCATCAACAGTCTCCCCCACACTTCCCAGCTCATCCCTGCATTGGATGAACTTCATGAGGTACTTGGGCATACTTTTTCCTTTCTCCATCTTTATGTTCCTGAGTTTGTCCTTGAGCGCCAGCTTCCTCTGGTCGCTCTTGCTTTGAAATAGATTTGTCAAATATTTCCACATCAATAATGGAGAAGCCTTATCATGAAGGCTGGATACTATGTGATCCTTCATGCCCTCCAACAGAATCCTTCGACACTTTGCTGTCTTCTTTTTCCATGCGTCTAGTACGGTAGCATCACTAGAAGTAGGCTTTGGAATTTCTGCATCTATGAACTCCTTCAACCCATTGTCATCCAACACCGCCTCCATCCTATCCTTCCATGCAATATAATTCGAGCTGCTCTCAAGGGCATACTCCAATCGCAATCCGTTGAAAGACATCTCAACTTCGACACCAATAAAAACACTGCTGCAAATTCGAATTCCACCAGCGCAAAACTCAACCGCTTCAATGTTTTGCAATTGCTCCAATGATCAATATAGCTCTGATACCATGTAGAAATTTGAATAACTGATATATTATTCACCGAGATTCTCCTTATCACACCCTATTTTAGCTTCATTCATAATACAAAATCTCTTCTACCATTTATCATCACATGCAGAAATAAAATCAATTGCATGCATACATTAAAACCACAAACAATCACACATATGAACACAGTATTTAATGGGAAAGCTTAAAGATGAAAACCCCAACTATCTGTATATTATATGTCATGGATATCATGTAACAATCATAGTACAAAAGCTCCTCACAAGCTCTCATGCACACCCTCAATTGCTACACACTATCAAGCTAGATCTAGCAAAACACATGCTCCAATATTTTGCCACTTGATAGCCAACCTCTGCTGCATAATCAATGCTATGGGATGGCTTCATTAAATAGATAAACCACCTGGCTTGTACTGTGCAATCCTCATGGGCTTCTCCACCTATCTGTGTGTTGCAAATAACAATAGTATAGTCACAATTGATAGTTAACTTTCTCTTTCACCTATTTATGCACTGGTCTCCACTGAAACTATCCATGCACTGAAGTTAACTGATGCATTCTTTAGTTAATTAATGAGTTTATAATTAGTGAATTAATTAATAATTAATTCACACCACTCTCACTAATTGTACCAATTAGTTAAACTGAATACAAATAGCTCAACTATGTTTAGATTAGTTAAACGAAATACAACTCCACTAACTTCCTCAATCAATTCCACCAAACTCTGTCACATGAGTTCTAGTTGAAGTATCCATGCAATAGCTCCACTTAACCCTCAGGAATAGCGTAATTCCTTCTGTCAGCTCCTGTGCCACATCTGTGCACTTAACTGAAGTGCTCCAAGAGAATAAGATAATGTTTAGAGTCGAAATATTATTAAGAGCTAATAATATTCGACATATCTATTTTTAGACTGGCAATCTAAAAATAGATTCCGCCCAATATGTCTAAAAATAGAAGTCCATCTATTTTTTCCGACTTGACCAACCATCCACAAATAACATCCTGCAACTCATAGAACATGATCCATATGTCTAAAAATAGGCATAGTCTAAAAATAGACTTTGCACCAAAAATAGCCTGCGGGCCCACTTAGTGAAGGCGACTCCTTTCCACTAAGCTCATAATCTTGTTTCAATCTCAACAACAACTTTAGCAAGCTATTC